>CM075307.1:6284956-6955419 GCA_037672795.1 Lagerstroemia speciosa
GCGGTCTATCCCCTGTTCCGCGCGCAGTTTTCTTCTTTCGGCCATAACTTCTTCGTTTCAGCTCCGAATTGAGATCCGTTTGATGCGTTGGAATCTGACTCGACAGCTTTCTGATGATATATTATTTGACCTATTTCTCACACAGTAGGAAGTAGGAGAAATTTCTCTACAAAAGGTGCTGCATCGGACAAGCCCAGTCTTCATCATTCCCTGCACATCAAACAATTCCAGCAGTATCTAATCCATGTGTGGAGCTCTGAAAACTATCATTCACAGCAATTCAATCCCAATACAGAAAAGATATGCAATTGCCCTCTAATGTATGGGAAATGGCCGAAACATACGATTCTAGGTCGGGAATGGATGCACAAATCATGCAAATCACAATATCAACACACCCCAAACCTAGACTTTTGCTCGTCCCGAGCAAGCTAAGAACATGCAATCAAAAGATTTAAACCAAGTTGGTCCCAAAACATTCTCAGAAATGGCTTCTTATTCATCACACAATCTTCACTTCGAATGCATCTACCTTAGGACGTCAAATTTTCACAATCATTCAGCCCTCACTTGTGCGGTGTTAGTGCAAAACACTCTTAACATAGTTCAAGCACCCAATCAATAGATAAGTTGGTCAAGCAAACAATCAAAAGACTCAAACACTTCCCTAGACATTGCCCTTGACAATTCAGCTCATTTCTTTAACTTTGTTCTTTATTTGGTGGTGCACGACTTTGAGTGTCATGTCCAAGAGCTAGGCCCGTGTAGCGAGGAATCGATCAATGGCTCCCGTCCAGTTGGTCCAAGGCATTAGGTTTTGAGATACCCCTTCGGATCTATCCTCGAGCTTCGACTATGGACATTTCCACTACAAGCACATGCGGGCCGTATTGCGTATGCTTTTTGCACTAAATTCAGCTCAAGCCCGTACAGCGGTGCTCAAAGCCTTGGCACATCTTTTCATTAAGCTCATAGCTATGCATTTCAAATGATTTTTCCTTTTTTTCAGCATTCTTCTCTATTTGCCTTTTGTGGGATATCTAGGTTCATGTTCTTGTCTATTCTCATGTATGCCATACAACCATGCAATTTCAAGGGTCAATTTTAAGCTATCCCTAATGCAAGAGTGTTGTGAAAAGATTGAAGTTTGGGCATCCTGACAACTTTCTAAAACATGTCCTAAGGTTGTTGCAATCTCAAATCCAATCATGTTTCGAATTTCAGCCATTAATAATCATCATAGAACAAGAACCAACCCGTTTTTCAAAAGATTTTTTCTTTTCTTTTTTTGTTTTTTTTTTTTCAATATGCCATGCAATAAATGCATAAATGCAAGAACACCACGCCATGCAACCTAAATTAACTACTATGCACTACTTAATGCAAACCCAATTCTAAAACATAGATCAAAAGTGCATGAGAGAACCACAGTTAATAGCAAAATCCCACAAGCAAGGCATATGTTTGCACCAAACAACAACAAACCAGAATTTCCACAAGCAAAGCATATATGTTTGCACCTCCCCCAAACCTAAACAACACATTGTCCTCAATGTGAAAAGAGTAGGAAAGGAAACTTGCCTTGTTAGCGTGGAGCTACATGAAGGTTGAGGCTCATTCATTGGAGGAACCGTTCCCTTCACCCTCTTGGGCGTCGTCATCACTTGTGGAAGGCGGGGTTGGGTATTTCTCCATGGGGATTCCGAGCTTCTCCGCAATTTGCTCTTCGTTCCTTACGTGAGTGCCACAAAACATGGCAAGGAATCGAGTCCACTTCTTTTGCCTCTTCTCTATCCTTTGGTTGCGCCGGGCTTCTCGCATGATGACTTGTCGTAAGTCACTAGTGTCCTCCCCGGGCTGTTCCACACATTGTGGATCTTCTTGCGGCTCTTGTTGTTGTGCCGGTGGAGCCACTCTATCCTTTTTCATCATTTGCCTTACAATTGAAGCTCCAATGGGATCTTTGGGTTTGAACAAATCAGCACTTCGGTCCATCGGCACCTGAGCTCGTCGGCATAACTCCATGATAACCGAGGGGAACCAAAGACTTCGCTCTCTACCTTTAAAGCACACCGTAATGTTATTAAAAATGAGTGCAGCAACATCAAATCTTCTATGTGTAAGGATGCAATAAAGTGCAAAGATCCGTTCTTTCCTTACTAATGTTAAACTCGTACATGGGAAAATCCGAGAACATACAAAATGCAACCATATCCTAGCCCGATAGTTCAAGTCTTCTCTCTTTATCACAAGGGCTACATCGGTTCTAGTTTCCCAATTTGCTCCCGGTTTTCCTATGACTTGAAGAATCTCATCTTCATTGAGGCCTCTTGTCATTACTCCAAATGGGTTACTTCTTTGTGTACCAATAACATCCCTAATGGCCTCAATGGAGAAAGGAATACGAGTTTTTCTTAAAAACACCCCACCCGGGTTTTCTTCATGCAAATTAGCATAGAATTCACGGACAATGTTCTTGCAAGCCGGGTTTGGTCTTTTACAAAATGTTTCCCATCCAAGAGCCACCATGTCTCCATGAAAATCTATCATGAGCCTAGCATCATCCCACATAAATCCTCTTTCCGGAATAGCATTCATGTTCTTAAAGTGATGTTCAAACAATTCCTCACATTCCCTCGAAGCAAACCTATCCGGATCATAACCAAGTGATGATGATGATGATGCATGTGCTCTTGTTTTCCTAGGAGCCATGTATATGCAATGAAGAACCAACAAGAGAAGCAAGAAAGGAGTTTAGAATGATGTCACCGGTCGGGAAATCGAATTCCCGTTGTTCCTTGGGCTTCCCTTGGTCAAGATCTGCTTGTTGTTGCTCTTGAAATGCTTGAAATTGCAGAAAGTTGCTGCACTTTTCTAGAGAGAGAGAGTTGAAGAGTGGAGAGCTTCTATCTCTTCAATGGAGGCAAGGAGGCAAGAATGTGGAATGGGTGCTGCAAAACCTAGTAGAATATGTCTTTAAATACCTAAAATCCCTAGCTTTGAAAGTTGAAATTCGGTTTTTTTTGTGCAGAGGACCGCGGTCTAGGAAAACAGAGCCGGGCCGCCCGTGATGGACCGCGGTCTACGACCGCCGGTCTGCAATCTTCTCTGGTTTCTTGGTTTTTTGCAACCTTGGTCCCTGTGGCCTAAATGCAATAAAAATTAATCAAAAGAAAATCGTGTTCATGAGCTAAAACAAGTAAACAAATAAGAAGGAGACGAAAACTTATTCTAATCTTGGGTTGCCTCCCAAGGAGCGCCACGTTTAAAGTCTTTGGCCGGACTTCGTGGTGCATCAGCTGTTTGCATATGGGTCCTCGTGTGTAGAGGAGTCCCCAGGTAAAGCTTGACCCGTTGGCCATTCACCTTGAACTTGTTACGGGTTCATTCATTCATTAGTTCTACCACACCATACGGAAACACCCGTACCACTCGGAAAGGTCCGGACCATCTTGACTTAAGTTTACCTGGAAAGAGTTTCAACCGAGAGTTATACAAAAGAACCAATTGACCGGGTTTGAAATCTCTTACCAGTATCCTCTTATCATGCCACCTCTTTATCCTCTCCTTGTACATCTTGGAATTCTCATACGCTTGTAGCCGAAATTCATCAAGTTCATGCAGTTGACTGAGTCTCCGTTCTCCGGCCGCTTGTAGATCAAAATTGAGCTTTTTGAGAGCCCAATATGCTTTATGCTCCAGCTCGAGAGGTAAGTGACACGCCTTCCCATAAACGAGATGGTATGGAGTTGTGCCGATTGGGGTCTTGAATGCTGTCCTATAAGCCCAAAGAGCATCATCAAGTTTGTGCGCCCAATCCTTCCTTGACGTATTCACCGTCTTCTCCAAAATCTTCTTGATATCCCGGTTTGACACTTCGGCTTGGCCATTAGTTTGGGGATGATATGCAAGGGCCACACGGTGTCTCACTCCGTACTTGGACAGGATGGCTTCAAATTGTTTGTTACAGAAGTGAGAACCTTCATCACTTATTATGGCCCTTGGAGTCCCGAACCTTGTAAAGATCTGCTTCTTCAAAAATCTCACAACCACATTAGCATCATTGGTGGGGGAAGCGATGGCTTCTACCCACTTAGAGACATAATCAACAGCTAACAGGATATAACGATTACCGAAAGATGAAGGAAAAGGACCCATGAAATCAATTCCCCAAACATCGAACAATTCTACCTCATGTATGTTATTCAAGGGCATCTCATGCCTTTTTGAGATATTACCGGTCCTTTGGCATCGATCACAGCGAGCTACAAAAGCATGAGCATCCTTGAATAGTGTGGGCCAATAGAATCCCGCTTGAAGGATCTTTATTGCCGTCTTTTGTCCACCATAGTGTCCACCGTAAGGAGAGTCATGGCATCCTTTCAAAATTTCTCTTTGCTCTTCCTCGGGGATGCATCGTCTCAACATGTGGTCCGCACATATCCTAAACAGAAATGGCTCATCCCAAACATACCTTCGAGCCTCATGTAAAAATTTCTTCCTTTGTTGTGCATTACACTCAAGAGGAATGTGGTTAGACACCAAATAATTCACAAAATCGGCATACCAAGGGGCATAAGACATATACAACACAAATTCATCGGGAAAAGTTTCGTTAATTACCCCATCTTCTTGGCTTGCCACATTCTCAAGTCGAGAAAGATGATCTGCTACTTGATTTTCTGAACCCCGCTTGTCTCGAATTTCCAAATCAAATTCTTGGAGGAGTAGCACCCATCGGATGAGCCTCGGCTTGGCGTCCTTCTTTGCAATCAAATATTTGATCGCCGCATGATCTGTAAAAACCACAACTTTAGTTCCAATAAGATATGGTCGAAACTTATCAAAAGCATAAACGACAGCCAAGAGCTCTTTCTCCGTGGTGGTGTAGTTCACTTGGGCATCATCCAAGGTATGACTTGCATAATAAATGGGGTGGAAGATCCTCTCCTTCCTTTGTCCAAGGGCAGCACCTATTGCATAGTCACTAGCATCACACATGAGTTCAAATGGTAGAGACCAATCAGGGGAAACGAGAATAGGTGCAGTGACTAACCTCATCTTCAACTCATTGAAAGCATGCAAACATTTTTCATCAAAGACAAATGGAACATCCTTTTCAAGTAGATTGCAAAGTGGCTTAGCTATTTTTGAAAAGTCTTTGATGAACCTTCTATAAAATCCGGCATGTCCCAAAAAACTTCGTACTCCCTTAAGGGAAGTCGGAGGTGGTAGTTTTTCTATGATCTCTACTTTGGCACGATCCACCTCCATCCCAAGTTTTGAAATTTTGTGACCTAACACAATTCCTTCCTTGACCATAAAATGACACTTCTCCCAATTCAGAACAAGGTTAGTGTCTTCACAACGTTTCAAAACAAGGTCAAGATTTTCTAAACATTGATCAAATGTGTCACCAAATACAGAAAAATCATCCATGAAGACCTCTATGCATTGTTCAATCAAATCAGAAAATATGGCCATCATGCATCGTTGAAAAGTAGCCGGTGCATTGCATAATCCAAATGGCATGCGTCTAAATGCAAAAGTTCCATATGGGCAAGTGAAAGTTGTCTTTTCTTGATCACAAGGTGCAATCGCAATCTGATTATATCCAGAATACCCATCAAGGAAACAGAAGAATTCCTTACCGGCTAGGCGATCAAGCATTTGATCAAGAAAAGGGAGAGGAAAGTGATCCTTACGAGTCACCTTGTTGAGCTTTCTGTAATCCATACATACTCTCCATCCGGTCACCATTCTTGTGGGAATGAGTTCATTTCGATCATTTGTCACTACCGTCATCCCGCCTTTCTTCGGCACACATTGGATCGGACTTACCCATTTGCTGTCGGAAATCGGGAAGATTATTCCCGCATCAAGCCACTTGATGATCTCCTTCTTCACCACCTCTTTCATCACCGGATTTAGCCTTCTTTGGCCTTCGATTGACTCCTTGTAATTTTCTTCCAAAATGATTTTGTGCATGCATAGGGATGGGCTTATCCCGCGAATGTCGGCAATGGTCCACCCTATAGCCTTTTGTGCTCACGAAGAATACGAAGGAGTTTCTCCTCTTGCACATTAGTTAAATCAGAAGAAATGATAACTGGAAGAGTAGAAGAAGAACCAAGAAAAACATACTTGAGGTGGCTAGGAAGAGGTTTCAATTCTAGCTCCGGTGGCTTCTCAATAGAGGGTTTGAGAGTTGATGAAGATAGCTCCAAGTGCTCAAAGTGGTTGAGTTCCTTGGGAATCAAGAGTGATGACTCAAGTGCTTGAATTGCTTCTTCATGACTTGCACCCCTCTCCTTGGTTGATTTTCCTTGCAAAACGGCTTCTAGTGCATCATCGGGCTTGTTTTCCTCAAACACTGCACTTGTCACCTCATTCATGATATCAATAGAAAAACACTCATTAGACTCATTTGGAAATTTCATGGATCTATAAACATTAAATGTAACCTCTTGATCATTCACTCGCATGGTGAGCTCTCCCTTTTGTACATCTATCAAGGCACGGCCGGTTGCTAAAAATGGTCTTCCAAGAATGATCGGTATATTCCGATCCTCATCATAATCAAGTACCACAAAATCATCCGGAAATATGAATTTATCAACTTTCACCAAAACATCTTCAACAATCCCATAAGGATAAGCAAGTGAACGATCAGCTAACTGAAGTGTTACCGACGTTGGTTTCAGTTCTCCCAAGCCTAATTTCATGAAAAGAGAGTATGGCATCAAGTTTATACTGGCACCAAGATCACACAATGCCTTACCCTCAAAATCCTTTCCGATAGCGCAAGGGATGGTGAAACTACCTGGATCCTTCAACTTTTGTGGCAACGTACGCTGTAGAATCGCACTACACTCTTCGGTTAGAGCAACCGTTTCATAGTCGCCGAGCCTACGCTTCTTCGAGATGATTTCTTTCATAAACTTCACGTAACTCGGCATCTGTTCCAAAGCCTCTGCAAAAGGAATATTAATATGTAACTTTTTAAAAACTTCTAAGAACTTACAGAATTGGTGCTCGGTTTTCTCCTTTTGTGCTCTTTGTGGAAAGGGAAGAGGCGGATAGGTTCGGGTCGGCTTCGATGCATTCCCTTTTTCTTCTTGGATCTGAGGAGGGTCGACATTGTCGTCTCGGGATGCCTTGGCTTGAGGGTCGAGGTTGACCTCCACTTGGACCGCGGTCGTCGACCGCGGTCTACTGAGAGATTCATGTGGCTCGGCTTCTTTGTCCGTGATCGTGGACTGCGATCTAGCCTCGTTTCGTGAGCTCAGTAGCTCCTTCCCGCTTCTTAGGGTGATGGCCTTGACTTGTTCATTCCCTTGACCCCGGGGGTTGATCTCCGTATCGCTCGGGAGTGCTCCATTAGGTCGAGAGTTGATTGCTTGAGCCAGCTGCCCGATTTGCGTCTCCACATTTCGCATCTGTGATTGCAAAACAACAATTTGGTTAGAATTTGATTGTACAAGCATGTGTCTCTTGTGAAGATTTCATAAATTTGATAAGAGTATCTTCCAATCTCGAGAGGCGATCAGATTCAGCAGATTGTTGCTTCTGAGTTGCTTGGAATCCCGGTGGTGGATTAGCCCTATTGTTGTTGTTGGCGTAGGAGAAGTTGGGATGATTTCTCCAACCCGGGTTGTATGTATTTGAGTACGGGTTGTTCCTCGGGTTGCCTCCAATGTAGTTGGCCGTCTCTTGAAATTCTTGCACCGGTCCCATGGATGTTCCTTCCTCGGTGGTTCCATAGCCTTGCCCCGCTCCTTGGCTCTTCCATGACGTGACCTCCTTGAACAACGCATCCATCTTAGCAGAGAGAGAGGTCACGGCATCGATTGAATGAATCCCGGAAGCTCCGCGCCCCATTGTCCTCTCGGATGGCCATTGATAGCCATTCCGTGCCATCTCCTCGAGCAATTCATAGGCTTCTTTGGGGTACTTGTTCATGATCGAAACACCTGCAGCAGCATCAAGAGAAGAATGACAGTTTTCCACTAAACCATTATAAAAAATCTGTACCAATGTCCAAATCTCAATGCCATGATGGGGGCATGCTCGTTGTAACTCCTTGAACCGCTCCCATGCTTCATAAAAAGATTCCGAGTGGTGCTGCTTGAAGGTCATGATGTCGTTCTTGAGCTTCATTGTTTTGGACGGTGGAAAGTATTGAGCCAAGAACTTTTCCGTGATTGCTTCCCATGTATCAAGAGTGCTCGGTGGGAGTGAAAGCAGCCACGACTTCGCTTTGTCCCTGAGAGAAAAAGAGAAAAGAGACATACGAATATACTCGGGTGAGACTCCATTAAATCGGAAAGTGTCGCATATCTCCAAGAATTTGGCTAGGTGCACATGGGGGTCTTCATTCGGTGCTCCTCCAAAAGAACATGAGGTTTGCAACATTTGAATCACCGATGGTTTGATTTCAAATGTGTGGGCTTGCACCGGTGGCTTGACAATGCTCGACTGATTCAGAAATTGGGGTTGAGCATATTCCTTGATTGTTTTCCGACGTTGTTGTGGCACTACTTCACCTCCTAGCCCGTGCTCCATGGCTTCTCGAAGTTGGCCTTGCTCTCTTAGCCTCCTTCGAAGGGTTCGTTCTATCTCCGGATCGGGTTGAAGTAGCTCTCTTTGGTCTCTTCTTCCATGCAAGTCGGAAAATCTCACCTAAACAGACAACAATAAAAACAAGTGAAATAAAGAGAAACAACTTGGTCGAAGAACAGTTGCTAAGTATTAGGTTAGCAGAAAAAGAATCCCCGGCAACGGCGCCAAAAACTTGTTGCGTATTTGAAGGTTGTGCACGCAAGTATACGTATCGCAGACAAGTAATAAAAAGTGAGTAGAGTATCGTTCCCACGAGGATTCTATTGCTAAGCACTAAAATTAACACAACGAGCTCCAAGCCAAGTCAATTCAAACAGTTGCGTAGAGTGCATGTAATTAGAATGACAGAAAAGAAACAAACAGAAAATAAACAGATGGAAATCAGTCGATAAAAAGCTCCTAAGGTTCACAACTTCACCAATTCTAGTCTTAAGCAAGAATCCTCTTTCACACAATGAATTCTGTCATGTTACTAACCTAGGGTTCTAGGGTTTCCCCACTTCCATCGTACGCACCTTCCGATGTCGTACGAATGTACCTAAGCGGAAGACACTAATCCACTCTATTCCTAGGCGATTAGTGTTGAAAGGCCAAACTAAACCAACCCTAAATGGCTATCTAGGGTGCTCACCATCTTCCGATGCGCTCGCACGAATAACCTCACCTTCCGGCATAAGCTAACCTAGATTATGCAAATTCTAGCATGACATCGATTCCCTCTTCCGAGGCTCCTCGCGGTCGCAAGTTCATTCTCGTGGGTGGCCATTCCAAAAGAAAGCATTAAGTACGAAATTGCATAAATAACACCAAGGAGGCGTACCTCGACAGAATCATACATGTGAAAGATAAGAGCTTTACTTAAGACATAGAAATGGGTCCATTGATCCCCCCAGGATTCTAGGGGTTTAGTTCAACATATTCAAATAAACTACAAGAGTTAAAAGAGAAGACAACATGTTGAAATTCAGAAGAAAAGGGACATAAAGAACTCTAGATAATGGAGTCGAATCTCCCGATCCCGACTTCCCGAATGGTTGTTGTGGTCCCTTGTCTTGTGTTGTAGTAGGTGCCTTTTTCTTCTACTCTTGTATCCCTTTCCTTGTTGGGTAGGCTCTACTATATATAGAGGAGGTGTACTCCCCCCTTTCTTGATGTAATCAGTGTGGGACAAAAGTTAGTGGGTCCCACCATCCTTCAAATGGCCTGGCCGAATTCCTCTCAGTAAACCGCGGTCTAGGACCGCGGTCTATCCCCTGTTCCGCGCGCAGGTTTCTTCTTTCGGCCATAACTTCTTTGTTTCAGCTCCGAATTGAGATCCGTTTGATGCGTTGGACTCCTGACTCGACAAGCTTTCCAATGATATGTTATTTGACCTATTTCTCACACAGGAAGTAGGAGAAATTCTCTACAAAAGGTGCTGCATCGGACAAGCCCAGTCTTCATCATTCCCTGCACATCCAACAATTCCCAGCAGTATCTAATCTATGTGTGGAGCTCTGAAAACTATCATTCACAGCAATTCAATCCCAATACAGAAAAGATATGCAATTGCCCTCTAAATGTATGGGAAATGGCCGACAACATACGATTCTAGGTCGGGAATGGATGCACAAATCATGCAAATCACAATATCAACAGGCACTGCGTGAACGAATGGTGGCCTTGGAGAGGCAAGTTGCCGCAGTCACAGTAGGTGCACCCTTGATGAATGCTATGCATGAGCGCATCCTTGCTCTCGAAGACAATGTCGGAGAGGGCGATGACCTTGGTGGGATGCTGATAGACCTTGTGAAGGTCCTGGTCTCGAATGTCACTGCGTTGCGAGACGATGTGGTCTTGATCAAGTGACAACTGGCTGCTCAGGTAGTAGCATCGGGGAGTGAGACTCCGAGGAAGGTGAAGATCCCCGAGCCCAAGGCATTCGAAGGTACTCGGAGTTCGAAGGAGTTTGAGAACTTCCTTTGGGACATGGAGACTTACTTCGATGTTGCGAAGTCCCAGAAGCGGATAAGATCATGGTTACCACCATGTACTTTGCGAATGATGCGAAGCTATGGTGGCGCACACGAGTCCAGGATGCACTTAGTGCTGGGTCACCACATATTCAGACGTGGGAAGCACTAAAGCAGGAATTGAAAGAGCAATTCCTACCGAGCAACACGACGTGGGTGGCTCAGGATGCACTCGGGAAGCTGAAGCAGACCAGCTTGGTGCGGGAGTATGTCAAGCAGTTCAGCTTATTGATGCTTGACATGATGGACATGTTAGAGACGGATAAACTATATATGTTTCTGAAGGGTTTGCAGCCATGGGCTCCACTGGAGCTCAAATGCCAAGGTGTCAAGGACCTTCCAATGGCTTTAGCAGTGGCTAATTCGCTGCTCGAATTGCGCAACACCCAGGTTGAAGACGGGGTGGAGGAAGTGCAAGGCGAGGACAAGGACAAGGTGTCCAAGTCCAAAGCCAAGGAAAGGAACGGCAAGGGTACGAGTAAGCTCACTCGTGAGCACAAAAGGAAGGAGAAGGAGAACGAGGGAAACGGCTCCTTGTAGAAGGACCCTCGAACTCATCCCTGTTGCTTCATATGCAAAGGTCCTCACAGGGCAAAGGATTGCCCGAAGCATGAGAAGCTCTCACCGTTGGTGGATTAGGACTCTAACGAAGAGGAAGTGGTACATGCCTCTGCGCTGCAGGTGCTAGGCGTACTTCGTTCTGATCGACGGAAGGCTGCATACGGACTATTTTTCGTGGATGTGCTACTCAAACGCTGAAAGGTGTCGGCATTGGTAGACACATGAGCTTCCACCACTTTTGTGTCGGATAGGATGGTGCGACCACTTGGGCTAAAAGTGGAGCAGCACCACTTCGAGTTGAAGGCAATCAACTCGAAGAGCCAGCCAATTGGTGGCCTGGCTAAGGGAGTTCCCATCAAGATGGAGCCTTGGGAGGGAAGCCTTGACATCATGGTTGTCCAGCTGAACGACTATGACCTAGTTCTTGGGAACAACTTCTTTGTGGAGGCCTCAGTTACGGTCTCAATGCACCTCGGCGGATTCATGATTGGCGATCCACAACTCCCATGCTTTGTTCGAGGATACAATGGCTCTAGTCACAACAATGGGATTGCGACGGAGAGGGTGTCTGCCATGTGGGTAGCACGAGGGAGGAAGAAGTGCTGCCCCACCTACTTGGCAAATGTAGGCAGAGCAGAGACGCAAGGTGTTAGCCCAGAGCCAGAAGTACTTTTGGAGAGTGCCAGGTACATGGGAGTGTTTAGGGTGCGATGCCTGAAGAGCTGATAGTTGGTCTGCCTACACGGCGAGTGGTGGACCACAAGGCTAAGGAAGCCATGGTGAAGGAGTGGGTGCTCAGGCTTCCTAACTGGGCGAAGCCCTCCAAAGCGCACTGTGACTGTGCAGTTGGAGGCATGCTCGTGCTAAATGGGCACTCTGTTGCAAGCCGGAAGCTGAAGCCTGTGGAGTAGCGCTACTCAACAAATGGGAGGGAGAGACGTGGTGCCATCTCCCAACGAACTTTAGGTTACCTAGAGGACATTCGAGCTGCGGTGCAATAGAACAAGGGTTACCAGCTCTTGGTGGAGCAGGTAAAAGATGGCATGGTGCGACGCTATCGGCTGGAAGATGGGCTACTCTACGGGAAGGGTGGTCGCCTATATGTCCTTTGCGGAGGGGGACTGCGCCGCAGACTCATGGAGGAGTGCCATGATAGGCAGGGGGCTAGACATCGAGGGCGGGAGTGCATGCTGGTGCGGCTCTCAAGGTCATATACATGGCCTAGGATGTCAGAAGACATCGAGAGGTACGTCAAGGTCTCAGCGGCATACCACGCAGCAAAGTCGATGAGAGTGTCAACCTCTTCAGGTGGGGGAGGTTTGTTAGACCCCTGAGGTGGTATCCCAAGACCCGCCTACCATGAGCGCGCCTCAGAGTCATGGTAGCGGGCAACGTGCTGGGAGGGCACATTATCGACTAAGTGTCGAGGTGCTGGATCGCGATGCGCATGACTACTCAAGCAAGACACTGTGATGGTAGTTGATCATCAGACGGGTTCTCGATCATGACTGTGGTTGCAGGCACACGGGAAGTGATGGAGCCCAGAGGCTATCTCCTAGAATACGTGCTACCAATGCTATGGAGCACTTGGCAATGATCCTTGGAGCAGATGCAGGCCACGGTGGAAGGATTAATCAAGCCCGCAGATCACAACCTACCTTATTGGGAGCAGCGGGAATCATGGCAGGGATCCAATCAATCCATGATTGGGGGAGGCAATCATGGATACGCCTAGAAGCCACTTATGGAAGTCAAGCACGCCAGATATGGAAGTTGACCAAGGATGAGGGGATCCAACAGGGCAAGCGGATTCTTAGGAGGAGACTCAGCCTTATCTATGGAAGCCAGGTGTGCCAGATCGGGAAGCTTGTGAGGATTAGGGATCCAACATGGCAAGAGGGATCTCAGGAGGAGAATATTCCCAGCACACATGGAAAGTCTTGATAGAGATTAGTCAACTGCCTTGTATAGACTTGTCGATAGGGAAAGTCTAGATTACCCGGCATATTGGCTTCGCGGGGTTTGTGTATAAATAGGCATGGACTCTCATTTGAGTCATTCATCAGGAGGCATCAGATTCAAAGACTCACAAGAGGGAGAGCAGACAACTGAGAGCACGAGAGACACGCTGAGAGGATAGTGTGAGTGCTGAGTCTGTATTGTGAGGGGTCGAGTGAGGGGTGCAAGCAGTGGGGGCTGTGAGGCATATACTCGACCAGAGTCTGTAGTTGGGTTTTTTCATACTTGTTGTGATCTAATACAAGTTAGTTTTTCCCAACCTCTTATTTGTGGCTTTGATCATTTGTAGGCTTGCGAGCCTCGGTTGTGTGGGAATTTTGTGGCTGGTCAGCAAAGCGAGCTGTTGACGACTAGCGGTACCAAGGTACTCGAGCGGTATTCGGGTAGCGCCCTTGTCCCCGTGACAGTAGCACGGTAGCACGTCTACCTCCTTACTCGACCACGTTACCACGGTAGCTTGCTCGACCACGACAGCACAATTGCAGCATCGGTCGAGCACTGTTGTCACTTGCTCGATCACTGTTGTGGGTTGGTCGACCATGGTAGCAACCTTTCTCGACCACTATTGTGGCTTGCTCGAGCACGATAGCACGACAGCAGCCCTGCTCGAGCACGATAGCATGGCTGCTGCCCTTGCTCGACCATAGTACCATGGTAGCAGCCTTGCTCTACCATGGTAGCAAAGTAGTAGCCTTGGTCAACACTGCTCGATCACGGTAGCAACTTTGCTCCGACACTACTCGATCACAGTTCTGTAGTAGCCTTAGTCAAGCACTACTCGATCACTGTCATGCCTTGCTGCAGCTCAGTAGCAGCGTTGCTCGAGCAATGTTGTGGCTTGCTCGACCACGGCATCAGCCTTGCTCGAGCACTGTAGCCGGGTAGCAGCCTTGCTCGACCATGGTACCACGGTAGCATGGCAGCAGCGCCGCTCTAGCAAGGTAGCACAACTGCCACCTTGCTTGACCACGGCACCACGATAGCTTGCTCGACCACGACAGCACGGTAGCAACCTTGGTCAAGCACTGTTGTGGCTTTGCTCGATCATGATAGTAGCCTTACTCGACCACGGTACCAAGGTAGCAGCCTTAGTCGAGCGTCGTTGTGGCTTACTCCACCACAGTAGCACGACTGTAGCCTTGCTCGACCACGGCACCATGGTAGTAGCCTTGCGCTACCACCATAGCATAGCAGTAGCCTTGGTTGTGCAATGCTTGATGACGGTCGCAGCTTTGCTCAGGCACTGCTCGAACACTATTGTGGCTTGCTCGATCACTGTCGTGCCTTGCTGCAGCTCGGTAGCAGCCTTGCTCGACCACAGTATCAACCTTGCTCGAGCACGGTAGCACGGTAGCAGCCTTGCTGGACCACGGTAGCACGGTAGCAGCCTTGCTGGACCACGGTACCACAGTAGCACGACAGCAACCCCACCAGAGCATAATAGCACGACTGCTGCCTTTCTCAACCACAGTACCACAGTAGCTTGCTTTACCACAGCAACACAGTAACAACCTTGGTCGAGCACTACTATGGCTTTGCTCGATCACGGTAGTAGCCTTGCTGGACCACAGTACCATGGTAGCAGCCTTGGTTGAGCACTGTAGTGGCTTGCTCGATCACAGTAGCACGGTTGCAAACTCTATGGACCACGGTACCACAGCAGCAGCCTTGCTTTACCATGATAGCATAGCAGTAGCCTTGGTCGAGCAATGCTCAATCACGGTCGCAGCTTTGCTCAGGCACTGCTCAATCATTGCTGTGGCTTGCTCGATCATGGTAGCAGCCTTGGTCAAGCACTGCTCGCTCACTGTTGTGTCTTGCTGTAGCTAGGTAGCAACCTTGCTCAAGCATAGTAGCGTGGCAGTAGCCTTGCCCGACCACGGTACCATGGTGGTACAGTAGCAGCCTTGCTCGAGCAGTGCTCGATCACGGTCGTGGGTTGCTCGACCATAGTACCACGGTAGCTTGCTCTACCACGGTAGCACAGCAGCACGGTAGCAGCCCTAGTCGAGCACTGCTCGATCACTGAGCAACCTTGCTCGAGCACTGCTCGATCACTATCATGGCTTGCTCGAGGATGATAGCAGGCTTGCTGCAGCATTGCTCGATCACTGCAGTAGCTTGCTCAACTACGGTACCATGGTAGGAGCCTTGCTCGACCACAGTACCAAGGTAGCATGGCAGCAGCCTTGCTTGAGCATGGTAGCACGACTGTAGCCTTGCTCCACCAAATGGTAGCGTGGTAGCAACCTTCCTCGACCACGGTACCACGGTGGTAGCCTTTCCACTATAGTACCGTGGTAACGCAGCAGCACGGTAGAAGCCTTGCTCGACCACTGTAGCACAGTAGCAGCCTTGCTCCATCACTGTTTGTGGCTTACTGTAGCTCAGTAGCAGCCTTGCTCAAGTAGTGATCGAGCAATGTCGTGCCTTGCTCGAGTAGCGCTCGATCACTGTTGTGGCTTGCTCAACCTCTGTACCAAGGTAGCACGGCAGAAGCCTTGCTCTAGCAAACGTTCGCATGGCCAACCACGGTACCACTGTGGGTTTTGCTCGGCACGGAAGCCCAATAGCAACCTTGGTTGAGCACTACTCGATCACTGCTGTGGCTAGCTCGATCAGGGTAGTAGCCTTGCTCGAGCAGTAATCGATCACTGCCATGGCTTTTGCTCGGCCCTGATACCACTCGATCACTCTCGTGGCTTGTTGTAGCTCGGTAGCAGCCTTTGAGCAGTGCTTGAGCAATGCCATGGCTTACTCGACCACGGTATCAGCCTTGATCAAGCAGCGCTCGATCACTGCCGTGGCTTGCTTGAGCACGGTAGCACGACCGCTTGCTCGATCATTTCCGTGGGCTGCTCGCTCATGCTATACACTTACTCGAGCAGTACTTGAGCACCTTGCTATGTTGCTCCAGCATGCCAATCCCTTGCTTAATCAGTGCTCGAGCAGGAGGGGGTGGTGTAAAATTCAGGGGTCATAGTATCACCTTCTAGGAAGGAGAAAAACTTAAAATAAGCTCTTTAAGGGGGTAGAGGTGCAGCTTGCCCCCTTACGCCTGCTATGCTTCCCGCTGCACATCCATCACTAGCTAGCGCAGGGATGTGCTTGGGTGCTAGTAGCACTGCTACCGACCACAGCGGCAACTCTGGCATCGCCGGTAGCCGGGTTGTGGTCGAAGCTAGCCGGGCGAGTCGCGTGCACATTCTTGTGCTCGTGGCAGGCGCTGCAACCCGGGGTACGATCATTCGGCAGCACAATTTGTGGTGCCCCAATGATCTACCCTGCAATCGGCACATTGCGGTTATCGATTTGCCGCACTGCTCAATCACCGATCTTCCCTTGCTCCACGCCAATCGTCCCTTACTCGATCATTTGTCATGCGTTGCTCGATCACGGTATCACACTACTCATGGTATGCTCTAGCGTTGGTTTGTTCTCACGTCTAGCTGCCGGTTACGGTCTAGCGGGCTGCCCACTTTCCCGACCATGGAGTGTGGCAGCGAGTACATTCGTGTGACTGTGCACCAGCGTGTGTGATGGCATGTGAGTGGTGTTATGGTCGTGCTTGCTGGCATGCCCAGTGGTGGTATGGCCGCTAGGCTGTCCGCTCGCCGAATCCTCAATGCGCGTTGCAGGTGTCTTGCCTCGTGACGTTACAGCTGATTCCTGTGTTGTCTACCGTATCAAGTGGTACTCAACATCGTGTGTGCTCTCCAACGATTGCCTTCCAAGGCGATTGTTGGACAATGTAGTGGCCCCCCTACACCACGCACGCAACCACATTGTTGGGTGCTACGATGGCTGAAGGGTGCCAGCTCAACCTCTCGGATGCAGAATATTTCATAGGCATGTTTTTGAACCTAGAAATCGCTCTGACTTGAGGTTAGCCCCAGGGCTATAGGCGCGCATGAGGCCTAACTTGGGACTTTGATCGTGTTCGGGTATTTGGAGTCGCCACTGATCATTTAAGGAATAATCCTAAGGTCGATCAGAAACCTATTATTTACCTAAGGGAGCATGATACTACAACCTAGGTTGTTATTTGTTGGTCTTGAGCCAACGTTTGGATTCGAGGGTCTTATTACGTTCGAAAGGCTCGCAAGCCAATCAACACGCCGGATATCGGTACCAATCCCTAAATCTAGTTTGTTTATTTGCACATTTTAGTTAACCCAATTGTTGCCCTAATCAAAGTTCAAATCGATGGTCCAAATACCGATCAATAATCAAAGTACGTGCCCTAAACATGATACTATCCGACCTAATCTAAGTGCAAGAAAGTAAAGGGTTCCACTATACTTTGAGGTTACATAAAACCATCATCTCTCTCTTACTCTACCAGCACCATTACAATTGTTCGCTCAGGTACATGAAAGGTCCCAAACCCCGCCTAAATTAGAAAGCATGTAAATCAAGTCGCCTGAAGATTAATATGCAAAACTCCAATGGAAAGGGCAAATGCACAGAATATCCTAAGTGATGTACTAGGATGTAAGATTCTTGAAATGTCGGATTGATATGCAATAATTTCTAAAATGCATATAAGGGCTGACAACATGAGTGAAATGTCAAGACAAATGGACTTGTGCACGGAGAGACATTGTACTAAATAGAAGTCCTAAAACTCAAAACTAGGATGTCGAGGCATATCGAAAATGCAATAAAGTATGATAGCCTTAAATCCAACGTACGAAACTAAGAGACGAAAAGCAACACACATCAAACAACCATGATGAGACAGCAGCATACAACCACCTTAAACTTGGGATTAAGAATCTAGAAATGACATAAAAACAAAGACCAAACAAAGACCAAACAATCACCAAATTGTAGTAGCTTTTGACAGCCATAAAATGCAAAGATTTAGAGGCTACAACACATTAAAAACCAGCATCAAAACACCACAATGCAGCAGCAAATGACAAGCTTGAATTAAGGCTCTATTCTCCAAGGAAATATTATGGAAAATGGGAGAAATCATCAAGTAAAAGGGCTGCTGCAACTATGGACACTAGACAGCCGTTTTCCTATCGAAACTGTCTTGAAACCAATGGGGAATACTGAGGAAGGAAATGTGGCAACAATTGATAATGAATGGCTTTGTTCTCTTTGAAAATGCATTGTAAACACGGGAAATCATCGATCAAAGAAATAGCAGCAGCTACAGACACAAATCAGCTCAATTATACCCCGAAACAGTTATTGGAAAGGAGGAAAAAAACACAGGACAAGGAGCTGCTGCCCTGGTTGAAATAAACAGTCCTATTCCCCTCGAAAATGCATCCAAAACATGGGAAATTATCGAGCAAAGAACCAGCAGCAACAATAGACAGTTGACAGGCCTGTTCTCTATCCAAAAGGCACTAAAAGCAAAGGGGAAACACCCAACAGAGAGCAGCTGCAGTAGTGGGCAATAAACAACTCTATTCTTATAAGAATATGGAATCGAGTCCACAAGAAATCATCAAGTAAAGGCTAGCACCAACTGTAGGCTCAAAACAGTCACATTTCTTATCAAAAGCTATCATTAAATAGGATGAAATATAGAACAGAGAATGGCTGCAACAGTGGGCAATAAATGGCTCTATTCTCATTAAGAATGGGATTGAAGTGATGAGAAATCCTTGAGTAGTGACCAGTAGCCACCATGGAAACTTATCAGCCCAATCCTATTCAAAGTAACATGAAAACAAAAGAAAAGTTGCCAGCAAAGGGCAGCTACAATGACCAGAAAGCTTAAGCTCTAATCTCCTCACAAGCGATGTTGGAAATGGGAGAAATCATTGAGCGAAGGGCTCCTGCAACTACAACCAATAAACTAGTTCATTTTCTATCAAAGATGCCATGTAAATCAATGAAAAATATGCAGCAAAGGGTTGATGCATAATCAAGCAAACAAATGTCCTTTTTTCATTGTAAAAGCCATTAAAACAAAGATCCATATAAACAATCCTTTCAAGCACTCATGTATTCCAATGGATATTCAAAACAGCTAATCAATCCCAACAACAACATCAAGACCATTGCCAAATATACTCCCTCTCGGCACAATTAAAAACCAGTTAGATTCAATCTATTCAATACTCAACGAATAGCACCAACACCACCGACACAGACAACCAACATCAGAGCAATCAGCAAGCAAGCCAAATCCGATCTGTTCCGGCACTAGCAAATGATGCCCATATCCCAACAATCTCCAACAAAACAACATCAGCAGAACTGCCAACCAGACCTAACTATTAGAACAAACATATAAGGTATTAACATATCAGCAAGCTTGCTCTGAAATGAACCAGCATCCACACTTCTAGCCAATAACAAGGTAATGAACGTGAACAACAGATGAACTTACCAACTTACCACACTCAGTATAGGTCGGGCTGACAAGAGATGAACTAAGGCAAACCTGAGGTGGTAGTCTCGGTGGGCTGAAGGAAAGGTCGGGCTGAAGTTGAGGGATGGAATAGTAGCGATGTTCACCAGAGGGGGAGAGACATCCGATAGATTTGGCTTGGGAAGCACGACTGTGCAGTGAGTGCGGACGAATCAAGGTAAAACATTGCAGAGCCAGGTGGTGGTAGTGGCAATGGAGCTGTCCTTTTCTCCTCGATTTCGTGGCTGTCGGCAAGCTTCTATCCCTGTGGCCCTGTATTAGGCCCCTGAGGTGGTATCCCAAGACCCGCCTACCATGAGCGTACCTCGGAGTCATGGTAGCGGGCAACATGCTAGGAGGGCACGTTATCGACTATGTATCAAGGTGTTGGATCGCAATGCGCATGACTGCTCAAGCCAGGCACTATCATGGTGCTTGATCATGAGACGGGGTCTCGATCGTGACTGTGGTTACAGGCACACGAGAAGAGGTGGAGCCCAGAGGCTATCTCCCAAAATTCGTGCTACAAATGCTATGGAGCACTTGGCAGCGTTCCTTGGAGCAGATGCGGGCCATGGTGGAAGGATTAATCAAGTTCCTGGATCACAACCTGCCTTATGGGGAGTAGCGGGAATCATGGCATGGATCCAATCAATCCATTATAGGCAATCATGGATACGCCTAGAAGCCACTTAAGGAAGTCAAGCACGCCAGATATGGAAGTTGACCAAGGATTAGGGGATCCAACAGGGCAAGCGGATTCTTGGGAGGAGAATCAGCCCTATCTATGGAAGCCAGGTGTGCCAGATCGGGAAGCTTGCAAGGATCAGGGATCCAACATAGCAAGAGCAATCTCAGGAGGAGAATATTCTCGGCACACATGGAAAGTCTTGATAGAGATTAGTCAACAGCCTTGTATAGACTTGTCGATAGGGAAAGTCTAGATTACCTGGCATATTTGCTTGGTGGGCTTCATGTATAAATAGGCATGGACTCTCATTTGAGTCATTCATCAAGAGGCACTTCAGACTTCATTCAGAGAGTCACAAGAGGGAGAGCAGACAACTAAGGGCACGAGGGACACACTGAGAGGAGAGTGTGAGTGCTAAGTCTGTATTGTGAGGGGTCAAGTGAGAAGTGTAAGCAGTGGGGGCTATGAGGCATTTACTCAACCAGAGTCTATAGTTGGTTTCTTTTATACTTGTTGTGAGATAATACAAGTTAATTTTTCCAAACCTCTTCTGTGTACTTTGATCGATTCTAGGCTTGTGAGCCTCGGTTGTGTGGGAATTTTGTGGCTGGTCAGCAAAGCGAGCTGTTGACGCCTAGTGGTACCAAGGTACTCCAGCGGTATTCAGGTAGCGCCCTTGGCCCCGTGGCAGTTAGTATCAGAGCCAGGTTGTTATACCAAGGAGTGGTATCAAACCCCGGTTTCGGCAAGATTGCAACCATGACGACTTGATCAATGGAGGCACTGTAGGAACAAATGGTGGCCTCGGAGAGGCAAGTTGCCGCAGTCACAGAAGGTGCACCCTTGATGAGCATTGTGCATGAGCACATCCTTGCTCTCGAAGACAATGTCGGAGAGGGCGATGACCTTGGTGGGACGCTGACGGACCTTGTGAAGGTCCTGGTCTCTGAAGTTGCTACGTTGCAAGACGATGTGGTCTTGATCAAGTGACAACTGGCTACTCAGGGAGTAGCATCGGGGAGTGAGACTTGGCGGAAGGTGAAGATCCCCGAGCCCAAGGCATTCGAAGGTACTCGGAGTCTGAAGGAGTTGGAGAACTTCCTTTGGGACATGGAGGCTTATTTCGATGCTGTGAAGGTCCCAGAAGCGGATAAGGCCATGGTTACCACCATGTACTTGGCCAATGATGGGAAGCTATGGTGGCGGACGTGGGTCCAGGATACACTCACTGCTAGGCGACCACGTATTGAGACGTGGGAAGCACCGAAGCAGGAATTGAAAGAGCAATTCCTACCGAGCAACACGGCGTGGGTGGCTCGGGACGCACTTGGGAAGCTGAGGCAGACCAGCTCGATGCGGGAATATGTCAAGCAATTTAGCTTATTGATGCTTGACGTGACGGACATGTCAGAGACGGACAAGCTGTATACATCTCTGAAGGGTTTGCAACCATGGGCTCAACTGGAGCTCAAAT
Organism: Lagerstroemia speciosa; assembly: GCA_037672795.1. NCBI lineage: Eukaryota > Viridiplantae > Streptophyta > Magnoliopsida > Myrtales > Lythraceae > Lagerstroemia > Lagerstroemia speciosa. Next base: position 6,306,715 of record CM075307.1, read on the forward strand.
GCCAAGGTGTCAAGTACCTTCCAACGGCTCTAGCAGCGGTTGATGCATTGCTCGACTTGTGCAACACTCAGGCTGAAGACAGAGTGGAGGAGGTGCAAGGCGAGAACAAGGACAAGGTGTCCAAGTCCAAGGCCAAGGGAAGGAACGGCAAGGGTAAGAGCAGGCTCACTCGTGAGGACAAAGGGAAGGAGAAGGAGAACGAGGGAAACGGCTCCTTCAAGAAGGACCCTCGGACTCATCCCGGTTGCTTCATATGCAAGGGTCCTCACAGGGCAAAGGATTGCCCAAAGCGGAAGAAGCTCTTGGCGTTGGTTGATCAGGACTTTGATGAGGAGGAGGTAGTGGTACATGCCTCTACATTGCAAGTGCTGGGTGCACTTCTTTCTGATCGACGGAAGGCTGTGTATGGACTATTGTTTGTGGACGTGCTACTCAATGGTCGAAAGGTGTCGGCATCGGTAGACACAGGAGCTTCCAACACTTTTATGTCGGATAGGATGGTGCGACCACTTGGGTTGAAAGTGCAGCGGCACAACTCCGAGTTGAAGGTAGTCAACTCGAAGAGCCAGCCAATTGGTGGCCTGGCTAAAGGAGTTCCCATCAAGATGGAGTCTTGGGAGGGAAGCCTTGACATCATGGTTGTCCCGCTGGATGACTATGACCTGGTTCTTGGGAACAACTTCTTCGTGGAGGCCTCAGTTACGGTCTCAATATACCTCGGCAGATTCATGATTGGCAATCCGCAACACCCATGCTTTGTTCGAGGATACAAAGGTTTCAGTCGCAACAAGGGGGTTATGACAGAAACGGTGGCTGCCATGCTGGTAGCACGAGGGAGGAAGAAGGGCTGCCCCACCTACTTGGTGAATGTAGGTGGAGCGGGGGCGCAAGGTGTTAACCCAGAGCTAGATGTACCTTCGGAGAGTGCCAAGGTACGTGGGAGTCTTCAGGGTGTGATGCCTGAAGAGCTACCAGCAGGTCTACTACCACGGAGGGCGGTGGACCACGAGGTGGAGGAAGCCATGGTGAAGGAGCGGGTGCTCGGGCTTCCTAACTTGGTGAAGCCCTCCAAAGCGCATGGTGACTGTGCAGTTGGAGGCGTGCTCGTGCAAGACGGGCACTCTGTTGCAAGCTGGAAGCTGAAGCCTGTGGAGCAGCGCTACTCAGCGAACGGGAGGGAGAGACGCGGTGCCATCTCCCAAAGAACTTCAGATTTCCTGAAGGACATCCAGGTTGCGGTGCAATAGAACAAGGGTTACCAGCTCTTGGTGGAGCAGGTAAAGGACGGCACGGTGCGACGCTATCGGCTGAAAGATGAGCTACTCTACGGGAAGGGTGGCTGCCTATACATCCCTCGCATATGGGGACTGCGTCGTAGACTCATGGAGGAGTGCCATGACAGCCAGGGGGGCTGGACATCGAGGGCGGGAGCACATGCTAGCGCAGCTCTCAAGGTCATATACATGGCCTAGGGTGTTAGAAGACGTTGAGAGGTACGTCAAGGTCTTAGCGACATACCACGCAGCAAAGTCGACGAGGGCGTCGACCTCTTCTGGTGGGGGAGGTTTGTTAGACCCCTAAGGTGGTCTCCCAAGACCCGCCTACCATGAGCGTGCCTCAGAGTTATGGTAGCGGGCAACGTGCTGGGAGGGCACGTTATCGACTAAGTGTCGAGGTGTTGGATCACGATGCGCATGACTGCTCAAGCCAGGCACTGTGATGGTGCTTGGTCATGAGACGGGGTCTCGATCGTGACTGTGGTTGCAGGCACACGGGAAGAGGTGGAGCCCAGAGGCTATCTCCTGGAATACGTGCTACAAAGGCTATGGAGCGCTTGGCAGCGTTCCTTGGAGCAGATGCGGGCCAGGGTGGAAGGATCAATCAAGTCCCTGGATCACAACCTGCCTTATGGGGAGCAGCGGGAATCATGGCATGGATCCAATCAATCCATGATTGGGGGAGGCAATCATGGATACGCCTAGAAGCCACTTATGGAAGTCAAGCACGCTAGATATGGAAGTTGACCAAGGATTGAGGGATCCAACAGGGCAAGCGGATTCTTAGGAGAGAATCAGCCCTGTCTATGAAAGCTAGGTGTGCCAGATCGGGAAGCTTGCAAGGATCAGGGATCCAACATAGCAAGAGGAATCTCAGGAGGAGAATATTCTCGGCACACATGGAAAGTCTTGATAGAGATTGGTCAACTACCTTGTATAGACTTGTAGATAGGAAAAGTCTAGATTACCTAGCATATTTGCTTGGTGGGCTTCGTGTATAAATAGGCATGGACTCTCATTTGAGTCATTCATCAAGAGGCACTTCAGACTTCATTCAGAGACTCACAAGAGGGAGAGCAGACAACTGAGACCACAAGGGACACACTGAGAGGAAAGTGTGAGTGCTGAATCTGTATTGTGAGGGGTCAAGTGAGGAGTGCAAGCAGTGGAGGCTGTGAGGCATATACTCGACCAAAGTCTGTAGTTGGGTTTTTTTTTATACTTGTTGTGAGATAATACAAGTTAATTTTTCCAAACCTCTTCTGTGTACTTTGATCAATTCTAGGCTTGTGAGCCTCGGTTGTGTGGGAATTTTGTGACTGTTCAGCAGAGCGAGCTGTTGACGCCTAGCGGTACCGAGGTACTCTAGCGGTATTCGGGTAGCGCCCTTGGCCCCGTGACACCCTCCCTAAGGGGTTTTCTTTTCCTTTCTATTGCGACCTTTGCTCTTTTTTTCAAAAATGTTATGAATGTTCCTCTCTTCTCTCCCTCCCTTGTGAAACCCTAAAATTGCTTATATATGATATGATATTTATTTTATTTTCTTATTTTCTATTTTCTATTTAAAATTTACTTAGTTAAGATTTATTTGAAGAAAAAAATCAGGAGAGTCCCTCAAATATGTCTCAAATAATATTTCAAACCCCTTTGATTTTTTATCGGCCTTTACAACTCCTTGGGGCATAAAAATCGTTCTTTCCATTACTTGTTCGTAACTCCTTAACACTATATTCTATTTTTTCTTTAATCTTTCATGAGTTCAAATTTAAATGACACTAATACTGTTTAATTTAGGCCTCTCAATAATTAGATACAATTTTTCAAATAAAACTGGCTAAGCTAAATTAATAAAACTAATTTAGCCAATTTCACTTAAAAAAATCATATATTCTTCTGTGGATCAAATCTCGAGGTCTATGACATGTCAAATTGAAGATAATTCAATGTGATTCGTGATGACTTCCATTTTTCTAAGACCCTAATCCAGATAATTTCTAGGCCAAAATGAGGTGTCAACACACATGGCCCTCGACCTACCTATGCCTGGATTGTTATGCTTCCTTGGAATGACGCTCGTTCCTTGTCCGTGTCACTCCCGACTTAGCACTGGTGAAGCACACAGGCAGGCACGGCGCTGTCGATGGATGCTACCGGTTGATCCTGCCAATAGTCATATGCTTGTCTCAAGGATTAAGCCATGCATGTGCAAGTATGAACTAATTCAGACTATGAAGTTGCGAATGACACATTAAATCAGTTATAGTTTGTTTGATGGTATCTGCTACTCGGATAACCGTAGTAATTCTAGAGCTAATACATGCAATGAACCCCGACTTTTGGAAGGGATGCATTTATTAGATAAAAGGTCGACGTGGGCTTTGCCGATGCTCTGATGATTCATGATAACTTGATGGATTGCACGGCCATCCTGTCGGTGATGCATCATTCAAATTTCTGCCCTATCAACTTTCGATGGTAGGATAGTGGCCTACTGTTAGACCCCTAAGGTGGTATCCCAAGAGCCGCCTACCATTAGCATGCCTCGAGGTCATGGCAGCTGGCAACGTGTTGGGTGGGCACGTTATCGACTAAGTGTCGAGGTGTTGGATCTGCTCAAGCAAGGCGCTGTGATAGTGCTTGATCATGAGATGGGTTCTCAATCATGACTGTGGTTGCAGGCACACAGGAAGCGATGGAGCCCAAAGGCTATCTCCCAGAATACGTGCTATGAATGCTACGGAGTGCTTGGTCAGCGTTCCTTGGAGCAGATGCGGGCCACAATGGCAAGGATCCAATCAATCCATGATTGGGGGAGGCAATCATGGATATGCCTAGAAGCCACTTATGGAAGTCAAGCATGCCAGATATGGAAGTTGACCAAGGATCATGGGATCCAACAGGGCAAGCGGATTCTTAGGAGGAGAATCAGCCCTATTTATGGAAGCCAGGTGTGCTAGATCGGGAAGCTTGCAAGGATCAGGGAACCAACTTGGCAAGAGGAATCTTAGGAGGAGAATATTCCTAGCACACATGGAAAATCTTTATGGCAATTGGTCAACTACCTTGTATAGACTTGTCATTAAGGAAAGTCTAGATTTCCTGGCATATTTGCTTGTAGGGCTTCATGTCTAGATGGGCATGGACTCTCATTTGAGTCATTCACTTCAGACTTCAGAATTGAGAGAGGCAGACTGCAGAGTGGAAGAGAGGCATCTAGAGCCAGACACTCATTCACAACAGGGAGAGCTGACAACTAAGGGCACGGGGGACACATTGAGAGGAGAGTGTGAGTGTTGAGTCTGCGTTGTGAGGAGTCGAGTGAGGAGTGCAAGCAGTCGGGGCTGTGAGGTATATACTCTACTAGAGTCTGTAGTTGGTTTTTTTTTTATACTTGTTGTGATATAATACCAGTTAATTTTTCCCAACCTCTTCTATGTTGCTTCGATCGTTTCTAGGCTTGTGAGCCTCGATTATGTGGAATTTTTGTGGCTAGTCAGCAGAACGAGCTGTTGACGCCTAGCGGTACCGAGGTATTCGAGCAGTATTCAAGTAGCGCCCTCGGCCCCGTGGCAGTTGGTATCAAAGCCTCGGTTTCGGCAACATTACAGCCATGATGACTCAATCGATGGAGGCACTACGGGAATGAATGGTGCCCTTGGAGAGGCAAGTTGCCACATTCACAGAAGGCGCGCCCTTGATGAACGGTGTTCAGGAGTGCTTCCTTGCTTTCGAAGACAATGTCGGAGAGGGCGATAACCTTGGTGGGATGCTGACGAACCTTGTGAAGGTCTTGTTCTCCAATGTCACTACGTTGCGAGATGATATGGTCTTGATCAAGCCACAACTGGCTACTCCGGGATTAGCATCGAGGAGCGAGACTCGCAGGAAGGTGAAGATCCCCGAGCCCAAGGCATTCGAAGGTACTCAGAGTTTGAAGGAGTTGGAGAACTTCCTTTGGGACATGGGACTTACTTCGATGCTGCAAAGGTCCCAAAAGCGGATAAGGTCATGGTTACCACCATGTACTTGGCAAATGATGCGAAGCTATGGTAGCAGACGCGAGTCCAAGATGCACTCAATGCTGGGTGATCACGCATTGAGACGTGAGAAGCACTGAAGCAGGAATTGAAAGAGCAATTCCTACCGAGCAATACGGCATGTGTTGCTCAAGACGCACTCGGGAAGCTGAAGCAGACTAGCTCAGTGTGGGAATATGTCAAGCAATTCAGCTCCTTGATGCTTGACGTGACGGACATGTCAGAGAGGACAAGCTATATATGTTTCTGAAGGGTCTGCAGCCATGGGCTCAACTAGAGCTTAGACGACAAGTTGTGAAGGACCTCCCTATGGCTCTAGTAGCGGCCGATGCACTACTCAACTTCCGCAACACTCATGTTGAAGACGACGTGGAGAAGGTGCGAGATGAGGACGAGGACAAGGTTTCCAAGTCCAAAGCCAAGGGAAGGAATGGAAAGGGCAGGCCCACTTTTGAGGACAAAGGGAAGGAGAAGGAGAACGAGGGAAATGGCTTCTTGAAGAAGGACCCTCGAACTCATCCTAGTTGTTTCATATGCAAAGGTCCTCACTATTCGGATTAGTGCCCTAAATCCAATCACATGCGATGTAATTGGATTAATCTTTATTCATGAAATAAAATTAAGGCATTTATTATTCATCTATGCTATAAATATTTATTACTACGATGAAACCCATAAATTGAGATGTTGATTTTAGGGTTATGATAAGATTATACCAGTGAGACCTAAGATCCTATAAGCATCAATTTAAAAATAGTTCCTAGTCATAGGATCACTGAATAGGGGATCAGTGACCCGATAAGATTGGTATACTCATTACATACTCTATAGTAGAGAGTGACTGACCTCATAGTTACTTGTGAAGAGTCACTAATATAAGAGTATATGTGCTCATTATAGAATGAGTTCATTGAACAGACTCACTAGAGGAAGGCCTAATGGATTTCAAAATAAATGTCAATAGGCTGATCCTCAGGTGATAGTAGGTGAATGTAATCTTTAGACCTGAGATTAACATAGTACCTCGTAATTGTTAAATTCTAGTTTTTGGTCTATTCCTTAACATGACTCTCTGAGACATGTGTAGGGCATTTTGGATCTAATGAGACTTTTACGAAGGTGGTGAGTAATTGTTCGCTATCAGCCCGTAAGAGGACGGATCGTAAGTAGTAAATCGAGCGAGGGAGTATCGTTTCCATGAGGATCAAAGTGTGTCAAGCACGAATTTAGAACACAAAGTACCAAGCCAACCACACAATAGTTGAGAAATGCAGAAATAGCTAGAAACAGAAGTAGAAGTGTTGCGAGATGATTACGGGTAATGCACGCAAATATACGTATCGCAGACAAGTAATACAAAGTGAGTAAAGTATCGTTCCCACAAGGACTCTTCTACTAAGTACTAAAATTGGCACAACTAATTCCAAGCCAAGTCAATTAAGTCAGTTGAATAGAGTACAAGTAATTAAAAAGATAGAAAGTAAACAGACAGAAATCCGTCGATGAAAAGCTCCTAAGGTTCACAACTTCACCAATCCTAGTCTTAAGCAAGAATCCCTCTTTCACACAATAATTCTGTCATGTTATTAACCTAGGGTTCTAGGGTTTCCCCACTTCTATCGTACGCACCTTCCGATGTCATACGAATGTGCCTAAGTGGAAGACACTAATCCACTCTATTTCTATGCGATTAATGTTGAAAGGCCAAACTAAACCAACCATAAATGGCTATCTAGGGTGCTCACCATCTTCCAATGCGCTCGCATGAATAACCTCACCTGCCGGCATAAGCTAACCTAGATTTTGTAATTTCTAGCATGACATTGATTCCCTCTTCAGAGGCTCCTCTCGGTCTCAAGTTCGATCTCGTGGGTGGCCAATCCAAAAGAAAGTATGAAGTACGAAATTGCATAAATAACACCAAGGAGGCGTACCTCGACAGAATCATACATGTGAAAGAAAAGAGCTTTACTTAAGACATTGAAAAGGTTCCATTGATACCCCCTAGGAATCTAGGGGTTTAGTTCTGCATATTCGAATAAACTACAAGAGTTAGAACAGAAGACAACATTATGAAAATCAGAAGAAAAGGGGCAGAAAGAACTCTAGCTAGTGAAGTCGAATCTCCCGATCCTGACTTTACGAATTGTTGTTGTGGTCCCTCTTCTCGTAGTGTAGTTGGTGCTTTTTCTTCCACTCTTGTTGTATATTTTTCTTTGTTAGGGATGCACCACTATATATAGAGCGTTTGCACTCCCTCCTTTCTTGGTTTAATCAGTGTGGGATAGGAGATAGTGGGCCCCAGTATTTCGCCTTAGTAGACCGCGGTCTATCCCCTGTTCTACGTGCAGTTTTCTTTCTTCGGCCATAACTTCCTCATTTCAGCTCTGATTCATGATTCGTTTAATGCGTTGGAATCTTGACTCACCAAGTTTTCTAATGATATATTTTTTTCCATATTTCTCACACAAGGAGTATGAGAAATTCCCTCCAAAAATTGCTGCATCGAACAAGCCAGGTCTTCATCATCTTTCTGAGCATGTATTCTTCTTTCCCTGCACATCAAACAACTCCCAACAGTATCTAATCCATATGTAGAGTCTGAAAACTATCATTTGTAACCATTCAATCCCAATGATGAAAAGTTATGTAATTAACCTCTAAATGTATGGTAAGTGGCCTCAAACTTAGGATTATAGGTCGGAAATGAATAAACAAACCATACAAATCATTATGTCAACAAGAAGCAAACAATCTAAAGAAAACATAAATAGCTTTATACGAACTTGACAAGAAAACAATTCTAGGGATTCAGTTTCACTTAGGCTATTTCAATCCTCTTGGACTTAATTAACCAAATCGAATCAAGCGTTCTCTTCTCCTATCCACGGGTTCTCAAGTCACCCAATCTGACTATCGTTGTAACTAGGATGATCCTAATCCACTCTATCTCTTGGTAGTTAGAATTAAGGGATCAAATGTCATGTTTGTAATCGTGTCAGGATGCCTAGGGTGGTGGCTACCTCTCGGGCCTTCTCACACATCTCTTATAGCTCTTAGCATGACTAATCTACCTCTCAAGGCTATGGGATTCTCACTCTCACATTTCCTCACCATCCCTTAGATTAATTTATCGAGTTGGCCAGACATCAATAAATGCATAAAATAAAATAAACATAAGGGAAATAGAACACATTCATAGATCCGAAAAATAGAAGTTCAATACATGGATGAAATAAATACTAAAATCCACTTACTACCCTAGAGAATAAGAAACTAGTTGGATATGGTTATGTCACAATACATGTTCATCAAAATTGAAAGTTACGAAACCAAAATAAGGAGAAAGGAGCTAAAGGTAGAAGAAGTCTCAAACAGTGATTATGAGCTTGATTCCTTAACTCTTCTACCCACGGCCCGTATTCTGATGCCTCGAGTTCGTAACCTTACTTCGCCAAAAATATTGTTCGGGTTTGCTTTGTTATGAAAAGCTACCTCTATCTTCTTCTTTGATTGTGGATGTGCCCCTCTTTTTTTAAGGTATTTCTACCTCCTCTAAGTTTGGGTGGTTGGTGTGGGATAAGAAATCCAGGGTCCCACCATTTTGACTCAGCTCACGCAGTGTAGCACTGTTCATACTACGGTGCACTGAGACTGTTCTGTGCAGTTTATTTCGTTTGGCCATAACTTCCTCATTTTAGCTCCAAATCATGCACAGTTTGATGCGTTGGATTCCTTACTCGACTAGCTTTCTGTTGATATCTTATTTATCATGTTTTATGTTGAGGAAGTCCTACAAATACCCAGAAAAACTTAGACAATGGATAAGGAGCACAGATATTCGCATTTCAGTAAAAACAACACAAATAACCAGTGGAATGCATGTTCTTAGCTCAAGTTTAAGGTCCGAAAGTGTACTTCAAATATAACATCTATGGTATTATCACACTCCCAAACCTAAACTTTTGCTTGTCCTCGAGCAAAGCTTTAAGCACAACAATTCAAAAGTTAGACATTCATCTTCACTTCTTCAATTGGCAACAGTGCTCATAATTTGTTTTCGGTACTTTCAATACTTTCCCTTAAAGTTCTCAGATATGGCCGTCTTTCTTACTTAACCTTGAGTTTCAATGATCCAAACCTCACGCTTTCATTTCAACTCGTGCAGTGTCGTGCAGTCCCTTACACTTAGCCTAAGTCTTGACCTCACTGTTGTGCACCATAAGGAAATACTCAAGCAAACATGTGTCTGGCTATTAGTTCACTGCATGATCTCATATTTTTGCTCTTACTTTTTTCCATATTTACACTTAGCAAACAACCCTTACTCGGGTGGTGCACGACTTTGAAGGGCCCGCACCTCCGCTGGCTTTGTAATTTACTCACACACTTTTGATGAGCCAGTCAGATGAATAGATAGTCCCTCACAAGTACATGCCGGGTCGTATTGCCAGCACACTTGGTTCAAATACGAACAAAGGTACTCAAAGCCTTAGCACATCGTTTCTTGTATATTCAATTTTAGCGTAACACATTTTTGCAAAAGCATTTCCAAAGATGACACCCTTGATTTAAGATCTAGAGGCAAGGTTCGTGTCCAATTAATTGGGGCTGAAAATCATCACAAGAATTGTCACAATTCCACCTAGAGTCAAGCAATCACACTAGCCATTAATTATCATCATAGAACAAGGATCAACTCAAGTTCCCTTCACACACCTTGCAAGCATTCCTATCCATCAAAAACATCATGATTTTTCCATTTTCAATCTTTTTTTTCAAAACAAAGGCAAGATGAATTAAACGTGCAATTATCTAACACCTTATGAGCTATATGTCATGCAAATGCAAATGCAAACAAGCAAACAAGCAAGCAAACAATTGTGGTGCACCATCTAAACCGGCTTTTGACACGAATTTTCATGCTCGCCCCCCACCCCCAAACCTAAGCTAAACATTGTTCTCAATGCTAAGAAAAGTAAAGAGAAAGGGTTAACGAATACTCCCCTTGTGTCAAAGTCGATGGAATGGCCTTCTAGTCGTCAAAGCCTCTGCTTCCTAATCTTCACCATCCTCTTGCTGGTGTTCACTCGTGTGAGCAAGTAGATAATGCATGCTAGTTTGAAATGAAGACTATTAAAAATTAAACAAACAAACAAAGCTAAAGTAAATAAACAAAGCTGGGGTTGCCTCCCAAGAAGTGCCACCGAGCGAGTTTGTGGCCCGACTTTTCTGATGTTACGCATTCTTCAAGTGGACCTAGGCCTCACCTTGATTGATCGGACCTCCTAAATATCCTTTGACTTTTTGAGCATTGACCTTGAATATTTCATTTGTGGCTTCATTCTTTAGCTCGAGGACACCACATGGTAACACTTGGTTAACTCGGAACGGCCCCAACCATCTTGATTTCAGTTTTCTTGGAAACAACTTCAATCGTGAATTAAATAATAACACAAGTTGACCAGGATGGAATTCTCTTACCATGATTTTTCGATCATGCCATGTTTTCACCTTTTCCTTATAGATATGGTGATTCTCGAACACTTGTTGGCAAAACTCATCAAGTTCATGCAATTGAAGAAGTCTTTTCTCACCGGCCCTTTTCAAGTTGAAGTTGAGAGTCTTGATTGCCCAATATGCTTTGTGCTCCAATTCCACCGGGAGGTGACATGCTTTGCCGAAAACCAAGTGGTATGGGGATGTGCCTAAGGGTGTCTTGAATGCTATCTGATATGCCCATAAAGCATCATCGAGCTATGAGCCCTATCCTTCTGGGAAATGTTGACAGTTTTTTCGAGTATCCTTTTGATTTCCCAGTTGGATGCCTCCGCCAACCCATTGGTTTGAGGATGGTATGCTAAGGCTACCTTATGGCGTACTCCGTACTTGGTCATAAGCTTGTCAAACTGTTTGTTGCAGAAGTGGGATCCGCCATCACTAATAACCGCTCTTGGTGCTCAATATCTTGATAAGATATTTCTTTGCAAGAACTTAAGAACAACATTAGCATCACATGTGGGGGAGGCAATTGCCTTTGCCCATTTGGAAACATAATCCACCGCAAGCAATAATATGTAACAGTTACCAAATGATGAAGGAAATGGCCGTATGAAATCTATTCCACAAACATCAAATAGTTCCACTTCGAGAATTGAATTCAATGGCATGTTATGACGTCTTGAAATATTGCCTATTCGTTGACATCCATCACAAGTTGCGATGTAAGCAAAAGCATCATGAAAAATAGTCGGCCAATAAAAACATGATGCTAGTATTTTTCAAGCAGTTTTGTGTCCCCCATAATGACCTCCATACGGAGATTCATGACAACTCTTTGATATGTCTAGTTGCTCAATATCTGGGACACATCTTCTCAACAGATGATCAGGTCCTATTCTAAACAGATATGGTTCATCCCAAATGTATTTCATTCAATCATTCAAAAATGTTTTCCTTTGTTGAGCATTAAATTCAAATGGAATGAATCGGGAAACTAAGTAATTCACAATATCAGCAAACCAAGGAACAAATGATAGGGTAAAAACTTGTTCATAAGGGAAGGACTCATTAATTACCACTTTTTCCATGCACTCCTTATTCTCAAGTTGGGATAAGTGATCTGCCACTTGATTCTCTTATCCCTTTCGATCCCAAATCTCAAGGTCAAACTCTTGTAGAAGAAGGACCCATCGGATGAGTCTCGGTTTTGCATTCTTCTTTTGGATCAGATACTTGATTGCAGCATGACCAGTAAAAACAATAACTTTAGTGCAAATCAAGTATGATCAGAATTTATCAACAGTAAAAACTACAGCAAGAAACTCCTTCTCTGTTGTTGTGTAGTTGGTTTGGGCCTCATCAAGTGTTCTACTTGCATAATATATAGGATGGAAGATTCTGTTTCTCCTTTGGCCTAGAGCTGCACCTATTGCAAAATCACTTGCATCGCACATTAGTTCAAAAGGTAAAGACCAGTCGGGGCAACTATAATCGGTGCAGAAAAGTCTTGCCTTCAATTTAATAAAAGCCTGTAAGCAATCATCATTAAACACAAAAGGGACATCCTTTACTTGGAGGTTGCACAATGGTTTTACTATTTTTGAAAAGTCCTTGATAAACCTTCTATTGAAACTAGCATGTCCTAAGAGGCTCCTAACACCTTTGACATTTTTTGGTGGTGGCAACTTTTCAATTAAAGAAATCTTGGCTCTATCTACCTCCATGCCCTTTTTAGAAATTTTATGTCCCAAAACTATTCCTTCTTTTAACATGAAATGGCATTTTTCCCAATTTAAAACAAGGTTAGTTTCCTTACATCTTTTAAGGACAAGAGACAGATTAGCCAAACATTCATCAAATGAGTTGCCATACACCGAAAAATCATCCGTAAAAACTTCTATGCACTTTTCAATCAAATCAGAAAATATAGACATCATAATCTCTGAAAAGTGGCTGGTGCATTACACAACCCGAATGGCATTCGCTTGAGCGCAAATGTGCTAAAAGGGTACACAAATGTGGTTTCTCTTGATCCTCAGGAACTATAGCAATTTGATTATATCTTGAATAGCCATCTAAGAAACAAAGATATTCCCTCCTTGCAAGTCTATCAAGCATCTCATCAATAAGGGGAAGTGGAAAATGATCCTTACGTGTGGCCTTGTTTAGCTTGCGGTAATCTTTGCATATTCTCCATCCTATCATAGTTCTAGTTGGAATTAACTTATTACCTTCATTTACTATGACTGTCATGCCGCCTTTCTTAGGCACACACTGTACTGGACTTACCCATTTACTGTAAGAGATAGGGAAGATTATACCTGCATCGAGCCATTTGAGGATCTCTTTCTTAACTACCTCCTTCATGATAGGATTAAGTCTCCTTTGTCCTTTGTCAACTCCTTGTAGTTTTCTTCGAGCAAGATCTTGTGCATACATATCGAGGGGCTGATTCCTTGGATATCAGCTATGGTCCACCCAATTGCTTTCATGTGGTTCAGAAGAACTCGAAGGAGTTTTTCTTCCTGTACCAATATTAAATCGGATGCAACAATAACAGGAAGTGTGGAAGAAGTGCCAAGGAAAGCATACCTTAAATGTTTTGGTAAGGGCTTAAGTTCCAATTCGGTGGTTCTTGAATGGATGGCTTTAAAGAATTAGGTCTAACCTCCAAAGGTTCAAAATATGACACATTCTGTTGTACAGAGTTGCAGGACTCCATTATCTTGAGGACCTCTTGCAGATCTTGATCATCTGAAGGTGACTTCTCGGTTAGAACCAATTCGAGAGGATCCTCCGATGTTATCTCTTGGATGACTATCCTAGTCACCTGCTCACATACATCAATGGAGAGAACTTCATCAGGTTCAGTAGGATGTTTCAATGCATTATAAACATTAAATGTTGCTTCCTAGCCGTTCACACGCATAGTCAGTTCTCCTTTCTACACATCGATTAGTGCCCAGCTAGTCGCCAAGAATGGGCGACCTAAAATTATTGAATTGTTCCTATCCTCATCATAATCCAAAACAATGAAATCAACAGGGAATATGAATTTGTCTACTTTAACTAGAACATCCTCCACAATTCCTAAGGGATAAGCCAATGATCTATCAGCTAATTGCAGTGTTACAATAGTTGGCTTAACCTCACCTACCCCTAATTCCTTGAATATAGTATAAGGCATGAGATTAATGCTAGCACCCAAATCACATAATGCCTTACCTTCGAAGCTTTTACCAATAGAACAAGGGATAGTAAAACTTTCTGGGTCTTTGAGCTTTGGAGGAAGCTTTTTCTGAAGGATTGCACTTGCCTCTTCTATTAGCATAATAGTCTCATAATCGGCAAACTTCCTCTTTCGTGAAAGGATATCCTTCATGAACTTGGCATAGCTCAGCATTTGATCCAATGCTTCTGCAAAAGGGATGTTCATGTGCAATTTACGGAATGTATCAAGAAACTTGTAAAATTGAAACTCAGATTGACCCCGCTTTGCTCTTTGTGGATATGGTAATGGAGGGTATGTCAGAGTACGCTTGTTGGTGCTGTCTTCCTTTCCTCGGGTCATTCCTAATGACTGTGGGTTGCTACTTCCCGCTTGGGAGTTGGTTGTGGCATTTTGGTCATTTTGGCCCCAGGGCACCTCGATGTGGTTGGTACCGCAGTGTGCCTGTCTCCCGTGCCTGCTGGTCTGCTCTGTGTTCCTGTGGCTTCAGTTGTTGGGCACCTTAGCACCTCGGTGCTACAATCTATGGACCGTGGTGCTGCATGTCTTCTAACCGCGGTGGGCTCTTGGGACACTGGGGTATGTTTCGTTGTTTCACCATATGTTGGAGAGTTCTTCTCTTCTGCTTCGACATGGGGCTGGCTGAGCTCAAATCCTACCTTTTTCCCACTTCTCAGGATGATAGCATTTATGTGCTTAGATCTGCCTCCCCTCGGATTTATCTCGGTGTTGCTCGGAAGTGATCCTTGTGCCCAGACTCTAATGGCTTCAGCAATTTGTCCTAGTTGAGCTTCCCTGTTCTTCATTTGTGCCTGCAAAGTAACAATGCTATTAGTGTTGGATTGTACACTAGCATTAGTGTTCTTGTTAGCCACCATAAGCTCAAGAAAAGCATTTTCAAGTTTTGTAAGCCTTTTAGATTCATTCGGTGTCGGCTTTTACATCGGTTGGAACCCTGGGGGTTGAGCTAGCCAGTTGTTAGCATATGAAAAGTTGGGGTGATTTTGCCAACCCGGATTGTAAGTATTTGAAAATGGGTTATTCCTCGGGCTGCTTCCCACAAAATTTGCCTCCTCGTGCCCTGTTTCCATTGGGTAGTCTTCAAAGGTTGCCGATGTCGCTCCAATTCCTTGTGGCTTCATGGTTGCCATTAAGGCATCCATCCTGGCTGAGAGGGCTGTTAGAGCGTCCACCAAATGGGTTCCGGCTATC
This sequence comes from Lagerstroemia speciosa, assembly GCA_037672795.1. NCBI lineage: Eukaryota > Viridiplantae > Streptophyta > Magnoliopsida > Myrtales > Lythraceae > Lagerstroemia > Lagerstroemia speciosa. The sequence goes on from CM075307.1 coordinate 6,321,972, forward strand.
CCCTTTTGAGCCATGTTTCGCTCCGACACCACATTTGTTGCTAATGCCTCGATAAGGTTGTATGCCTCCTCTGGTGTCTTCTCAAGCATCATGCCTCCTATAGTAGCATTAATATAAGTTTGTAAGGCATCAAAAATTCCATTATAAAAGGTATTTACCACTTGCCACATCGGAAGGTCATGATGTGGACAATTATACAATAAGCCCTCACTAGGGCTCCCATGCTTCCGGCAAGGTTTCCATTGGAAGTTGCTTAAATGATGTGATATCGCTCCTCAACTTAGCCATCTTGGAGGGTGGAAAATACTTCGTAAGAAACTTCTCCACAATGATGTCCCAACTATTTAGGGATCCCAGTGGGAATGAGGTAAGCCATGTCCTTGCCCTGTCCCTAAGAGAGAAAGGAAACAATCATTTTAATATAATCTTGAGGAACCCCGTTTTGTCAAAGGTGTCACACAAATCATTAAAAATAGCAGGATGAGCATGAGGATCCTCATTAGGTCAGCCACTAAATGAGCATGCTGTTTGAATCATTTGGAGCATTGTCAGTTTGTTCTCGAACGTGTGAGCTTGAATAGCTAGTTTGGCGACACGCGATCGGTTGTCCATTTGCGGTCTCACATAGTGTCTCATCTTAAGTGCAGGGTTGTCTTGAGGGTCATCCATGTTATGAAAAGATGAAATCTCTGCAAGTGATTGTTCTCGCCTCCTCCAAATGAGAGTTCATTCTATTTCCGGATCAAGCGGTAGCAAGGCTTGTTGAGATCTCCTACTCATACACCGAGAGACTACAAAACAAGGGAGTGAGAACTACAAGACAAGAGAAAAGTACAGAAAAGTAAATTGGTTTGGTCGAAGTCAAGTGCTTCAAGTTGGCTCAATATATACACTTCGATCCCTGGCAATGGCGCCAAAAACCTTGTTCGCTATCAGTCCGCAAGAGGACGGATCGCAAGTAGCAAACCCAGCGAGCTGGTATCATTCCCACGAGGATCAAAGCCTATCGAGCACAAATTTAGAACACAAAGTACCAAGCCAAACCGCACAATAGTTGAGAGAATGAAGAAATAGCTAGAAACAGAAGTAGAAGCAGACAATCTAAAGAAAACATAAATAGCTCTATACGAACTTGACAAGAAAACAATTCTAGGGATTCAATTTCACTTACGTCTATTTCAATCCTCTTGGACTTAATTAACCGGATCGAATCAAGCATTCTCTTCTCCTATTCACGGGTTCTCACGTCACCTAATCTAACTCTCGTCGTAACTAGGATGTATCCCTAGGATGATCATAACCCGCTCTATCTCTAGGTAGTTAGAATTAAGGAACCAAATGTCATGTTCGTCACCGTGTCGGTGCCTAGAGTGATGACTACCTCTCGGGCCTTCTCACACGTCTCTTCTAACTCTTAGAATAACTAATCTACCTCTCGGTACGATTATTCCTAAGCTATGTTTACTTAGAGCTACAAGATTCTCACTCTCGTGTTCTCACCGTCCCTTAGATAGATTTATCGAGTTGGCCAGACATCAATAAACGCATGAAGTACAATAAACATAGGGGAAATAGAACACCTTCATAGATCCGGAAAATAGAAGTTCAACACATGGATGAAATAAACACTAAGATCCACTTACTACCCTGGAGAATAAGAAACTAGCTGGACATGGTTATGTCATAATACATATTCATCGGAATTGAAAGTTACGAAACCAAAATAAAGAGAAAGGAGCTAAAGGTAGAAGAGGTCTCAAACACTAATTATGAGCTTGATTCCTTAGCTCTTCTACTCACGGCCCGTGTTCTGACGCCTCGGGTTCATAACCTTAATTCGCCAAAAATCTTGTCCGGGTTTGCTTTGTTATGAAAAGCTACCTCTATCTTCTTCTTTGTTTGCGGATGCGCCCCTCTATTTATAAGGTATTTCTACCTCCTCTAAACTTGCTGTGGTCAGTGTGGGATAAGAAATCCCGGGTCCCGCCATTTTGACTTAGCTCATGCGGTGCAGCACTGTTTATACTGCGGTGCACTGAGACTGTTCTGTGTAGTTTACTTCGTTTGGCCATAACTTCCTCATTTTAGCTCCAAATCATGCGCGGTTTGATGCGTTGGATTCCTGAATCGATGAGCTTTCCGTTGATATCTTATTTGACATGTTTTATGTTCAGGAAGTCTTACAAAAACCCAGACAAATTTAGAAGATGGATAAAGAGCATAGATATTCGCGTTTCAGCCAAAACAACACAAATAACAAGTGGAATGCATGTTCTTAGCTCAAGTTTAAGGTCTGAAAGTGTACTTCAAATATAACATCTATGGTATTGTCAGTAATCAATAAGGAATCGGTTACTCCGATTGTAAGAGTGAATGTCCTATGTATTCTACTTAGTATTGGCTCGCAAAATCTCTAGGCAGAGTAATATGAAAATTGGAAAGGAGTTTCTGATATTTCACAATTGAGTCAAATACTTAAGAATTGAAAACATATGAATAAGTATTGGGGTTTGATATATTATCCATACCCTAACTCATCCAAGACATTGTATAATCTAATGATTTAATTATATGGAAACTAATCACGAAAGTATGTTCGATCCTTAGATTGAAATCCTCACTATCTAGGTAGTTATGAAATATTGCTAGATGTCAATCTTGACTTGTGTGGATCTATCGGATTAAATATTAATTGAATTAACTTGTTAAAGAGTTTAATGAGATTAAATAAGAATACAGTCAATAGATCCACTACTAGCTTATTGTGGAGCCCACTGGGTCACACTCAATAATACAGGTTTTTCTCGTAACCAAAATTTAACAGATTTAAATTTTGGATTGGGCTATTAAATTTTTGCTAGCATGAATTGAGCCCATAACGGTCACACACCTTATCGAATAAGGAAATCTTGGAATTATTTTTTTATTGGATTTTATAGAAGTCTAATTATTATTATTCTCAATTGAACATAAATGTAAATGACCAAATTAGATTTGGTTAAATACGGATGATTTACGTGTGATATTGATTTTCATTGTAATCAAAGATATCGATTTGACTGGAATGAAACAACCATATCTCAGCTGTTATAATATAATATTATTTACCAATTCTTACGCAATATAATATCTTAACCCGGTATGTTATCTTTATAAAGTAATATTATATTAACAATATATATATATATATAAGATAGATGGGCATGCTGGGATTTTTGTGTGGTTTTTGGTGGTGGAACAAAAAAAAAAGGAGTGTTTTTGTTTTCTTCGTTCTTTTGGCTGAGGGTAAAAAGTGTGGTGAACTAAGAAGAAATTGAGGGAGATGCAAAAAGATTTTGAGTGTGATGGGTGAACTAAGAAAGTGTTTCTCAATTCTTACGGGGTACCTGGTGTGGATACCGTGGAGGGCGTATACATGTGCGTCTAGTCAGATGATCGACTCCGGAAAGTAAGTGATCAGATCATTTAGTTCATGCGATCAACCCAAGGAATCAAAACAAGAACCAATTCAGAGTTCTTGTAGGTATGATTTCTAAATATCCACTTTATTTTAATTTCGAATTATCTAAAAGTGATCCTGGATCGGGAATAAAAATTTTAAATTTATGTTTCTGTCACATTTCAATTTCCAACAGTGGTATCAGAGCCATCTTTGAGTGTGATTTGGAATTTGGTGTTATTTTAATTGCAATGACGAATAGTTCAATATCTGATATGTGTTGCAACCTTAACTTGGGATTTTGAATCTTAATTTGCTACAAAAGTTGTAGTAATTATATATATGGAGATATATATAATTTCATGAGCAATAATAGAAGGTATAATCAGAAACCATTAATTTTTTGATCCTCAGTTTATTTTCGATTTATCGGTTTATGAGAATAGTTCTACTTTTATCAGATCTGATTTGATTAAATGAAAAAAAAAAAGATCCATGTCAATTTTTTTTGGCTCAGGCTTGATCAGATCAAGCATATAACATGAAAGATTGGGCTTTCCGGTTGTTTGGGCTTGAAGTGTTTTAACCCATTAGTTTTATTTGAATTAACCCATTACGATGTTGGCCTTGCCTAATGGATTATATTTTTTTAAGTTAAAATAAAAATAAAATGGCCATTGCTTGTAACAAAGGGGATTTGATTCCTTGAGCACCATGTTAGTGACCAAATTGCATAACCAGTTGGACTGGTTTCACTTTCTGTTCTAAAGTATAGAGACATCTTTTTGAATGTACTTATAGAATAGTGAAAGGAAGGGAAAACATTTTTTCTTTTAAGATTAGATCATACCAATAATCATAAATTTTTATTCCTATTTAATATTTAATGGGTGTGAATAAATTTAGGGTTTTTGAAACTCTATTTTTTATGGTTAAATTAATTAATAGTGAATTAGTTTATATCAAGATCCATTGTTGATCTTAATTCGAAATCCCAAATATATATGAGATATATATATACCGAAAAATATTTTTTCGTGTGATTTAAAATTTTATGATCACAACACTTTGGGCTATATTGCAATCTTTATAACACCGCATTTAAATTCTCGATACTTATGTGTGATATACATGAAGGGTGATGATGGACTAGTTTTATGTGATGAATGAATGTTTTTTTTGGATAAATAGGGCCTGCGTACCCGCCTCATCTAAATTTTTATTCTCTGGTTGTATTTCTTCTCTCCCTCCAATGTATCTCCCCCCAACTGCTGATTGGGGTTTCTCAATGTTATATGTAATTATAGAATAGTTCCACAATAGGAATAGGTTAGGGAGAGCATTTACAATCAAGAAGATCTAAACGCTCGGAATTCCAAGATCAAGCCCATGGAGATGGTGACTTGAAGACAAAGTAGGCTCCAAGTAGTAGGACCATGCTGATGGGCTATATAGATTAGGATGATTTTAGTGATACACCATATGGCTCGAGTGTATCACTCATAGGAATGTCCATAATCATCCTTATTTATCTACTTTTATTATATTGTGCATGTGATGACAAATTGTATAATAATTGTTTGTAAGACCCTCTAAAAATATTAAGTTGAAATGGCTATGGTATTAAGAATACCAGTCATGCCTTTCATCATTATGAGATGCAGAGTTTGTCAGCAAGAGTGGTGGGTTTGTTGTGCGCACACACAAGGTCGATCATGTGAGTTGGCACGGTGCTTCCTCATTAATTATATGTGATATATTACACTATACACTTCAATGTTGCTACCTTGTTGAGCTACACTCAAGGGCATTTTCATTTTTGTATAAGCATACGAATGATGAGTTTAACTTAACTGAGATTTTATGGTTTGTTGTGCACACATAGGGTTATAGAAATCTTAGAGGCAAAACCAAATGGAAGTTACATGAGATGTAATTGGTAAAGAGTTACCTACTTGTAGACTTATTCGAGGTTTGTCGTGTTACATGCGAGATCTCAGTAGGATAAACAGGATTCCATTTTACCCACTACGAGACCTCCCAACGGGGTCTCCCATTTTTCTTTCGAAGGGCAATGGAATTTGCCAAATTTAATGGGAGACATGATTTACTCGAAAGTCCTCAATAATCATGCATTATATTTCCTGAATATATGCTCATGGATGTTGTTCTTTTATTGTAGATTTATCTGCTATCATGTCTGCATCACATCTTTACGAAGCATATTAGATGCTAACAAACTCACTGGGCCAAACTATGTAGCCTAGTTAAGGAATTTGAGGATCGTCCTCACACAGGAGAAAGTCTCCTACATTCTCGATTCTCCTGACCCTGAGCTGCCAGCACAAGGTGCCACTGAGGAAGAGAATGCTGCTTATCGGAAGTGGCAAGATGATAGCACTCAAGTTCAGTGCGTCATCTTGGCATCTATGAGTAATGAGCTCCAACGACAACATGCCAAGATGGATGTCAAATCTATTCTTTTTAACCTCAAGGAGTTATATGGTGAGCAGACTAGAACTGCTAGATATGAGTTATCCAAGCAAGGATGGCTGAGGGTACTTCTTTTGAGGCTCATGTCCTCAAACTAATCAATCTAGTTACCGAATTAGGGAATTTGGGCTTCACTATGGATGGAGAGTTAAGTCAGGATCTTATTCTTCAATCTTAACAACCCTCATTTTCACAATCTATTATTAACTTCCACATGAACAAGCTAGATGTTCCACTGCCTGAACTCCTTAATATGCTGAAGATTACTGAGACCCACCTTGTGAAGGATAAGGGTAAAATCTTATTGGTGGGAGGTGCCTCTAAGAAGAAGGCGAAGAAACCCCCTCAAAAGGGAAAATCTTCTAATAATAAATCTGTGAAGCCCAAAAGAAAGATTCAGAAGAAGGGAAAAGAGAATGTTTCTGACTAAGGCACCTGTTTCCATTGTGGAAAGGATGGACACTAGAAAAGGAACTGCAAGTTGTATCTTGCAGAGTTGAAGCAAAAGAAGGCTTCTTAAGCCAATTCTTCAGGTGCATTCGTAATTGAAGTTAATATGTCATTAACGCATTCTACTTCATGGGTATTAGATACTGGATATGGTTCTCATATCTGCAATTCGTTGCAGGGCCTGAGAAGAAGTAGAAAACTGAGCAAAGGGGAATGTGACCTATGTGTTGGAAATGGTGCAAGAGTTGTAGCTTTAGCAGTAGAAACATTTTGTTTAAATTTACCTTCAAGAAAGACTATTGAGCTTAATAATTGTTATTATATTCTAGTTTTAATTAGAATTATTATTTCAGTTCCTTTGTTACTTGAACAAGTTTTTCAAACAAATTTTTAAGGGAAATGGATGCTCAATATTTCATTCTGATGAATTTTATGAAACTGGAAAAGTCGTCAGTGGCTTGGTAGTTTTGGATGTTAATGATAATGTACTTCATATTGAACAGACAAATAAAAGGAAAAGAGATGATCTGAACTTCACCTATCTTTGACACTTAAGACTTGGTCATGTTAATGAGAATCAGATTAATAAGTTGTACAGGGATGGGCATTTTAGCCCATACGATTATGAATCGCTTCCGATTTGTGAATCTTATCTCAAAGGAAAAATGTCTAAATCTCCATTTACTGGACATAGAGAAAGGGCGACACAATTGTTAGAATTGGTCCATATCGATGTTTGTGGGCCGATGACAAGTAGGCCAGAGGTGGATATTCCTACATCATTACATTTATAGATGATTTGTCTAGGTATGGATATGTGTATTTAATGAAATACAAATCTAAGGCCTTCGACAAATTCAAGGAATATCGAGCTGAAGTTGAGAAACAATATGGAAAAAGTATTAAGGTCTTTCGATCAAATCAAGGTGGTGAATACTTGACGAGAGAGTTTTTAGATTATCTAAAAGAGAATGGAATAGTTTTCGAATGGACTCCTCCGGGTACACCACAACATAATGGAGTTGCAGCGAGGAGAAATCGCACTCTTAAGATATGATGCGATCCATGTTATGCTTCATAGATCTTCCTATTTCCTTTTGGGGGTATGCTTTGTAAACGGCTATCTACCTTTTAAATAAGGTTCCCAACGAGTCTGTATCTACTACGCCATATGAGATATGGAAGGACAAGAAACCAAGTCTCTAGCAACTTAAGGTGTGGGGCTGCCCCTCTTATATAAAGATACTAGATCCAGACAAACTTGGTGCAAGATCAAAAAAGTGCATATTTGTGGGTCATCCTGAAGAAAGTTTAGGATATTACTTTTTACTCTCTTGTTGAACCAAAGGTGGTTGTTAGCAGACATGCCACATTCTTGAAGAAAGAGTTTATCCGAGATAGTGGGAATGGAAAAGTTTTGGAACTTGATGAAGTTTCCAACCCGCAAACAATCTCGCATCAATCTGTGGAAGAGCAACAACTTGTTCAAGAACCAGTTCGTATACCACAAACTTCTGAATCTCCTCAAATATCCAAAAGGGTGCGTAAGCACCTCATAGGTTGAATCTGGCAATTGAGAATGACCCATATTCAAACATCATAGATGTGGATGATCACAATCCATGAAGAGGTAGTCAAGAGTGTTGGCAATGATAAATGGCAGGATGCCATGAAATCTGAGATGGACTCAATGTACACCAACAAAGTATAGACTTCGGTGGATGCACCTGATGGAGTAACTCCCATTGGATGCAAATGAATCTTTAAGACAAAGATCGAAGTAGATGGCAGTGTTGAAACATACAAGGCTAGACTAGTTGCAAAAGGGTTCAAACAAAAACATGGTATTGACTATGATGAGACCTTTTCACCAGTAGCAATGCTCAAGTCTATCTGGATTTTGCTTGCTATAGCTGCATACTATGACTATGAGATATGGCAAATGGATGTCAAAACTGCTTTCCTTAATGGAAACCTTGAGGAAGATGTCTATATGACTCAACCAGAGGGATTCATTCCTTTTGTTGGGCCAAACAAAGTATGCAAGTTGCAAAAATCCATTTATGGATTAAAGCAAGCATCGAGGAGTTGGTACATTCATTTTAATGAGATAGTCAAAAAGTTTGATTTTGTCAAAAATGAGGATGAACCTTGTGTATACAAGAAGGCTAGTGGGAGCGTTGTTGTCTTTCTTGTGTTGTATGTAGATGAGATATTACTTATCAGGAATAACATACCAATGTTGCAATCGGTCAAGGTTTGACTCTCCAAGAACTTCTCCATGAAGGATTTGGGAGAAGCATACTATATATTGGGAATAAAGATCTATAGAGATAGACTTAATAGGATGCTTGACTTATCCCAATCTAGGTACATAGATACCGTGTTAAAGAGGTTTAACATGGAAGGCAGTAAGTGTGGTTACTTGCCAATGAGTCATGGCATTCATCTTTCCAAGAAGATGTCACCTAAGACACTTGAGGAGAGACAAAGGATGAATGGAATTCCATATGCTTCTGCAGTGGATTCTATAATGTATGCCATGCTTCGTACTAGGCTAGATGTAGCCTATGCCTTACGAATAAAGCAGATTTCAGGCTGATCCGAGAGAGGAACATTGGAAAGCAATGAAAAACATTCTCAAGTACTTGAGAAGGACTAGAGATATTTTTATGATATATGATGGTTCATATTTGAAACTAGAAGGGTACACTGACTCTAGTTTTCAAACTGATCCAGATGACAGTAAATCAGTTTCAGGGTACGTGTTTACTCTGAATGGTGGTGCTGTAAGTTGGAAGAGTTCTAAATAGGTTACCATAGTTGATTCGATGACTGAAATAGAGTACATCGCTGCAAGTGAAGCTACGAAGGAAGGGGTGTGGATATAGAAGTTTATCAATGAGTTGGAGTTGTTCCTCAGATTACTAACCCACTGCCCCTGTATTACAATAACGCTGGGGCAAAGGAACCTAGATCCCACCATAAGTCAAAGCATATCCTAAGACGATATCATCTAGTCAGAGAGATCATTGGAAGAGGTGATGTCAGTGTCAAACGAGTCGACGCAATGAACAGCATTGCAAATCCATTCACTAAGCCATTGTCACAGTAGCAGTTTGAGTGTCACCTAGATAGTATGGGTATAAGATACTAAGGTGATTGGCTTTAGTGCAAGTGGGAGATTGTTAGGATTAGTGCTCTAAATCCAATCACATGCGATGTAATTGGATTAATCTTTATTCATGAAATAAAATTAAGGCATTTATTATTCATCATATGCTGTAAATACTTATTACTATGATGAAACCCATAAATTGAGATGTTGATTTTAGGGTTATGATAAGATTATACTAGTAAGACCTAAGATCCTGCAGGCATCAATTTAAAAGTAGTTCCTAGTCATAGGATCACTGAATAGGGGATCAGTGACCTATAAATAAGTATTGGGGTTTGACATATTATCCATACCCTAGCTCATTCGAGACATTGTATAATCGAAGGATTTAATTACATGGAAACTAATCACGAAAGGGTGTTCAATCCTTAAATTGAAATCCTCACTATCCACGTAGTCATGAAACGTTGCTAGACGTCAATCTTGACTTGTGGATCTATCCGATTAAGTATTAATCAATTAGCTTGTTAAAGAGTTTAATGAGATTAAATAAGAATATAGTTAATGGACCCACTGCTGGCTTAGTGTGGAGAAGAATGGGTCACACACACTACAGGTTTTTCTCGTAAGCAAAATTTAACAGATTTAAATTTTGGATTGAGTTATTAAATTTTCGCTAGCATAAATTGAGCCCATAATGGTTACACACCTTGTCGGATAAGGAAATCGTGAAATTATATGTTTTTATTAGATTTTATAGGAGTCTAATTATTATTATTCTCAATTAAACATGCACATAAATGATCAAATTAGATTTTGCTAAACACGGAAAGATTTATGTGTGATATCGATTTTCGTTGTAATCAAAGATATCGATTTGACGGGAATCAAACAACCATATCTCAGCTGTTATAATATAACATTATTTACCAATTCTTTCGCAATATAATATCTCAGCCCGATATGTTATCTTTATAAAGTAATATTATATTAACAATATATATATAAAGATAGATGGACATGCTGGGTTTTTCGTGTTCGGTGGTGGAACGAAAAAAAAAGGAGCATTTTTCTTTTCTTCGTTCTTTTGGCTGATAGTAAAAGTGTGGTGAACTTAGAAGAAATTGAGGAAGATACAAAAAGATTCTGAGTTTGACTAGTGAATTGAGAACGTGTTTTTCAATTCTTACGAGGTACCTAGTGTGGATACCATGGAGGGCTTACACGTGTGCATCTAGTCAGAGGATCGACTCCGAAAAGTTCGTGATCAGATCATTTAGTTCATGTGATCAACCTGAGGAATCAAAATAAGAGCCAATTCAGAGTTCTTGTAGGTATGATTTCTAAACATCCTCTTTATTTAATTCCGCATTATCTCAAAGTGATCCTGGATCGGGAATAAAAATTTTAAATTTATGCTTCCACTGTGTTTCGATTCTCAACACTCACAAGGCCAAGATTGCCCGAAGCATGAGAAGCTCTCGGCATTGGTGGATCAGGACTCCGATGAGGAGGTAATGGTACGTGCTTCTTCGTTGCAGGTGCTGGGCGCACTTCATTCTTATTGCCCGAAGGCTACATATGGACTGTTTTTCATGGACGTGCTACTCAATGGTCAAAAGGTGTCGGCATTGGGAGACACAAGAGCCTCCAACACTTTTGTGTCTGACAGGATGGTGCGAACACTTGGGCTGAAAGTGGAGCAGCACCACTCCGAGTTGAAGGCAGTCAACTCGAAGAGCCAGCCAATTGGTGGCATGGCTAAAGGAGTTCCCATCAAGATGGAGTCTTGGGCGGGAAGCCTTGACATCATGGTTGTCCCGTTGGATGACTGTGACCTGGTTCGTGGGAACAACTTCTTCGTGGAGGCCTCAGTTACAGTCTCAAATGCACCTCGGCGAATTCATGATTGGTGATCCGCGACACCCATGGTTTGTTTGAGGGTACAAAGGTTTCTTTCGCAACAAGGGGATTACGACACAAACGGTATCTGCCATGTGTGTAGCCCTTCTTGGCAGATATAGGCAGAGCAGGGGCTTAAGGTGTTAACCCGGAAACAGAAGCACCTTCGGAGAGTGCAAAGGTACTTGGGAATCTTCAGGGTGTGATGCCTGAGGAGTTGCCAGCAGGTCTACCACCACAGCAGGCAGTGGACCATAGCGTGAAGGAAGCCATGGTGAATGAGCGAGTTCTTAGGTTTCCTGACTTGAAGAAGCCCCTCCAAAGCACATCAGGATGCCTCAAATTGCACAGTTGCAGGTGTGCTCATGCAAGACGGGGACTTTTTTGCAAGCTGGAAGCTCAAGCCTGTGGAGCAGCGCCTACTCAGCACTCAAGAGGGAGAGACTTGGTGCCATCTCCCAACAAACTTCAGAGTTCCTGAAGGACATCCGAGCTGTGGTGCAACAAAACAAGGGTTACTAGCTCTTGGTGCAGCAGGTAAAGGATGGCACGATGCAACGCTATCAGCTGAAAGATAGGCTACTCTTCGAGAAGGGTGGTCACCTAAACGTCCCATGCAGAGGGGGACTGCGTCGCAGACTTATGGAGGAGTGCCCTAACAGCAGGTGGCTGGACATCAAGGGCAGGAGCACATGCTGGCACTGCTCTCAAGGTCATAGATATGGCCTAGGATGTCAGAAGATCTCGAGAGGTACATCAAGGTCTCAGCGGCATACCACGCAGCAAAGTCAACGAGGGCCTCGACCTCTTCTGATGGGGGAGGTTTGTTAGAACCCTAAGGTGGTATCCCAAGACCCGCCTACCATGAGCGTGTTGGGAATCAAAATGCAGCAGAAACATATTTAAAATTTTTATTCCCGATCCAGGATCACTTTGAGATAATTGGGAATTAAAATAAAGTGGATGTTTAGAAATCATACCTACAAGAACTTTGGATTGGTTCTTGTTTTGATTCCTTGGGTTGATCGCACAAACTGAATGATCTGATCATGAACTTTCCGGAGTCGATCCTCTGACCAAACGCACACATGTACGCCCTCCACGGTATCCACAGAGGTACCTCATAAGAATTGAGAAACACTTTCTCAATTCATCGGTCACACTTGGAATCTTTTTGTATCTCCCTCAATTTCTTCTCAATTCACCACACTTTTTACTCTCAGCCAAAAGAATGAAGAAAAGAAAAACACCCTTTTTTTCATACTACTCCGGCCAGTTATGAAATATCGAAAACTCCTTTCCAATTTTCATACTACTCTGGCCAGAGATTTTCTAAGTCAATACTAAGTAGAATACATAGGACATTCACTCCTACAATCGGAGTAATCGATTCCTTATTGATTACTCACCACCTCCATAAAAGTCTCATTGGATCCAGAATGACCTACACATGTCTTAGAGAGTCATGTTGAGGAATAGACCAAAAACCACAATTTAACAATTACGAGGTACTATGTTAATCTCTGGTCTAAGGATTACTGTTGATATGATGAGTTGTATAATTTATTTGTCCACTCCCGACCTAGAATCATATGTTTTCGGCCATTTCCATACATTTAGCAGGCAATTGCATATCTTTTTTATATTGGGATTGAATTGCTACAAATGATAGTTTTCAAAGCTCCACATATGGATTAGATACTGCTAGGAGTTGGTTGATGTGCAGGGAATAATGAAGACATGGCTTGTCCAATGCAGCAAATTTTGGGGGAAATTTCTCATATTCTACATATGAGAAATAGGGCAAATAATATATCATTGGAAAGCTTGTTGAGTCAAAATTCTAGCACATCAAATAGATCCCAAATTGGAGCTGAAATGAGGAAGTTATGGCTGAAAGAAGAAAACTGCGTGCAGAATAGAGGATAGACCGCGGTCATTGATCGCGGTCTACTGAGGCATTTTGGCTAGACTGTGGTCTACTGAGAGGAATTCGGCCAGACCGCTTTGAAGGATGGTGGGACCCACGAACTTTCATCCCACACTAATTAAACCAAGAAAGGAGGGAGTGCACATACTCTATATATAGTAGTGCATATCCAACAAAGAAAAAGGATACAAGAGTAGAAGAAAAAGGCACCAACTCTACTACGAGTAGAAGGACCACAACAACAATTGAGGAAGTTGGGATCGGGAGATTGGACTCCACTATCTAGAGTTCTCTCTGTCCCTTTTCTTCTGATTTTCATATGTTGTCTTCTCTTTTAACTCTTGTAGTTTATTCCAATATGTAGAACTAAACCCCTAGATTCCTAGGGAGATCAATGGAACTATTTCTATGTCTTAAGTAAAGCTCTTTCTTTCACATGTATGATTCTGTCGAGGTACGCCTCCTTGGTGTTATTTATGCAATTTCATACTTCATGTTTTCTTTTGGACTGATCACCCACGAGATCAAACCTGAGACCGCAAGAATCCTCGGAAGAGGGAATCGATGTCATGCTAGAAATTGCATAATCTAGGTTAGCTTATGCTGGAAGGTGAGGTTATTCGTGCGAGCGCATCGGAAGATGATGAGCACCCTAGATAGCCAATTAGGGTTGGTTTAGATTGACCTTTCAACATTAATCACCTAGGAATAGAGTGGATTAGTGTCTTCCGCTTAGGTACATTCATATGACATCGGAAGGTGCATACGATGGAAGTGGAGAAACTCTAGAACCCTAGGTTAGTAACATGACAGAATTCATCGCGTGGAAGAGGATTCTTGCTTAAGACAAGAATTGGTGAAGTTGTGAACCTTAGGAGTGTTTCATCGACTGATTTGCATCGGTTTATTTTCTGTCTGTTTACTTTCTATCGTTTAATTACTCGCATGCTTCTCAACTCATTAGATTGACTTGGCTAGGAAGTAGTTGTGCCAATTTTAGTGCTTAGCATAAGAGTCCTCGTGGGAACAATACTCTACTCACTCTATATTACTTGTCTCCGATACGTATACTTGCGTGCACTACCTTTAACTACGCAACAATTACTTACACCTGCTTCACCTGAGGATCAGCCTATTGACATTTACTTGAAATCCATTAGGCCTTCCTCTAGCGAGTCTGTTCAGTGAACTCATTCCATAATGAACCCCATACTCTTACATTAGTGGCTCTTCACAAGTAACTGTGAGATCAATTACTCTCTACTGTAGAGTATGTAACGAGTATACTAGTCTTACCGGGTCACTGATCCCCTATTCGGTGATCCCGTGACTGGGAACTATTTTTTAAATTGATGCTTGCAGGATCTTAGGTCTCACTGGTATAATCATATCATAACCCTAAAATCAACATCTCAATTTATGGGTTTCATCATAGTAATAAGTATTTACAGCATAAGATGAATAACAAATGCCTTTATTTTATTTCATGAATAAAGATTAATCCAATTACATTGCATGTGATTGGATTTAGGGCACTAATCCTAACAGAGCGTGCCTTGGGGTCGTGGTAGTGGGCAACATGCTATGTGGGCACGTTATCGACTAAGTGTCGAGGTGTTGGATCGCGATGCGCATCATTGCTCAAGCAAGGCATTGTGATGGTGCTTGATCATGAGATGGGTTCTCAATCATGACTGTGGTTGCAGGCACATGGGAAGCGATGGAGCCCAGAGGCTATCTCTCGGGATACGTGCTACGAATGCTACGAATTGCTTGGTCAGCATTCCTTGGAGCAGATCGGGCCACAGTGGAAGGATCAATCAAGTCCCTGGATCACGACATGCCTTATTGGGAGCGACAAGAATCATGGCAAGGATCCAATCAATCCATGATTGGGGGAGGCAATTATGGATACACCTAGAAGCCACTTATGGAAGTAGCATGCCAGATATGGAAGTTGACTAAGAATCAGGGGATCCAACAGGGCAAGCGAATTCTTATGAGGAGAATCAGCCCTATCTATGGAAGCCAGGTGTGCCAGATCGGGAAGCTTGCAAGGATCAAGGATCCAACTTGGCGAGAGGAATCTCAGGAGGAGAATATTCCCAGCACACATGCAAAGTCTTGATGGCGATTGGTCAACTACCTTGTATAGACTTGTTGTTAGGGAAAGTCTAGATTACCTGGCATATTTGCTTGCAGGGCTTCATGCATAAATAGGCATGGACTCTCATTTGAGTCATTCACTTCAGACTTCAGAATTGAGAGAGGCAGACTTTAGAGTGGGGAGAGGCATCCAGAGCCAGACACTCATTCACAATGAGGAAAGCGGACAACTAAGGGCACGGGGGACACACTGAGAGCAAAGTGTGAGTCCTGAGTCAGTGTTGTGAGGAGTCAGGAGGAGTGCAAGTAGTTGGGGCTATGAGGCATATACTCGACTAGAGTCTATAGTTGGGTTTTTTTTTTATGCTTGTTGTGATATAATACAAGTTAATTTTTCCCAACCTCTTCTGTGTTACTTCGATCGTTTCTAGGCCTGTAACCCTCAGTTGTGTGGAATTTCTGTGGTTAGTCAGTAGAGTAAGCTGTTGAAGCCTAGCAGTGCCAAGGTATTCGAGTGCCGCCCTTGGCCCCGTGACACCTACCATGGTGGTGACAGGCGATGGAGAATTAGGGTTCGATTTCGGAGAGAGAGCCTAAGAAACAGCTACCACATCCAAGGAAGGTAGCAAGCGCGCAAATTACCCAATACTAACATGGGGAGGTAATGACAATAAATAACAATAATGGGCTCATTGAGTATGGTAATTGGAATGAGTACAATCTAAATCCCTTAACGAAGATCCATTGCAGGGCAATTATGGTGCCAGCAGTCGCGGTAATTCCGCTCCTATAGTGTATATTTAAGTTGTTGCAGTTAAAAAGCTCATATTTGGACCTTGGGTTGGGTCGACCGGTCCGCCTTTAGGTGTGCACCGGTCGGCTCATCCCTTCTACCGGGGATGCACTCCAAGCCTTAATTGGTCGGGTCATTCCTCCGGTGCTGTTACTTTGAAGAAATTAGAGTGCTCAAAGTAAGCCTACGCTCTGAATACATTAGCATGGGATAACATCATAGGATTCTGATCCTATTGTGTTGGCCCTCGGGATCAGAGTAATGATTAACAGGGACAATCTAGGGCATTCTTATTTCATAGTCAGAGGTGAAATTCTTGGATTTATGAAAGATGAACAACTGCGAAAGCATCTGCCAAGGATGTTTTCATTAATCAAGAATGAAAGTTGGGGGCTCGAAGACGATCAAATACCGTCCTAGTCTCAACCATAAATGATGCCGACCAGGGATCAGCGATATTGATTTTAGGACTCTGCTGGCACCATACAAGAAATCAAAGTTTTTGGGTTCTGGGGGGAGTATGGTCGCAAGGTTGAAACTTAAAGGAATTGACGGAAGGGCACCACCAGGAGTGGAGCCTACGGCTTAATTTGACTCAACATGGGGAAACTTACCAGGTCCAAACATGGTAAGGATTGACAGACTGAGAGCTCTTTCTTGATGCTATGATGGTGGTGCATGGCCGTTCTTAGTTGGTGGAGCGATTTGTCTGGTTAATTTCGTTAATGAACGAGACCTCAGCCTGCTAACTAGCTATGTGGATGTACACCTCCACGGCCAGCTTCATAGAGGGACTGTGCCGCTTAGGCCAAGGAAGTTTGAGGCAATAACAGGTCTGTGATGCCCTTAGATGTTCTGGGCCGCACGCACGCTACACTGATGTATTCAACGAGTTTATAGCCTTGGCCGACAGGCTTGGGTAATCTTCGAAATTTCATCGTAATGGCAATAGATCATTGCAATTGTTGGTCCTCATGAGGAATTCCTAGTAAGCCCGAGTCATTAGCTCACACTGATTACGTCCCTGCCCTTTGTACACATCGCCCATCGCTCCCACCGATTGAATGGTCCAGTGAAGTGTTCAGATCGTGGTGATGTGGGAGCTCCGTCGCAAACGACATCGCTAGAAGTCCACTAAACCTTATCATTTAGAGGAAGGAGAAGTCGTAACAAGGTTTTCGTAGGTGAACCTACGAAAGGATCATTGTTGAATCCTACAAAGCAGAACGACCTGCGTACTCGTTAACAAGGTGCGGACGGGGAGGGCATGCCCGCCCATATGCTTTCGGGGGTTCCACGTGGCACCCTGCAGCCCGTGTGCCCTGGAGCGTACAACGTACCCCAATGTGGAACGTGCCAAGGAGCATGAACAAGAGAAGCGAAGCCCCGACCTCATCCCCCACGGCGATCTGTTCACACGGCCCCGCCATCTCCAACTTATCAAAACAACTCCCGCTAATGGATATCTAGGCTCTCGCATCGATGAAGAACGTAGTGAAATGCGATATTTGGTGTGAATTGCAGAATCCCATGAACCATCGAGTCTTTGAATGCAAGTTGCGCCCAAAGCCATCCGGCCGAGGGCACATTTGCCTGGATGTCACCCAACATGTCGCCCCTACAGCCCTGCCCCATCCCACCCCGGGTTTGCGGCAACAAGAGGGGGCGGGCGCTGGCCTCCCGTCGCGCGCAACTGCGACTGGCCTAAAAATGAGTGATGGAGCGACGGACTCCATGATGCACGGTGGTGGTAGATTCGCCCCTCGGGCAATAGTCCGAACCATCCCTCTCTCTGCGCTCAGCGGCTTTCCATCAAACACATGCGACCCAAGGTCAAGCGGGGCCACCCGTTGAGTTTATGCATATCAATAAGCGGAGGAAAAGAAACTAACAAGGATTCCCTTAGTAACAGCGAGCGAATCGGGAAATGCCCACCATGAAAATCGAGTGCCCCCGGTGCTCGAATTGTAGTATGGAGAAGCATCCTCAATGACGGACCCAGCCCAAGTTCCCTGCAAAGGGCATCATAGAGGGTGAGAGCCCCGCTGTGTTCGGACCCTGTCACACCATGAGGCACTGCCGACGAGTCAGGTTGTTTGGGAATGCCGCCCCAATCAAGCGGTAAATTCCGTCCAAGGCTAAATACAGGCGAGAGACCGATAGCAAACAAGTACCGCTAGGGAAAGGTGAAAAGGACTTTGAAAAAAGAGTCAAAGAGTGCTTGAAATTGTTGGGAGGGAAGCGGATGTGGGCCAGCGATGCACCCCAGTTAGATGTGGAACGGCGACGAGCAGGTCTGCCGATCAACTCGGGGAGTGGACCGATGCAGATTGGGGGGGTGGCCCAAGCCCAAGCCTTTGAAACGCTTGCAGAAATGTCATGGCCCCGATCGTGGTGGGTAGTGTGCACCTCTCAGAGTGCCTCGGCACCTGCACTCTTCCAGCATCGGCCTGTGGGCTCCCCATTTGGCTCATCTTGAAACACGGACCAAGGAGTCTGACATGTGTGCGAGTCAATGTGTGGAAAACCCGTAAAGCACAAGGAAGCTGACTGGTGGGATCCCCTGTGGGTGCACCACCGACCGACCTTGATCTTTTGAGAAGGGTTCGAGTGAGAGCATGCCTATTGGGACCCGAGAGATTGTGAACTATGCTTGAGCGAGGTGAAGCTAGAGGAAACTCTAGTGGAGGCCCACAGCGATACTAACGTGTAAATCGTTCGTCTGACTTGGGTATAGGGGTGAAAGACTAATCGAACCATCTAGTAGCTAGTTCCCTCCGAAGTTTCCCTTAGGATAGCTGGAGCTCGAGGGTGAGTTCTATTGGGTAGAACCAATGATTAGAGGCATCAGGGGTGCAACGCCCTCAACCTATTCTCAAACTTTAAATAGGTAGGACGGCGTAGCTGCTTTGCTAAGCCATGCCACGAAATCGAAAGCTCCAAGTGGGCCATTTTTGGTAAGCAGAACTGGCGATGCGAGATGAACCGAAAGCTAGGTTATGGTGCCCAACGGTGCGTTAACCTAGAACCAACAAATGGTGTTGGTCGATTAAGACAACAGGACGGTGGTCATGGAAGTCGAAATTTGCTAAGGAGTGTGTAACAACTCACCTGCAGAATAAACTAGCCGTGAAAATGGATGGCGTTGAAGCGCACGACCTATACCAAGCTGTTGAGGCAAGTGTCAGGCCTTGATGAGTAGGAGGACGCAGTGGTCATTATAAAATCTACGCCGTGAGCTCGAGCAGAGCGGCCGTCGGTGTAGATCCTGGTGGTAGTAGATAATATTCGAATGAGAACTTTGAAGGCCGAAGTGGGGAAAGTTTCCATGTGAACGGCACTTGTACATGGGTTAGTCGTTCCTAAGAGATGGGGGAAGCTCGTCTGATAGTGCCACGTTCACGAGCTTCGAAAGGGAATCAGGTTGAAACTCTTGAACTGAGACGTGGTGGTAGACAGCAACATTAGGGAGCTCGGAGACGTTGGCGGGGGCCTCGGGAAGAGTTATCTTTTCTATTTAACAACCTACCCACCCTGGAAACGGCTCAGTTGGAGGTAGGGTCCAGCGGCTAGAATAGCACGACAGGTCGATGGAACAATGTAGGCAAGGGAAGTCGGCAAAATGGTTCCGTGACCTCGGGAAAAGGATTGGCTCTGAGGGCTGGGCATGGTGGTCCCAGTCCAAAACCCATCAGTTGTCGGTGGACTGCTCAAGCTACTTCCGTAGTGAGAGTGGGTCGCTACGAGCCGGTTGGGGGACGGACTGGGAACGGCTCCCTCGGGGGCTTTCCTCGGCCGTTGAACAGTCGACTCAGAACTGGTATGGACAAGGGGAATTTGACTGTTTAATTAAAATAAAGCATTATGAGGGTCCTTGTGGATGCTCACGCAATGAGATTTCTGGCCAGTGCTCTAAATGTCAAAGTGAAGAAATTCAACCAAGCGCAGGTAAACGGTGGGAGAAACTATGACTCTCTTAAGGTAGCCAAATGCTTCGTCATCTAATTAGTGACGTGCATGAATGGATTAACGAGATTGCCACAGTCCCTATCTACTATCCAACAAAACCACAGCCGAGGGAATGGGCTTGGCAGAATCAACGGGAAAGATGACCCTGTTGAGCTTGACTCTAGTCCGACTTTGTGAAATGACTTGAGAGGTGTAGAATAAGTGGGAGCCCCTCGAGCGAAAGTGAAATACCACTACTTTTAATGTTACTTTACTTATTCCATGAATTGGAGGTGGGGCAATGCCCCTTCTTTTGGACCTATGGTCCCCCTCAGCGGGCCGATCCGGGCGGAAGACATTGTCAAGTGGGGAGTTTGGCTAGAGCGACACATCTGTTAAAAGATAACGTAGGTGTCCTAAGATGAGCTCAGCGAAAACAGAAATCTCGTGTGGAACAAAAGGGTAAAAGCTCGTCTGATTTTGATTTCTAGTACGAATGTGAACTGTGAAAGCGTGGCCTATTGATCCTTTAGAACTTCAGAATTTGAAGCTAGAGGTGTCAGAAAAGTTACCACAGGGATAACTGGTTTGTGGTAGCCAAGCATTCATAGCGACATTGCTTTTTGATCCTTCTATGTCGGCTCTTCCTATCATTATGAAGCAGAATTCACCAAGTGTTGGATTGTTCACCCACCAATAGGGAATGTGACATGGGTTTAGATCGTCATGAGACAGGTTAGTTTTACCCTACTGATGACAATGTCGCAATAGTAATTCAACCTAGTACAAGAGGAACCGTTGATTCGCACATTTGGTCATCGTGCTTGGTTGAAAAGCCAGTGGCGCGAAGCTACCGTGCGCTGGATCATGACTGAACGCCTCTAAGTTAGAATCCGAGCTAGACCAACCCATGCGCACGGCACCCTATTCCTGTCCCGCAGTAGGGGCCCCCGGCCCCGAAGGCCACTTGTCGTTGGTGAAGCCCACCCAACAGACGAGCCTTGCAGGCCACCTTGAAGCACAATTCCTACCGAGCGACGGGTAGAATCCGTTGCAGATGACTTAAATACGTGACGGGGTATTGTAATTGGCAGAATGGCTTGCTACCACGATCCACTGAGATTCAGCCCTTTGTCGCTTCAATTCATCACTCCTCTCCCCATTCTACCAAATCCGTCGAAAAGCCCCCAAGGTTTTGCCTGACAGTCGAGCCAGCCACGGGGCTGACTTGACGGCCCGAAACCACTCCTAAAAAAGCGCAAGTATAACTCCACAGTGCACCTTGCCTGACCACAAGCATGGTATCCTAGCAGCTGCAATGATCGTTGTCTTGTCTTTGCTCGATCACTGCTCTGTGCTAGTTGATCACCATCGTGCTGTAGTCGATGACTGTCGTGCCTACCTCGAGCTATAGAGCATACGTTGCTCGCTCATTGCCTTCGCTCGAGCAGCTCTTGATCAGTGCCATGGCTTGCTTGACCACGGTAGCACACTTGCTGCTCGAGCACTGCCATGGCTTGCTCAACCAGGGCAGCACGATAGCAGCCTTGCTTGACCATGGTAGCATGGTAGTAGAGCCTTGCTCCCGCACTACTCGATCACTGACGTGGCTTTGCTCGAGCATGGTAGCACCTTGCTTGAGCATAGTATCAGCCTTTCTCGACCACTACTCGATTACTACCACAGTAGCACGATAGTAACCTTGCTCAACCAAGGCACTACGGTAGCTTGCTTGACCACGGTAGCAGCCTTGCTCTACCACGATAAAACAGCAGTAGCCTTGGTCAAGCATTGCTCGATCACTATTGTGTCATGCTCGATCACTGTAGCAGCCTTGGTCAAGCACTACTCGATCACTGTCATTCCTTGCTGCAGCTTGGCAACAGGTTTGCTCGAGCACTACTCGAGCTCGACCATGGTATCAGTCTTGCTCGAGCACTATAGCACGGTAGCAGCTAATGTGCTGCTCTTGCCTCTTTAGCTCTCTCAATTGCCTTTTTTAAAAATATTCTCTCTCTTTACATCTGGCTGAGATATATTTCTTCAAAATACTTGCCCTTTTGACATTCAACCGAAATATTTTTTTTGAAACACTTGTACTCTTGATTCTCAGCTCACCATCTATCCCTTTTTGAAATATCATGGACAATGTTGAGTCATTTAGCTTGCTCTTCACTTTTATGCATATCCATATCTTCCATTTTGTCTCACTTGAGCTTCTCATCATTGGACCTTGAAAGACTTTGATTTCATGGTTCGAGCTCGTATCTTGGATCATATCATTCCCGTCCTCTTCAAAAGGATTTGTCCTCAAATCTTACCCTGCATTAAATGAAGATAAATTACAAACTTTGAAAGTATTATTCTCTTTATATTCACCTTGCTGTTCAAATTTATAAGCATCATTAGTAATCCGCTCAATAACTCGGAATAGTCCATCTCCATGAGGATGTCGCTTTGAATGCCTTTGAATGCGAATCCTCTTCTTGCTCATACGCAATGAATTACAACCCCCGGATCAAACACAAAATTCTTGCTGCCACTGTTGGGGTGCATGGCTTTCACATGATTTAACTTAACAAATTCACCTTTCGTCATTGTACCTAAGTAAGCATATCCACTTGAAGGTAAAGATGTTAAATCCATAAGAATCAATAAACTAAAGCCATATACTTGCTTTGAATGAGAAAACTTAGTGGTAGAAGGAATGACACTAGAACGAGCAACCTCAACATTGGAAAAACAATATTCTTATGCTTCAAAATCAATTTTTGCATAGCAATTCAAAAACAATAGCTTGTTTCCATATTCTCTCATATTTTCCCAAGAGTAGTTTAAGAAGTTAGCATGTATTCTCACAATCTCTTTAAAGAAGAAATCATCATGTGTGGTATCATCAATTATACAGCAAGGAACAAAGTACCAATATAAATTAGTTATGCACTGAAATACATTTACTGACTTACCGAAGAAGATGATTGCCAATTTTGCATTGAACTTTTCTTTTCAGTATGATTCTCAATCTCTAAAGTACTCACAATAACATCATGAAACACAACATTATCCATGCAAGGAGTACAGATTTCGAGTATATCAAATAATTATTCTTTCCTTAAGGCCTCTAAATAAGTCGTAGGTGTTCAACATTATCATATAGGCTCTTACCATAATGAATATTATCAAAGTAGATAAAAGTATACAAATTATGGCTCATAAGTCTCATGAAAGCATTAGGCCTATTAATCATTCCAAAAGATATAAACAACATGTTATATAAATCACATGGCATTCTGCATTCAATGTTTAGCTCATGATTTTCTCTCACCCTAATATGATGGAATTGTTTCAGAAGATCAGTTTTTGAAATCACATATCCACCATACAATCCATCTAACATGTCATCTAAATAAAGAATAGGATTAGGGCACATTACCTTGATGTTATTGACAAATCTAAAATTAGTAAATCTCCTCCATGTTTGATCCTCATGCCCTAGTAACATCAAGATAATAAAGGGACTCATGTACTCACTAGCTTGTAGGTATACCACTAGCTCATTGGGTCATAGTTGAATCTCCTTCATCTCATTATGATTACTTGTAATGGCTAGTTGGTTTGGACTTAATCATTGATGCACTCCCTTGAATTCCTGCAAATAAGAAATAATATTGCTTAGCAAGAATCCAACAAGATTATTAGTAAATAAAACTGGCTCCTTAATCATAAGGGGCTAATATAAAATTAAAAAACTCTCAATCTCATGGTCTTTTTTCCTCTCTTGCACTAACCAATGAAACATCACTCTTATTTTCTCTCTCCTCAATTTCTTTTCTCTCGTTTTCTTTTTCCACAACTTCAATCTCTTTTTCTTTTTCATTACTCTTTGTTTCTTGACAATCATTTATGTTAATTTCATCACACTCTTTCTTTTGTTCGCTCTCAATTTTTTCATCACACTTTCTTTCTTGATCATTCTTTTGATTCTCATTAGTTTGTTTAATACTCACAACTTGTTTGACTTCCATAGAAGGTTCAAAATAGAACTTCATTGAGGGAATCTCAACTTGCTCAGAGGTTGATCTTGAAGAACTTGTTGCAACCATGCCTGTGCTCCATTCGTCCATGTTTCTTTTCTTCAACCGTCGTTCAACTTTTATGGCATGGAGCAACATACCATTGAGCTCCTCATAGTAATTCATCCCCACCACATTAGCAATCTCACGATTTAGTCCGCTTAAGAACCTATCCATGTTGGCTTCAATATCCTCCTCTACCTTAGCTAGGCTCATTGCAACCTCCATCTCTTTATAATATTCGATAACGCTCTTTGATCCTTGAGTGAGATGCTGTAATTTGTTGTGCAATTCCCAGTGATAGGAACTTGGAAGGAATCATCACCTCATTATTGATGTCATCTCATTCCATATCTCAATGGGTCGCCCTCTATTCTGTCTCCTACTTGTAATAAGTCGATCCCACCAAATAACAGCATAGTCGGAGAATTGAAAAGAAGCAAGTTGTACCTTCTTCCTTTCAGAGTAATTGTGATGATTGAAGACCATCTCCATTCTTTCCTCCCACGAAAGATAAGCTTCGGGATCATGTTTGCCTTGGAAAGCTGGAAGCTTCACCTTTGTGTTAGCTAAACCATCATCCCGTCTTGATCTTCTCGACTCTTTATCTTTATGTGGAAATTGAAATCTTTTTCCTTTTGATTGTTCCTCAATCTGATCCATCTTGTGGATTTGCTTGAATTCATCTTTCACCATCCTCCCTACTTCGTGTACAAATGCTTGTAGTTGTACATCTTCACATGAGCTTTCCTCTTGATAGTGTGACATGATGAAAATTTACAAAAGATATTAGGACCTCACAAGCACTCCCTCACGTGTCTCACTCTAGAATAAGTTCACTCAATTCCACTCGTGTTTGCACTCAAACGGCTTTTACCCTCTACTAAGCTCACCACTCTTGCTTTTTTCCACTCGTACATTCTCTTTTAGTTCTTTTCAAACTAAATAAACAAAAATCAAAATGTCCTGCAGCAATCCACCACGACTTCACCAAGATTTGAAAGGAGAATCTAGGGTGGCGTTCCAAATTACTAAAATATCGAGTAACAAGGCAATTACGAATTAGAGAATAATAGATCAATGGAAAATAAACAACTTTGAATGAGGAACATTGAAAACTCTATGAATGGTCAAATAATTCATGGACTTGTTAAATGTTTCACTTCTTCCACTTTTTTTGCTTTTTTTTCATTACTGATTTTTTTTTACTTTTTTTTATTTTGCAACTTTTCTTTGTTTTTTTTGCTTCTTTTTTTACCTCTTTTTTTTTCTCCCACTACTTTTTTTTTAACTTTTTTTGAAGAAGATAATAGAAAAGAAAGAAGATAAAGAAAAACAACAAAGATGAAAGAAAGCAAAGATAAACAAAAAGGATAGATTGAACTTGACTTAGAACGTTGGCTCTGATATCAAATGATGCGAACCTCACCAACACCATGATGAAACCCGATACCAAGTACGATATGAACCTCACCAACTCGTGACGAAACCCGTATTCAACTAAGGCCTCCAAGAAATGTGTCCTCGTCAAGTTCGAAAGGTGAAACCTTGACCCATTACTTATAGAGAGGTAAGAACATTGGTATAGTGAAGACGCCACTATGAATTATAGAGAGATTGATTGATAAGTCGATGATGAACGCCACGAAAAACTCCGATAAGTTCAAATAATTCTTCAAAGAACCAAAGAGAATAAAATCTCACACTTTGTTAATGAATAATCAAATCTCTTCTTCAATTCGTCCAAATATAAGCACCAGCCTTTAAATAGGCCAAAGTGCAATATTACATAAAAAATAACCTTCCTAAATGGTTCTCATAGGATATAAAACTAATTAGAAAATAAAATCTAAGTATTATGCCAGAGAAATTATAAAATATTACCAATATCTTCAAAACTAAAAAAAAGGGAAGGTAATATATTCTATTTGTTCAAAGATGAAAGTGATATATTATTTTAGATAATTTAATATATCAGCATTAACTTGTGATTCTCTTGCCTCTTTAGCTCTCTCAACTGCCTTTCTTGAAAATATTCTCTCTCTTTACATCTGACTGAGATATATTTCTCTAAAATACTTGCCCTCTTGACATTCAACCGAAATATAGTTCTTGAAGCACTTGCACTCTTAATGCTCAGCTCACCGTTTGTCCCTTTTTGAAATATCATGGATAATATTGAGTCATTCAGCTTGCTCGTGACTTGTATGCATATTCATGTCCTCCATTTCGTCTCACTTGAGCTTCTCGTCATTGGACCTTGAAAGACTTTGAATTCGTATCTTGGATCACATCATATGTTGTCTCCAAGGAGGGAGTAAAGATGGATCCTGATAAAGTTGAAGTTATTTGTAGTTGGCCCACTCCTTAAACAATCCATAATATTCGAAACGTTCATAGTCTGGCTTCTTTTTATCGACGTTTCATTAAGCATTTCAGCACTATTGTGGCACCCATCACGGAGTGCTTGAGAGGAGGGAGTTTCAAGTGGACTAAGGAGGCGGAAGCAAGCTTTGAGCTTATAAAAGAGAAGATTACAAATGCTCCAATTCTTTCTCTTCCAGACTTTAACAAGGTATTTGAAGTCGACTATGATGCTTCTAATGTGGGAGTTGGCGCCGTCCATAGTCAAGAAGGCAAGCTCCTTGCTTTTTATAGCGAGAAGTTAAATGATGCCCACAAGAAGTACTCCAACTATGAAAAGGAATTCTATGCCATTGTACGCACCTTGAATCATTGGAGTCAGTACTTGTTGCCATAACCATTCGTATTATATTTCGATCATGAGGCACTGAAGTTTCTTAATGGCCAACATAAGCTGATTTGAAGGCATGTTGCATGGGTGGAATACTTACAAAACATTCACCTTTTCTACAAGGCATAAAGCGGGAACGCAAAATGTGGCGGTCGATGCCCCTAGTTAAAGACATTTGCTCTTATCCACCATGGAAGTGGAAGTTACGGGGTTGGAAGTTGT
Organism: Lagerstroemia speciosa; assembly: GCA_037672795.1. Taxonomy (NCBI): domain Eukaryota; kingdom Viridiplantae; phylum Streptophyta; class Magnoliopsida; order Myrtales; family Lythraceae; genus Lagerstroemia; species Lagerstroemia speciosa. The sequence goes on from CM075307.1 coordinate 6,349,201, forward strand.
GAAGGAGCAATACGAGTTAGATGCTGATTTTTGTAGCATATGGATAGAATGTCAAAGGGGTCCTTTTAAAGATTTCATGTTGATTGAAGATTATCTATTTAAAGGGAATTGTTTATCTATTCCTCGAGGGTCTCTACGTGAAACAATCATATTTGAAGCACATAACAGTGGAATGACAGGACATTTTGGAAGAGACAAGACTTTAGCATGCATTCATGAACACTTCTATTGGCCAAAATTGGAAAGAGATGTGAACTGTTTTATTCAACAATGTAGGACTTGCCACATTGCCAAATCCCATGGTAAGAATAGTGGGCTCTATACACCACTACCAACTCCTCAATCTCCGTGGGAAGATGTGAGCATGAATTTCGTTCTTGGACTTTTGAAGACACGACAAAATAAAGATTTTATCATGGTTGTCATTGATCGGTTTTCTAAGTTGGCACATTTCATTCCTTGCAGCAAGTCATTTGGTGCAATTGCTATTGCTAACCTATACTTTGGTGAGATCGTTCGACTTCATGGAATTCCTAAGACAATTACCTCAGACCGAGATGCCAAATTCATGAGTCACTTTTGGCATACACTTTGGAGGAAGTTTGGGACCCGTCTTCAGTTTAGTACTACTTGTTATCCTCAAACAGATGGACAAACTGAGGTGGTAAACAAAAGCTTGGGAAATCTTTTACGATCCCTCATTGGAATTTGTTCAAGATTGGGATCTTGTAGTGGCTCAAGCTAAATTTGCTTATAATCATTCCAAACATCATGCTAGGGGATGTAGTCCTTTTGAAGTTGTCTATGGACAAAATCCTTGTAGTCCATTGGATCTAGTGCCAATGCCTATGACCAAGCAATTCAGTGCTGAAGCTGAAGAACGTGCGATACAAGTGAAGAAGGTGCATGAGCGAGTTTGAGAGAAGATAGTGAAGCAAAACGAGAAGTACTGAGATCAAGCAAACAAACATCAAAAGTATAAAGAGTTCAAAGAAGGTGACGTGGTCTAGGTGCATCTTCATAAGGAAAGCTTTCCAGGAGGGAGATATGCAAAACTCAAGCCCCACTCCAATGGGCCATTCAAGATACTTAAGTGTATTGGGAAGAATGAATATAAGGTTGAGCTTCCACAAGAATATGAAGTTTCAGATACTTTTAATATTTTTGATCTCTTAACTTACTATCCGAATGAAGATTGTGACAACTCAAGGATGAGTCTTCTTCAACAAGGGGAGATTGATGCGGGAGCAAATGACCAGCCCTACGAAGAAGATTGTGCTGGCATGGATTTAATAGGAAAGTTAGATATTATGCCAAGTTGATATCTAGGAATATTTTGATATTTATTTTAGGAAGACAGAATAAAATCTTTCCTATATTTATCTAATATCTTCAGGATATATTTACAATATCTTCAGGATATATTTGTAATATCTTTAGGATGTATTTATTTTCCTTTTTTTTAGTACTAAGAGTCTTATAAATACCAAGAGCAATCATATTGTACTACACTTCAGTTTATTCAATTCAATTTTAGATTACTTTGTGCTTTCTCTTAAAGTTCTGTATCTCTAGGATTTCCAAGAGTGGTGAACGTTTTATATCCTTGGTGTGGCCTTCCAAGGTGGTGTTTTTGGCTATATATTCTTAGAGTGGTGGTATCTATATCTAAGAGTGTATTTTATCTCACACTTTTATTCTCTAAGGTGGTGATTTCTATATCCTTTGAGTTTGAAGTACTATCGTTTCAATTATCATACTGTCCTGGTATCATCTAGGCACGAGGATCACTTCCGAGTAACACCAAGACAAATCCAAGGGGAGGCAAATTTGAGCATGTTAACGCCATCACCCTAAGGAGGGGGAAGGAGATAGTGAACACATGAGACAAGGTCAGACCATGCTCCACAACCACAGTCCAGAATGCTGAAATAGAAGATACCGTCAATAGACCGCGTCCACAACCGCAGTCCAAGGAGGAGTCAGCAATGATCCCCTAGTTGAAGCACTTCAAGACAGCAACATCGACCAACCTAAGACTAGTGGAGCTAAGGGCGACACATCAAAGCCAACTCGGACTTATGCACCTCTTCCCTTGCCACAAACAGCACAAAAGGAGAAAACCGAACATCAATTCCGTAAGTTCTTAGAAGTTTTTAAGAAATTACATATTAATTTTCTTTTGCTAAAGCTTTGGGGTAGATGCCATGTTACGTCAAATTCATAAAAGAAATCATCTCAAGAAAGCATAGGCTCGGTGACTACAAAATAGTTGCTTTGACTGAAGAGTGCAATGCAATCCTTCAACATAAGTTAATTCAAAAACTCAAGGATCCAGGTAGTTTCACTCTCCTTTGCTCTATAGGTAAAGATTTCGAAGGTAAGGTACTGTGTGATCTTGGTGCTAGTATTAATTTGATGCCTTATTTAGTTTTTAGAGATCTAGGACTAGGAGAAGTGAAACCTAAATCTATTACTCGTCAATTTGTGGATCGATCAATTGCATATGCTCATGAAGTAATTGAAGATGTTCTAGTGAAAATTGACAAGTTTATATTTCCGATTGATTGTATTGTTCTTGAAGATCTAGGACTAGGATTGAAACATCCCTATCATTCTTGGAAGACCTTTCTTGGCTAGAGGCCATGCATTCATAGATGTGGAGAAAGGAGAACTCAGAATGAGGGTTGATAAGGAAAGGATGAACTTTAAAGTATTCCATTCCATGGATCTAATATCTAATGAATGCTTCTCCATTGATGTTGTTGATAGGCACACTGATCACAAATTTCAAGTGGGTCAAAATAGGGATGTACATGAAGTGGATCAAGATGTTGATCAGCAATGTGATGATGACCAACATGAAAACATGCAACAGGTGGAGATAATTTCAAGAGAGCCAGAGAAGTTGGCTAAAACTCTAGGGAAACCGCTCGATCCAAAATAGGCATGTGTGACAAGGAGACGATGTGGCAAAAGGACTACAATAAGAGAATTTCAACCTGGTCAATTAGTTCTTTACCATGATTCTCTATTTAAATTCTTTCCAGAAAAGCCTGAGTTACGATGGTCGGGACCATTCCAAGTGATTCAAGTCTTGCTGTATGATTCTATCGAACTGATGAATGAAAAGACAAAGGTGAAATTCAAGGTGAATAAACATCGGTTGAAGACATATAAAGGGGACCCCATCAATCAGGAGGAATCCTCAACTCAAGGACAAGGAGGATGATGAGACCGAAAGTCGGGCCAAGGACTCTAAACGTGGCACTGCTTGGGAGGCAACCCAAGATTAGAATAAGTTTTCGTTGCCTTTTTATTTACTTCATGCATTTTAGTTTATGAGCACTATTTACATTTGATTAGTTTTCATTGCATTTAGGAAACATGGACCGAGATGTAGAAAATAGACAACCAGGAAAACACCATAGTAGATGTGATCTATAGACCATGGTCCACTGAAAGAACATCGGGCAAATTCAGCAGATCGCGATCCATTGTAGACAGCAAGCAAACCGAGCTTGTAGACCCCGGTTCATCGAACCAAAATCGAACTTTGGTCTTCAAGGCTCAGGATTTTGGGGTATTTAAAGACATCTTCTACTAGGTTTGCAGCCCCCACTCAACATTCTTGCCTCCTTACCTCCATTGAAGAGATAGAAGCTCTCCAATCTCCCACTCTCTCTCTCTAGAAAGTGCAGCGACATCCTTCTCTTCCAAGAACGCCAAGAGTAATAGCAAGCCAATCTCAAACAAGGGAAGCCTAGAGATCGATGGGAATTCGATTTCCAGACCGATGACATCATTCTAAACTCTCTTCTTGCTTCTCTTGTTGAATCTTCATTACGTATCCATGGCTCCTAGGAAAACTAGAGGACATGCATCATCATCTTCATCACCTGACTATGATCTGGATAGATTGGCTTCTAGAGAATGTGAAGAATTGTTTGAACACCAATTTAAGAATAAGAATGCTATCCCAGAAAGGGGTTTTATGTGGGATGATGCTAGGCTCATGGTAGAATTTCATAGGGACATGGTGGCTCTTGGATGGAAAACACTTTGTAAACGAGCAAACCCGGCTTGTAAGAACATTGTTCATGAGTTCTATGCTAATTTACATGAGGAAAACCCGGGTGGGATGTTTTTGAGAAAAACTTGTATTCCATTCTCCATTGAGGCTATTAGGAATGTTATTGGTTCGCAAAGATGTAATTCATTTGTAGTAATGACAAGAGGTCTCAATGAAGACGAACTCCTTCAAGTCATAGGGAAATCGGGAGAAAAATGGGAAACTAAAACCGACGTAGCCTTTGTGATAAAAAAGAGAAGATTTGAACTATAGGGCTAGAGTGTGGTTGCACTTTGTGTGTTGTTGGATCTTTCCATGCACGAGTTTAACATTGGTGAGGAAAGAACATATTTTTGCACTTTACTGTATCCTCACACATAGAAAATTTGATGTTGTAGAACTAATTTTCAATAACATTACCTTGTGCTTTAAGGATAGAGAGCGGGGTCTTTGGTTCCCCTCGATCATCATGGAGTTGTGTCAAAGAGCTTGGGTGTCGATTGACCCAAGTGCTAATATGTTCAAGCCAAAAGATCCTATTGGAGCTTCAATCGTAAGACAAATGATGAAAAGGGATAGCTTGGCACCACCGGCACCACGACAAGAGTCACAAGAAGATCCACAACCCGTGCAAGATCCCGAGAAGGACATGAGTGACTTACGACAAGGTCATCATGAGAGACGCGAGATGCAATCAAAGAATGCAGAGGCAGAAAAAGTGGACTCGGTTCCTTGCCAAGTTCTACAGTACCCATTAAAGGAACCAAGAGCAAATCGCTGACAAGCTCAAAATCCCAGTGGAACACTATCCATCCCCACCTTCCACAAGTGATGAAGATGCCGGGGCGGTTGCTCCACAGAATGAGCCTCGTTTTTCACATAGCTCCACACTAACAAGGGAAGTTTCCTCTCCTACTCTTGTTTCACGTTGAGGACAATGTTTTGTTTAGGTTTGGGGGTGCAAACATATGCCTTGCTTGTGGGGATTCTCTATTTAGTTGTTGGTTTTCTCATGCACTTTGATCTATGTTTTAAAGTTAGGCTTGCATATTAGATAGTAGTTGCATAATAGGTATTTCTAGGTTGCATGGTGTGATTTGCTCTTATTAAGAATATGCAAAAATCTTTTGAAAAACCCATTGGTCCTTGTTCTATGATGACTATTAATGGCTGAAAATTCGGCACATGATTGAATTTGAGATTCAACGAACTTAGAACATGTTTTGAAAAGTTGCCAGGATACCCAAATCCCATTATTTTCATGACACTCTTGCATTAGGGATAGCTTAAAATGACCCTTGAAATTGCTTGGTTGTATGGCTCACATGAGAATGGGCAAGAGCATGAACCTAGATATCCTACTAAAAGTAAATAGAGAATAAAACAGAATTTTGAAAAAAGTGAAAAAAGACAAACTGCATAGTTGTGAGCTTAATGAAAAGGTGTGCCAAGGCTCTGAGCACCGCTATACGGGCTTGAGCAGCATTTAGTGAAAAAAGCATATTCAATACGGCTCGGCATGTGGTTGTACTGGAAGTGGTCCATTAGTCGAAACTCGACGATAGATTCGAAAGGGTATCTCAAAATCTAATGCCTTGGACCAACTGGGACGAGAGCCATTGATCGATTCCTTGCTACACAGGCCTAACTCCTGGACATGACACCCAGAGTTGTGCACCACCAAATAAAGAATAAAGTTAAAAGAAACGAACAAAATTGTTAATGGCACTGTCTAGGGAAATGTTCGAGTCTTTTGATTGTTTGCTTGACCAACTTAGCATTTGATTGGGTGCTTGAACTAGTTTAAGACTGTTTTGCACTAGCACTGCAAAGGTAAGGGCTGAATGATTATGAAAATTTAACATCCTAAGGTAGAAGCATTCGAAGTGAAGATTGTGTGAGGATGTAAGAAGCCATTCCTGAGAATGTTTTGGGACCAATTTGGTTCAAAGCTTTTGATTGCATATTCTTAATTTTTGCCCGTGCCCGAGACGAGCAAAAGTTTAGGTTTGGGGGTGTGTAGATACAGTGATTTGTATAAGTTGTGCACCCATTCCCAACTTAGATATTCATATCTTAGACCACTCTTCATGCATCTTGCGATTAATTGCATATTATTTCATGTCGGGAGCCAAATGATGTGTTTGAGAATCTGGAAATGAAGAAAAGATACTATCGAGAATTGTTTGATGTATAGAGAACAGAAAGGAGATATGCGGAAAGATGAAGAATAGCTTGTTTGGTGATTCTATGTTCGATGCAGTGACTTTAAAAGGAATTTTCTCATAGTCTCCTCATGAGAAATATGGAAAATAATATATCTCAGAAAGTTTGTCGAGTCAGGATTCCAACACATCAAACGGATCACAAATCGGAGCACAAACGAGGAAGTTATGGCCGAAGAAAGGAAATTACACGCAGAGCAGAGTTCAGTAAACCGCGGTCCATAGACAGCGGTCTACTGAGCAAGTTTGCTGGGACCCACAACTCTCTATCCCACACTGATCAAATCAAGATTAGAGGAAGTATAAATGCTTTATAAATAGCGGGTACCCCACAAGATAAAAGAAAAAAAGAAGAGAGAGCTTTTCACAAAAAGGCAAGTTCTTGGACAAGGTTCTTGGCGGATTAAGGTTACGAAGTCGCGGCATCAAAACACGAGTCGTGGATAGAAGAACTACGGAATTGATGTGATCTAAGATACAAAATTGAAGAATGAAATAAAAATCTTTCAAGGTCCAATGATGAGAAGCTCAAGTGAAACGAAATGGAGGACATAGATATGCATAAAGTGACGAGCAAGCTAAATGACTCAACATTATCCATGATATTTCAAAAAGGGACAAATGATGAGCTGAGCATCAAGAATGCATGTGTTTCAAGAAATATATTTTGGTTGAATGTCAAGAGGGCAAGTATTTTGAAGAAATATATCTTAGCCATATATAAAAAGGAAGAATATTTTCAAGAAAAGGAAGTTGAGAGCAAGTACAATGGCAAGAGCAACACAAGTCGATGATGATATATTTAAGTTAGCTTCTAGAATATATCATTTTCCTCTCTTAATAAGTAGAATATATTACCTAACCATTTATTTAGTTTTGAAGATATTGGTAATATTTTGTAATTTCCCTGAGGTAACACTTAGAATTGTTTTCTAATTAGTTTCCTATCCCATGAGAACCATTTAAGATGGTTATTTTTTATGTAATATTGCACTTTGGCCTATTTAAACGCCGGTGCTTGCCTTTGGATGAATTTGGATCAGTTTATTCATTAATAAATTGTGAGATTTTATTCTCTTTGGCTCTTTAAAGAACTATTCAAGCTTATCGGAGTTTTTCATGGTGTTCGTCATTGACTTATTAGTCAACCCTTTCATAATTGATTGCGGCGTCTTCATTGTACCAAGGTTCTTACCTCTTTATACGTAATGGGTCAAGGTTCCACCTTTCAAGCTTGACAAGGACACGTTTCCTAGAGGCCTTAGTTAAATACGGGTTTCGTCACGAGTTGGTGAGGTTCATATCATACTTGGTATTGGATTTCATCACGGTGTTGGCAAGGTTCACATCATTTGGTATCAAAGCCAACGTTCTAAGTCAGGTTCAATCTATCCTTTTAGTTTATCTTTGCTTTCTTTCATCTTCGTTGTTTTTCTTTATCTTCTTTCTTTTCCATTATCTTCTTCAGAAAAAGTGACCAAAAAAAGTAGCAAAAAAAAAGACGAAAAAAAGAAAGAAAAAAAGTTCCAAAAACAAAAAAAAAAAATCAACAACCAAAAAAAAGGTAGAAAAAAGGTAGAAAAAGTAAGATACTAAACAAGTCCAAGAATTATTTGACCATTGATAGTGTTATCAAAGTTTCTTGTTCAAAGTTATTTCTTCTCCATTGATCTATTATTCTGCTGTCGTAATTATCTTATTACTCTTAATTTTCGGTACTTTAAAACCTAACCATACATTCTCCTTTCAAATCTTGGTGAAGTCGAGATGGATTGTTGCAAGACATTCTAATTATAGTTTTTTTAGTTAAAAAAGAACCGAAAGATGATATATGAGTGAAAAAAGGCAAGAATAGTGAGATTATTAGAGGGTAAAAGCCGTTTCAGTGCAAATACGAGTGAATTGAGTTAACATATTCTTGAGTGAAACACATAAGGGAGTGCTTGTGAGGTCCTAATATGTTTTGTAGATTCTCATCATGTCACACTATCAAGAGGAAAGCTCATCCGAAGATGTACAACTACAAGCATTTGTACACGAAGTAGGGAGGATGGTGAGAGTTGAATTCAAACAAATCCACAAGAAGATAGATTGAATTGAGGATGAAGCAAAAAGAAAAAGGTTTCGACTTCCATATAAAGATAGAGAATTGAGAAGACCAAGGCAAAACCACAATTTGAGTGACACAAAAGTTAAGCTTCCAACTTTCTAAGGTCAAAACGACCCCGAAGCTTATCTTTTGTGGGAGGAAGGAATGGAGATAGTCTTCAAACATCATATCTACTCTAAAGAAAAAGGTACAGCTTGCTTCTTTTCAATTCTCCGACTATGTTGTTATTTGGTGGGATCAGATTATTACAAGTAGGAGACAGAATGGAGAGCGACCTATTGAGACATGGAACGAGATGAAGTCAATAATGAGGCGATGATTCCTTCCAAGTTCCTATCACCGGGAATTGCACAACAAACTGCAGCATCTCACTCAAGGATCAAAGAGCATTATCGAATATTATAAAGAGATGGAGATTGCAATAAGCTGAGCTAATGTAGAGGAGGATATTGAAGCCACCAAGGATAGGTTCTTAAGTGGACTAAATCGTGAGATTGCTGATGTTGTGGGGATGCATTACTATGAGGAGCTCAATGATATGTTGTTCTATGCCAAGAAAGTTGAATGACCGTTGTAGCGTGGCTGCTACAAGTTTATGGAGGTCAACCCACAAAGAACACAAAGTGCCATCGTCTAGTTCTTATTCCGAGCTCTCCAAGGATGATGAACAAGCTGTGAGTATTACACAAACTCATGAGAATCAAAAGAGTGATAAAAAAAAGAGTGATGAAAAAAGAGAGATTGAGCAAAAGAAAGAGGGCAATATAGAGAAAAAGTGTATTGAAAAGAATATCGATAAGGGTCAAGAAAACGGGAGCAATAAAAAAGAGACAAATCTTCAATTTGATGAAAAAGAGCATGAGAGAAAAGAAAGTGGGAAGAGAGACTATGACAGTGATACAGTATTAGTGAGTGCAAGAAAAGCAAAATTCTATGAGATTGAAAGATCTTTAATTTTATATCAAGTGCTTATGACTAAGGAGTCGATTTTATTTACTAATAATCTTATCATATTCTTACCGAGCAATATTATTTCTCATTTGCAGGAATTCAAGGGAGTGCATCAAGGATCAAGTTCAAACCAACTAGCTATTACAAGTAATCATAAGGAGATGAAGGAGATGGAGGAGATTCAAGTACAACCCAATGAGCTAGTGGTAAACCTACAAGCTAGTGAGCACATGAGTCCCTTTATTGTCTTGATGTTACTAGGGCATAAGGATCAAATATGGAGAAGAATTACTAATTTTATCAATAATATCAAGGTAATGTGCCCTAATCCTATTCTTTATTTAGATGACATGTTAGATGGATTGCATGGTGGATATGTGATTTCAAAAATTGATCTTGTGAAACAATTCCACCATATTAGGGTGAGAGATAATCACAAGTTAAACATTGGATGCAGAGCACGATGTGATTTATATAAGTTGTTTATATCTTTTGGAATGATTAATAGGCCAAATGCTTTCATGAGGTTTATGAGCCATAATTTACATGCTTTCATCTACTTTAATGATATTCACTATAGTAAGAGGTTGAATAATCATGCTAAATACTCAAGACTTATTTAGAGGCCTTAAGGAATGAATGGTTATTTGTTAAACATGAATCATGCACTCTTTGTATAGATAAAGTTGTTTTTCTTGGTTTCATTGTGATGATATAGAGATTGAGAATCGCCTTGAAGGAGGAAAAGCAATTCGAGATATGCACTCATCTACTTTGATAAGTCAAATAAGTGGTTTTCATTACTTATCAAATTTATATTGGTACTATATTCCATGTCATATAATGGATGATGCCAAACATGATGATCTGATCTTTGGAATGATTTTGAGATTACATAGTGCGTTCATTTTGAGTAAAGAAGTTATGTTTTTGAATTACACTTGGAAAAATTTGAGAGAACATGGAAACAAATTATTGTTTTTGACTTTTTATGCAAAAATTGATATCAAAACATGTGAAGAATATTTTCCTCATATTGAGTTTTCTTTTAATAAATTTGATTATTCTATCATCATATTTGGAAATTCCATATGGGTTTAATTCATATCTTTTTGATTTAGCTAATTTACCTTTGTTTGAGTGTGTGGATTTATATGAACAAAGATACATTGAAGTTGGTCAACATATTGATAATACTATCGGAGTTGACATTGGGATCAAGAAAAAGTATTATGCGAAGTATCCTACCAAGTGGAGACAAAAAGCTTATTTTTGATCCAAGAGGTTATAATTCATGGCATTTGAAAAGGAAGAGGTTTAAGAGATCAAGAAATGCAAAGGGACTTCAATTTGAAGATGGACGAACTCAAATACCCAAGCACATTAATGATAGATCCAGCAAGTCAAATCTACAAGGTAAGCATAATGTTAGTGCTACGTTCAATGTTGGTGATTTGTTTTCTTTTTATGTTAGGTCGTGATTTGAGGACAAATCTTTTTCAAGAGGAAGGGAATAACGTGATCTAAGATACGAGTTGGAAGAATGAAATCAAAGTCTTTCAAAGTCCAATGATGAGAAGCTCAAGTGAAATGAAATGGAGGACATAGACATGCATACAAGTGACTAGCAGGCTGAATGACTCAACATTATTCATGATATTTCAAAAAGGGACAAATCATGAACTGAGCATCAAGAGTGCATGTACTTCAAGAAATATATTTTGGTTAAATGTCAAGGGGGCAAGTATTTTGAAGAAATATATCTCAGCCAGATATAAAGAGGAAGAATATTTTCAAGAAAAGGAAATTGAGAGTAGGTATAAGGACAAGAGCAACACAAGCCGATGATGATATATTTAAGTTAGCTTCTAGAATATATCATTTTCCTCTTTTAACAAGTGAATACATTATCTACCCATTTATTTATTTCTGAATATATTGGTAATATTTTATAATTTCCCTGGGGTAACACTTAGATTTACTTTCTAATTAGTTCCCTATCCCATGAGAACAATTTAGGAAGGTTATTTTTTATGTAATATTGTACTTTGGCCTATTTAAAGGCTAGTGCTTGCCTTTGGACGAATTTGGATCAATTTATTCATTAATAAAGTGTGAGATTTTATTCTTTTTGGTTATTTGAAGAACTATTCGAACTTATCGGAGTTTTCTGTAGCATTCGTCATTGACTTATCAATCAATCCTTCCATAATTAATTGTGGCATCTTCACTATACCATGGTTCTTACCTCTTTATAGGTAATGGGTCAATGTTTCACCTTCCGAGCTTGACAATCACACATTTACTGGAGGTCTTAGTCGAATACAAGTTTCGTCACGAGTTGGTGAGGTTCATATCATACTTGGTATCGGGTTTCATCATGGTGTTGGTGAGGTTCGCATCAGGAATCAAGATCATCATTAGTGTTTGAGACCTCTTCTACCTTTGTCTCCTTTATCTTCATTGTGGTTTCATAACTTTCAATTCCGATGAACATGTATTATAACGTAACTATGTCCGACTAGTTTTACTATCTAGGGCAGTAAGTGGATCGTAGTGTTTATTTCATACATGTATTGAACTTTTATTGACAGGATCTATGAAGGTGTTTTATTTCCCTTATATTTACTATGCTTCATGCGTTTATTGATGATGTTTGGCCAACTCGATAAATCAATCAAAGGGATGGTGAGGAGACACGAGAATGAGAATCTTGTAACTGAAGTAAACATAGCCTAGGAATAATCATACTGAGAGGTAGATTAGTCATTCTAAGAGTTAGAAGAGATGTGTGAGAAGGCTCGAGATGTAGCCATCAACCTAGGCATCCCAAGACGATTACGAACATGACCCTTGGTCCCTTAATTCTAACTACCTAGAGATAGAGTGGGTTAGGATCATCCTAGAGATACATCATAGTTACGACGACAGTCGGATTAGGTGAATTTATAACCCGTGGATAGTAGAGGAGGACGCTTGACTTGATCCGGTTAATTAAGTCCAAGAGGATTGAAATAGACCTTAGGTGACTTTATAACCCATGGATAGGAGAAGATGACACTTGACTTGATTCGGTTAATTAAGTTTAAGAGGATTGAAATAGACCTAAATAAAACTGAACCCCTAGAATCATTTTCTTGTCAAGTTCGTATAAAACTATTTCTATTTTCTTTACATTGTCTGTTTTTATTTCTTTTCTTGATATTTATGTGTCCTCTCAGTTATTGTGTAGTTTGACTTGGTACTTTGTGTTCTACGTTCATACTCGATAAGCTTTAATCGTCGTGGAAACGATACTCTGCTCACTCTAATTACTTATTGGCGACACATGTACTTGTGGGCACTACTCTTGAAACCATACAACAGCACTCTCGAGCCAAACGGTTCTTTTTGCCACAACGCAAAGCATGAACCTTTCTATCACTGTTGGTTCTCATTTTATTCTCATTCTCATATTTGTATTTAAGGATAAATAATCTAATTGGACCCAGATTTTGACTAGTTTCTCACTTTTGACATGAATTTTTTGGCATTTGTCCTATAGCACCCTATTACAATTTCTACCAAAATTAACAATCTCAGCTGAGTGGCATGTTAAAATGGATTACATGGTATTGGCACACGGACAAAATGGAGCCCAAATTATTGAAATGTCTTTTATGCCATTTTTTTTCTCTTTTCAATTGTAATATCAAGGATGTGTTTGTAATTTTAATAATCATCTTCTTGCCCACCTATCAAAAAATCATCTTCTTCCCCAAAATCTTCTCCCAACGCCTGCCTCCTCTGCCCCAACCACTTGAACAAAAGCATATCATCAATCCTACAAAGCTGAGCAACAAAAATCGTCAATTAATTGAAGAAGGCGATGAAATCTCTTCTTCCTTCTCCTCCGTCCCTTCATAATTCCCACTCCCACAAACCTTTTTTACTTCAATCCCTAAATTTTCCATCGAGAATGAGCCGATAATGGGAAGGAAGAGGAAGAGAAAGGGTCCCACCAAAGTTGCAGGCCATGTTAACATCTTTGTCAGTGTCTTGTCTCTAGACAATGGCAGGGATAGAAATGAATAGGAGAAGAGGGGATGAAGATTTGAGGGAGACTCACTAGAGAAAGTCCAAGAAACTAATGTGGGTATTTTCCTAAAAATTGATTGCTACAACAGAGGAGCAATAAGTGGAGGCCGAAGATGGTGGTTATAGGTTGCCGAGGTAAGCCTGTGATAGAAAGCTCCAAAATCAACACATCAATAACTCACGTCTCACACATTAAAGAAGAGAATTTTCTTTCCTCCTTTGTGATAATATTGTTTCCTTTTTCCAGAACTTTTTAAATATCGAAAGCCATGGATGGAGCAATTTATAGGAGCGAAAACCTTGCACTACATGGCATTGTACTGTGGGGATTGAGTTTTTAAAAGAAAAATAGGGACGGTGTGTTCCACTTGGATAGAAATCTCTTTCACATGTGCCCAAAGAAATGGAGAAATTTCTTCTTGTGGAAGAGAAGAAGAGCTTGTCCCTATTGTTGGAGAAGTTGGAAGTAAAGAGGTCGAGGGTCAGTGGCTGTAGTGGTGAGGTTAATGGAAATGCTATTTTTTCCTACTGATTTGGGGATTTGCTGGAGTTGATATAATGACCAAGAGCTCCTTCATATTATAATTGAAAAGAGAATAAATAATGGGTATATAAGACAATTTAATGGTTTGGCTTCTAACTTGTCCATGTGGCAATGCCATCATCTACTATTTGTCATGCCATCCATTTTAATGTGCCACATCAATCGAGTGTTGTAATTTTAACGAAAATTGCAATGGCATGCTAAATGGAACCAATATCTCATAATCTGTGCCTTCCTACGTCACACAAAAAAGTTCATGTTAAAAGTGAGAACTCGATCAAAGTTTGGGTCCAATTAGGTTATTTACCTTTCTTTCAAAAAAGGAACCTTTCTTTTTGTTAGAAAATTGACCATTGGTTTATTTTTGAAATTGGTTTTACTCTCATTATTATACTCTTTTTCTTCCTTCACTTGATTTAAAAGCAAATCCATGTTCATGCGTCCTCATTCACGAACCTCTCGTTAATAGCATTCTAATAGTCATTGGTTGTTTGATGCATATGGAGCACATTGAAGATGGAGAAAGAGGGTTTGATATAGTCGGTATTACTCTCGTCCAATGAATTAGGGGCTTTGGACAGTTTTTAAAATTAGATCGGACTGGGAACAAATCAAAGCATGGGTTCTGGGTTTGTGGGTTCACTAGGGGTTTGATGGATTGAAAAGGTTTTTTTTAATAGTAGGGATAAATTAATAAATAACTTGAAACTAGCCTCGACCGTGGTTTTAGAGCCAACTAGTTTTCGTTTGAAACGATAACCTCTAGTTTCAATTGTATGGGGCTATGGAATTGACTTTGAACTACCTTTAGGACAGTTCAAAATTGTCAAGTTATGGTTCAGGACAACGGTTCCAATTGGTTCGGGACAAGTTCCAACTAGTTCGAGACCACCAATTCAAAATTGATCGACTCAAAAAAAATTAATAGAATGAGAAACTTCAAGTACAAGAATTTTATTTGTGTCCATCCCTATCAAACTAAATAATGTGTAAGGATTTCCCCATTTTATAAGCTCCTTAGGAAGCCCTTTCCTTGGGAATCCCTTTCTCCTCTTCTCCTCTACTCTTTATTTGTCCCATATCGATGAAAAAAGGAGAAATGACTTCCCAAGGAACTTATAAAATCGGAAACACTTTCATATTTATTTAATCATACAAAATTCTAAATATTAATTTTTACAATTTAAACAAATTTGGTTTCATTCGAGTTTGAATAACTTGTGAGACGTTCCGGATTTGACCGGTTCTGGGCCTAAACCGACCTGTTCCCACTCCTACCTAAAACACTTTATTGGAGGATTTTGTCCACTCAAAATTTTTAGTGCTAACTCTCCATTTGCTGAAAATAGGATTTCTATTTTAAATTCTTATTCATCCAAACCCTTTTTTTTCCGAGTAGAAAAGAAGAGCAGTAATAGTAGTGACCCTACCACCTCTGCTACATAATATACGGATTTTCGTATTTAACCGTGAATATATTAGACCAGTTAAATAACCAGTACTAATACTGACCCCGTCAATGTAACACCACCAAACGTCTAGCATAGTCTAAGAAGTGGATATCCACTCAAAGACATGTTTAAGAGTCTCTTATGATAATATTATTTAAAGTGAGACTTGAATCTGTGATCTAGACCTCACCAAACCATGTAAAAGTGAGTTTTAGACTTTACTTTAAGCAAAAAAATTTAAAAAAAGGCTTAGAAAAAAGATTGGAGTCTCAATTCAAAATGCAACTGACATGATTATGTTCGAGGACAACTAAATTTCTAGAAGAATTCCTCTGCATAGTCAACATTTTTCTACGCATTAACTGAAAGCAGACACTATTTTCTTAAATTAAACTCAACCCAATTTTGTTTTGTTTGAAGAAGAAGGTAAACAGCCATTAATTCTTTCAGTGTAAGAACGACCATTAATTGAATGCATCCAATTGAAAAGCATGCATTATTTGATTAGATTAGAGTCAACACTTCGAGAAGGAGGAAATGAGCAAGCCAACTAATTTTTATTTTATTTATTCATGAGCCTGCCAATTCTTATGAAATCATGGGTTTTTACCAAAATCGACTGGTTCAACCTTGTCAAGGCTGGGCTAGCTTGCAAATGGAGTTAGTCACATCATCAGACTGCACTAGTGACCGGTTCCCAGTTCAACCTGCAAGTTCAGTCCAATTTTTAAAATTATGGTCTTGTATTCGATCTTATCAGTGTGACTTCTTATGCCATTGAATTTCCTATTTCTTAAATGATTTGTACTTATACAAATTACACGAACTTTATAATTTTGTGTTTGTAGATTACATTCTTTTTGTCATGAATATCTCCCACAGTCTACACTTGCTTTTTCCTTAATTTTTAGGTAATGGATAAGCAGCAGTCGCTCCTATCCTTACAGTCTACTGTCTGTTACCTCTTTTATCTACTTAAATTGAATATGTGATGGTCAAATTATTGATCGAAATAATTTACTCAATTTTTTGAAGGCATTATCATTTACTCATATTAAATCAACTGTAACAATATCATGAAATTATAATTCCATTCAAATATTAAATATTTATTTGTCTTTAATAAATAATGCTATACAATTTTTTCTACTTCGATATAGGAAATTACTTTTCTCATATGAAATTTTTTGATCAATTCGGTGGACTTTTGATGTGATGCAATATTGTTCGTGAAGAGAACCATGAGAAAGAGTGCACCCGAGGCACAATTAGGTTTTGTTGGGGCAATGAGATCGAACAGATGAAAAAATACAAATATTTATTAATAGATCACGCCTCTCATCCAAGTACATTGATCATTTATATAAAAGATGGAAAATGGCAGTTACAAATCAAGAAAGATGGGGAACTAGGTGAGAGTGGGTTGATTTGCCACCTCCTCCTTGGTTGACGCTTTCACATTGCTTGCTGAGTACGTAAGGCTCTACCATGGGCCGAAGTGGGCCGATCCAAAGACATGGGCTTGGGCTTGTGACTCTTACCTATCATTTGCCCCTGAGTTTCTCGTGTTATATGAAGTGAGAAATTAATTCTAATTTTAAAAGATATGGGCTGCTCTTGAAGCGACACGTGTTCACGGGGAACACTAATTAAATTGGCCAGTGAGTCATAATAACGAGTCGTGCATAACGTCTAGTAATCTATCTCAGAAACAAAGTTGGCTAGCAAGTAGTTGATAGATGAACCAAGGATCGGCGCACTAGGCTAAGCCAACACCTGAACCAAAGTCAGTTGGTTCGAGAAATTTGGGCACTGGCGATATTAATGTATTTTGCCTCGAGATTATTTTTAGCGCTTTGAGCGTGTCTCAAATTTGCTTGAAGCCTTTTGACTCCTTTGATGCCCTTCTGAATTGCTTGAGGTCTTTGACACTTTTAGCGTACCCCTGAGTTGCAGGGGTCTTAATAGATGTTGTCCTAGAGATGCTGAGGTCTTTGACGCTTTTAGCGTGCCCCTGGGTCTTAGAGGTCTTGAAGTCTTGCCCCGGGACTACCGAGGTCTTTAACGCTTTTAGCGTGCCCCTGGATCGCAGAGGTCTTAGAAGTTTTGCCTCGGAATTGCCAAGGTCTTTAATGCTTTTAGCTTGCCCTTGGGTCGCAGAGGTCTTGAGCACCTTTGGCGTGCTCTTTTTTTTTTGTTAACGTTTTTAATGTGCTCCTGCATCACAGAGGTCTTAGAAGTCTTACACCGGGATTGTCAAGGTCTTTAACGCTTTTAGCGTGCCCCTAGGTCGCAGAGGTCTTGCTTTTTTTTTGAAAAAAAAATCATATGACAGGGGGTCTCCTTGTGCTGATAATAGAAACAAGGCTAAAACCTCTAATAACCCGTGGAGAATAATAGATCAAGGACATGCCAAGAGATTTTTAGGAATCAATAACATGCTCATATGCAACCACCAACATAAACTTAACACAAGACTTCTCAAAAAATAAAACTTTTTTACATCTAACAACAGATTCACTTCATATATTTGTTATCTTTATAAAAATATAAAGATCTCTTTATTAGTTGGAGGAAAAGAAAGGATGACAAATCAATAGTCATTCCAAAGCCAACACTTAGCCTATTTATATCATCACCTGGTATAATTCCCCCTCAAATATAATAAAACAATGATCAGTAGTCCATTCCTTACAAAAGAAAATCCAATTCTTCTTTTCTTTCTTATTTTCCGTTAAACAATTTGAATCATTTAAAGGCCAAATAGAAAATAAGAATTCACCTCTTTCATGAGGAAATCTTTTTTTTTCTAGGACCCTTTATTCATCCTAATAGGATCCATATCATGAGCCCCAGCACAATTAGTAGTAGAAACATATGTAACATCAGCGAGGTGGACTTTTTTACCCAGATGAAGAGCCCCCACCAAGATATTCTTTTCAAAATCAGGAACCTTCTTTCATTAAGATCCCTAGAAGGAAAAATCTAGCACACATATTACCACCAGAAGGTTTAGGACCTCAAGTTAAAATTAGCTAATGAATGTCAATATCTCCTTAGTTAAATTATGTATTGCATGATGCTAACGATCCTGAAGGGATTTTCATGTATGCTTTTAGCAACTTTAGGATCCTGAAGGGAATTCTGTACTGCATGACAATTAAGTCAAGGGCAGTATGATCTTTAGGAAACATAATCCTTTCAATAGCACTCAATTTTATAGTTGCAATTTTTCCCATATAGATATAGAACAGAAATTATAAAATCTTGGAGCGGTGAAGAGATTACCCATTGTCCAAATGCTAGCTGGAGGATGGGCAATTTCATGAAGAGCCAATCTCCAATGCTGAACTTTGTTGGTATCATCACCAAAATTTGTTCATGCTTTGCCATTTGAGTGGTGAAAATCGCTTTCTCCTTCCTCATCTTCGAGGGTCAATGTAAAGAAAAACCAGCCGGACCAACTGCCCTACCAATGCCATCGGAGTTATCCAGAGCCTCTGGGAGCCCTCGAGTGAGGATGCTGACTCTCTAGCCTTGCTTCGAGCAGCTTTGCCACTAGAGCATTCTTTGTTACTCCAGGGGACAATCTTGAAGATGCTTCAGATTGATCAACATCTGGGAATTCAACTTAAATGTCTACAATAGAAACCAATTAAATAGGCATGAGTATGGAGAAAATTGCAGCAGATCTGAAATCAAACTTTCAGTCCTTTAATTCATCCATCAAATGCTCAATGACTTAATACTGCTTATAGGAGTAGGTACCTGGGACTTTTCTTTGAAATACCTAGAAAATAGAAGAATTGTAGTGACACTATCAAATATCTTGATCAGAGAGTTGCTAAAGAAAGCCAACTGTAGGGCTGTACTTATCCCTTTCTTGATTTTTGGTTTAAAATCTTTAAAATATGGTTTATTTGAATCTTCATTTTTTCTAATATATAACTTCAACAGACTTATTTGGTAAACGAATGGAATGGAAATAGCAAATTGAATAACAACTAACAATCTGCAGCCATATTATACTGCTAAGGAGCAGAGCTTTGCTTGCGGGAATGATGCTGTCTAAGCTTTTCAGCATTTGCGGCTTTTAGCCTTTCACTCAAGATGATCAGTGACACCTATAGCAAACACGCTAAATAACCTAGAGGACATATATACATACAAACACATGTAAGCCTTGACATTAACGAGACATTGGAGCTTTCCTAGCTCAGAGATGGAAAGGTAACATAATGGGGCTATGAAGAAAGAGATGGTGGAAATGTCAAGCTGATATACAGAATACGAAAAGCTTCCTAGGCTTTTTGTATCTTCGGTGTGGCAGCTCTAGGGGTTGAGCCACGGCGTGGCGGAGATCCTGCACCCCCATTTGCTTGAGAATTTCTATCACCTATCTGAGCCCTTTCCTGCATTTATACCTCAGATCTATGCCTTCACAAGCAGGGTTACCGTCAAAGCTATTGGAAGGATATTTAGAGCTCAGCGATCCTACCTCGAAAACCAGATTCTCACCACTTGCTTAGATCCTCGTAATCGGCCACCACCTGAAGAAGGCCTGGCACTATCCTCCCCTCGATTCATTTGGAGTAGGCAGCGAGGTAGTTGTCTGGAGGTAGAGTGACCCAGCAGGTGCCTCGAGGACGAAGAAGAACTCTCCAAGGGTCAAATTGATGGCGTAGGTGCGGATGTCAGCGGGGAGAGACAGAGGGAGATGAGAGAGAGAAAGCACTATGACGGTCAACAATCATCAACCATTGAAAGGAAACAAAATCCGGGCTTTTAATAGGCGGTGCCATCTTTTTTGAAGCTTGCCTCGACGCAACTATGGTAAGTGCCGGTACGAACATGGCTTCATGTTCGTTCTCACATATGGCGCCAATTTTGGGGCTATGAGATCAAATAGATGAAAAGACAAAAATATTTATTAATAGATCACCCCTCTCATCTGAGTACATTGATTATTTATATACAAGATGGAAAATGGCAGTTACAAATTGAGAAAAATGGGGAACTAGATGGGAGTAGGTTGATTTGCCACCTCCTCCTTGGTTGACCTGGCTTTTACTTTACTTGCTGAGTACGTAAGGCTCTACCATGTGTCGAAGTGGGCCGATCCAAATACATGGGCTGGGCCTTGTGAACTCTTACCCTTCAGATTTTATGCTTGTATTTTTAATTTTAATGATTTTTAAAGAGTGAAAGTCCATCAATTATTAATTAAAAAAAAAACAAAAACATGAGGATTGTTTCCTAAACTTCAATTTTAACATAGGTTGATAAACATTCAAGAATTTTGTTCAAAAAGAAAAAAAAGAAATCGAGCCAGGTAAAACATTCAAAAGAAAGTATTTTGTTTTAACAGGTAGGTTGCGCCCTAATACTATTATATCAGTATTAGAGTTGGATCAGTGATACGTACAGGTTTTATAATTTAACAAAATCAATTAAAAATAAATATGTAATAAATAATTAGAAGAAATTTCAATTGAATTTTTTGGAATATGTGATTTTATGTTAGATCAAATAAGAATAAAAGTAATATATTTAGAAAAAAATGAATATTAATGAAAAGGATAAAGGAAAAGTCTAAGTATAGAAAAATATGTAAATACAAATTATAAAATTTACTATTTTCATGATCTAATAGTTATTAAACATTAAAATTCATGTATTTTAGGATAATTTGAGGAGGAGTTGCATCATAATATTGATTAGTGTCGGATTTCTTTTACAGCCATCATGTCCGAATATTTTTCACTTGGGCAGACAAATCAACTTGCCATTTCCTTTTCGCTCCTTGGATATCCTCTCTATATCCGCTAGCTGGACGAAAGGAAACCCTAGAAATCCGGTCTTGGCAGAAACTCCAGAAAAACCTCCCACAGCTCGAATTCCTGAATTTACTCTCCAATCAAACCTTCTCCCTTCCCGGGAAATTCCTCTCCCCGCTCTAAAACCCAGCACCATCCGCCGCTTAGAAAGCTCGCAATCGACGCCCAATTTTGGTATAATTTTCGCTGTGCTCTACCCTGGTAAAATTCCCTAAATCCAGCTCCAATCTGAAGTCGCCACCGCCTTATTTGACGCAAATCGACGATCGTTAGGGCATGGGGACGGTTCTCCCAGAAACCTCCAAGCCCTCGACTTCGACCTCCATCCCTACCTCCACATCGATGTCGATCACCGAGACCGTAAACGGGTCTCATCAATTTAGAATCACGGGCTACTCACTTTCTAAGGGGCTCGGCATAGGCAAGTACAGGGCCTCCGATACCTTCGCTGTTGGTGGCTACCAGTGGGCGATCTACTTCTATCCCGACGGAAAGAGCCCTGAGGACAATGCTGTATATGTCTCGCTCTTTATTGCACTTGCGAGTGATGGGACGGATGTTAGGGCGCTCTTTGAGTTGACCCTGATGGATCAGAGCGGGAAGGAGAGGCACAAGGTGCATAGCCATTTTGGCAGGACCTTGGAGGGTGGTCCGTACACCCTAAAGTACCGGGGCAGCATGTGGTGAGCTCTGAAATTCTTATCATTGGATTATTATGGTGCTTTTTCCTTGCGTTTTGGCTGTGACTTGCCTTAAGTGTTGTGAGATAGCTTCTTATTATTTCCCTCCAATTTAAATGAAGAAATTGTGTTTAGGTTGAGGTGATGGGTTTTATGATGATTAACTTAAGGCAATACTTCTGGGTTTGCCACTTCGGAATTTTGTTTCTCATTTTGTAATAATAATCTTGAATTTCTGCTTCAAATTTAACAATAGTTTATGGATTCTTTAAAGAGATTTATTGGGCTTTGGTTGCGGTTAGATCATGCATTTAAGGGAAACTTTCATATCAAGTTTTGTCTTGTAAGCATAATTTCCCGATAGAATTAGTATTATGGATTTTTAGCCGCCAAATTGAATGTCTTTTGTGGGAGTGGAGAAGTTGAAATATTTTGCAGGCGAATGCTTAAACTTATTCCTAGGTTATTCTTCCCTTTTCACCAGATATGAGCGTGCAAAGTTGGCATAGCATTTAGCTCATTGTGAATAAGAAGATCAATGTATTGGAATGTAATGTATGGGAAGGCTCGTTCTTTCAGTAATCTTATGTAATTTTGCCTCTGTTTTAAATTGTGGAGAGCTTGAGATAACAAGATATCTTCCCAGTTATTAGTGGATAACTTGTGGGATGACTGTATCTTTTCCTATAGTATTGATCTTAATCTGTTTTTATTAATGATAAGCAAATCTTATAAGAATCTGCATTTTTAATAATGGACGATTATTGGCTGTCCAACTGGCAGAAAATTGTATCTGATAGGGAAGAACATGCTGGATTCAGGTTGTTCTGTTATTTTCTAGCATTTTTAGGCATATTTTTGGCAGTTCCTAAAAAGGTTTTATTATCATATTGTTGTCCTTGTGCTAGTAGAATCGAATGATCAAGAATAAGTTGTACAAATCTTTGTGCTCCCTCTATTATTTATAACGACTATCTGGTTATTTTTTGTGTCTTAGAAGCAACTTACAAGCTTGTTTTATGTTGTTACAATAGTGGCATCATGAGCATCCCATTCTGTTCATGGACATATACATGTCCTTCCTTTGTGACAGACTTATCTTTTAATGCTGCAGGGGATACAAAAGGTTTTATAAAAGGGCTCTTCTGGAGACATCAGATTACCTCAAAGATGACTGTCTAGTTGTCCATTGTAGCGTTGGTGTAGTTAGGTCTTATACAGAGGGCCCTAAAGTCTACAGCATTGCCGTACCACCTTCCAACCTTGGTCGACATCTTGGTAAAATGTTGGAAAATGGGAAGGGGGCTGATGTGACATTTGAAGTCAATGGCGAAATTTTTTCTGCACATAAGTTGGTGCTTGCTGCCCGATCACCAGTTTTCAGGGCCCAACTTTATGGTCCAATGAAAGATCAGAACACCCAGCTGATAAAGATTGAAGATATCGAGGCACCTGTTTTCAAGGCATGTGCATTTCCATATTTACTTCGAATCACATTTTGGTGGAATATGACCCTCTAGTGATATCTTTATACCCCATTCTTACTCTTACTGCTTGGTGGTTAAGTACTAATACTTTAACCTGCTGTGTGAATAGATTTCTTGTTTGCTGTGTAGCTCGGTTGCTCATAGTTATTGTTACTTTTTCTTTTGTGAAAACTATTGATCAATTACTTAGTAATTTAAACTAATATGCTTGTTTCATACGTATTAGATTTAACACTTTGCCATGCTAGGCGATTCTGTTCTATTGATCTTATGGAACAGACATTGCAATTACTACTGAACCTGTTCTGGATTAACCTTTTCAGTGAAATTAATTTCCCATTTGTTGAATTCTTGTTGATAGAGGTTGCTTGGAATGTCAGTCGTAAAAGGAAATGAGCTGACATTATTGGCATCCATCTACTCTTCCTGCATTGGTATTCTTTTGGATGGTGAATATTGCCTGCTCTTTTGTAAATTCGAGAGAATGTTCGTTTCTTTTTGTAGTCTAAGAGCCTTTGGTTTTTAGATTACTATATTGCATTCATTAACCTTCTTTAGGATATATGGCATGCTACATACTTGAATTATCCTCCTAAGAAGTCTTCATCTGAGCCTCCGGTGGTTAATCCTTTTACCATTCAAGAAGTGCAGTTCTCTTGCTAAGGAATTGTATATGACCCAAGGGAGGGATAAATAATTGTACAGTGTGCTAAGAGATTGGAGATTAATTTCTTATGGTATTCTGCTGCTTTATTTAGGTGGCAGGTGTTTTAGGAGTAGATTGTGATGATCAGGAAAATAAGATATTGCTAGGGGGAATTGTTATCTTTGATTGTTGCTGTTAATATGTTGGAGATTAGCCTTTGGGCTGATATCAACTTTAGGAATATGTTTCCTGGTTTACCTTTAATTTTGAAGTCTTAGAAATAGATTTTCTTATGTTATCACATTGCTTATAAATTGAAAGGTCAGTCAATCTACTTTCTGAAGTTAATAGATTTTACTTAGCCCAAAATAAAAGTTAAGAGATTCTTTTACGATTTATTTCTACCTTACCCTCATCATCTCATATGGTGCTTTAACAATGTTCCAAATGGTTTTACGATTTGGGTATCAAACTTGCGGTGATTTTTTTTTTTTTTTTTTTTGGGGGGGGGGGGGGGGGGGGCAATCAGTGTCAATATTATTTCTTTTTAAATTTCTGCACTTTGAACTCGGTATGCTTGTTGCGTGAATTAAGCTAGTTTCACTTCTATTTTATGCCTGATTAATTTTATTTTTGTGTTTGCAACATCTAAACTAATAAAATATGTTGGAAATTTATCATTGATATGATATTAGTTTAGTTTATCTGTTTTTTAGTTTTTATCTATTAAGTCTTAGAATTACATTTCCCTTGTTGAGCTTTATCATGCCTATGCTTGTTGCGTGTATTAAGTTACTTTCACTTCTATGTCATGCCTGTTTAATTTTATTTTTTGTGTTTGCAACATCTAAAATAAGAAAATATGTTGGATATTTATCATTGATATGATATTATTTTAGTTTATCTGTTTTTGGTTTTTCTCTATTAAGTCTTAGAATTACATTTTCCTTCTTGAGCTTTATCATGCCTGTATATAGAGAATTAATATGCCATGCAAAGTTAATATTCTCTGTTTACAATGTTTCTGTCGCCCGTTGTCTTTTGCCAATGTGAACATAGGGGTTTGCTTCAGATGGTTCATTAATAATCTCATGTAGTGCTGAAACATGTATGATGTGCATTTGAAACTTGCCTAGTGGAGTTACCCAAAAAAAAAAAAGAAAAAAAGGACCTGATAATATCCAAATATCCCAATGCTCCTGAAAGTGTCAAAGTGGCACTATGTTCCTGAGATCTTGTCCTCTTCAACCAAGTCACTTTTCTGTTTTGACATTTTTCCACAGATATCCAATTTTTTTATATTGTCTATCTTGTAAACTGATGCATACGACAAGTGTAAATGATAGTTTAGCTTGGTAAGTATGACATAGAATAAACCTTTTTACTTCTAATTTTTGTATAAAATTTCGTATGTTTTATTTTTTATTTTTCCCCATATTTATATCTTGTTCTCTTCATTGTTCTCACCTAACAAAAGTTTTTTTTTTTTTTTGATAATTCACCTAACAAAAGTTGTTTGTGTTTTTGACTCATCTCATTGAAGGGGTGAGTCTTTCAGATGCAGTTGCTGCAATAAATACTGCTTTAAGAAATGCTACTAAAATTACTCGGCCATCTTCGTGCTTGCTTAACTTACTGTGCTGCAATTTGTAGGCTTTACTTTCTTTTATGTACTGGGATGCACTACCTGGCATGGAAGAACTTACGGGATTGGACTCAAAGTGGGCATCCACTTTAATGTCGCAACATCTGCTTGTAGCAGCAGACAGATATGGTCTAGAGAGACTCAGGAATTTGTGTGAAGTCAATCTGTGTGAGAACATGGCCATAAATACTGTAGCAACAACCTTAGCCTTGGCAGAACAACACCATTGTGTCCAGCTGAAATCTGTCTGTCTCAGATTTGTTGCAATGCCTGAAAATTTGAGAGGTGAGTCCTCTCCTCTCTTTTCTTTTTCTTTTTCCCTGCTCCACAGTTGTAAGAGATCTTTTAAATGGAGCCAATATGGAATTTACATTGTGCTGCAAATGATAATATAATTATTGCAAATACTAATGTTTTGTTAGTGAAACTGCAATGAGGGAAGAGGATTTCATTGGCTATGTTATCCTAAATCATCACAATAATCACCTTCATTTGCAATTAGTTTCATAGTGACGTTTTAGAGAATGTTGGTTGCCCTGTTGGTTTCTTATGGTGCTCTTTCTGATCCATCTTAGGTAAATTGTGAAACCATGATAGCATTTATGTTGAAGTACTTCCACATACTGCAGTATGGGGTACGCAGATTATGCTCATGCTATGATATCCATGTGGACCTTGTGATTGAAGTTTGAAAAGAGGAATGGGAGCTTTAATGGTCTAACTCATTGAAAGCTTTTGCATCACATTTTTTTATAATGGATTGTAAGCAGCTGTAGGTTATCAGTTATTACTTGTGCATGCCTTTATTTGTCATGTAGATTTGGATATCCAAGCAGACATCTCTTCTTTATGAAAGGATGTTTTCTGCGCATTGGACTTTTGTTTTTGAAATGATTGTTGTTTTGCCAGCTGTCATGCAAACAGAGGGTTTTGAGTACTTGAAAGAGAGCTGTCCATCGCTATTGACTGAGCTCTTAGAGTATGTAGCCCGAGTAAGTGTGCATTCAGTGATCGTCTGCAGCCAACGGAATGAAGGAGTACTCGACGGCAGTGATGCTAATGGAAGACGGGTGAAGCAAAGGGTATAGAATAGATTTCTGTAGGCGTCCCCAAAATTTGTAGCTTGAAAGAAGATTTGGGTTGGAAAGAAATAATATTTCTTCTCAGTTTAGTGTCGCCTGCCCCTTTTCCATTCTCTTGTTTGTTGATGCCATTGTAAATGGATTTACTGTAAGTTCATTGGGGGATCGACATTGGGCTGTATTGGTCCCCAAGGATTACTTCTTTGTTGGCGCTAAGGTGGCCTGTCTTGTCTTTCTTACCGGTTTTTTCGGCTCTTGTTTTCACATAGCAGCTAATGAACCGTCGTTTGTTTACAAGGTTTGCGTTTTTCTATTTCCTGTACCATTGCTCCCTTCTTTTTCCTTGTTATAATATTCTCTCTACCTTTTTTTGTAAATAAATAATATTTATTCTAATAAAATACTCTTAGAAATATAATTAAAGTAATCTATTCTATATATGAAATTAGGTGCCTTCCACTACCATTCTATATATGTCCACTTCCTCTTCTGGTACAGTAAGTCCAATAATACTTTAGTTTAGTGTTGTTAAATGGGCTGGTTCTGCAGTCACGAACTGTAACCGGCTCACCCTCTATGGGTTGAGGCTTGATTACGAGTTGGGTCGATAAAATCAGCTCGTTGAACCAGAACTGGACTGGTATAGTATCGACCTGAAACTGGTGTGAAATCTTGATCGGACTGGCCTAGACTAGAGTCATGAATAGGCCCTATTATATATATTAAAAAAAAAAAGGCTACCAAAAGCCAATAGTCAATCGACCGTTGGCAATTGCCAATTGGATGGGCCCCACATCCAACCCCCATGGAGGGCTCTATCAAACCTGGGCGGTTTGGTACCGTGCCGAGGTAATTGGCTATAGCTTATTACCCTGGAAAAGAGTTTTTTTTTTGTCTTGTAATGAGGTGTCACGGCGCAAAAAGATCAGCGCCAAGACACCAAAGCAAACAATAAACAATTTCGCAGTCTTTTAGGATGAAGTGCTGGTGCAATAGAAATTGTGCCAAGGCAGAGGTGCGATCGATTTTTAAATAATTACAATGTGTTAAACTAAATTATAACCAATAATTGTAATTCAGTTAAAAGACTTGTAACGCACTTGTAATAGATTAGTTACAACTTTTAGAACTAAATTACAACTAATAGTTGTAATTCCGTCCAAATACTTGTAATGCACCTCCAATGTGTCCGTTACAACTTTTTAAACCAAATTACAACTCATACTTGTAATTCAATTCAAACACTTATAATATACTTTTATAGAGTTAGTTACAACTTTTCGAACTAAATTACAACTAATAGTTACAACTCAGTTCAAAGACTTGTAACGAACTTATAATGGGTCATTTATAACTTTTTAAACTAAATTACAACTATTAGTTGCAAATCAGATCAAAGACTTGTAACAGGTTAGTTACAATTTTTTGAACTAAATTACAACCGACAGTTATAATTCAGTTCAAATACTTGCAATGCACTTGTACAGAGTCAGTTACAACTTTTTTAACTAAATTATAACTAATAGTTGTAATTCAGTTAAAAGACTTGTCACGCAATTGCAACAGTCATTTTCAACTTTTTGAACCAAATTACAACTAATAGTTGTAACTCAGTTCAGAGTCTTGTAACAAGTTAGTTATAACTTTTTTGCCTAAATTACAACTAAATATTATAACTTAGTTCAAAAACTTGTAACGAATCAGTTACAACTTCTTGAACTAAGATGCAATTCAGTTGAAAGACTTGTAAAGCACTTGTAATAGGTCATTCACCAAATTACAACTGATAGTTGTACCTCATTTCAAGACTTGTAATGAGTCAGTTATAACTTTTTGAACTAAATTACAACTAATAATTGTAACTCAGTTGAAAAAATTGTAACACATTTGTAACAGGTTATTTACAAATTTTTTAAACTAAATTACAACTATTGGTTTTAATTAAGTTAAAAGACCTGTAACGGGTCACTTACAACTTTTTGAACTAAATTACAAATAATAGTTGTAAGTCAGTTCAAAAACTTGTAAAACACTTGTAACGGGTTTGTTAAAACTTGTTTAACGAAATTACAACTACCAGTTGTAATTCAATTAAAAGACTTGTAACGCACTTGTAACGGGTCAGTTACAACTTTTTGAACTAAATTACAACTATTACTTGTAACTCAGTTCAAAGACTTGTAACGCACTTCCAATGTGTTATTTACAATTTTTTGAATCAAATGACAACTAATAGTTGTAACTCAGTTTAGAGACTTATAATGGATCAGTTACAACTTTTTGAACCAAATTACAACTATTAGTTGTAACTTAATTCAAAGACTTGTAACAGATCAGTTACAACTTTTTGAACTAAATTACAACTATTAGTTGTAATTTAGTTGAAAGACTTGTAACATACTTGTAACAGGTCATTTATAACTTTTGAAATAAATTACAACTAATAGTTGTAACTCAGTTCAAAAACTTGCAACATGTCAGTTACAACTTTTTGAACTAAATTACAACTAATAGTTGTAACTCGATTCAAAGACTTGTAACAACTCAGTTACAACTTTTTGAACTAAACTACAACTATTAGTTATAACTCAGCTCAAAGGCTTGTAACACACATGTAACAGGCCATTTACAACATTCTAAACTAAATTACAACTAATAGATGTAACTCAATTCAAAAACTTCTAACGGATCAGTTACAACTTTTTGAACTAAATTACAACTATTAATTGTAATTATGTTCAAAGACCTGTAACACACTTCTAATGTGTTATTTACAACTTTTTAAACTAAATTACAACTAATAGTTGTGATTTAGTTCAAAGACTTGTAACGACATAGTTAGAACTTTTTGAACTAAATTACAACTATTAGTTGTAATTCGACTCAAAGGCTTGTAACGCACTTGTAACTGGCCATATATAACTTTTTGAACTAAATTACAAGTAATAATTATAACTCAGTTCAAAGACTTGTAATGGATCAGTTACAACTTTTTGAACCAAATTACAACTAATAGTTGTAACTTGTTTCAAAGACTTGTAAATGGTCAGTTATAACTTTTGGAACAGAATTACAACTAATAGTTGTAACTTTGTTTAAAGACTTATAACGAGTTAGTTACTACTTTTTGAACTAAATTACAACTATTAGTTGTAACTCTGTTCAAAAACTTGTAACGGTTTCGTTATAACTTTTTGAACTAAATTACAACAAATTGTTGTAACTCAATTGAAAGACTTGTGACGCACTTGTAACAGGTCATTTACAACTTTTTGAACAAAATTACAACTAATAGTTGCAACTTTAGTGAAAGACTTGTAACGCACTTGTCATGCACTTGTGACAGGTCATTTACAACTGTTTAAACTAAATTACAAGTAACAGTTGTAACTCAGTTCAGAGACTTATAACGGATTAGTTATAACTTTTTGAACTAATTACAACTATTAGTTGTAACTCAGTTTAAAGAGTTGTAACGGATCAGTTGTAACTTTTTGAACTAAATTATAACTATTAATTGTAATATGTTCAAAGACTTGTAGCGCACTTCTAACGTGTCATTTACAACTTTTTGAACCAAATTACAACTAATTTAGTTCAAAGACTTATAACGACTTAGTTACAACTTTTTGAACTAAATTATAACTATTACTTGTAACTCGGCTCAAAGACTTGTAACACACTTGTAACTGGTCATTTATAACTTTTTGAACTAAATTATAAGTAATAATTGTAACTCAGTTGAAACACTTGCAACGGATCAGTTACAACTTTTTGAACTAAATTATAACTAATAGTTGTAACTTGTTTCAAAGACTTGTAGCGGGTCAGTTATGACTTTTTGAACTAAATTACAACTGATAATTGTAACTTGTTTCAAAGACTTGTAACCGGTCAGTTACAACTTTTTGAACTAAATTACAACTATTAGTTGTAACTCTGATCAAAGACTTGTAACGGTTCTGTTATAACTTTTGAACTAAATTACAACTAACTATTGTAACTCAATTGAAAGACTTGTAACGCACTTGTAACAGGTCATTTACAACTTTTTGAACTAAATTACAAGTAATAGTTGTGACTCAAGTGAAAGACTTGTAACGCACTTGTAACAGGTCATTTACAACTGTTTAAACTAAATTATAAGTAATAGTTGTAACACAGTTTAAAGATTTATAACGGTTCAGCTGCAATTTTTTGAACTAAATTAGAACTATTAATTGTAAATCAGTTTAAAGAGTTGCAACGGATCAATTACAACTTTTTGAACTAAAGTACAACTATTAGTTGTAATTCTGTTCAAAGACTTGTAACGCACTTCTAATGTATCATTTACAACTTTTTGAACCAAATTATAACTAATTTAGTTTAAAGACTTGTAAGGACTTAGTTACAACTTTTTGAACTAAATTACAACTATTAGTTGTAACTCGGCTCAAAGGCTTGTAACGCACTTGTAACTGGTCATTCATAACTTTTTGAACTAAATTACAAGTAATAATAGAAACTTAGTTCAAAGACTTGTAACGGATCAATTACAACTTTTTGAACTAAATTACAACTGATAGTTGTAACTTGTTTCAAAGAATTATAACAGGTCAGTTATAACTTTTTAAACAGAATTACAACTAATAGTTGTAACTCAAGTGACAGACTTGTAACACACTTGTAACGGTCATTTACAATTGTTTAAACTAAATTACAAGTAATAGTTGTAACTCAGTTCAAAGACTTATAACGGATCAGTGACAACTTTTTGAACTAAATTACAACTATTAGTTGTCACTCAGTTTAAAGAGTTGTAACGGATCAGCTACAACTTTTTGAACTAAATTACAAGTATTAATTGTAACTCAGTTTAAAAAGTTGTAACGGATCAGTTACAACTTTTTGAACTAAATTACAACTATTAGTTGTAATTCACTTGAAAGACTTGTGATGCACTTGTAACGAGTTATTTACAACTTTTTGAATCAAATTACAATAAATAGTTGTAACTCAGTTCAAAGACTTGTAATGAGTTACAACTTTTTGAACTGAATTACAACTAATAGTTGTAACTCGGTTCAAAGGCTTGTAACGCACTTGTAACTAGTTATTTACAACTTTTTAAACTAAATTACAACTAATAGTTGTAACTTGGTTCAAAGGCTTGTAACGTAGTTGTAACTAGTCATTTACACCTTTTTGAACTAAATTACAACTAATAGTTGTAACTCAGTTCAAAGACCTGTAACGCACTTCTAACGTGCCATTTACAACTTTTTGAACCAAATGACAACTATAGTTGTAACTCAGTTCAAAGGCTTATAACGGATCAATTACAACTTTTTGAATTAAATTATAAGTATTAGTTGTAACTCAGTTCAAAGACTTGTAACGGTTCCATTATAACTTTTTAAACTATATTACAACTAATAGTTGGAACTGAATTGTAAGACTTGTAACGGATCATTTACTACTTTTTGAACCAAATTATAACTAATAGTTGTAATGCAGTTCAAACACTTGTAACACATAATTACACACAATTTATATCTGTTTAAGCAAATTATTTAGTTTAATCACCCGTAACACTCTATTCACAACTGTTAGTTACATGTAATACTTGTAAGTTAGTTGAAAGACTTGCAACACAGTATTCACTCACCACTTACAATTTCTAGTGAAGTTTAAACTTGTATATTTCACGCAAGTACGAAATAGTTGTAGCTGACTACTGCAAATTATAACTCCTGTTGTGCTGTTAACTGAATTACACGTAATTGCAAAAGACTTGTAACTGAAGTTCCATGTTGAGCTTTTCCATTCCATTTGTTAATATATTTCCAATGTTTGCTTCCTATAAACAACAATACTACAAAGGCCATACAAGTGCCGAAGTTGAATTTGGTCTACACAACATGTTCATACATGCTAAACAGTACATCCTCTCTTTAATCGCTCTACATTGACATTCCTAATACACTTGTACATCTTCTGTGCTGTGAAGGCCATCAAAAGACAAAAAGAACCTATCTATCCTAAGCTTCCACTTTCCAAAACAACAAGTGGGACACCTAAACTATCTATCCTGAGCTCCAATACCTCTAACACCTTGTCTTTCGATCATGAACTGACATGGCGAGTATGGCAAACGCGGCGAGTAGATAACATGCAATTGCCTTATTGTCCTTACACTGTTAGTTGATGTGCGGTCATCTTCATCAACCACTGGCGACTTATCTCCAACAGACTCGTGTTCCTTAGACAAGAATATCCTTGAGTTCACGCAATTTGCCCATGCTAGCCCAAGTGCCGCACATACCTACCTACTTGAAGAATACAAGTAACTCAGATTCCCGACCCTGAATTCATTACTTCCTTCAATAGGGCCGACCAAATTGGACACTTGGTTGGTGATGACGACAACAACTAACTCGAACTTTGAAGCCAGTGGCTTCAACCTTCCTGCAATGTTGAAGAACATCGATGATCGATGCTTTAGGTCAACTAGTGTGTTATTGAACTTAGTCTGAATGAGTGCAGCTATAGAGTCGATGATGATGACCTTAAGGGGCAATCGGCTTTTTGCGTTTCCAATAAAGGACTCTATCTTGGGTATTTGATCGAGCAGGTTGTACATTGTGTGGATAGGGTGGACGTATATGTAATCTACTGGGTCATACTAAGGACTGAACATATTATGGTAGCTTGTCATGTAGCCTTTGCTGATTTGAGTGAGACGGGTGGATGGGAAAGCGAGCTCTGAGTATAGGAAGAGTGTAGATGCGCGGAGGCCACCGAGGGCAGGAGGAAGCTGTGCAATGATGGCGAGCTGGAGGCACAACTGGGTCTTGTCGCTTCCATTTTCTCCAGTGATCTTCGTGATAGAAGCACAAGGGAAGGCCCTGCCAAGATGAGCATCCATCACACTGCGGCCACTGCTGAGCTTTGGGCGCAATCAAGGTTGTCTTAGCAAGGATATGGGTCTCATCTTCCAAGAGAGGCCATGGCTGATACTCGTGAAGGGTATGTTGTTCTCCCCTTCCAGTCCTTATTAGGGAGTTTTATTTATTTGCAAGTAGCTGGCACACACTCCTTGCATTGTTGTCCTATTTAAAGTTAGCTTAACTTCAGTCAAAATTGTGCCTTGGCACAAATGATTACATGCTCCGGCACCATGATCTCGATATTAACTATGAGTAGGAGTCAAGGCACATACATATTAGCACCAAATCACCATCATGGCGTTGACGTAGATTGCCTATCCCAATTTTCACAGAATGTATCGAGCCTTGGCGCATATACTTCATAGCAAAGGCGTGGTATGCCTTCTATTAA
The DNA here is from genome assembly GCA_037672795.1 of Lagerstroemia speciosa. Classification (NCBI taxonomy): domain Eukaryota; kingdom Viridiplantae; phylum Streptophyta; class Magnoliopsida; order Myrtales; family Lythraceae; genus Lagerstroemia; species Lagerstroemia speciosa. The sequence continues at coordinate 6,383,331 of CM075307.1, forward strand.
AAAAATTAACTTAAATATATGAAAACCCTAAAAAAGATTTCCTGCCCATCTGCGTGGATGCCCGACCCGAAGTGGCGCTTTGACTGCCTCTGCCCATTTTTCAACACTTACAATTGGTAGGGAGGATATTGATCTCCCACTTGCCCTATGTTTTCCCTGTTTGATTGAACGTCCCTCCGCACTGCCCTCTACAACTTCTGGATGGCGTTCATCGCTCCCTCTCCATTTGTCATGCTTCTGCAAAGGTTTGTTAACAAAATAGATCAGTTTTCGTTGCCTTTCTTCTCCTTATTTGATGCAGTGGGCATGTGTACCGATGTTTAACACTATGCATGCAACTGAGTTCCTACTATAGATAACTTCTTATGGTGATGGAAGATTTTGATTAGGCATAATATGTGGGTGCTTCCATAATGAAGGAGAAAATGATGGCTTTTGCAGCTTTGACAACACTTTCCTATGCTCTATTCATCACTAATGTAGATTGCAAAGTTGAATATGTCGTTGGCTGACATTAATATGTTTATTCTCCTATGGCTGAGCTTGTCAATGATGGTTTCTATGGCTTCTATGGCTCATTGGATCTGAAATGTTAAATGCTAACTATTTTCACCTCCAACATAGTTAGTTCTTGTTGAAACTACCCTGTCTTTCAGTGCATCACTATGAAATTAATTTCTGGATACATATCCAGCATGCCATCAGTCTGTTCAGGGTGCTTTAATATAGTGAAACAACATATTTGTTACCTATGCCTGCACCTTGGTGATGCAATGGTTTCATTACACTTCAAATAGCTATGCTTTTTCTGCTTATACAACATATTTGTTACCTTGGGGTGAACACCTGATTCAAAGTTTTGAACTGATCAGTCATCTAACTTATTTGCATGCAGTTGTTTGATAGTTTCTATAGCCCTGTCATCTGTATCAGTCAGTCATCGTAATTGTTCTTCTGCAAGGACTTGATCCTCTTTTTGTTATTGTCGTCCTGTGTTTGATTTTTCTTTTATCATTGATGCCAGGTCCTTATACTTTGGGAAGCTGATTGAATATGGCACCAAAAAAGAGATCAAAGACATCATGTTTGCTGCAGCCTCTACCTTCGACAGGAACAAGTTTTTCTCTTTAGATGCTGAGAAGCAGTTTTGGGAGGTCACCGTTTTTGGGGAGCTGATAAGGGAGAGATGGTTTGATTTCTCTAGTGGTCTTGGTAGGTCAGTGGAGGAAAATTTTATCAGTAGAGGGCGGGTAAATTGTTGGAGAACCCTGAGGCTGGGGTTAAGAATGTGGTTTGCGAATTTTATGCTAACGTTGTGGACACTGACGATGGCAGCACGACTGTACGGAGAACTAAGGTGGACTTCTCGAGGAATGGGATTAACCAATTCCTTTGCTCTCCTACAATGGGCAATGATGATTATAATAGGTTTCTTGATGGGGCAATTGACTATGGAAGGTTGTTGAATTATCTGTGTAAGAAAGGAGCAACTTGGAAAATGTCAGGGTCGAAAGAGGCTCCGGAAGTCATTTTGTTTCGGTATGCTTTTCTGAAGGAAGATACAAAGATTTTGTTTTACTTTGTCTCGGTTCGGCTATTACCGAGCTCTCACACAAGTGATGTGACAAAGGATAGAGCATTACTACTTTACTCCATTTTGAAGGGATACTCAATTGATTTGGGCATGCTCTTGCACCATGAGATCTTGAGGTGTTCAACAGCAAAAAATCAAGGGTTATACTTCCCTTCATTGATAACCGGTCTATGCAAGGTGGCTGGGGTGCCATGGGCAAAGCATGAGGATCATGTTCATCCGAGAAGCCTCATCAAGAGCTTCATGAAGAGGAAATCAAAGAAAGGCAGCAGTGCTTGACTTTCTTATTCTGGGAGCTCATCATCACGCCCTCTTACACAATACCAACGTCTTGAAATAGTGGAAAAGCATTTGCACTACACACATAAGTGTCAGCAGGCTCTAGCGGATATGCTTCGAGCTAATGCTACTGCAATGGGTATGAATATGGAAAGGTATCCCACTCTCCCAGTGAACCCATTTGCTGAACCAGAAGAGGACAGTACTGAGGAAGAAGATGGAACTGATGATGATGAAGAGGGTTGAAAGACTTCTGGAGATGAAGATGAAGAAAATGATGGAGAGGAGCATGAACAGCAGGACAATGATTGATGTCGAAGATTATGTTCATGGTATCATTTTGCATTTTGGCTTATGATAAACATGGTATTGGTCATGGGTACATATGGATAAGTTGATGCATGGATAGTTTCTAGTCGTATTGGTTTTTATGAATGTTAGTATTCACTTTAGCTTATCGAATATCGACATCACCATGGTTTTTGAAATGTTTACGCTACTTTGTAAATGTCGATATAACTGTGCTGCTGACTTCCGTTGAAAGTTTGATATACTTGATGGTGTCTTTGTGCAGCATGAAGGACATGCCAGTGCCAAGGGTGTTGGTTACCAACTAGGCCAAGGATATGGAATGGCGCTGCAACATGAAATATTACATTTTGCAGTGCTTAGGGTACGCATTGTAGGATGTCTTGGCACGGAGTACATGGACGCTACAGTAGTGACTGTACTGGAATACGATAATAGGAAAAGTGGTTGTAGTGTGCTATGGCATTGAAATTTAGATGCCATAACGGTGTCAATGCAGAACATCGTCAATGCTGAATGGAATATATTGTATTGTATGTTGTAGGTGAAACATTTCTACTACAATTTTGTATAGTAATTAACAACGTAATGTGAGAAAATTCAGGAAATAGGATGTAGGTGTTCCAATTTTGCACAGAGCAACGTCTTTACACTACAGATTTCACAAATCAGCAGGGTCGATGGTTGCTCCTCTTCGTCAATCAAGGCAGCCATGACAGACACCACCCTCGGTAATGACACTACTTTCAGCATGAACATACGATAAATGAAAAACATGTATGTACAAAAGAATGACTTATATAAAGGGCCAGTAACATGTTCTAAAGGTGTGATACCACAGTCGACAATGCTAGCAAAAATTGAGTAGATCATTAATGTATATACATACAGATGGTGAATCCTAAACATGGCCTTTTGCGAAATTGGTTAGTTGATTTTCTTGCATTTGCTCTGCATGGACTGTGGTAGCTTATTCATTGCTGCGTACTCTGTAGCTGATCGACGTACTGCAGCCATATTCGAGTTTCCTTTCCAAAAAATTAAGTCCCGTGCAATGTTGAATCGGTCGACAAATGTCGGCTTCTACATGTTCAAAGAAACAATATCCATTAGAATTGGCCATGAACAAAGAATTTTCTCCAACATTAATTATTCACATTGAACTTACCATGCCAAAAACGGTATCCTCAACACAATGACATTCCATAAACTTTATTACATAGACACCACAGTCATCACTACAAAAAAGGTAGGTACATAGCCATTATAATATCAAGAAGAGAGGATGCTTCATGGTCACAGAACATGTTTTAAGCAAGCATATGTAACTTATGTTGCATTTAGAGCAATTTGATTGGGAACAAAATATGGGAACTCAATGGGCCATCAATTGGCTAGCACATCCCCATCCACATTAATGTACCCATCATATCTGAAACAATCATCGACAACTACCAGCTGAACCACAATGTAAACGCAATGTTTATTAGTGATAGGTTAAAGCAACGATGAGAGCGTCAGCAGACAAACACTCTTACCAATCGCTAGCAAATTTTGTGATCTCCCTTTTTGCCCTTCCTCTTGAAGGATTTAGGGTATCAAACACGATGCATGTATTGTCCTTCATTTTGATGACATAGAGAATCCAATGCACATTGTTGACATGAACCAGAAGAGAGGGCTGTAGTTCAAATGAATCAAATGAGTTATGATTGAGTTTGTATGAGAAATGAGTTCGTGCTGCCCGACATACCTCTTGATAGTTTTGAAGATTCCCGATGTACTTCCCCTTTAGACTCTGGAACTTCTCATTATCAACATTGTTGTTCAAAGCCATTGCTTGCAAATATGTGTTGAATAATGTTAGATAATATCTATTGTAAGAAATAACACATTGCAATGTAAGTATGAGCTTAGATTGGTGGTACCGTGAACCAGGTCGGTAGAAAGCAGCAATTCCATTTTCGATCACGCAGCAATTCATCGTCATTGAACTTATTACAAGCCATGTCAATGACATCATCTTGAACCCATTTTCCCAGTACCGGACTGCTTATTCCCTCTCTATTTAAAGAATAGAAGTCCCCGCTAATAAGGAGTTCCCTGAAACTCCATTATTGCTAACATATATTACATTTACAGTCAGTACGACAAATAACCAAACAATAAGTTTGATAATATTGCTCACTTTGGCTTGTTTCGACAGAGCTATGAGGAAAGAGCATAGTCCAGAACCTTCAACTCTTCAGCATTAAAGAGACATGTTCCCATGTCCCTTTACTTTTTAGGAATCAATAGTCGAAGGTTCTGCTTTCATCATAGGAAAAATTATTCATCATACAACATCTATTATATACTAACAGAACATACCTAGAAAGTGCACATACCTTGGATATGACAGGAAGCGCGTCAATAGTCTGTTGGTGGCCGGAGCACTAGTACAAGTTGCAGCTACTTCCGCAGGCTTGGTGGCAGCCCGAGATCCCTTTTTCCTCTGTTTTTTAAGTTCCACAAAAGGAGTTCTAATGGTTAGACCAGGCCTTTTGTTTCTACAAAAATGGGTAGTAGATGAGACAGGCTGAACACTATCGGAGGGTATTGACTTCAGCTAAACAAAGTGAATAAATGATATATGCAAGACACTTAATCCTCTTTAGAACGATAGTAATCTTAAAGGATTTAGTGTCCTACTTCTTTGTTACTTAGTCTAGGCGATTGTCGGACCCCAACAGTTTGGCCTATGCTTTCTTCCACAATCTTGGGAAAACGATGGGTGAAGTCATCAATAGGAAGTTCTTGGGGAGTGTCATCAACTTTTTTGCACTCCTTTACTGTCCCAACTTCCTGTGTATCGTCCTTGCCACCCCTATGGGATGTGTTATTGTTGTGTAACATCTCCCTAATCTCATCCAAAATAGAAGTTTTAAGCTTCTCCATCTCCTCCATTAACTATACTTTCATTTTGTCCAGCTTTTCAACCAACTTTGATGTAAGATGTTGAAGTTGTGTTTCCATTTTTAAAATTTTGTCTTCCAAATCCTACGGAAAGAAATCGTCCCAAGTATGATGACTTGCCAAAATAAAACATATGCAAACACAAAGGCAACTATTGTAGATGGATTTACCCCCTCCTGATGCTCCTTTGAATGGATGGATGTTGTCTCATTGGAGGAAATAACCGCCTACAAGCATGAAGAAGCAGAATGTACTTTGCTTCTCATCATATCAATAATCCCATGTAGACACTTACTTTCCTGTTAGTGAAACCACCATGCTTCCTAGTGATGCGAACCAAGTGTAGGATTTCATTCTTCCCCCAACATTGCAACCGTGGTTCAGAGCGTTTACTCAATGGAATGACCAATAATCCCAGGTGCAGATTATCAATGTAAACTAGCTGTTGCATAAGACATGTATGTTAGTACTGTTGATTAAAATTATATATGTGTAATCATTAGTAAGAGTAAAAAATCATGTGAATTGTAAAGAAATACATACCAACAAGAAGAATAGGCATCCACCAACCCACTTCCTCTTAGCACTTTTGTACTGATGCACCCCATCCACCAATATGTCTAGTAAAAGCTTAGCCCAATTGTATGATCTTATTGCCTCTATGTGCACTAAACTAAATAGATGATTCCAACTAACAATCGTACTAGATGTCGGACAGAAAAAATATCCAATTAAATACAGTGTCAACATCCTTTTATAAGTGTGTGTGGTCACATCACTCTTGCTACCTAACAACCTTACCTCTAACCTCGGCAAATGGATTTTCCCATCTTCTGACAAATCCTCGAACATGGGTAGAATGTCTTCTTCCGAACCATCTATTAGAGCATCCACACCAATACAATTCAGACCTAGTAGCCTTTGAACATGAACTTCAGTCACAGTTTTCTCTGTATCATGAATGACCAATTTCCTATTGGTCTAATCCAAACATTCGATCAAAAATAAACATATTGTTCGAAGCAGCCGCATCTGTGGAACATTGAGCAATCCACCAAACCCTATTTCTATAAATGCATTCGTCCTCTCCTCATCAAATTTGTTGAACAAATTTCCAATACGGTCAGGAGAACAACGAGTAAACAAATGAACCTGGGAAATTATTTAAGAACATCAATCAGGACATGAGATATGAAAGCTAATAAAAGAATTTTTTACTACCTCACTAACTTATGGCGTGTTACCTTGGACTCTTCTTGCACATCTGCAGGGTCCATGGCATTCACATCTCTCCTGGAACATACTGTATTTTCATGCCAAGAATACTGTATTTTCATGTTTTATATTCAATATAAATATAAGTATATATTTGACGGTTTTGGGTATTGGTTCCGGTCTCTATTTCGAGTGTCACGTTTAATAGAACTGGAACCAGAATTTATTTTTATTGGTTCCTCATTTTTCTACCCGGAACCTACCTTATTCCCATTAGAATTTACCTTGAGTCGACCCTACCGGCTTCGGGTCTGCCCAGTACCCGTGCATACCCCTAGAGTGTAGAGCCTTATATTCGAATAATTGATGCACGATCGGATAGACAATTGCACAAAACTTTGCATACTACAGTTTATTGGTTCAATCCAAGATATCAATATTCCAGGTCTACTTGATGTATCAAAAACTATGCATTTGGAAATTCGAAGTTATCAACTAAGCTAACCAGAGAGATGAAGTATTTTAGAAATGCTGAAGGTGGTTGAGCATGTGTTGTAGCTGATCGCAATGCGATGGCTTCTGGTAAATACTTTCTACTCCATGTCACTCTTATATTCTTTTTTACTACTTATCATTCAATTAAAATATCTTCTTTTGGTTTCAGATGTATGGTGGATGTACTATGGCGTTAGTGCACAAACTTTGTAGAAGTTAGCAATTCGTGTATTGAGCCAAACTTGTAGTGCTTTAGGATGTGAGTGCAATTGGAGTGTGTTTAAATACGTTCACTACAAGAAGAGGAACATATTAGAGCACCAAAAGTTAAATGACTTAGTATATGTCCACTGCAATTGGAAGTTGCAACAAAGGTATATTTGGCTTTTACATTTTTTCTTTACAATAATTTAGTAAGTTGCTTTCACATTTCAAGAGAAAATTTTTATCATGCTAGAACTACATGAAAGGTTGGAACTATAATCCTATTGATTATGAAATTGTTGATATTAATGCTACTTGGGTTTTAGAGGATGATCCTCCAGCGGTGTCAAATGAGGAGTTGGAAGCCTTTTATGGTGATATGGAAAGATGTGTCATTCAAGTTTTCACATTTCAAGAGAATTTTTACCATGCTAGAACTACATGAAAGGTTGGAAATATGATCCCATTGATTATGAAATTGTTGATGCTAATGCTACTTGGGTTTTAGAGTATGATCCTCCATTTGTGTCAAATGAGGAGTTGGAACCCTTTCATGGTGATATGGAAAGATGTGTCAAGAAAATGGGAAAGATGGTATTTTACTATTTTTACAGCAAATATACTTTTCGATTATTTGTTTGATTTTGATGTGCTTTAAGTTTTATGTGATTTTATCAAGTAGGGAATATCTTTTGATGTGATATAGATGAGCTAAATTTAGATGAACTTTGTATGGATAATGACGACGAAGTTAATGATAATGAAGGAGGAGTGGGTGTTAAGGACCCTTTTTTTATTGGTACGGAGATTAGCCATTTTAAACGGGGCTTATGAGTTTGGCAAGGATTTGACTTTTGAGTATTTGCAATCTAAACCACTGAGTCCAGGAAGCATTTGACTTTGTGTAGTTCAGGTTTCCATCTTATGTGGTATTTTGGTTTATATTGACTAGTGAGATACTTTATATCATTGGAACTTAAAATATGCATTGTTTTTACTTTCTAGACTTAATTTTGGTTCGGTTGAGTTTGGATAGGTTAAGACATGTACTTTATATATATTATTATTTTTTAATACATCCGGCTCGACTTGTTGAACCCTAGACCGATCCGATTGAACTTGGAACCGATACCTTGATAAGTTTCTGGTCCAATCCAATTTAAAAACTATGGTTTAAACTTTTTAAATATTAGCAATGGATGGTTCAACAATATGCTAATGAGTTCAATAGTAAACCCATGGTCAAACCAAGTCAACTTTGATCACAAGTCCCACAATGCCTGAAATTGGTTAATCTTCATAATTTTTATGTGTCAACTTTCTTTTATTCCGTCATCGATGTGGTGAGCAGAATACACTCATGATAACACATCCATCCGCATTATCTTCTTGAGAGTAATGCTTAAAAGGTCTTTGCATCATGTTTAATATGATGGATTATTAACAATTACTATAGTTGCACAATTCCATTTCCCCATATCAAATGGGTTATTAGTTATTGTGCACTCCTTTTATTTGCAATGAAGATTTAGATATACAAGCGTACATTTCTGCTTTATAAAAAGGACATCTTTTCTAGCCACGGGAGTTTTATTTGTTCTAAATGCTTATAGTTTTCCAGCTGTAAGCGAAAGGTGGATTTGAGTACTTCAAAGATAGTTTTCTGAATGGGAATTGGATAATAGTACTCTTAAGTTGCACTATTGCTATCTTGAGGATAGCCTAAACTAGAATTTGATGCGAGTTTTCCCAATGACATGATGAAAAATAGTATCGAGTACGATAAGAATCTCATCAACTTGTGACGAAACCTGCAGTGACTAAGGTCTCCAAGAACGTGTGGTGGAACCGTAACCCATTACTTATAGAGAGGTAAGAACCTTGATATGGTGAAGATGCCACAATCAACTATGGAAGGGTTAATTGATTAATCAAGGATGAATGCCAAGAAAAACTCCGATAAGTTCATTTACTTCTTCAAAGAACCAAATAGAATAAAAGCTCACTTTGCTGATCCATAATATGATTCTCCCAAATTCGTCCAACTAATAGCTCCTTTAAATAGGCCAAAGTGCAATATATATATATATATATATAACCTTCTTAAATGACCCACATGGGATAGCAATCTAACAATAAAGTAAATCTAAGAGTATCCCTGTTCACGATTTTAGAATCGAAATTAGCAAGTGCACGTGTCAAAACAAGCAATAGAGTGATGAGATCGAATATCGTACCCACAAAGACCTAGCTTCAAAATCCAACTAATTATTAAAATTAAAACAATTGCCCTTATTCAAACAATCAAAAGTGAAGTCAATTAGATAGAAGAAATCAACAAAGGAACCGAACAACAAGAATTCAGATTATGAAAACCTAAGGATCACAACTTTCCCTAGTTGTTATTCTAATTCCGATTTATCTTTGCTTATGCCGCCAATTGATTAATGTTACTAACCTAGGGTTCAATTCTCTTCTTACGCAGCTCTCACTTGTAGTAAGACTGTACTCTCAGGATCGTGCTAACATACTTTATCTCTAAGTGGTTAATCACGTGAAAGCCCTTTATGTTCCAGTCCTAATTGATTGCCTAGGGTGATCGGGTATATCTCTATCCCTCTCATGAATAATTCTGTCTCTCAACACAAATTAATCTATGTTTTATTTTACTTGGCTTAATCTAACATTCCTCTCTCGAGTTCAATTAGATTTCCACTTCAACCAAATTGTTGATCAGGTAACTAAGTCGCATTAAGAACGGTAAAAATATAAGCAACACAATTAATCAATGAACATAATTGAGACAAATATGAAATTAAAATAAACAACTGGGTTTCATTGGTCACCTTAGGATGGAATGTTTAGTTCATGGAGAAAACAAAATCAAATAACGACAAGAATAGAGAAGACATCATTTGAATGATAATGAAGAAAGGAAGAAACAAATGATGCAAACTAATCCAACGTCTCCACTCGAATTCGATCTTCATGCGTGATCTTCCTCCTTTGCGTTCAATGAATTTTGCCTCCCTATCCTGACGTCTTCAGCCCCCTGGATCCGAGATTCCCATATGAAAGATGCTTTCCCTCTAACTTCCTACCCTCTAAACAGAGATATTTCTTTCCTAATATCTCTCAAGATAATATTCTCTCCAAATCTCATTTCCAAAAATATCTCTAATAATATAAGCGAAATATTTCGATTTTCTTGTGAATATCTTCAAGGATTCTCTAACGATTCTTCGTGATCTCGGTATCCTACAAGTCAAGGAAACCTGATATTCTTGTATCCAGCAGATTCTGAGTGACTGTCATGACACCATGTTACAACAATGTGGAATGGAGCAAAATAGAATGTATTCTGTTCTAATTTGTAATGACACAGTATCATGACATTGCTGATAGCTCGTAATCCTTAATTTCCTCCTTATCTTCTTAGGTCCCAATTAGCTTGTAACCTGCAAAATGATCCCAAATCAGTACCTAACCTCACAACACACCATGGGGACAAGAAAATATCAGAGAGAAGATCAATGAGATTCCTAATTAAAATAACTATAAAATTTGACTTCAATTCAAGATTTCACAACTATTTAGTATTCAAAAGTAACTTAACTCTATTTTTCCTAGAGTTATCAATCCCCATAGAAAATACGAAATATAACTTATATCTTTAGAACCAAATAAAAGTGAAAGTAATATCACTATTTATGGAAAGTGATATATTGCAGATAACTCAAATATATCAGAATATATTTAATAAATCAATCTTAGTTTTCTTCTCTTCTTGCCATTCTTTGAGATCTTCTTTCCCTTTCGGCATCTCTTAACTTCCCTTCTAGAATAATTGCAATCTCTTCTTTCTCTTTGGCATCTTTGACTTTTGTTCTTGTTGGTCTTGCAATATATATGTTAAGAACAATATATCTTCTTTATTTTGAGAAAAGTCTGAAATATCTTTCACATTATGTATCGATAATAGTTGACCATCACTTGTGAGCAAGTTCGTGCCCTTCAACCGTCACATTTGACCTCCCTTCACCGAATCAAGAGGAGCATCATTTGCATTCTTCAAACTCATACCTGGGCTCACATCATTCCCCTCTTCTTGAAAAGCATTTATCCTCAGACCTTTGCCCACATCAAAGAAAGATGAATTACTAACTCTGAAGGTATGATTATCAATATATTCACATAGTTTTTCATATTTGTAAGCATCATTATTAACCTGCTCAAGAACTTGGAATGGTCCATCTTCATGAGGAAGTTGCATTGAATGCCTTTAAGTATGAAACCTCTACTTCCTCATGTGCCACGAGTCACAACCTCTTGGATCAAAAACAAACTTCTTGTTTTGCCTCTTGTTAGAATTCTTCACACAATGTTTTATCTTCATCCTAGTGTTAAGTCCTTTTGTATCATCAATATGCTCAACAATTTTAGAATTTTTCTGGTCATATAAATTCACACTCTCAAACAAAGACTAGCCACATGAACCGTGCTACACATGGTGAGTATTGTCGAACACGAAGTGAACAGTAGTCATGGTAATATATAAATTTAATGAAATAATTGAAGTATGGAAGGTGAGGCAAGTAGTGCCATAAGTTGAGAGATAAAATTAAAGAATGCCAGGAATCACCACCAATGTTAACGAAAAATTTTAAAAATCAGGAGTTTAATATGGCACACCACACACCACTTACAGTCAGTGTAGATGAATCTATGATAGTTCTACAATTTAATGCCCTAGGATGCAATTTCGTAATTTATCATATGAAAACCTTAAACACTCAAGTCAAATTCATCATAGTGTAACATCATAGTCACGTCCAAATGGAAACCATAAACAATGAAAACGCTTATTCAATGCCTAAACACCACAAGAAAAAAACTGTCCAGCAAAATTGATAAAATTAAATTTGGTTCTCATCTGCAGATATCAACTTTTTCTTGCACAGTAAGCAGTAAGAATTAGATTCAAAAGTATGATGCAGTGCCCTGGACCTATCCTGTAGAAGATTGTCCAAGAATATTTTCATTCTGTGGCTAATCTAATCTAATCCTTTCATAACCCAAAATGCAATAACAGTTTAGCGCTTGTTCAATTAAAATAGCTCCTTTAATAAATGATGACAACTGAAAAAATAACAAATAATTGAATGATAGAATGCGAAACTCCATTAAGAAAAATTAACAACAAGAAAATTCAAATTGTAATAGCAGAACTTGAGAGCATAGATCGAATGTCGATACTGATAGAATCTGAAACTACATTAACAAAAAATTGGTAGCAAAAAAAATATAAATTGAAATAGCATAAGTTGAGAGCATAGATGGAATGTTCATGTTGATGGAATGTTGAACTCCATTTATAAATAATCGACAGAGCAATAATTCACCATAAAAAGAAAACAAGTTGCTATGCGCATGTGGAGAATCTAGAAAGATTCAAAAAGACAAATGTCAAATGCATATTGGATATATCAATAGTAACATTCCCACAACTCCTAAGCCAACGACAAAGCAGAGTAGAACTCCTCACGAGAAGGATTTAAAAAATGGTAGCAAGTCATCTCACTGTTGAACTTCAAGCTTAGAAGAAATTTATGTCTTGAAAGAGGGGCAAGCTCACTTATATCGTCTAAAAGACAAAAAGGAAGTTCACCAATAGAGAAAATAGGCTGTAAGGGAAGTTCAATGAGAGAGAAAATGGACACAAAATTATATTAATTTACATTAATTGCCACCACCCTTGCAGTCCATCAGCCACCAGAAAAGCAAGCGTCCTGATAAGAGGAATGCACCCAACACTTAAATGCCTAAATTAGATACAGAAAATTAAAAATTCAATCCTCAATTGACTAATGAGAGGAATATATATATTCCTAAGGTTTAATAGAAGTCTCAAACAAATGATTAGTACTTGTATAATTTGATCCCCTCTTTGAAAGACATGTCTACTATTCGTAATATTTTTCTCATCTCTAGACGAACTTCTTTGTTCGGGAGAAAGAACATGGATGAAATTCATCGGAACTCCCATTAAATCTGCAGGTCTATGACATATGACAAAAAAACACATATAGGAAGGTTAGAAATATATAGTAGGAAAGGAATGTCCTTAATGAATTGAAAATGCTTTATTTATAAAATCATCTTTCCTTTCCTTATTTTTCTTAAATCCCGCCCGCGAGATATCAATCAGTCACTTACTTGCCTTTGGAAAAATATCAATATTGGCACCATCAGAATCTCTATTAATACCCTTTACTTCAAATTCATCCATTAAATTCTACAAGATTTGCAAAATTTTCTCCAAGATGACAATTGATTCAGACTTTAGCATAAGCTTCATAAAACAAGTGAATCATTGGAGGCGAGATACAGATAAAGAAAGAAGAAGACAGTCTTGAATGAATTGAAAACTCTTTATGTTGGTTCATCAAATCATCATTGTTTGACAATTCATGGAAAATAATCACAAAGGAAAAGGAAAAAGACAGAGAGAAAATGGGTAAGCAACCAATCTACTACCAGCATTAATGACCGAGATTGCAATGCCAGGAAGCTCTTTTATACCTAAATCGAGCATGATGTTCATGAAAGGAAGTTGGGCATCGCACTTAATGAAGGAGGGCGTAACCTAGAGAACATCTACAGAGCGGGATGAAAGTGTTTTACACCTAGGTAAAAGAAAATGGTGAGAGTGTGCTTTGTCAGCGAATCATTCAAGCCCAACACCTCAGTGTGGCAAAAAAAAATTTCAACTTATAGCTAATAAAATTATATTCTCCAATCATGCATTTCAATTATCTCATGCGGTAGTATCTCCTCAAAATTATCCAACTTAGACATGTTGTTGGAACTTCAAAGGCAACTCCCCATTGTTGGAGAATACCCTAAAGCATTCTACAAAATGACATCAACAAACTTTTGGCCATTTCCTTCTGAGTTTCAACACTAAAGAAGTGAACATGTTTTGCTGCTGAAGAAAGAAAAATGAAATGATTGAATAGTCATGATAATAAAAAATTTTAACTAAAATTAGTAGAAGATTAAATCAAAATTTTTCATTGAAAGTCTACCTTCGCGGGACGACTGCAAATGTCGTGGGACAAGGAGGTCGACTTCATTGAATGGCAGCTTTTGACACATTGCGACTGGAATTCATTCTACCTCGATCCTAGAGAGGGGGCAGAAGGGGAGGGAGGATGGTCTGATGGAAGTGGCTACAGGTGGTGGCAATGGTCGTGTAAGGGGGGAGGAACATCATTGTGGCAGTCTTGTGGCGGTAAAGTTGAATGGGGAAATGGATAGGGGAGAATAGAGAATGGAAGAAAAGAGAAGGGAAAACGGGAAATTAGGAAGTGAGAAAGTGGGGTTGGGTAAAAGACAATATGATCCTTAAATATCTATCATTATTTCCTTGAAACATGCAAATCGATAGCATAAAATAGATTAGATGGGAGGCATTCAAAGGTATTTTTGGATCTCCAAAAAAGTGACCAAAACATCCATCTCCTCCTTTAAAGTAATAGAGATATGTTAGTTAAATAATAATGGTATGAGTCAAGCCCATATGTGATCTTCAAAGGTGAAAATCTTATGATAGAATAGTCAAACCTATTTTGAGAAAACTCTATATGCGTTAAATATTCTTCACTTACTTTGACATCAATTTTCACATAACAAGTCAAAAACAATATTTTGTTCTCAAGTTCTCTCAAATTCTTCCAAGTGTAGCTAAAGAACTTAACTTCTTTATTCAAAATAAACACACTATGTAATCTCAAAATCTCTATGAAGATCAAATGAATATGTGTGGTGTTATCCATTATGTCACATGGAATATAATACCAGTATATACTAGATAAGCAATAAAAACCACTTACCTAACTTACCAAAGTAGATGATTGCCAATCTTGGATTACCTTTTCTTCTTTAACATATTTTTCTTTCTTTGTAGCACTCACAAGAAAACTAAGAAAAACAACCTTATCCATGCAAATAGTATGGATTTCAAGTTTAATAAATACCCACTCTTTCCTTAAGGCCTCTAAAATAAGTGTTGGGTGTAAGGCATACAAATTATGGCTCATAAGTCTCACGAAAGCACTAGACCTATTAATCATTCCAAAAAACCTCATATACAAATCATATGGTGTTTTGCATTTAATGTTTAGCTCATGATTTTCTCTAACCTTTAAATGATGGAATTGTCCTGCAAGATCAATCTTTGATACAATCCTTTGATATTGTTCAGCAAGAATTCAACATGATTGTTACTAAATAAAAACAAACCCTTGTATGCAAGAATAAAAGGCTGATTTGAAGGTGAAACTTTTTCAATTTCATTTTGTTTGTAAAATTATGGTTTTCCTCTCTTATACCCACCAATGATATAGCACACTCATTGTCTCTCTCCTCAATTTCTTTTCTCTCATTTTTTCCCTCAAGTTTTAGGATCTTTCTCTTATTCTCTCAAATTTGTTTCTTTTTTCTCATTCTCCACTCTCATATTCCTTTCACCACCCTCATTTTTTATTGAACTCTTTCTTTTGCTCACTCTTTTTTTTTTTTTGTTAATCACTCTCTCTTTCTTGATCACTCGCATCCTTTGAGAGCTTGGAATAAGAATTAAATGATGGCACTTTGGCTTGCTGGGGGTTGACAATGTGAACCAAGATAGAGCTCAAAGAATGCAATTGAAGTCTATCATGGTCTGATGATGAGAAGCTCAAGCAACACAAAGAAAAGGATATGGATATGCATATAAGTGTTAAGCAAGATGAATGACTCAACATTATCCATGATATCCCAAAATGGAGATCGAATATTACTCTTTTCAAATATATTGCAAGAGCATCAAGAATGGAAGACAATAAATGTCAAACGGGAAAGAAGATTTGAAAGGTGGCAAGAAGAGTGCAAGATTAGAAGATTCATTACACAATATATTCTAATATATTGGAGCCATATAGATATTTCTAAAGATATAGATTATATTTCATATTTTCCTATAGGGTATCTCTTAGATTTGCTTTTTAATTATTTTCCTATTATCTAGAGGGCAATTTGGCAATAGTTGATGGTGGCGTTTTCACCATACCAAGGTTCTTACCTCTCTATTGGTAATGGGTCGAGGTTCTACCATTCGAGATTGAAAGGGACACGTTTCCTGGAGACCTTAGTCTTATACAAGTTTTATCACATGTTAGTGAGGTTCTCATTATATTGATACTGGATTTCATCACGTCATTGATGAGGTTCGCATCATTTGGTATTAGAGCATTGGTTCTAAGACAGATTTCATCTATCCTTTCTTTATTTTCATTCTTGTTTCTTATTGAAATCTATCCTTCCTTTTCTTAGTTTTTTCTTAAGTTTGCTTGCAAAAAAAAGATAAAAAAATCTGTGCACAAAAAGCATCAGCAACAAAGAAACAAAAGAGCAAAAGAAAGAAATGAACAAAAAAGTGGGAAGAAAAAGGAATCCAGGAGTGCAAAGAAAGATATCATATTGTCTTGGCATCTTTACTCATCAATCATACATCCATCTAGTTTCCTTCATCTACTTTTTTTTCCTTGCTCAAAATTGTTCCTTTTCCCTCGTTCTTGTGTTTTGGGTTCATACTCACCTATTTTCTTGACTCTTCACCTTAGAATCATTATTTTTGTGATTGGTTTAGTTGAATTCATTCCTAAATTGCTACAAGTTTCTTGATTGGTTTCTTGAGTTTGATTAAGAACTAAAGAAGGCAATTAGAGTGGAAGAAGGCAATAGTGTGGATTATTACAACGTAACATCACTTTGAGTGCAAACACGAGTGGAAAAAAATTGAGTGAATCTATTCTTGAGTGAAACACGTGAGGGAGTACTTGTCAGGCCGTATTATCTTTTTACAGATTCTTAATATGTCACACCATCAAGAGAAAAGCCCGTTCGATGAAGTGCAACTACAAGCATTCATACACAAAGTAGAGAGGACGGTGAAAGATGAATTCACACAAATCCACAAGAAGATAGATTGGATTGAGAATGAAGTAAAAGGAAAAAGATTTCAACTTCCACATGAAGATAGAGAATCGAGAAGATGAAGGCCAGATGATATTTTGGCAATGCCAAGGTGAAGCTTCCAACTTTCCAAAGCAAAAACGAACTTGAAGCTTATCTTTTTCTGGGAGGAAAGAATAGAGATGGTCTTCAATCATCATAATTACTCCGAAAGAAAAAAGGCACAACTTGCTTATTTTCAATTCTTTGACTATACTGTTATTTGGTGGGATCGACTTATTACAAGTAGGAGAAGGAATAGAGAGCAACCTATTGAAACGTGAAACAAGATGAAGTCAATAATGAGGAGAAGATTTTTTCGAAGTTTTTATTGTCGAGTGTTGTGTTGCGTAATTAAAGGTGGTGCACGCAAGTATACATATCGCAGACAAGTAATACAGAGTGAGTAGAGTATCGTTCCCACGAGGATTCTTCTACTAAGCACTAAAATTGACACAACTAATTCCAAGCCAAGTCAATCGAGTCCGTTGAGTAGAGTGCACGTAATTAAAAAGATAGAAAAGAGACAGACATAAAATAAATGGATAGAAATCAGTTGATGAAAAGCTCCTGAGGTTCATAACTTCACCGATTCTAGTCTTAAGCAAGAATCGTACGCACCTTCCGATGTCATACGAATGTACCTAAGTAGAAGACACTAATCCACTCTATTCCTAGGTGATTAATGTTGAAAGGCCAAACTAAACCAACCCTAAATGGCTAACTATGGTGCTCATCATCTTCCGATGGGCTCGCACGAATAACCTCACCTACCGGCATAAGCTAACCTAGATTATGCAATCTCTAGCATGACATTGATTCCCTCTTCCGAGGCTCCTCGCTGTCTCAAGTTTGATCTCGTGGGTGGCCAATCCAAAAGAAAGCATGAAGTACGAAATTGCATAAATAACACCAAGGAGGCGTACTTCGACAGAATCATACATGTGAAAGAAACGGGCTTTACTTAAGACATAGAAAAGGTTTCATTGATCCCCCTAGGAATATAGGGGTTTAGTTCCACATATTCGAATAAACTATAAAAGTTGGAGGAGAAGACAACATTATGAAAAGCAGAAGAAAAGGGATAGAAAGAACTTTAGATAGTGAAGTCGACTCTCCCGATCCCGACTTGATGAATTGTCATTGTGGTCCCTCTTCTCGTTGTGTTGTTGGTGCCTTTTTCTTCCACTCTTGTCTATATGTGTCTGTGTCTCACTTATAGGGGTGCACCACTATATATAGAGGAGGTATACTTACTCTATTTTTGGTTTGGTCAGCGTGGGATAGGTTGTAGTGGGTCCCAGAATTTTGCCTGAGTAGACCACGGTCTAGGTCTTCTTCGCTGCAACTCCTCAGTTGACCGTGGTCTACGGACCGCAGTCTATCCCCTGTTCTGCACACAGTTTTCTTTCTTTGACCATAACTTCCTCAATTCTGCTTCGATTCATGATTTGTTTGACATGTTGGAATCTTGACTCGACAACCTTTCCGATGATATATGAGAAGTTCCCTCCGAAAGTTGCTGCATCGAACAAGTCGAGTCTTCATCATCTTTCTGCACATGTTCATTCCTCCCCTGCACATCAAATAACTCCCAGCAGTATCTAATTCATATGTAGAGGTCTGAAAACTATCATTTACCACAACTCAATCCCAATGGTGAAAAGTTATGCAATTGACCTCTAAATGTATGGGAAGTGGCCTCAAACTTAGGATTTTCGATCAGGAATGGATAAACAAATCATAATATCAACACACCCCCAAACCTAGACTTTTGCTCGTCCCGAGCAAAAATTAAGATCGGGCAATCAAAAGATTTAAACCAAGTTGGTCCCAAAACATTCTTAGGAATGGCTTCTTACTGGTCACACAACCTTCACTTCGAATGCTTCTACATTAGGACATCAAATTTTCAAAATCATTCAGCTCTCACTTGTGCGGTGTTAGTGCAAAACACTCTTCACATAGTTCAAGCACCCAATCAATAGCTAAGTTGGTCAAGCAAACAATCAAAAGACTTGAACAATTCCCTAAACATTACCTTTGATAATTCCGCTCATTTCTTTTAACTTTGTTCTTTTTGGTGGTTTACGACTCTGAGTATCATGTCCAAGAGTTAGGCTAGTGTAGCGAGGAATCGCCCAATGGCTCCCGTCCTAGTTGATCCAAGGCATTAGGTTTTGAGATACCCCTTCGATCTATCCTCGAGCTTCGACTCATGGACAATTTCCACTACAAGCACATGTCGGGCCGTATTGCGTATGCTTTTTGCACTACATTCTGCTCAAGCCCGTACAGCGATGCTCGGAGCCTTGGTACATATTCTCATTAAGCTCATAACTATGCATTTCATATAATTTTTCACTTTTTCAAGTTTTTGTTTCTTTCTTTATTTGCCTTTGTAGGATATCTAGGATCATGTTCTTGTCCATTCTCATGTGAGCCATACAACCAAGTAATTTCAAGGGTCATTTTAAGCTATCCCTATTGTAAGCGTGTCATGAAAATAACGAAGTTTGGGCATCCTGACAACTTTCTAAAACATGTCCTAAGGTTGTTACAATCTCAATTCCAATCATGTTTTGAATTTTCCGCCATTAATAATCATCATGGAATAAGGACCGACCGATTTTTCAAAAGCTTTTTTGCATTTTTTTTATATGTAAACGTAAGAACAAATCACACCATTAAAAGCAAATCACACCATGCAGCCTATAACTACCTATTATGCAACTACTATCTAAATGCAAAGCTAATCCTAAAATATAGATCAAAATGCATGAGCAAACCAACAACTAAACAGAAAATCCCACAAGCAAGGCATATGTTTGCACCCCCAAACCTAAACAACACATTGTCCTCAATGTGAAATGAGAGTAGGAGGGGAAACTTGCCTTGTTAGATGGAGGCTATTTCTTCGAAGGAGCCATTCCCTTCCCCCTCTTGGGCATCTTCATCACTTGTGGGAGGCGGGGTTGGGTACTTTTCCATGGGGATTCCGAGCTTGTTAGCGATTCGTTCTTCGTTTTTCGTTCTTCACGTGAGTGCTACAAAACCTTGCAAGGAATCGAGTCCACTTCTTTTGCCTTCTTTCCATCCTTTGATTGCGTTGTGCTTCTCTCACTATGACTTGTCGCAAGTCACTCATGTCCGCCTCTGGATCATCTGTGGGTTGTGGAAGCTCTTGTGGATCTTGTCATGGTGCCGGTGGTGTTAGCCGCCGGTGGTGTTAGCCGATCCTTTTGCATCATTTGTCGCATGATTGAGGCTCCAATGGGATCCTTTGGCTTGATCATATTGGCACTTGGGTCAATCGACACCCGAGCTCTTTTGCACAACTCCATGATGATCGAGGGGAACCACAAACTACTCTCGCTGTTCTTAAAGCACATGGCTTTGTTGTTGAAGATTAATTCTGCAACATCAAACTTCCCATGTGTTAGGATGCAATCAAGTGCAAAGATACGTTCTTTTCTCACCAAAGTTAAACTTGTGCATGGGAAAAGCCGGCAACACACAAAGTGCAACCATACTCTAGCCCTATAGTTCAAATCTTGTTGTTTTAGCACAAGGGCTACATCAGTTCTAGTTTCCCAATTTGCTCCCAGTTTCCCCATGACTCGAAGAATTTCATCTTCATTGAGACCTCTTGTCATCCTTCAAATGAGTTACATCTTTGAAAACCAATTACACTTCTAATGGCATTTACAGAAAATGGAATACGAGACTTTCTCACAAAGACCCCACCCAGGTTTTCTTCATGAAAATTAGCATAAAACTCATGAACAATGTTCTTGCAAGCCGGGTTTGGTCGTTTACAAAATGTTTGCCATCCAAGAGCCACCATGTCCCTATGAAAGTCTACCATGAGCCTGCATCATCCCACATAAAACCCCTTTCCGGGATAGCATTTTTGTTCTTAAATTGGTGTTCAAACAGTTCTTCACATTCTTTGGAAGCAAATCTATCCAGATCATAACCAAGTGATGAGGATGATGATGCATGTGCTCTAGTTTTCCTGGGAGCCATGGATATGCAATGAAAAATCAACAAGAGAAGCAAGAAGATAGTTAGAATGATGTCACCGGTCGGGAAATCGAATTCCCGTTGCTCTCTAGGCTTCTCTTGGTTGAGATTGGCTTGTTGTTGCGCTTGGAACTCTTGAAATTGAAGGAAGTTGCAGCACCTTTCTAGAGAGAGAGAGTGGAGATTGGAGAGCTTCTATCTCTTCGATGGAGGCAAGGAGGCATGGATGGGGAGTGGGGGCTGCAAACGTAGCAGAAGATGTCCTTGTATACCCTAAAATTCGAGCCTTGCAGACTAGATTTGGGTTTTGTTTTACTGAACCGCGATTGCTGAATCGACTTGCTGCAATTCTGTGATGGACCACAGTCGCTGAAGCGGAGTGAATTCCTCTCAGTGGACCGCAGTTTATAGATTGTGGTCTATTGAGCTGATTCACTCTTCTGTTTTTCTCCATCTCAGCTCACGTCTCCTACATGCAATGAAAAATAATTAAAGGAACATGGTGCTTATAAACTAAACTGCATGAAGTAACTAAAGAAGAAATGAAAACTTATTCCTCTTCTCCCCTGCAACACACCATTCCTGCGTGCAGTGACTACTGCCGGCCTTGATGGCGTCTGCTGTAACTCCTACACGCCGGTCGCTTTGATGCTCCGCGACCGACAGCCGCGTTTCCCGCCGGTCTGTCCTGAGCCACTCTCCATCTTCTTTCTTCTATAAAGAGGCCGATCCTTCGGTCGCAAAAGGGGGGAGGGAAAACGATCCCCGGCAAAAAAAAGCTTCAGCCATCAAGGGCCATCGAGGTTTCGGAAGCCGTGCCACCCCCAAGCACCACGAGCCGAAACCACAACAAATCACCATTGCCCGATTCGAATATTGACCGCTCCAAACCTGTCAGTGGCCTGCTGACTCCTCCCTAACCGAGCCATCCTTCTTCCGTGCCTCTCCTCACCGGCCCTATTACCTGCTCACTGTTGGTGAGCTATCGGGAGGTCGGGAATAGCTCGCCCATACTATGTCCGACGAAATGCCAGGGAGAAAGGAGGTTCAGAGGCCGACCATTCCAATGAGCTAGAGCTTGCATGGAGTCACCCGTATTGCACCGCCAGGTCCACCTTCATGCAATCATCCACCAGTGTGCGGCAAGTAAGCTAGATTATGTGTCGTTACCAGCTATGTAGGCACAATGGCCATTGCAAAGTTGCTGGTAAGTGCGGTTTGGTTGCTGTTTATTGCTGTTACCTGCTTTCGATTGTGTTCAGGTGCTGTTAATGACCATATTGGTACTATGATTACTGCAAGTCATTGTCCTGCTGCTATAAAGTTGCTGTTAGGCGTGGTTTGACTGTGATAATTGCTGCTAGTTGGGGTTTTGCTGTGGTTTAAGAGCTGTTAGGTATTGCTGAGTTAATGTTTGTTGCTATTTGGGTGCCTATAATTGCTACGGTCACTATTTCATGGTTGTAAAGTTGATGCTGGCTGCAGTCCAGCACTTGTTAGTCACTTTTTGCTGTAGTTTAGGCCTCTAGTTATTGTTAGCTACATTTTATCTTGCTATTTTTCTGGCCCTGCTGTAGTTTAGTTGCTGTCGGTTGTTGTTTCATGTAGTGTGGAGGCTATCGCATGCCATCCTCTGAAATATTTTGCTGTTCTATGCAGTGTTATTGTTGTTAAGGGCTGTTTAAATGGTTTTATTTGCGGCTGCTCTTGTCTCGATGTTCTCTTTGTTGTGAATGCATTTTTAAGGAAAATAGAGCCATCTTTCATTTGTTTTGTAGCAGCTCTTTGCTGGGTATTTTTCCTTAGTTTTAATGTCAATTTTGACGGGAAAGAGTGTTGTTTAGTGCTTGATGTTGCTGCTGGTCATTATTCGAGGATTTCTTGTGATTTCAATCTCGTTTTCAATGAGGATAGAGCCATCTGTTTGGCCCTAATTGCAGCTGATCCTTATCCAATGGATTTTCATGATTTCAAGGATGTTTCAATGGGGAATGGGGCTGCTTTTGTTTCTGTTGTTGCTGATGTTTGCTCAATGATCTCTCATGATCTCTATGCCATGTCTAATGAGAACAGAGTTCTTTATTGCCCATTGTTGCCGCAGCCCCTTGTTATGTTTTTCCTTCAATTTAATGACGATAGGAACTGTGGCTGTTTAAAGTCTATAGTCACTGCTGGCTTTTGTTTGTTGATTTCTCCCATTTTCAACACCAGTTTCGGCGAGATTAGAGCCTTGGTCTACAGATCTGTGCTGCTGCATTTTGCTGCGCTGTTACCCTTTATTTCATGTCATTTTGATAAAAAAATAAATCTGCTTAAAGTTGAGAGTTGCAGCACCCCCTTTGCTCGATGATATCTCCCACTTTCATTGTTATTTTGAGGAGATTAGAGCCTTAGTTTTTTGGTCGTTGCAGCAGCCACTTGCTGGGAGTATTTCCTTGATTTTCAATGACATGTTGTGAGAATTGGAGCTGTTCAGTGGCTGAAGTTGTTGCTGCTCTTTGCTCAACGATTTCCCTTTGTTTTGATGTGTTTTCGAGGTGAAATTGGGCTGCCCGCTGTCAGTCATTGCAGCAGCTCCTTGCTCGATAACTTGCCCTGATTTCGATGCCATTTTCTATCAGAACAGGGCTGTTTTGTGTCTGTGGTCGTAGCTGGTGCTTATGCGATTATTTCATTGAATTCTTGACGAGACTAGAGCCCTTGCTTGCTTGTCACTGTAGCAACTCTTTGATGAGAGTTCTCCCGAAATTTTTGGGGCATTTTCAACGGGAAAAGTGGCTGTTTAGTGTCTATATTGCTGCTGCACCTTTGCCCAATGATTTCCCATGTTTCCAATGAAATTTCAAGGGGATTAGGGCTGTTTAGTATCTTTAATTGCAGCAGCTCCTTATTCTGTGTTCTTCTTCCTTTTAAAATGCATCCTTGGCTGTAGAATTAGGCTAAATGGTTCCCTTGATTGCTGCTACTCCTTGCTTGTAGTGTCTATGAATTGCAATGTTGTTTTGAAGGAAAGCGGATTGTTTAATGTTCAGCATGCCAACTGGTTGTTGCTCACAGATTCCTCATGTTTTTTCTGTCATTTTTAATGAGAATAGGGCCATTACTGATCTGATTTCATGATTATTCATTGCTTGATATTTTTCCTTCTTTCTGGCGACATTTTCATTGAAAGTATGGTTGTTAAATGTCCAAAGGTTACTGCTCGTCATTTGCTCGACGATTTCTCCCATTTTGATATTGGTTTTGGGTATATTAGAGTCTTTGTTTGCTTGAATATTTGATAGTAGCTTGCTGTACATTTTCCCATGATTTTCATATTGTTTCTGATTGAGAACAGATCTATGAATTTGATCATTAAATTTTGTGTCCGTCTGTTAATTCATATTCCGAATAGGGTAAGAATTGGACTTAAATAAAGTGAGGCAAGTTTAGAAATACTAGGGTACCGATTTAGGGCGTGTCGACTGGCTTGCGAGCCTTTCGAACGTAACAGAACTCTCGAATCCAAACTTTGGTTCGAGACTGACTAATAAAACCTAGATGGTTAGTGTCATGCTCCCTTAGGTGAATAATAGGTTTCTGATCGACCTTAGGACTAGTTCCTTAAATAATTAGTGGCGACTCCTTTTATATATTCATTGATGACCATGACGTCGCAAGATAGCCTGCGGAGCTTCTCGATATCGGGGTGCGACAATTATATAAGAACAAGTACTTTATGGTCCCCTTGGGGTATCTCAACACTTTTTTTGTAACTCTCCAATGGTCCATATCTAGATTATTCTATTATATACCATATATTTCAACAAGAAACACAATGTTGAGCCTTGTACATAAGGCTACTAATAGCCGAAGCATATGAAGTATCATTTATTTCTTCCCTAGTCATTTTACGGCACTGGTTCAAACTAAACCTGTCACCCTTCCAATAGATGCTACATTTAGTGAACAATTATTCACCTGAAATCTCTCTGATATCTTATTGATATAGGCTTTCAACAATAAACCCAAAATTCTTCAATGTATATACGTATCAATCTTTATGTTAATGATATAAGATTTCTTACCCTATGCACATACAAACTTTGCTCCCTCTTACCTTGTGATATATTGACCCATGACATCCTTTTCAAGATTGAATGAAGAAATGACATCAAGGAAGTCCAAGTACCATTGATATGGGGCTGGCTTTAACCTGTATATGAACTTCTTAAGCTCGCACACTAAATGCTCACTGTCACAGGAAAAATCCTTTAGAATTGTTCTCAACCTTTGATTTTAGCCAAATTCTTGCAAAAATATAATGTAAGCATTAGAAATTGTGGACCATTACCCTTGTTGATTTCCATAATACTGTGTTCCCATATTTCCGAGGAGCAATTTTCACAACATATTACTCGGTAGTTTCTAACAACTATTGAGCAGCTAAATCGATTGGGTTATTAACACCTTGTAGAGTCTCAATGATTAGTCCTTCTACAATGAACTTATATTCCATGAACAACAATTGATCTATCTCTCAAAGTAGAGGCTTGTTATCTACGTGATCATTCATAGTAACCGATTCTTATGTATGATTACTCCCACTAACCAAGTCATTCTTAATAAATTTCTCATTTCTTGTCTCCAAAAATCTAGTGCCATGGAGAGTAGACTTTGTACCATGTCCAATAATGCTTAGTTTCTCCTTTCACCTACCCGTTTTGATCCAGAGATCCAGAAATGGTGTATTGGGCAACTATCCCACATTTTTGAAGCAACTTTACAAATGGACCAAGTACTTGTCCATCTTCAATATATCTTCCATCATATTCACCTCCACTATATGATCTCACAATATTTAATAGCTTTGCTCATTATTTCCCTACTTTTGCTTTGAAAACCTTACAAGCGTCCGATTCTTCATGTTTATTATGAATCATGTAGAGAAATAGAATAACACGTTTATAAAGAAGGTGAAATATTTCTGACTACGTGATTCATTGTCGGGAGTACAAGTGCCTTATGTGTGATCTCTAGTATGTCTAAGCTCTCTTAGCACCTATCTTTGACACACTAGTCTACCTTTTCCTTTATGTAGCCAACACCTGTCTCAAAATCGGTAAAATTCATAGTACAAAGCATTTCTTCATTCATTAATTCTTGATTTTGTAAGGAATATATGTCCCAACATTCAATGCCAGCCATAACCATTTTTTAATACCTGCTTTAATTTGAACATGCATAACATTATAAATGGAATTCTTATAGTTGAATCTTGAAAAGACCATTAGACATTGTACCATTCCCAACAAAATCAAAGTTAAAATGATTGTATTACAAATATGAAATTTTGAAGAATATCCAAAGATACAAGTCTTGAAATGGAAATTAAATTCCTAGAAAAGTTTAAAATATAAAAAAAGAGGTCCTTTTAAATCCAACCCATATCCAAAACTACAATAAATATGCATGTTCCAATGGCCTTTGCATGTGAACACACTCCAATTCCTCTATAGATGCAATGCTTACAGCTCACTGGCTTCCTCTGGTTTAGAAAATCCTACAAGGTACTAGCAAACATAGATTGTATAACCAGAATCAATCCATCATATGTTATGATAAGTATCAGTCATATTATATTCATAACAAACTAAAGAGATTGAAATACATTTCTTCTCAAGTTGTTACTTATATTTGGCCAGTTCTTCTTAATCTGCCCTTTCCTTTTACAGAAATAGCACCTGAACTCTTTCTTAATGTTGTCCTAAATGGGTTCCTCATTTTCCTTACGCTCGACTCATTATCTTTTTCCATTCTTGTAGCTAAATGTGCACTCTCACCCATCTTAGCAAGTACCCTCCCTTCCTCTTGTACACACATGGTCAAAAGTTCATTAATTGACCAATTTTCCTTATGTATATTGTAAGAGATTTTGAAAGCCCCGTATCGCTAAGATAAGGAGTTCAAAATGAAATGCACTAGAAAAGGACATACCAAGCTTTAATTTCTTAAGTTGGGCTGCAATGTCCCATATCCTAGTGATGTGCTCTCCCACCCCTTGACTCAAGTGAGTCTCATAATAGGTAACTTAGCCAGTAAAGTGCTAGCAAGTGCCTTATTTGAAGTCTCAAACTGCTCATCTAGAGCCTTCGGCAATTATTTAACATTATTACACTCTCCAATGGAACCATGAATTCTATTTGGTATTCGTGTCTTGATGAACATCATACTCAAGCAATTAGATCACTTTCATTGTTCATAAGGCATGACATCGGTAGGACTACTATCACTGTGGGAGCAGTTGATTCCTCTTTTCTTATAGCATAATCAATGTTCATGCACCCTTAGTGAAGGAGAATTCTCTCCCTTCACAGCGTATAGTATCTTCAGTAAGTTCAAGAATATTAGCCTTATAATCAAAGTAAATAATATATTGCATAGTTGAAAATATATAAACTCATATGCTCATGATAAAAAAACTGAGGTAAATTCCTTATCATGTCTTACTAATGTAAACATGAAAATACATATATCAGGAATATGAATTGATAAAAAAAAAATATTACCCATGAGGTAAGTCTTTTTTTAGTATCCATGTTTACCCTTAGTTTGATGAAACTAACATATTATAATCCTTGATTCTTATGGACAAGTAAAAGGATAGATAATATGTTACTCCACCCTAATCAATCATGGACGTACAGCAAAAACTCCTATGGGATAGAATTTATTATACTCAATAAAGTTAATTACAATCGATGTCAATCCTTATGTGATCCAAAATTCTTTAAGTATAATTCAACCAATCAAGGACGTTGTGGCTACTTCCTAATCAATTTCATTATACCAATCACTCAACATATCGACCTTTTATCTGATCCCTTACAGGCTTAATGTGTAATTTAACTAATCAAGGATGTTGTGGCTATTTCCTAATCAATTAAATTACCCAAATCACTCAATATGTCAAATCCTCATGTGATTCAAAAAAACACTTAATATATAAATCAACTAATCAATGATGTTGTGACTATTCTTTAATGGGTCAAATTATATAGATAACATGATATTTAACTTAATCGATCAACATTTCCGCCAATATACAGTGGATAACCTCCAAAATAGAATAAAATTGACCTTTAACCAAAGATCCAATTTCATGATAAATGAAATCAAACGAAAAAAACTAAATTCCGATTTTGGGTTTAAGAATAGTTCCAATGCATTTGTTGTTGCAAAATCAGTTAAGCTTAATTGGCTGTCATGCAAGCATACTTCTTCATTAAATTCATAGTCAGGTGTTCAAACCTCTGGAGCAGCATTAATGCCTTTATTATTTATTACTTATTATTATTACTGCTACCACTATTATTTATTTATTTATTTATTGCTATCTCCTTCCACATTGTGAAACCATAACATCCGTATTTAATAGCTGCAAATTTCAATCCTACAATTGTAAATCTCAACCACCCTGCCATACTAGATAGAGATGTAGCATATGCTATGACTCTTCTCAGAAATCATGGGATCTCTTATCCTGGAGAGACTTGATTGACTTTGTTCAACTCATGAAATCAACCCATGACCATTCGATCATAGCCTTAATTCACGATCCTTCGACCAGTATACCATGAACTCAGCCACGGTCCCTAACAAAAGTGACACCGGTGCCTGTAATCGAAGTACACAGTCCATGAACAGCTACATGTACAAGTCCCACGAATCACCAAGCCCTCTATAGCACGCGATCATCTGGCTATGACCATCGCTCTAAGCTTGGCCATGTGGGATCTTGGTGCTGCTTGACCTTAACCCGTGAGCTTGTTGTCCTTTCTAGTTACTCCTATTATTTGAAGCTGTCACGGGTGGTTGACATAGCCGTACAACTCCAGCCATGACCCCAAAATAAAGATTGCCACTTTTTGTGTAAGTCTGGTTTCATCACTTCAATCAAGGCAGAGGCTATACTATCAATCTGATCCCACATGTTGGATTTTTTACTCTGACATGGTGCGTACAAATAAATAATGTGGAAGTGATTTAAGGTTGTCTCCAGCAATAGTTGATGTTAGTTTTTCACTTGAGCCTATAAGAGTTTCGAACCCATATCCAATCCAAAAGTCTAAACTAATAGGATTGTGGTACCCCCATTCTCTTATAAATTAAGCTTCCTTTCATTATTCGTCCGATGTGAAATTTATTCTTCAACATCTGCCCTCACGCGATAATGTGTTCACATTTGACACATGCCTTTTAAATAACTGCCCTGTCACGACCCGAAATTTCGGCAGCATTTCCTCTTATTTTCTCAATATTCCATATTAAACAAACCTGTTATAAATCTCCATTCAGAAAATCTCTCATCCAGCATTTCATTCATACTCACAACATATCCTTTCTATATTGTATGAACAGTCCAACCAAAAGATCAGGTCGTAACATTGTATATAAAGCTAAACTCTTTTACTAAACATACCCTGAGATCCTAGTTATCAAAAAGGCTTAACGCCAATCCCCGATACAAAATGGCAGCTAAGCGGCTTGTCCTCCTTCTATTTATCTGAAAAAAATATCGCAGGGGGTGAGTTGCGGGCTCAGTGAGTAAAGATTTCTGAAGTAAAATAATATTATAAGTAAAATCATCAAATCTCAGCAATGATGGCAATGATAATATTTCACAATTTCTATATATACAATTCATACAATCAATCGTAACAAACAATAGCCATGGGGTCGCACTCCCTCTGCGACAGAGTTATGACGGTATCGATACTACCTCTCTCCGACGATACCGTGACCCCGTAAAATAATCAATATCAATCTTCCTCCCATCTCCCGGTGCCCTTCATCTACACACCACTCTCTGCGGGGACCGCCCATTACCCTCTGGCGGTAAGAGCAAATTTTATTATCTTACTTTTATATATCGCTGGAGACCAGCGGTAGATTAAATAACTCTCTCTTTCCACTTTTCTTTATATTTTCTTTTCTTTTCTTTTTTCTGGCCCATTTCTAGTCCGTCGGCTTAGCGGTCACCATGGCTATTTACAATCGCAAACAATTCATTAAATCGCAAATATATATGTGTGTGCGCAATCAATTGCCAACAATATATATATATATATATTTATATATATGCACACGCATACATGTGCATGCAATAATGCAATTTCATTATCACATTTGCAATTAACACCTCTGCATGAAATTCCACTACTAATCACATATATATATGTACATATTTTTCGTGAGCTGATCAAATGAATATATGTATAAAACATACTATAAATTATTTTACAACAGAAAACAATACTCACAACCCCCTTCGAGCAATCCCTTTACTGCAGTGTATCCCCGAGATGTCTAATTTCGGTCTCTTCGGTTCCTATCATATCATTCATAACAAAATTACGATATACCATATATGTTTATATTAAAAACGATGCTAAAAATTATTCTATGACAGTATTCGATCTACTTTTATCAATTCTACGACTTTCACCTATCTAGTTAAAACTCGTAGAAACATGTCATTCTAACTAAATTCTACTAAACTATGTAAATAATATTGAGTAATATAATTAATTTGATTCGAAACGGACCTCAATTACCTAATCATTTTCGCTGTCTTTCTATCGTCGTCGCGGTTCCTCCGTTCGTCAACTCTCTCTCGCTCTCAGTTTCTCTGTGTTTTGTTTTGCCGAAATGAATAAAGTGAATTGGTGACACACACATATACGCGGGACACGTGTGGCGGTGGAGAAAAGTGAAACAGAAACTTGTCAATCAGGCCAAAAAAAATGTATTGGGCTTCTATTGGGCAAAGCCCGCTTGGGCTGGGCTGCGCTCACATGCCCTTAGCAACTTACCTTGAGCCGAGTATTTTTCTTCCGTACTCGGGGGAGGGGAGGACAATTCACCATAAGCGGGGTAGTTTTTTCCTTCTTGGCCTCGAGCTTAGCATACCACAAGTTCCACACACGAGCCTAGCGTGGTGTGAGCCTATACAGTTAGCTCTAATAACATGTTAATTATCCATTGGCCTACCCATAAGAGGTTGGCCTGAAGTCGAACCCAAAAACTCAAGATAAGAGGATGGTGATATCCAATCTCTTATAAACTACGTTTCTTTTTATTATTTATCTAATGTGAGATTCATTTCTCAATAGTTGATGAATACTAAGTTGAATTGAAGTTTGAGACCAGACTTGATGTAACACGATCAATCACTAACCTCCAATTTATTGAGACATGAAACTGAGAATAAAATAGAGATCTGCCAAACTGTAAGAGATCTCACATTGATGGTGTTTATAACCGTATGCCTCTTGAGCCCTAGGACCCCGATATTTATAAATCTAATAATCAGTTATCATCAATATGGCTAAATGGAATACATCCTTATTTGATCTTCAAGGAAGAGATATTTGAGGAGACATATGTCAAAACTCTATAAACCGAATATCACGGACCACAATTAAATTTAAAATGGAAACTTAATGATGGATGTTTCTGAGTATCCATGTCCCAAACTATATGGTATCATGTTTTAAATTCTAACACACTTTTCTTTTACCCCTTTTGGAAGTGGCAGTCTCAAGCCAAGTGGTTCTTTTTGCCACAAGAAAAGTATGGATCTATCAGCCACCATTTGTCCTCACATTTTTTTTTCCATTCTAACGTTTGCATTTAAGGGTAAATAACCTAATTAGACCCAGAATTTAACTAGTTTCTAACATTTAGGAAGAACTTTTTTGTATTTATCCCATTTAGCACCTCATTACAATTTATGCTAAAATTAATAAACTCGGCTGATGTGGTATGTTAAAATGGATTATGTGGCATTGCCACATGGATGACAAGGAGCCCAAATGATTGAAATGTCTTTTATGCCTTTTTTTGTTCTCTTTTCAATTATAATATCAAGGGCTACTTAATTGAGCAGTAAAAATCCACAATTAATTGAAGAAGACGATGAAATATCTTCTTCCTTCTCCTCTATCCCTTCACAGTCTAAGCATTCCCACTCCCACAATACTCCCACAATCCCCTTTTACCTCAAAACGCTAAATTTTTCATCGAGAATGAGCCGATAATGGAAAGGAAGAGGAGGAGAAAGGGTCCCGCCAAAGTTGTAAGCCCTGTCAACTTCTTTATATGTGTCCTGTCTCTGGACAATAGTAGGGATAGAAATGAATAGAAGAGCAGAAGATTAAAATTTGAGGGAGACTCACTAGAGAGAGTCCAACAAACTAATGGGGGTACTGTCTTGAAAATTGATTACTGCAACAGTGAAGCAGGAAGTGGAGATCGGAGATGTTGGTGATAGGTCGTCGAGGCAAGCCTGTGATAAAAAGCTCCAAAATTAACACATCAACAACTCACATCTCACACATTAAAGAAGAGAATTTCTTTCCTCCCTTATATTACATTGTTTCCCTTTTTCTCGAACTTTTTAAATGTCGAAAGCCATGGATGAAGCAATTTATAGGAGCTGAAACCTTTTATTACGTGACATTGTAATGTGGGGATCGAGTTTTTTTAATAGAGAAACAGGGACGTTGTGTTCCACTTGGATAGGAACCTCTTTTATATTTGCCCAAAGAAATGGAGAAATTTTTTCCTGTGGAAGAGAAAAAGAGCTTGTCCCTATTGTTGGAGAAGATGGAAGAAAAGAGGTCGAGGGCCGGTGGTTGCAGTGATGAGACTGATGGAAATGCTAGTTTTGTCCCTACTGATTTGGGGATTTGCTGGAGTTGATACAAGGGCAAATAACCTAATTATGCATGTATTTAGACCGAATTTCTATTTTTAGCACAAACTTTTTCACATGATCTAGGAAAACATAAATTATGAGACTTTTGCTCCATTTAGCACGTTGTTTGTTTTTCCGTCAAAACTAATGGGACTGTCTGTGGCACTTGAATTGCACTTTCATGGCAAACAACAGTGGATGTGGCACTACCACGTCAAATGCGTTTAAGAAAATGTCAAGTTTACCCATTAATACTCTTAGTAATTTAAACGCATGTTAATTACTCGGTTTAATTGATTTTAAATTTTAAAATTTATTTATTACTTGAAGAATATGTTCCAACTAGATACTCGAAATTTGTAGCATAATACAGGTTCTGGGAAGCTACAGGGACATTTGGGTAAAGAAGAAGATAAAATTATAAAATTATCCTCAATAACTTTAACTTAATGAAGAGTATTTAAGGGTAAACTCGACATTTCTTTACGCCTTTGACGTGCCATGACCACATTAGCCGTCGTTTGCCACATAAGTAGGACAGTCTCATTAGTTTTGATGGAAAAATAGGTGGCGTAATAATTGGAACAAGCATCTCCTAGTTTATGCCTTCTTATATCATGCAAAAACGTTCGTACTAATAGTAAAATTCAGTCAAAGTATAGACACAATTATGTTATTAGCCC
Organism: Lagerstroemia speciosa; assembly: GCA_037672795.1. Classification (NCBI taxonomy): domain Eukaryota; kingdom Viridiplantae; phylum Streptophyta; class Magnoliopsida; order Myrtales; family Lythraceae; genus Lagerstroemia; species Lagerstroemia speciosa. The sequence goes on from CM075307.1 coordinate 6,416,887, forward strand.
TTGATATAATAACTGAGAGGTCTTGTATATTACAATTGAAAAGAGAACAAATAATGAGTATAAAAGATATTCTAATGATTTGGCTCTAGCTTGTCCAAGTGGCATCATCTGCCATTTGTCATACAATCCATTTTAATGTGCCACATCAACCTAGTCCATTAATTTTAATGGAAATTGTTACAAGATGCTAGATGAAACCAACGTCTCATAGTCTGTGCCTTCCTAAGTAACACGAAAAAAATTATACTAAAAGTGATAATTCAATCAAAGTCAAGGTCCAATTAGATTATTTACCCTTTTTTTAATCAAAAGAGCCTTTCTTTCAATTAGACAATTTACCATTGGCTTATTTTTAAAATTGGTTTTACTCTCATCATTATACTCTTTTTCTTCATTCACTTGATTTAAAACAAATCCACAGTCCTAGCCTCATTTTTAGTTTAAATATTTTGAAGTAGTTGATAATCTAAAGATATTCTTTTTTTTTAATCCTTTGGTAATCCCTTAATGATGGTGGAAGTTTTCAATAGTTTTGGACACTTGAAATATTTCTAAAATCAATTCCCCTACATCCGCATGATCAATGAACTATGTTAACCATGCTTTCTAGCAAACTATACCTGATGTGGCTTGCCAGGTCAAAGATATTAATAGAGAATCAATTTTACCTAGTAATACGCTTCATTAATATAAAGCTATTGAGAATGAATTTGTAATTTTATGTTCATCTTCTTCCTCACATCTTCTTCTCCTCACCACTGCTCAAGGCTCCTGCCCCATAGCCTCAGCCTCTATTCCTCTTTCAACTCGCAAGTGCTAGTTCCATCTTCCAAAAGCTAGAAAACCAGAGGGGATAAAACCTCTCCATTTTAATTTCAATAATCTTGTACATTCTATGTATAATTTTCCTATAATTAATAGATTATCTTATCAAAAAAATAGTGGCAGTACATCAATTTCAATCCATTAATCTAGGAGAACCCCCAAGTCAAGGTTCTTAGCTTCTTCATCAAGATGAAACATATAACATTTTAATCTATAAGTAGGTTGTGCCTTAGCAGGCACCAGCTATTCCGTGGCGAATAACTGGTGCAGCCGGTCGGGGCTCTAAGCCCACAAAGCATCCCAAGCCTTCCAAAAAGACCAAAGTTTGCATTCCCGTCACCACCTCCTAGCTAGGAACTTTTTCGGTCAATAAGCTCCTCCTCTCCAAGAACGAGCAGAACTTAACCACCACCACCTCAATAACTTGGTCCTGAAATAACAGTTTACTACCTCAACAATGTATAAAGTGAAAGCCAAGCCAATTAGCTATGCCTCTCGGAGATCAATAATCAAAGCTACAATTGAACTTACAGCTACTCTACTATTCTTTATGCTAATGACATTCTGGTACATATATTGTCCACATTGAGCCTGCACTGACCAAGAACTTCACTTATTAGAGCTTCAATTTTTTGAGCTTCACCCTCACTGGTTGTCGAACCCTAAGGTTCAAAGGGTGATGGGCCAAGGCTCTGAGGTAGGGCCTAGAGGCAATGAATAGCAATGGTGGTGAGGGGAAGAAGATGGGAGGAAGAATATGAAGATAAAATTACAAATTCATACTCAACTTTCAATTAATGAAGAGTATTAATAGGTAAAATTTATTGTCTATTAATATCTTAGATGTGGCAAGCCACATCAACTATCAATTATCACGAAAGTATGTTAAGATGCCATGTAGGACAATCTCGTTAACTTTGGCGAAAAAATAAATTGCATGCTAAACAAAACAAATATTTCATAATTTATTCTTCATAGGTTACACGAAAAATTTCGTACTAAAAGGGAGAATTCGGTTAAAGTACAGGCCCAATTAAGTTATTTGCCCTTTTATTTGTTCATGAGATAACCAATTCTTATGAAATCACTGGTTTTTACCCAAATCAACTGGTTCAACTGGGTCAAGGCTGGGTTACCTTGTAAACGGAGTTAGTAACATAGCCAAACTAGATTAGTGACCTATTCCCGGTTCAACCGACCGATCCATTCCAATTTTTAAAACTATGGTACTTGGTTCGATTTTCTCCATGAGACTTATCATACCTTTTAGTTCTTGCTATCTTAAATGATTTGTAGGATATAAAGTGCACGAACTTTACAATTTTGTGATTGTAGATTACATTCATTTTGTCGCAAATATCTCAACATTCTACATTTGTACTTTATTTACTTTTTAGGTAATGGATGAGCCACAGTCGCTTCTATCCTTAGCTACTGTCTTTTACCTCTTAGAGAAATTCTTAAGTGATCCTACATTGTCACGTAATGTAATAAAGTACAAATCGAAATATGATAAACGAAGAAATTATTATTAATCACCCGAGCAGTTACCATAATGAATACAATCAAAATAATTTCATTAGTTCTTTTTAGTCACGTCATTGCGAGGTATTGTCATTTAAGATTTTTCCATTTAATTTGAATATGTGATGGTCAAAATATTGATCGTGTCAATTACTCAATCTTTTTAAAGGCATTATCATTCACTCACATTAAATCAACTGTAATAATACTATGATATTATAATTCCATTCAAAATATTAAATGTTTATCTATATGTAATAAATACATATTATACAATTTTTCTACTTCAACGGAGGAAATCACTTTTCTCATATGAAATTTCCTGATCGACTCGGTGGACTTTTGATGTGATGCATTGCAGCTCGTGAAGAAAACCATGAGACAGAGTGCGCTCTAGGAAAGATTAGGTTTTATGCTTGTATGTTTAATTTTACTAATTTATAAAAAGTGAATGTCCACCCGTTATTACTAAAAAACAAAAACATGAGGATTGTTTCCAAAACTTCAATTTAAGATAGCTTGATAAACATTCAAGAATTTTGTTCACAAAAAAAAAAAGGAATTCAAGCTAGGCAGAACATTCAAAAGAAAGTATTTTGTTCCAACCAATTAGCTGTGCCCCGGTACTATTACATATCTATTAGATCTGGACCAATGATGCGTACATATTTTATAATTTTATTGCGTACAGATTTTATACTTTAATAAAATTAATTGAAAATAAATATATAATAAATATTTTAAAGAAAATTTTTTTGGAATACGTGATTTTATGTTGGATCAAATATGAAGAAAAGCAATACATTAAGCAATAAATGAATATTAATGAAAAGGATAGAGAAAAAGTCTAAGAAGAGAAAAACTAGGTAATTATATATTACAAAATTAATATGATGATTGTTAATTTTTCTTGATCTAATATTTATTAAATATTAAAATTCATGTATTCTCAAATAATCTCGGAAGGAATTGCTCAATAATATTGATTATCGGTGGTGTCGGATTTCTTTTAAAGCCATCGTGTCCGAACATTTTTCTCTGTCAGACAAATCGATTTACCATTTCCTTTTAGCTCCTTGGGTATCCTCTCTATTTTCGCTAACCGGACGGACCGAAACCCTAGAAATCCTGCCTGGGCAGAAACTCCAGAAAATTCTCCCATAGCTCGAATTCCTGAATTTACTCTCCAATCAAACCTTCTCCCTTCCCGGGAATTTCCTCTCCCCATGCTCTAAAACCCAGCACCATCCGCTGCTCAGAAAGCTCGCAATCGACGCCCAATTTCGGTCTAATTTTCTCTGTGCTCTGCCCGGTGAAATTCCCGAAATCCAGCTCCAATCTGAAGTCGCCACCGCTGATTTGACGCAAAATCGACGATCATTAGGGCATGGAGACGGTTCTCCCAGAAACCTCCAAGCCCTCGACTTCGACCTGCATCCCTACCTCCACATCGATGTCGATCACCGAGACCGTAAACGGGTCTCATCAGTTTAGAATCACGGGCTACTCACTTTCTAAGGGGCTCGGCATTGGCAAGTACAGGGCCTCCGATACCTTCACTGTGGGTGGCTACCAGTGGGCGATCTACTTCTATCCCGACGGAAAGAGCCCTGAGGACAATGCTGTATATGTCTCTCTCTTTATTGCACTTGCCAGCGATGGGACGGATGTTAGGGCTCTCTTTGAGTTGACCCTGATGGATCAGAGCGGGAAGGAGAGGCACAAGGTGCATAGCCATTTTGGCAGGACCTTGGAGGGTGGTCCGTACACCCTAAAGTACCGGGGCAGCATGTGGTGAGCCCTGAAATTCTTATCATTGGAGTATTATGGTGCTTCTTCCTTGCGTTTTGGTTATGACTTGCCTTAAGGATTATGAGATAGCTTCTTACTATTTCTCTTTTAATGTAAATTAAGAAATTGTGTTTAGGTTGAGGTGTTGGGTCTTATGACGATTAATTTAAGGCAATACTTCTCTTCTGCGCATGCCATTTCATAATTTTGTTTCACATTTTGTAATAATAATCTTCAATTTCTGCTTTGAATTTCATAATAGTTTACGGATTCTTTAAAGAGATTAATTGGGCTTTGGTTGCAGTTAGATCATGCATTTAAGGGAAACTTGCATATTAAGTTTTGCCTTGGAAGCATAAATTGCCCAATAGAATTAGGATCATGGATTAATAAATGCCAAAATTGAATGTCTTTTGTGAGAGTGGAGAAGTTGAAATATTTTGCAGGCCCACGCTTAAACTTCTTCCTAGGTTATTCTTCCCTGGTTATTCTTCCCTTTTCACTGGATATGAGCTAGCAAAGTTGGCATAGCATTTAGCTCATTGTGAATAAGAAGAGCAATGTATTGGAATGTAATGTGTGGGAAAGCTGGTTCTTTCAGTAATCTTATATACTTTTGCTTCTGTTTTAAATTGTAGAGAGCTCGAGATAACAAGATATTTTCGCGATTATTTGTGGATAACTTGTGGGATGACTTTATCTTTTCCTATAGTATTGATCTTAATCTGTTTTTATTAATGATAAGCAAATCTTACAGGAACCTGCATTTTTAATAATAGAAGATTATTGGCTGTCTAACCAGAAGAAAATTGTATCGAATAGGGAAGAATATACTGGATGGTGCTCTTATTTACAACATTCAGGTTGTTCTTGTGATTTTCAGCATTTTTAGACTTATTTTTGGCAGTTCCTAAAATGGTTTTATTATCATATTCTTGTCCTTCTTCCAGGGAATTGAATTATCAAGAATAAGTTGTACGAATCTTTGTGTTCCCTCTATTATTTTATAGCGAGTATCTGGTTATTTTTTGTCTTAGAAGAAAGTTGCAAGCTTGTTCTATGTTGTTACAATAGTGGCATCATGAGCATCCCATTCTGTTCACGGACATATAGATTTCTTTCTTTTTTGTGACAGACTTATCTTTTACTGCTGCAGGGGATACAAAAGGTTTTATAAAAGGGCTCTTCTGGAGACATCAGATTACCTCAGAGATGATTGTCTAGTTGTCCATTGTAGCGTTGGTGTAGTTAGGTCTTATACAGAGGGCCCTAAAGTCTACAGCATAGCGGTACCACCTTCCAACCTTGGCCAACATCTTGGTAAAATGTTGGAAAGTGGGAAGGGGGCCGATGTAACATTTGAAGTCAATGGTGAAATTTTTTCTGCACATAAGTTGGTACTTGCTGCCCGATCACCAGTTTTCCGGGCCCAACTTTATGGTCCAATGAAAGATCAGAACACCCAGCTGATAAAGATTGAAGATATCGAGGCACCTGTTTTCAAGGCATGTGCTTTTCCATGTTTCCTTCTAATCACATTTTGGTGGAATACGACCCTCTAGTGATATCTTTACGCCCCATTCTTTTTTTCCCCCTTTACACCCCATTCTTACTCTCATTGCTTGGTGGTTAAGTACTAATAGTTTAACCTGTTGTGCGAGTAGATTTCGTGTTTGCTGTGGTGCTCGGTTACTCATAGTTATTGTTACTTTTTCTTTTATGAAAACTATTGATCAATTACTTAGTAATTTAAATTGATACGCTTGTTTCATACGTATTACACTAACACACTGCCATATTAGGTGATTCCGTTCTATTGATCTTACAGAGCAGATATTGCAATTACTACTGAACCTCTTCTCGATTAACCTTTTCAGTTAAATTAATTTCCCATTTGTTGAATTCTTGTTGATAGAGGTTGCTTGGAATGTCAGTCATAAAAAGAAAAGAGCTGACATTATTGGCATTCATCTAGTCTTCCTGCATTGGTATTCTTTTGCATGGTGAATATTGCCTGCTGCTGTGTGAATTGGAGAGAATGTTCATTTCTTTTTGTAGTCAAAGGGCCTATGGTTTTTAGATTAATATATTGCATTCATTAACCTTTTTTAGGACATATGGCATGTTACATACTTAAATTATCCTCCTAAGAAGTATTCATCTAAGCGTCTGCTGGTTAATCCTTTTACCATTCAAGAAGTGCAGTTCTCTTGCTATGGAATTGTATATGACCCAAGGGAGGGATAAATAGTTGTACAGTGCAGTTCTCTTGCTATGGAATTTATGTGACCCAATGGAGGGATAAATAGTTGTACAGTGTGCTAAGAAATCAGAGATTAATTTCTTATGGTATTCTGCTGTTTTATTTAGGTGGCAGGTGTTTTAGTAGTGGAATTGTGATATTCAGGAAAATAAGATATTGCTGGGGGGAATTTTCATATTTAATTGTTGCTATTTATACATTGGAAACTTGCCTTTGAGCTTATATCAACTTTAGGAATATGTTTCATTCCTGGTTTACTGTTAATTTTGAAGTTTTAGAAATAGATTTTCTTATGTTACCACGTTGCTTATAAATTGAGAGGTCAGTCAATCTACTTTCTGAAGTTAATTGATTTTACTTACACCAAAAAATAAAAAAGTTACTAGATTCTTTTATGATTTATTTCTCCATCATCCTCATCATCTCATATGGTGCTTTAACAATGTTCCAAATGGTTTTGTGATTTGGGTATCAAACTTGTGGTGAAATTTAGAGAGAGAGGACTTGTCATTTGCAATAAGTAGCAAGATTTCTTCATGATTCATTATTTCTTTTTAAATTTCTATATTTTGAGCTCAGTATGCTTGTTATGTGATTTAAGTTACTTTCACTTCTCTTTCATGCCTGATTAATTTTATTTTTGTGTATGCAATAATTAAACTAATAAAATATGTTGGATATTTATCATTGATATAATATTAATTTAGTTTATCTGGTTTTTGGTTTTTCTCTATTAGGTCTTAGAATGAGATTTTCCTTGTTGAGCTTTATCATGTCAGTATGTAGAGAAAATTAATATGCTATGTTAAGTTAATAGTCTCTATTTACAATGTTTCTGCTGCCTGTTGTCTTTTGCCAATGTGAACACGGGGATTTGCTTCAGATGGTTCGTTAATAATCTCATGTGGTGCTGAAGCATGTATGATGTGCATTGAAACTTACCAAGTGAAGTTACCAAAAAAAAAAGGGACTTGCCACATAGAAAATGTCAAAGTGGCACTATGTTCCTGAGATCTCGTCCTGTTCAACCTAATCACTTTTCTGGTCTGACATTTTTCCGTAAGTATCCAATTTTTTTATATTGCCTATCTTGAAAACCGATGGATACTACAGGTGTAAATTGTAAGTTTAAATAAACTGAAACAAATGATAGTTTAGGTTGGTAAGTATGGCATGGAATAAACCCTTTTTTTTGGGGTATAAAATTTCGTATGTTTTATTTTTTATTTTTTTCCAATAATTAAATCTTGTTCTCTTAATTGATCTCACCTAACAAAAGTTGTTTGTGTTGTTGAATCATCTCTTTGAAGGGTTGAGTCTTTCAGATGCAGTTGCTGCAATAAATACTGCTTTAAGAAATGCTACTAAAATTACTCGGCCGTCTTTGTGCTTGCTTAACGTCCTGTGCTGCAATTTGTAGGCTCTACTTTATTTTATGTACTGGGATGCTCTACCTGACATGGAAGAACTTACGGGATTGGACTCAAAGTGGGCATTCTCTTTAATGTCGCAACATTTGCTTGTAGCAGCAGACAGATATGGTCTAGAGAGACTCCGGATTTTGTGTGAAGTCAATTTGTGTGAGCATGTGGCCATAAATACTGTAGCAACAACCTTGGCCTTGGCAGAACAACACCATTGCGCCCAGCTGAAATCTGTCTGTCTCAGATTTGTTGCAATGCCTGAAAATTTGAGAGGTGAGTTGTCTTCTCTTTCTTTTTCTTTTTCCCTGCTCCAGGTTGTAAGAGCTTTTTTAAATGGAACCAATATGGAATATACATTGTGCTGCAAATGATAATATAATCGTTGCAAAACTGATGTGTTTTAGTGAAACTGCAATGAGGGAAGAGGATTTCATTGGCTATGTTATCCTAAATCATCACAATAATCATCTTCACTTGCAATTAGTTTTTAGTGACGTTTAGGGAATGTTGCCCTGTTGGTTTCTTATGGTGCTTTTTCTGGTCCATATTAGGTAAATTGTGAAAGCATGATAGCATTTATATTGAAGTACTTCCACATACTCCAATATGGGTTATGCAGAATATGCTCATGCTGTTGTGGATCTTGTGATTGAAGTTTGAAAAAGAGGAATAGGAGCTTTAATGGCCTAACTCATTGAAAGCTTTTGCACCACATTTTTTATAATGGATTGTAGACAGCTGTGGGTTATCACTTATCACTCGTGCATCCCTTTATTTGTTATATAGATTTAGATATGCAAGCAGACATTTCTCCTATATAAAAGGATGTTTTTTGCGCATTGGAATTTAATTTTTCAAATTAACCCCGCTACTAGTAAAGATGTTCACTTTTTAAAATATCCCATATATGTAGGCAGGAATAGGGGAAGGGGCCAGATTTATCCTGACGGGAGCAAGAGTAACAATACAGTTTATACCCGGATCTGACATGTCTCTTGAAAGGAGTAACATGAAGCTCAGAATTATGGGAAAGATTCATAAGCATTATTTATTTAATTATACATTCTTTAATTAGACATTCCTTGCATTTCTTTATTTTATATATATATATATATATACACACACACTCACTTAGATATACTTCTAAGTCCACCAATTTCATTTAAGACATGAGATGAAAATCCTTTATTTTTCCAACCTTTGGACTGTTGGTGATGGGATTACTTCGGTGGTTTGTATAAGTATTTTTGTCTTATTGTTTTGCCAGCTGTCATGCAAACGGATGGTTTTGAGTACTTGAAAGAGAGCTGTCCATCGCTATTGACTGAGCTCCTGGAATATGTAGCCCGAGTAAGTGTGCATTCAGTGATCATCTGCAGCCAACGGAATGGAGGAGTTCTCGATGGCAGCGATGCTAATGGAAGACGGGTGAAGCAAAGGGTATAGAAGAGATTTCTGTAGGCGTCCCCAAAATTTGTAGCTCGAAAGAGGATTTGAGTTGGAAAGAAATATTACTTTCTTCTCAGTTTAATGTCGTCTGCCCCTTTACCATTCTCTTGATGCCATTGGAAATGGATTTACTATATAAGTCCATTGGGGGATCGAAATTGGGGGGGTCATGTTCCCCAAGTGTTACTTCTTTCTTAGTGCTAAGGTGGCCTCTCTTGCATGTATTTTCGGCTCTTGTTTTCAAATCGCAGGTAATGAACTGTCGTTTACGAGCTTTGCATTTTCTGTTACTTGTATCATTGCTCTCTTCTTTTTCCTTGTTATAAGCTTATCTCTACTTTTTGTTGTAAATAAAAACAGTTAGTCTAGTAATATACTTTACCATTGATTCGTTAATGCAGAGCTTTAAATCCTTGCCTGCAACCTCTTCCTGTCGATAGTCACCTTAAAATCCTCACTACAATTTCCTGTTGTTGGAGCCCTGAGTTGTAAATTTCAACCAAATCGTCTCTCAGCCACGCTTTATCTAGCGAACAGCTGGGTGTTTTTATGTTCCTTAGTTCCAGGGCAAAAATTTATGTTATGTTTCAAGCTCGTTTTCATATTTATCGATAAAGTTTTGTATGTCACGGGAATACTGTGAGTGATGTCACAAATAGTAAATAGCCACATCAACAAATTTTTAAGAGATAAATTAGGCATTAAAATATATGTTGAAGTTCCAAATATAAATTCTTTATAAAAAAAATCATAAAACTTTAAAAACTCGTAAAAACCTAAAAAAACCTTTAAACATCTTGATAAAATCCTATTATATGTAATTTTCTCCATTTCGCTACTTATTTTTATCAGCACTGCATTTTGCTAATTGATATTGGGGATTTTAAGGTTTTAAAAGAAATTTTAGAGTTTTATTTAAGTTTTTAGGGATTTCTTGTTTTTTAGAAAGTTTTCAATATATATTTTACTGCATAACTTATCTCTCGATAATCTACTAAGATGACTAATTATTATTGGTTTGAGACTAACAGTTTGTATAACGTCAGCCTTTCTCCTATTTATCGAGGCAGTATAATGTCAGGCGACTGGATTGTTCATCTGTTTGATTTCAATTTAAGCTTTTGTTCATAAATGAAAATAGAGGAAAATACAACCAGATGAAATCAGAATGTGTACCATAAAAACTTGCAACATTTCCATTTGTCATTTATAAACTGTGAATCACCTGTAAATTTCTTGAGAAATTTCAATCGTATAACCCTCCAACCTTGATTGTCGGAACTATACAGAAATTACACCTAACCTAATCTCCCTTCAGCAGATCTCGACAAACAGAGGACGAATCAAAACAAATCAACGAAAAGAAATCCCAAAGGGTCAAATAGACGTGTGATCAAATCCTATTTCTACATATTCACCTCTCTGAAGCAAAACCTTACGAATCGCTAATTGGGCCTCACGGCACAGACATCTCCAACCTTATCTCCACGGATCAATGCGATGTCTGCGTGGTTATAGTTATAGCTCATGGATGTGTTTTTTCCCCAACTATAGAAGAACTTACGTAGTACTTGCAAGATCTCTTGAGCTTGTGATTTCACGTTTAAGGAAGTATGCAAGCAGCAGCTCATTCCATGTATCAGGGACACCAGGCAGGCACCAGTGGCTACAGTCCTGCCTGTGAATGGGAGCAGGCCCAACGCCTGGCCCGAGGTAGTACAAAGAGGAGTGCCCATCCTTCCGACGACCTGTGAGGCTCGTTATGTTCAACAGCTCAGGCTGCTCCTGTCCTAGATCACCAGAACGGTTTCTCAATACATCAATTAGGATCATTTGGTTCTCGGAAGCTTGAGAAAAACTGGGACTCAAGTCGGGCAGAGTCTCTAAGTTACAGCTTCCTCCTGATTTCCAATTGCCGCCCCTATCAAGTGTAGCAATGAAATAAAAGCTTGAATTATTCATTAGTTATTACTAATATCTACTATAGGAGAAAAGTTCTCGTACGGTGAATTTACAAGAATGTCCTTGAAAGAATTCAAGAAACCTATTACATAAAGGAATTGATCAAACATTTCATAGTAAAAAAGCTAAATGATCTTTGGAAGAAAAAGGTATCCATCTTTGTTTGAAATGGAAAAGGGAAGTACCCATTAACACCAACAAATCTTTTAAGACTACAAAATGAAAGGACAGCTGTGCTATATGCGCAATGAGTTTGGTGAATGTATTTGTTGGTTAAGTTCTTTCATTTTGCACAATCTATGTTTGGCTCTGTAAGAAGGGTCAAATGATCTTTGTTTCTGTCATCTTTTCTTATCTTCTTGATGTCACACGTGGAATAGGTGCATCCTCATCTAGTAGTTTTTGAAACAGTCAGCACTGGCAGGTTGAGAGGCCATAAGCTGCCTCGTTAATGTGACTCTTGGACACGGATATATCATCGCATGAGCTAGAGGGTTCAACTACACCAAGAAGTTCCATCAGTTAACTATTTGTGTGCTGCATCGCAGATTTCATTATTCTTGTTTAAATATATCATTTATATAAGATAAGCAACTCTTGCCCACAAGTTCAATGTGCGTAAGAGTTTAAATCTTTTCAATCCACTCCCAGACACAAATTAATACCATTTGTAATAATATCTAGCCAATCAACAGGGGAAGAAGTTTCACAAGAATGATGGGTTACGAAGATGGAAGATGAACTTGTGCATGCATAAGAGAGTGAGGCGCTAAACCTGAAGTGCACAGGAGCATAAGTCCGGAAGTAGACTTGAGTCTTGCTCATATTAACATGAGTACCAATCCAATCCACAACCGTCTCAATTGATTTCCTGAATGCATCCTCAACGCTCATATTCATCTTCACCTCAGGTCCGACTTGGAAGTAACACCCCCTATTTTTTATTTATGGTAAGTGTACTTGTTATTCCAACAACATGTGAATGAAACACAAACAAATGCACTATAAACACTTTTGCCAAAGCATAAATTGATAGCAACCGTAATAATAATACTAGCAAACAGAACATCTAAATGGAAGCATTAGCAACCTACAATAGCAACCAGAATTCCTCTGAAGAAACTTGTAAGTACAAGACTCGATATTGTCCATCAAAAATTCAACAAAAGAGAAGAAGTTCTTGAGATGAATTTTGCATCTTCAAGATCAAATATCCAATTCATCTTTATTTTGCTCTTGCATCATCTCTAACAATACACAGTTTCATTTTACTGCCAATTACTTTCGTTGCTCTCTACTTAGATTACTCAAGGACTCCTTTGATAACATGATAAGCTGCCCTCAATTCATATTTTTTATTTTGGAAAAGGATGAAAACCTTTTTCAGCCTAAAAAATAAGTGACAAAGGCTGCATAATTTGCTAACTTTTTCACCTTGCTTCGCTATCATAAGCTCAAAGTCATCTTGATTATTAAGAATGTAACCTAGAAAATTTCCCAAATCTAATAAGTTTCCTAGGTGCAAAAACTTTGGCATCAAACATGACTTTGATCAATTAGGAGCAATCAAGAAAATAAGAGAAAGAGCCAAAGAACATCAAAGCAATATTCATTACTTACCCCCTGATAGTTTTCTCATAATTCCACCAATGCCCCGAATTGAAAACCAACACATCGGCATCCTGCCATTGGCTGGCAGTCCATTCTATTAGATCAAGTTTCAGAGTAGCTTTCACCTCTTCAGGGCTTCCTGCTGGGGCTCGGCCCTGGACCACGAGGAAAGGTGCCCGGTAGTACTCAACTGTACAGTTGAAATCCTCAAACTTGAACACCAGGGATCCTGTGTGCTTTGTGATCGGCCTACCATTCACCTCATATACTGAGGACTTGTTGGAGACGGTAGAAGCAAGCATACAGAGGAGGGATTCCCATTGGTTCCTTCCAATTGAGTCCCCAACAAATACAACCCGCCGGTTCCGGAGTCTTTCTAGCACTGATTTGGCTTCGAATCTGATCCGAAAAATAAAAAAGACAAACTACGTATTGTCATAAAAATCAACTAAAAGAAATCAACTTGAAGAAAGAAATCATGATTTTTGAGTTATTCTTATCATCCTGTAGGTAGAGTAGCTATTGTAGAAGAAAAGCTATTCTCAAAATGAGATAGAACTATTATAGGAAGTGAAAAGTATTAGAGCAAACAGATTATAGAAATGGACAATCTAGTTAGGTTCTAGCATAAGATGCCAGGTGAAAACATTGGATTTAAGTTCTACTCTAATATCGTCTGACTCGCCATGTGAAGAAGCTCGAAATATATGCAGAGAAACCTGTTCTCATCAGACCAGGGAGAGTCTCATAGGGTGTAATTAGACTCAAAGCAGAAGTTTGAAGATAAAAATATATTCTAAGCTGGACATGCTCGTGCCCCTTAATTCACTTTCGTAAGAGTCCGTTAGTTCAAACTTTGTATGCACAAAACATATCTAAAATCTCGATACCAATCGCATTGATTTGTCTTTGCTAGGGAATACCTTATTGCCTTGAATACTTCATGAACCCAAAGTGAGCTGAGAAAAATTTCTTGTAATCACTAACTTGATAAAATATGTAAATTATTAAATTCTTACTACGCAACGTATCACAATCTCTTCAGCCAAAAAAAAAAATTTCACAATCTAACAACCAAGTTGTGGCATAAAAAATTTGAAAACTGTTCACCTCTCTCACGACTTATTATTAGCAAAATAATCTATTTTATGTACTTTGCTAAGACTGATATAAAACTGAAGAAGTGGATAGCCCACGGTAATAGTCGCGTCCTCCTTTTCCTTAGGAGTTTGAATAAGAAATCAACTCACCAAGCTTAGAGGGAAAGAAAACAGCTGACAAGAGTTGGAAAAAGAATTAGAGAATCGCTCATAAATGGAGTTAACTAGAGGTCTGAAAGCAAATTGAAAAATTTAGGAGAACCTGGGCAAGTTGCAGTTCTTGGGTTGCCATCTCCACTTGGTATAGAAGCTATCAGGCCTCCCATTCTCGGAGCATCTGAACCCATCATCTAACAGGGAGCAGTCCTTACTCTCATATAAAGGGTATTCTTCATCCCAAACCCAGTTGCCATCAAAAACATCACACCCATCACCAACTTCATCAAGAAATCCTGGCCGTTCATCCCTGCTCACCAGTGAAGAAAAAGGACGCCCTAGAGCGCCCAGCCCAGTGTCCTTCAGCCTCAGAGTCACAGCCCTGTAATCCAAGCAAAAGAAAGACCCGACAAAGAGGGAAGCAATGAAGAGGAACCCCACAACTCCCATAGAGGGCTCTAGAGGGTTCCACTGCTTGAATCTTTTTGACAAATCCAACGAAGCCATCTTCTCCACTTCTTCCATGGTCGAGACGTTTGATTTCTTGGACATATTGTAAGGAAGGAAGAGGAAAGATGATTCGTGGGAGGTGTGAAAGAAAGAAGCAAAAGGAAGGGCCTTTTAAAGAACGTGAGCTTGTGGGGTCTAAGAGTCACCACAAGACTTTAATGGGGAGTATCTATTTCTTGAATGGTGCCTTTCCCAATTCATACTGGTCTGCCTCATTCAATAATTTCTTTCCAATATCTACAATGGCAACAACATCAATGATAAATGCACGAAAATCTTTCAAGCGTTCAACACAGTTTTGCCTTCCATTTTCGTCTAATTATGAGCAAGAAAGTGAAATTCCTCTCAGCTATTCATATCATTTCTAGGTGTTCTTATGCTGCAAGAGGATACCATCAAGAAACTCCCCCCCGAATAGAGCCCATGTGAAACTAACAAATCTATTCCTTCCGCCAAGGCAAGGAACTAAAATTCGGCAGCAGAGTAGATTATTTCTAAGTGGAAGGTGACAGGAACTCGTGAAAGTTCAGTGGGGAGGTGAGGTGGCAGTGGATCAACAACAGCATCGTGGTAGTCTTAGGGCCGTTGAAAAGAAAACGAAGATAGCGGGAAGGAGAAAAATCAATACTTTCTGTTTTGGATTATCGTAGTTTTTACCTTACTCCTTTCTTTATTGCGGTGATCATCTCATATTGATATTTCTCTATCAGATGATAAAATAAAATAAAATTAAAAAAAAGATAGAGACACTCAAATAACAAATTCACAAAATAAGAATTATAAAATAAAATAAACAATTTACAAAAATAACAAATTTTGTAAAGTAACAAATTTACAAAAATGTAACTATCAAATTCTGAACCTTTTTTTTCTCTCACTCCCTCTTTCATTTTTCATTGATTCCTCTTCCCAATTTTGTCTCTCCAATCTATTTCTTTCTAGTGTTTCCAAGATAAATACCTTATTTGATTAATTATATGAAAGATTTAGAGACCAATTCCACATATTGATCTTATATTATATTTATTCAGAGAAATATATTTCATTAAGTATCACAATTATAGCCTGGTACAAGTCTCCGTCTATAATTAAATTGTTAGATTATTTTATTTCCAATAAACTAACGTCACATGAATATAAGCATTTTTTTAAAGCTGAAAAGGGTCTTTGAAAATACAAATATTAATTACTATAACAGCTATATCGAAATAAAGAATATATAAGAATATCAAGCATTGAAGCCACGCGAGCTGTGTCCCATTCAGATGTATATCTATATTTCTAAAAATAGATTAGCATTAGATGTATTTCATTTTTACCTGTTCATAATTAATATTCTATATGATTGGATAATGATAATAAAAAAAATTAGCTCCCAAAGGCAAAATGATATAGATTATCATTTTAAAAGTAGAAGTATATGATAATATCCTTATAATCAATTACAAAATTGATAATTTCGAAAATGATATAAGCTGATATATGATTTAAAATTTTACTGTTATACTGAATTTTATTATTATTTAATGTTGTATCTATGAATGATAGAATTTTCTCAGGAATAAATGAGTTTCCAACACAGTGTTGTTACCAAAAAAATTATAGTACAAATTGCAAGATCATTTGTTTTGCTAAGGACTAATTATGAAAACGATCCAAACGTGGTGACCAAAAAAGCGAGAATTTTACAGTGGACTAAAATGGGAAATGCTAAAAATACAAGGACCAATTGTAGGATTTTACTCTTCCTCGATCCCGCACCAGAAGCTTCCTTTATCCCCCAATTTTCGTAATAAGACACACAGTTAATTGTTGTTTTCCAACAAAAGCAAAATCTTTTTCCATTAGTTTCGTTTACGATGTATCACTTTAAATTACTTGTTGCAGCCAATGAAATAAAACTGCATCTGCAGCTCCAAACACATGACGTGTTTGATTGTTAATATTGTTAGGTTATAGAGATAATGAAATTATAATCGAATAATTCTCAAGATAATACATACTGAGGTCATTAAGAGAACGTACAAATGTAAGTAAAAGTGTACTAAAACTTATCGCAGTAGACATGGAATCGGATTCGGGTTTGACTGTTTTAAATCTACACTTGTCTCCTAAAAGATAATGAGATTTCTCTCTAACTCACCTCCAACTAATGGTATATCAGGAGAGTTGAATTTATAACGTATGATCCATGAGCCACAATCATTACATTTTATAAAATGCCCAAATTTTATTAATTTCTAATTTTGACTATCACAGAATTAGAAATTACCTTTTGATATCTGCATAATTTTCCTACACTTTATGAGTTACTGTTAAAACTCATTATTAAACTTAATTAGATCACTTAATCAAACCAGTTAATTAGATAGTGCATATATTGGGTTCATAATGTATTGTTGGAGTACATTATCGAAATAAATAAATGAGGAAAAATCAGGATTCCGAGAAAAAATTTATTTGGAGTATAATTTTCCTATTTGATAGGTTGAAATGTGATAATATCAGAAATTATTATAATCTAAGAATTCTAATTATATTATATGCAATTATATTATAAAATTTTAACTCCTAAAATCTCATATTATAGTATCTTTATAATTAAACACTATAAAGTTGGCTAGAATATGATATTATAATGCACCTTACGTTGAAACAAACGGGACCTGGGGCAGAGGAGGATTGCTGGCTGGCTAAGGCTGCCGGGATTGGCTTGAAATCTCAAAAACAATCACGTACTTCAGGGAATATATATATATATATATATATTATATGTAATTATCTCTACTATTATATGTAAACTTATTATATGTAAACGTATGAGAAGTTTAGTGTTTCTTTTTGTTTTTCATATTATCCTTAACTTAATTTAATTATTAGAATTTATAATATGCATATATTTTATAAAATCCTCTAAATTATGGGTAAAATAATAGCTACAACTATAAATTGTTCGACTTTTGCGAATAGAGAAAATTCAACTTGAAAGAGTTTTACCTGCTAATGACCCTTCCTGCTCGAATTATATTAGTTATAACCCATTAGATTTCGAGATACAGTGGTTCAGATAAAAAATTTAGTGTTGAAGTGAATTTATACCTTCTACCAAAAAAAAAAAACTACAGATTCCAATGTACGTCCCACTTATTTTCAAAATGCAACCTAAAAATTTATAAATCCTTCATAAGCAAAGGAGGCGCATCCAGTAAAATGTACGAGGCCAGCTAAAATTGTAACAAGTCTAGCTTACGATGTAAAATACAACGTAAAGTTGCATTTTTCATGTAAAATTTGAACTTTATATGGAGCCAAATACCATTTAAGAAAAAAGTTAAGAAACCTCGAAGGATGTTTTTGAAACTTTTTCAATGATCCCATCTTATCACATGATTTGATTAAACACCGATAAAATTACAATCGATAAGTAAACTTATAATTAATCTTATAAGCAACTGTCATAATTATTAAACATTAGAGCAAACAATTTTCATATTGTAGAATCATTTAAAACTTTCTTGATGATAAAGGTATTACTGCACCAAAATCTTTTCTTTCTTTCCTTTTTATTAATAGAGTTTCAAGCTTTAACTTCCCAATCTTGTTCCTCCTTCCTCATTATTAATGTACTCTGAAAGATGATGAGATTGTAATTTAGATGGAAATCAAACATTTACGTTTATGTTTATTGCTTATGTTCTGCGTGTCACAATGGTCTTTATCAGTCCGATTAATGGGCGAATACGAGCAACAATTGAAGCTAGTGGGTCCATTAATCGATTTCCTGGTTAACCCATCTATCAATAAATCAAATCATGAAGAAAAATGTTGGAATTCTATGGACGGTGGGTTTAGTCCGATGACTTTGCGCTCTGCATGATGACATGCCGCACTCGTTTTACCATATTCCCGGGAGCAACGTTCCTAGGAATCGGATTGATTAACACCAAAACTTGATCCAACCAAAGATGTAAGCGGGAATAGATTTAAGCGCAGCACATAAAAAAAATTAAATTATTTTGCTTCACAATGATATGATGAGAAAAAAAATTAGATGAAATGAGTTTAATTAGTAATAATTATAACAAGTGCTCTGATAATTAATAATAATTTACTTATTTATTATATTTTAATTGGCATTCGTCACGCTATGTGATACAGTAAGATTATTTTAGAATTTCTCGAAATATAGAATAAATACAAAATTTTATATATTTATATTAAATTATCCTATTTAACCCTTTTCAAATTTATCATTTTAACTTTCCATTAAATTTCGCTCACATTGCTAGCTGTTCTTAATCCTTCCCTGAATCTAATGTTTTGAAAACATTTTCATTAGTCATATGAATCTATTATTTTAATTCTACCAAAGAAGGTTGGCGCAAGTGGAAGGGGCTTGTGTCGCTTAAGCAGAGGTGCCGAGTTCGAGCCCCTGTGAACGCAGCAAACCTTCTTGGGAGGGGTCCCCGGGAAACCGCCCGACAGTACCCCGAATCCGGATTAGTCGGGTCTTCGGGTACCGGATACCGGGTGGGAAACCAAAAAAAAAAAAAATTTATTTTAATTCTCCATTGAATTTCGCTCCCGTTGCCAAGTGGTGAAGATCCGTCCCTGGTTCTAAGGCTTGAAAAACGTTGTCACCAGCGACAAGAACGATTCCCTTCATAAAACTGTTTCAAACCGATTATCCAGTTAGATCTAATTTGAATATAAAGTTCAAACCACCTCTACTTTGACATAAACAATCCGATCTATCTAAAATCAGTTCTCATGATTCGACTAATTTAATTATTCACTTTTTTTTTTATAAAATAAATATTATTTAATAAATAGAAGGAAAACTGTATAAAATGTCACGAAGTTTTTCAAAATTTTTCAAATTATCACTTATTTTATTTTTAGTTTAAGAAATCAAAATAATGTAATTTATCCCATTTTCCCTATTTTAATACCATTGATATTATGTTACAACACTGTTGATTTCCCCCTTAAATGTATTTATATGATTGACATGACGGCCATATTGATTGCCATGTGTCCGACATTACCACATAAGATGTCACATGTGCAATTAATGAAAAATTAACTGCATTATAACAGAAACCTGATGGGTGATACAATGAGAAAAATAGAGAAAATCATACGATTTTCTATGATAAAAATAAAATAAGTGGCAATTTATGAAATTTTGACAAATAATTTTTAGATATTTTCCCTAATAGAATGTAATAGTTAATTTTTTTAAATGCACGCGTTTAAAAAACCCAGAAAGTTCGTTAGCAATCAACAACAATCTTAACAAAATAAATCGTGAGTTTCGATACGAAGATTTTTATTTTTCTTTTATAATAATTAAATGAAAATTTAGTTTGACTCTGATGATAAATTTGATTCCACTAATTGTGGTGAGTAAGTCATGATAAATTTTTATTTAATGATTCATCTTATAAGAGTTTTATCTCTTAGTGATCCACCCTACTTGAATTGGATTAGAAAAAGATTGTTGAGCTTCTGAGTGCCAATGGTGTAGACGGAAAAATTTTCATATAATTATTCGGTAAACTAGAAAAACAGACCATTAAAGAGCCAATTAGGATAATTTAGTTATTTTTCCTTCAATTTAACTTTTTTTTTTCAAGTTTTAGATTTTTTAGCCCATTCCTAATTACCACAGATATCGAAGCCTAAGCTTATGCGCCGGGATCTATGAAACTTCTTGCAAAACGGTAGAAATTGATGGTTTTTCGATTTCTCGTTCCAGCATTATCGGAGTGTGAGTGCTATGGATCAATCAATAGGATATGTACTATGACTCGGTTGATGCAATAAAATATATCTCTCTCTTAAATAATATCTTAAATTTAAATCTTATAAATAAAGAAAAATTATATTGGAAGAGTTTTACCTCTTTACTGGATCAACTTGACTTGAACATTAATTAATCAAGAACCTCAATTAATCACCTTTGACAGGACTTTTGAGTAGTGCCTGTATAGAACTAATATTTCCTAACCTTGTAAGTCTCGAGCCCATCTGTTTATAGAATTGCCCTCGTGCCCTTCAGCATCGTCGGCCCAGCCCTTGATCATTCCCTCAATCTTGGAGTTTTTCTGTAGCAGGCCCAAGACTGAGCACAAATGTTGTATTCTTCATGTATCTTCCGTATCACGACATTCCTAGGGCACAAATGAAGAATAAAGTCATGCGTCTCGATCAGAGGCAAAAATTCTTCACCTCGCCAAACTTCTTAATGTCGAATTTAGTTGGTTTCATCTTGTCCTGAGTTGATTGACCAACAAATAATGAATCGGGTTTCGGCTCTAATTTGTGGTTTCGAATGATGTCTAATGAACAGCCAACTCGTGAAAAATAATAAAGTTAGAGAGAGATATATAAATGCTCAATATGTATCGTGTAGGAAAGAAAAGGGTCACATGTCCATATGTTACAATTGAACTAAACTTTCACTAAGAGGATAAACCGTTCTATTCTTTAAATTATTTTTTGCGAGTGCATTAAAAGTCTTTTGAACTACTGATTAATCTAATTTGAGCCAAGTCAGTTAATTAAGTGGTAAAAGCCTCTCAGTTTCTCCATTCACAAATACTCGAAGTTGAAACCTTTGTTTAAGGAGAATAAATATCTTACGATTTGAACCATCTCATGTTGGTAGTCATCAGAATTTTTTTTTTATTTATAAGATTTGAATACAAAATGTTAGTAGAGGAGAAGAGATTATTACCGGAAACAATTCCCATTGGTTACTCTAGTTATTCATTTACAAGGCAAGAATGATGACTCAACTTTTGACATTACATTTCACCGTCCAATTCAAATTCAATGGATACTTATGCCCCTGAGCACCATTTATTTAATGTTGAGGAAGAAGTATACAATTCAATCTATGAATTATTATCTAATTGCTTCTCTAGCCATGAAAACATATTTATTATTATAATATACATTTTATAATTACGTTACAAACATCATAATGCTACTATGACGCCGCTAGATTCGGCGCTTTTTTCTTTTCTATGGGAAGGACTAAGCTATTGGAAGAATCTGTGGTTAAGATATTCAGAAAGAAACTGTGCAATATTAGATTGATTGCAGAATTTTATAGCTATTAAGGTTAAATTTGTTTTCTTATTTATGTTCAATGCGAGTAGAGTGCTTCTTGCTGCATCATAATAATATTATCATCCACAATTTATTATCCTGAAACAATCCGTAAGGGAAAATTACATAAATGTTATATTTTATTGAAGGATTATTTCATTGTCGTAACCCCGAAATAAAATCGAGCTAGCGGTATTATGACTGAAAAAAATATAAAGGAGTCGCCACTAATCGTTTAAGAAACTAATCCTAAGGTCGACCAGAAACCTGTTATTAACCTACGGAGCATGACACTAACCTCCTAGGCTTTTATTATCAATCTTGAACCAAAGTCGGATTCAGGGGTTCTATTATGCTTGACAGGCTCACGAGCCCATCGACACGTCCTAACCCTAGCAATGTTTCTAGATTTACCTTATTTTATTTAATCTTGTATATTCTAATCCTATTTATGCATATGAATGTACCATGTTGATGAAAACGAGAAGGAACTAAACGAATATTTTCGAGTAGAAAAAAATGAGTCATCAATCAACAAAAAAAATGACGTGCAGGAGCACAAAAACTGAGAGAGAGTACAAGCCAAGCATGCACAGTTAATCATGTGAATAAATTCCTAAAATTTGTAAGCCAAGTTACGTTGACATATAGCAAACAAATTGCAAGCTCCACTGTAATCTTATTTGAGATTCAAGTCAATGGATAAAACCATGGTTCCATCATGCCGCTTTATGATTTAATTTACATGAGATGTGTTTATTTAGATAAGGAAGGAAGGGGAAAAAAAATCACACGAGTGG
The DNA here is from genome assembly GCA_037672795.1 of Lagerstroemia speciosa. Lineage (NCBI taxonomy): Eukaryota > Viridiplantae > Streptophyta > Magnoliopsida > Myrtales > Lythraceae > Lagerstroemia > Lagerstroemia speciosa. The sequence continues at coordinate 6,439,421 of CM075307.1, forward strand.
ACAAAGATTCGAACAAGTTTCACGTAGAACATGAATGTGGCAGTCAAATGCACAGGAAAATCTTTAGCCCATGTATTATTATCCCTATCTCACGCTAACAACAACCCAATTTGGATTGAAGACAAAGACTCCTCAGATTGAATAGAAAACAGGACACGACTTCAAGATTGTCAATTCACTTCCAAACATACTCTAAACATACTCAAGATTCGGGATGCAATAATGAGTTTAGAGGTCAAACTACAATATGCTAAGGATTTCAAATGAAAGCAAACACACCTGATTTCAATGATTTGACACAAAATTATGAACCTATGAACTAGGACTTGTGCTTCAAAGAAAGAATAAGACTACAATCCTGAATCAATCCTAAGAGTCCGACCGTTATGCGGCTGAAGTCTAAGACCAATTCCTTTTTCATGACACGACAAACAAATGCCCATGTTTTTTTCATAACAACAACAATGCATTGCCAAATAAAACTGAATCAATCAAACCAAAATCCAACACCAACTCATTAAATCCCAGAGCCAACGAGCCGTGAATCAAAGAGCGGCAACGACCATAACAAAGAGGAAAATCAAGCAATTAATGCCACTTGTATCAAGGTAGCCTAACCATGTTTATTTTATGGCAAACAATTTAACCTACTACGAGGACCCAACAGAGAATATTCATGGACGACAATGAGTGTTAAATCAGAATTTAACGTGGCAATGAAAAGTGTCAACGGACTGCTAATCAGGAGGCTTCCAGATGAACAACAATGGTAGGATAATCATCAACAAGTAGAAAAACAACAGCAACATGACAATATAAAATTGAAGGCAACAGTCATCCAATAATCAGAATGATTGAGAACTAGAGGAGGAGCTAGGAGAATTACCTGACTCACCAGAGGTAGAGGTAGTTCGATGAGTAGTTAACCTGGACAGCAACGACTTTGTAAGTGTAGCAAGGGCTTGAATATGCGGATAGAATGTGACCGCAGCTGGGAGAGAAGTTTATTGCAGGGGATACTCTTCGTGAAGAGTCTGCCATAGAGTGGTCACCATCCAATCCTTTGTTTTCCAGGAGCCTCCTTCGTGGGTTTCTTTTTCTTGAGCGCTTTCTCCTTTTATACACTTCTTTTGGAAATTAAACCGGGGAAAAAGGAATATATTAAGACTCAAAATCAGCCATGTATCTTTTAATTTCTGAATCCATCGAGCTGTAGTAATATTTCCTTTCCATTTTTACTCAATTCTTTGAGCTGAAATATTATCAGTCTATATCAGTTTTGAGACTGCCTATTTTCTCTTCTCCTCAGCTGAGAACTAATTTTATATTTCCTTTCTAATATTTTCTGATAAATATTCATCATGTTATTGACTATTGAAAAGAAGAATCCCATGAAAAGGCCTCAAAATTAGTGAGAAACGAATTTATAAATCTAATTGGTTGGCACGGGCAGGCCCCTCCACTGAGGCTTGGAGATCAATTTTCTCAGGCTGGTTCCGAAGCTTTTAATATTTCACTCTATTTTTCTCTTAACCTTTCATGAGTCATGGTCCAAATGCCATAAGCTTGCTTAAATTGGACCTCCCAATAAAATAGATATGATTTTTCCTACAAAATCAGCCACAATCCAATTGCTGTTCACAGGTTAGGCAATCTTCATTCAAAAAATTGTATCTTCCTCTTCAAGATGAATTGCAGGTCCAAAACCCATCAAATAGAAGTAAACTCAACAGCCTTCATGATGAATTCAAATTTGCTCACTTTTCACTTCGTTAAGTCCATTTGTCAAGCCTTTGAATTCCACATTGATAGTTTGTGTCGTGAATGATTTTGATCATTAAGTATTTTTTTTTCGAGGTAAAATGAGGTGTCTGCATTCATAATAGTACATTTCTTTTAATGATTGTTTCATAATTGACAATGTGTCAATCTGATATGGATGTTGATATGGACACCAGTGTGCTCAGAAATTGACGTGGCTTATCTACTTAATATTTTAATCGACAATAATAATAAAAATATTAACATATGTAGAAAATTTTAAAAACAGAAAAATTTCAAAAAATTAAAATTGATAAAAAAAATTTTAAAAATAAAAAATATTTTTTTTTTAATATTCTTAAAAATCCTAAAATTATGTAAACTAATTTTAAAATTTTATATATCAAATTAAATTATTTTTAGTAATTACTACAAATTATTCTAAAATTACAATAATATATACAAATTATGTTTTAGCAATTTTTAAAATATCTAAAAATTAAAATAATTATTTCAAAATTATAAAATCTTCAGAAAAATATTATGCATTTACTTTTAATTAATTAAAAAATTTCCAAATTATTCTAAAAGTTTCTAAAAATTATACAAATTATTTTGGAATTTCCCAAAATTTTATAAATTGTAGTATTTTTGGAAAAATATTATAAAATTTATAGAAAATTTACACAAATTATTTTAAAATATTATAAAAATTACATATATTTTAGAAATTATAAAGGTTATTATAAATTATTATTTTAATATATTTCTAGAATCTACATAAATTATATAAAATTTTGTAAAAAATTAGAGAGATAATATAAAATTTCACAAATTATGAAATATTTCAAAAATCAATTGGGGTCCAAATCATAAAATTAAAAGCTAAATGACTGCATAATAATTAAATAAAAATAAATTAAAAATAAAATAGGAAAAATAAAATCTGAAAGGAGTAGCGGATGGGGAGTTGGGCATGCTGGCAGCAATAGGAGAGACATGGGATTAGAGCAGGGCCAGCGGGAAGGTACCGTGTAGGTGACTGGATGGTGCCCTTGACTGGAGAGAGATGTCGGTAAGGACAGGTCAAGGTAGATCAACAGCAATGACATGAGAAAGAGAGAGGAGATTGAGAAAGAGAGAGTAGATATAATTAAAAACTTTATAATATTTTTCTAAATAATTTATAATTTTTGAAATTTTAGAAAATCATACAATTTTATAATTTTTTGAAATTTTATGGATTTATTAAAATATTTTTGTAATTTTGAAAATAAATTTTTTATTTTTTGATATAATTTTTAAATAATGTAATTTTTACAATATTTTAAAATAATTTAATGTAATTTTTATAAATTTTATAATATTTTTCTGAAGAGGTTATAATTTTTGAAATTTTATAATATTTTTTAATTGTTCAAATAATTTATAGTAATTTCTAAAATAATTTATGTAATTTTTCTATAATTTTATAATATTTTCCTGAATATTTTATTATTATGAAAATTTTTAAAGAATTTTTATGAATATTTTAAAAATTATATATTATTTTATTTTAAAAATATTTTTTAAATTATAAATGTCTTTTATTTTTTCAAAATTTTCTATTTTTTGAAAAATTTCTACAAAATAATAATAATAATAATAATAATAATATTATTATTATTATTATTATTTTCATTTAAAATATTGAGTGGATAAGCCACATCAGCTTCTGCACATACGTAGTGTCCATATCAAATTGCCACGTCATCAAGCATTGAAGGCATCTCACCAATTTGACGATTTGTAGTAAAATGTAACAATTTTGAAATGAAATGTTTTAAAATATAATGAAAAAAAGGAAATGTATCATTACAAAACAATCCTTAATTAAAATGTATAATTTATGTAAATTTTCCCCTTTTGGTTTGAATTATTAGTGGTTGAATTCTTGGCAGGACGTTGCGAGAAGTGTGAGGAAAATAACCATTCAGGAATTAAAGGGCACATGATTTGAGAAACGAGATTCTCAAATCCGAAAAGTGAGTTTATTTGACTCCCTTGCTTTGCCTTCCAATTGTAATCTTCTTCTGCTTCAATTTCTTGTGGTTATCAATTCATCATATACAGAAAATGCCTCTTAAAGGAGTTTCTATTTCACATTTTGTTTCATTAATTCATTCACTTTTAATCAATTCACAACAAGGAATTCTCCTTCTCACGTTGAAGAATCTCTCTTAAAAGATGGATGAGTTGGCTGTTTCGCCTTTACATTGACGTTCCTATAAAAGAGATTACCGCTCATGCCCCACCAGGAATGGCATATCATAGTGGTGCCAGCTACACGAATGGAGCATTTTTGCGTGGAAGCCTATAATGCAGCAGATGTATTTCTTCTCATCTAGGGATTAGAATTACAGGTATATATTCTTAGAGGAAATAAATTCTACATTTCTTACATGATTGTGCGAAAGACAGAAAATTTGTGAATAGTTTTTCACTTGTATTTGAACTATGATAATTACACTGTATATAACACATAAAAGGGAATAGATCTCTCTGTAACTTTCCTATATCTCTCATACACTTTCTTAAATAATAAGAGTAATAAATAGAATATAATAACACAAGATCAAGATGATAAAAATGAAATCTCCTCAAATCAAGTATTTGCCATTTTGCAGCCTGCATCCTCTTGGTTAGTTTCGTCTCGTGGCTGAATACTGGGAGATGATTTTGCTAAGTCACTTGCCTCAATACTCCCCCTCAAATCGATGCGCTAGAGACCGAGTTTGATACAAAGACTGGTAAATGCATCCCGAGCTAATGGCTTTGTAAAAATATCTGCCAGTTGAAGTGAGGAAGGGACATATCTTGTGATGATCGAGCTGAGAGCAACATTTTCTTGAACAAAATAATAATCTACTTCTATATGTTTAGTGCGGGCATGGAACACAAGATTAATTGTCAATTGAAGAGCTGAAATATTATCTGCAAAAAGCAAAGAGGGACGTGGCTGTGACACTCCAATGTCTCACAATATAAAGGATATCCAAGTAAGTTCAGCTGTTGTGGATGCGAGTGCACGATATTCGGCATCAGCAGTAGAACGGGCAACCGTTGATTGCTTCTTTGCACTCCAAGAGATGCAATTGGCACCTAGAAATGTGCAAAACCTTGTGGTGAATCGGCGAGTGATCTTACATCTAGCCCAATCAGCATCAGAAAATGCAAATAGATCAAGTGAGCTGTTACATAGGATCCTTAGGCTAATGTGGAGAGTTCCTTGTATGTATATGAGTTTTCTCTTTACCATTTGAAAATGAGCCATTGTGGGAGCATGCATATATTGACATATAGTATTAACTGAAAAAGAGAGATCTAGTTGTGTAAATGTCTGATACTATAAAGCACCAACAAGGCTATGAAAGTAAGAAGGATTAGGAAATGCTTGATCACCATCCTTAATCGGGGAAGGCCTTGTAGCCATCGGAGTGGCAATAGCCTTACTATTGCTCATAGATGCTTCTCTAAGGTATCCTTTGTATGCTTGCATTGAGAGAGAAAAATGCCATCATCAGTTCATGTAACTTCTACACCTAAGAAGTAATGAATGGGGCCTAAATCTTTAATTGCAAACACTCTGCCAAGATCTTTGATTAAACGATCAAGAAATTCAGTAGAGTCTCCAGTTACTATGATATCATCAACATAGAGTAGAATAATTGCAGTAAGTCCGTCAAGACGGTATACGAATAAGGAAGGATCTGCCACACTACAGAAGAAATCATAACTTATTAAAAACTCACTGAATTTATTGAACCAAGCTCGAGGGGCTTGTTTGAGTCCAAATAATGACCGTTGAAGGAGACACACGTGATCGGGACATGAATCAACGCGAAAGCCAGGAGGTTGCTCCATATCGACAGGAACCTCAAGATCACCATGCAAGAATGCATTTTTGACGTCTAATTGTTGAATTGTCCATCTGCGAACAACAACAACAGTGAGTGTAATTCGAATGGTACCTGGTTTAACTACGGGGCTAAACGTTTCGAAGAAGTCAATGCCTTCTTCTTGATGAAATCCCTTGGCGACTAGTCGGGCTTTGAGACGATCAAGGTTTCCACTGGGATGAAGTTTGGTTCTATGAGTTCCCATGTGTGATCCTTAGCAAGAGCATTCATTTCTTCAATCATAGCCACCTTCCAATCGGGATGCTTGAGTGCTGCTTTAATGCTGCAAGGTTTGGATGGAATTGAGAGAGTAGCATATGCATACCTTGGATTAGGTTTAAAAATACCTGACTTGGCCCAAGTAGTCATTGAGTGTCCCAAAGGAACTGCAGAAGTGTTACTAATCTCACTGATTGAATTTCATTGTGCCTCAATGGTTAAAAAATCATTGTTGGCTTCTGCCATTGTAAGATGTGCATCTTGACTTCCGTCATGAGTTCCAAAAGTTTCTTCTTGTTGATTTTCTTCATGGTTCTCGGCTACTGATGTTGATGTGCATTTTGTGGGCTTTGGGCTTTCTATTATTTCTTCTGCTTCAGTTGACATAGGCCCAATGGGCCCTAATGAATGTGTTTGTTCTATTGCAGAGGTCATTCTTGCAATTGGTGTCGACCTCCTTTCAACAGGCTGTGAGGAGCTTGACTGATCATAATCTGATTCAACTTCCATGGGCTGTGATGAGGTAGATTGGATACTTCTTGACTTAGTTGAGACATGCTCGTCTTGAAAGGAATGGGTTGCTTCCAAGTCTGGTGATAATTGTTGGCTTGAAGTGGATTTATCCGCAAATGGCTCAAAAATAGTAGGATATTGCATTTGAATAGAAATCCAATCATTCACATTCAATTTTTGTATGCCATCAGAAGAATTCAGGAAGGGGAAAAGGGGAAAAAATTTTCACCAAACACCACATGTCTAGAAATATAGATCCGACCAGTGGATCGATGGAGACATCGATACCCTTTGTATTTTTCACAGTAACCTAAGAAAACACACGACAATGATCGTTTATCAAATTTATTTGTCATGTAATTTCGAAGATATGGATAACAACGTGATCCAAAACTACGAAGCAATGAATAATCAGGAACTTTACCAAACAATATTTCATAAGGACTCCTCATTTGTAGAGTATTTGATGGAAGATGATTTATTATGAAGTTTACCGTAGAAAATGCATCCACCCAATAACTATGAGGCATCGAGGCATCGGAAAGTACGGTGAGACCCAGCTCCACAATGTGTCGGTGCTTTCTTTCGGCAGCACCATTTTGTTTTGGAGTGCCTGGAAATGAAATTTGATGCCGAATTCCACTTTTCTGAAAAGGATCATTAGTGCTTGTTTTATGAATTCTCCACCTCCATCAGATTGAAAGATCTTAATTTTCTTGTCAAACTTATTTTACACCATTCTTTTAAAGGAAATAAATATCTCGAAAAAATCTGATTTTTTCTTTAAAGGATAAAACCAACAGTATCTAGAAAAGTCATCCACAAGAATAGTATAATAGCGAAATCGTTGCATGGAGCAAATTGGAGCTGGCCCCCACATGTCGCAGTGAATTTTCTCAAGTGTATGCTGGCAACGAGAATAGTTTTGCAAAAAAGGCAGCTTGAAACTTTTATTTATTTGGCAACTATTGCATAAATGTTTAGTGGATTTATTTATGGAAATAGCATTATTTCTTTTTAGATGTTGCAATATTCGGGAATTAGGATGACCCAATCTCTTGTGCCAAATCTCCTCATTTGCAATCCTGTGCCTCAATGAAAAAAAATGCAGTTGGAGTTGAGTCCTCAGTCATGTAAAGCCCGTCATAGTTAGTTCCTGAGAGGATGAGCTTGTCCGTCTTGCAATCCTTAATAGAGAACCCAAACTTGTTAAATACGAAATAACATGGATAATCTCGTGTCCATTGAAAAACAGACAAAAGGTTCTTCTTTATTTGTGGGACAACCAGGACATTATTAAGTGGGAATAAGTGAGATCTATTTTTTATTTGTCCAGTACCAGTATGAGTAATTGCTAGAGATTCACCATTGCCGACCATCACTTTATCATTTCCGTCATAAGAAGTAAAATTGACGAGGTTACCTAGGTCATTAGTGATATGAGCAGTAGCACCTGTGTCAGGATGCCACTTGTTATGTGAGTCAGTAATGTGAAGAGCAACCAATCCTTGTGGGATTCCTTCACTTTGGTAGCTATTGTCGAATTTGTGCCAGCACTTCAGTACATCATGCCCCCTCTTCTTGCAGATTTGGCATGTTGGAATATTGGATGAGCTTGAGTTAAATGACTTGTCTGAATCTCCACTTATAGTTCTGTTCCCTTGATTTGACTGAGGGAACCTGCGGCCTTTGGAAGTAAAGGTTGAGAATCCACCTTTGGCACTTGAGTTGCGTCCTCCTCGACCACGATTGCCACTAGGTTGGCTTTGCGAAATGAATGCCAGGGACATATTTGGAGTCACATTGAGACTCCTTTTGTTACGGAGCTCATAGCTCTGGAGTTGGGGAATGACTTTTGCATAAGATGGTAAAGGAGGATGGAGCATTGTGGTTTTGAAGGACTTGTAATTATCACCGAGAGCTTCGAGTAGCCTGAAAACTTTGTTTGCATCTAAGACAAGTTGCCCAGTGGCATTTAATTGATCACAGATAGACTTAAATTCTCTGAGATAAGTGGTTAGAGGCTTGTCCCCTTTTTGAATACGTTGCAATTGAGATAGAAGATCAAATTCTCGAGCAATTGATCCCTTAGTATAATGCTCGATAAGAACCTTCCATACCTGAGAGGCCGTTTTGAGGCCTACAGCAAGTCCAAGGACATCCTCGGATAGAGTTCTGATGATCCATGATTTTACCAGTCGATCAGCTTGTATCCATGCTGAGTAGTCTGGATTCGCAATTTGCTCTCTGTCTCCCTTGTCAAGCATTTGTGGAGGGGTTGCTGTTTCTCCATTGAGGAAGCCTAAAAGGTCTCGACTTTCAACCAGAGAAAGGATTTGGGTCTCCCAGAGAAGATAGTTATTATCAGTGAGCTTTAGAGTCACAAAATTTGTAATATTAAGGTTGGCAGGGAATGGATATTTTGGTGTGGTTGCCATGGGTGACGCTTGAATAAAAAAAATGGTTTTTTTTCTTTTGATCCCCACTCTGATACCATGTGAAAGACAAAAAATTTGTGAATAGTTTTTCACTTGTATTTGAACTATGATAATTACACTGTATATATACACATAAAAGGGAATAGATCTCTCTCTAACTTTCCTATATCTCTCATACACTTTCTTAAATAATAAGAGTAATAAATAGAATAGAATAACACAAACTCAGGATAACAAAAATGAAATCTCCTCAAATCAAGTATTTGCTATTTTGCAGTTTGCATCTTCTTGGTTAGTTTCGTCTCGTGGTTGAATACTAGGAGATGATTTTGCTGAGTCACTTGCCAACCATGGATTACAATTCGTAACAAGCCGGTGTCCCAATTTTTGGCTGCATTTTTATTAACTAGACTACCTGAATGCTGTCTTATCATGAAGCAAATTAAGTTTTCCTATTTAAGTAAGAAGTTATCCATTCCATATGTTTTAGTAGGAAAAGATTCAATAGATGCAACTTCGTAATTATCCTATGGAATAAGAATATCAATGCAGGTACATTATTTCCCATGTTTTGTTGAAGTTAACGTTATTTTCCATGTTATAGATTCAATGTCAATGGAGGGCATTAACTTCTTCGAAGCATTCATGCAAGATGAGAATAGGAAGATTCAGCATGCATTCAATTGTCCTGGGTGCATTACCATTTGCTAATTTGGTTTTAAACTTCATAGGATGTGAAGGAGCAGTTTATACTCAGCTTTCCATTATCTGTCGTGTAGTGGATAGAGCGACTCTGGAATGAAGATCCATCGTATAATGCAGATAAATCATTGAATTTGTCATTGTTAGGTAAGATGAATTATATGTGTCCTGTTGCCATTCATACTTTGTTTGATATTTGTTACGGAAGAAAACAGAGCAATAGAACCAGAAAATCGATAATGACGAAGGAAAGAGAAGAAGAGCTTAGAAGCTCCAAAAGATAAGCTGAAGGAAGAATGAGAATTATTGAATGATTGCCTTGATTCATTCATTCAGTATCGTATCAAATATATACAAGTGATTGTCTCTCATGGATAGGGCAAGTGAATACACAATGAACAGAAATCTCCTAAAATCTCTCCTCAGAATCAAGTAGTAACTAAATAAATAAATCTTGTCATTGCAATCCATATCCTAATACTCCTCCTCTAGTTGGAGCATGAAGATTCTGAATGCCCAACTTGCATAATAGAAAATGGAAATGAGCACGACCCAAAGCTTTACTGAAGATGTCAACCGGTTGTAATTTAGTCGAGATGTGCATTATAGTAAGTTCACCCGATTGAATACGTTTCCAGACAAAATGATAGTCTATCTCAATATGTTTGGTGTGTTCATGGAAAATAGGATTCGTCGAAATATAGATACTGACTGATTATCGCAATAGAGCTTCATGGGTGGTTCGGGTGCAACTCCAAGGCTTGAAAGAAGACTTCATAACCAAATTAATTCACTTGTAGTGGTGGCCATGGCACGATACTCTGCTTCAATTGATGATTGCGAGACTATCAATTGTTTCTTGGTCCTCTAGGATATGGGACAACCTCCTAAGGAGAAGTAATAACCTATGGTTGATCGCCCGGTAATGGGGCAACTAGCCCAATCCGAATCACAATACGCAACTTATTACAAAGAGCTGGGAGCACATAAGTGAATTCATTGGCCAAGACTATGTTTCAAATATCGAAGGACATGAATTTCTGCATTGCAATGATGTTCACGAGGTTCTTGCATGAATTGTGCTAGCATGTGAATCGAATAACAGATTTCTGGTATGGTAGTAGTGAGATAAATTCGATGATATTTCCTTGGATCATTTAATAATGGAGTAGTCAACTCCGACAAATTCAATCGTTGCTCCACATTCATTGAGTATGTCCAACGTATATTTCCTTTGTGAAAGAAATAGGCTGGAGGAGGTCCAAGTGACTTTGATTCCAAGGAAGAATTTGAGTGCCCCAAGATCCTTAATGTAGAGGCACATGTTCAAGTAACGCTTAAACACAAAGCAGTGATTGTTGCTGGCAAGATCAAGATCATTAACATATACCAAAATGACCATGAGGATGCCATGCTTCATATAGGTGAATAAGGAGTAATCGGCAAATGATTGAGAAAAGCCATAGGTAAGCAATACATTTATAAATTTTGTAAATCAATTTCTAGAAGTCTATGTAAGCCATGCAATGATTTGCACAATCAACAGGCTTTTGTGCTACTTGTGGGACCAAATCCCGGGGGGTCGCATATAAACTTCTTCCTAATCTCCATGAAGAAATGCATTATTGACATCCAGTTGGTGAAGTTCCCATTTACGAGCTAAAGCGACGGCTAGTAGATAGCACATGGTGATCATTTTAGCAATAGGTGCAAAAGTCTCATGAAAGTCTAAGGCTTCTACTTGCGCAAAGCCCTTGGCCACTAATCATGCCTTAGATTGCTCGACGATCCTATCAGCTTTGTGTTTGATTTTATAAACCCATTTGCACCCAATGGGTTGCTTTCGTGCTCGTAAATCTTGTATTGCCCACGTGCCATTCTCCTCTAAAGCATGAATTTCATTGGCCATTGCCTTTCTCCAACATTAATCTTTCATTGCCTCATTATAATTTCTAGGCTCTTGATCATAATCAAATGTAGCCAGGAAAGCTTAATGGGACTTAGAGAAATTGCGATAAGAAACAAATTGCTCAATAGGATAGATTGTACTTGAGGATTTTGTTAGAGGGGTTCTTGCGCGGGCCGGGGGGGGGATATTTTTTTGCCCTGCTCTGGAATATGTTATTCTAGGGCTGGTTCTTGAGGGTTTAAAGATGGGGCGCCGACCAGTCAATCGATTCTCATGGGACTTGACTGCATGACATTGGGTGGCATCTCACTTGTTGGGCTCATGTCATCCTCGGGTCTATAGTTGTTGGAGCTGGAAATCATTGGCGAATTTTCCATTTGATTCATTTCCATAGGCAAAAAAGAATTGCGCATGTCAGTGAAATCGAGATCTGTTAGTAGAGGGCCTTGGACTGATCTTCAACTGACGTGGATGTTTGTTTTTACCGTGTCCAGATTTGGAGCGGGGTTTCAAATTGTTCAGCTTGTTTCTCAGGCCCTAATGACTACCAAAATGGAAAACGTTCTTCATAGAATATAATATCTCGATAAATGAAACTTTCCTCCATTCCTAGGTCAAATACCTTGCAGCCCTTCTTCCCGAGTGGATATCCCACAAATATACACTGTCTAGCCCTTTCATCAGATTTATTGAAACTCCTTTGTAACTTTTGAGCATAGCATAAGGATCCGAAACCACGAAGATGCCTGTACCGAGCTGGCTTTTCGAATAATAGTTCAAGTGGTGCTTTTCCTTTAAGAATTGGTGTAAGAGTGTGATTAATCAAGTGTGCCACAGGGAGGATGCATTCCCCCCGAAATTTGATGGATAGATTTGCCTGAAAATGTAATGCCCGTGCCACATCAAGCAAATGTCTATGTTTCCTCTCAACTCGGCCATTTTGTTGTGAGCTGGTACGTGCATGAAGTCTGATGTATAATTCCATTCTCAAAAAGAAAGTCGATCAATGGTCTTGTGAGGAATTCTTGTCCATTGTCACTATGTATGAATTTCACAATTCCTCCAAATTGGGTCTTAACCATCTTGTAGAAATTAATCAAAATTTTGCATGTCTTTGATTTTTCTTCCATCAAATGAACTCACATTGCCCTGCAAGATCATCTATTATTGTGAGAAAGTAGTGTCCTCCTGCTATCGAAGTTGTTTGATATGGACCTCAAGCATCACAATGCAATAAGTCAAAGCAACAATAAGCATTATTATTACTAGTTGGAAAATAGGAGCATGTATGTCTTGCACAGTGGCAAGCATCACAAATATCTCTATTCTCCTTATTCGTACGAAAAGCAGGAACCATCTCTAAGATGTGTCGTGAAGGATGTCCTAACCGTCGATGCCATGTTGTTGTATCCACTTTGACCATTTGAGAAGTCATGAATGCACTCACTCAACCAAATGTAGTTCACACCCCCCGGAGCTCACCCACTCTAATCGATTTCCTCGAGATTAGGTGGTGTAGAATTCAGTATGATGAGTAAACTATAATTGAGCAATTCAAGTCCCTTGTCAACTCCCAATCGATGTAAGATTGCATGTAAAGTTTGGCACATAAAGAGCATTTGTTAGAATAGTATTCTCTCCATCACGCATCCTATCTCGGTTGCATGAGTGATCGTGCGATCGGGAGTGGTGATGGACAAGGTTCGAAAATCTTCTTCCGACTACTCAGTAATCACACCTTCTAGTTATGTGTTTTGAGGCTCCCGAATCTAGGATCCATACTTCGATCGTAGTTTTGCCCTCTAATTTGTTAGACATTCTAGACATTCATGTCATCTTCAACAAGCTTACAATGCTGATACGCTAATTATATTCTTCATTTGTGAGGGTCTGATGGGTACCGTTGGCATGTTGATTCACAACTCCACTCTCAATTGGTGCAATATTATTCCTAGTAGGTGCGTTGTGACTCCCAGCTTGCGCCACATGGGTTGTGGCTGTCTTGTGCAACCTGTTAATTTGTTTTGGGTGATCATGCCCACGATTTCCTTTAAAGCCGCTACTTTGCCTTCGCCCGGAAGTGTTTCGTCTTGGTCCCCAATTTTTAGGGTACCCAATCAACTCGCAACAATGAGACTTATACTACCCAATCTTTCCACAATAGTCACATTGCAGTTTGTTATATTGATTTGTCTTATGCAATTCTTTATCGGTGGACACTACAGAAAACACTATTATTGTGGCCTCTTCTTTTGTGTCTCTTTCACAAACAATAATCTTTTGCCTCTCTTCCTCGACCGCCAAGGAATAAACTTTATGCAATGGTGGCATGCTCAAAATTTGTGAACGCATGGCGATGAATATCTCATTTTTGAGATCCATAAGGAACTGATGTATTTTCTTAGTTTTCTTTTTCTTCACGTACTTTATAGCAGCTGCACATGTGCAATCCGGAATCTCGTAGTAATCATCGAGTTCATTCCATAGGCACTTTAGCCAGATATAATAGTCTACCACAGTTCAACCTTCTTGTCTCAGGAGATTCAATTCCATCTTGATTTGATAAATTCTTGGTGCATTACCCTGTGAGTACCTTTCTTTTAACTCGTCCCACATGGTCTTCGCATCCTTTGTAAAAGCAATGCTTCCTTGAAGTGTCTTAGCACTTCTTTTGTCTTGGTCTTGGTGTAGGGCATTACCTGTTGGCCTTTTGACATGCTCCTGCCACACTCTTCAGCTGATATGTGTTTTTGAACTCAAGCAATCATCTCTCCAATTGACTCAGGTCTATCAGTCTCCAAACCCTTGCCCAGATATCAGTTGCGAACTCCACACGAAAAGGCCACTACTGCTTCTCTAGAATTTATATTTTGAACTTCCATAGTAGCATCCATGAACCGCTTCAACCAATCTCTAAGGGTTTCTCTTTCTCCCTGGTACATGGAGTAAATGTCGCCATATCTTTTTTTAATTTATATGCTACCTTCAAACTATTCAAGGAATTTCTATCGTAATTGTCTAAAATTAGAGATAGAATGCGACTCTAGGTAGTGAAACCAACTCGATGCTGCCCCAACCAAGGAAGCTAGGAATAATTTACACATATGCCCATTGGTTACATTTTTGCTAAGTAACATGTCACAAAAAACTCTTACATGTGCTTTGGGCTCTACCTTTCCATCATATAGGGGCATGTTTGTTATATTGAAATTAGGAGGAGCCAGTTCTTGCAGTATATAGTCAATAAATGGAGAGTTATATTCTTCATCTACAAGGGAGTTCTCTTGCTCGTGAATTGCTTAACTGCCATCTCAATTTGGTCATTTATCTGAGAGAGCAACTGTTCATTGCTAGAGGTTGGCACACCTATTACATGTGGTGGCAGTACCGGCCATGTGGGCTGTGATGTACCAGCATATGAAGGATGTAGAACTGGCGGAGGATGGGATGGCAAGGAATACGGAAGTGTCATAACTGGAAATGATGTTGGTAGTACTAACTTATAAGCGTGGGGCTGCACTGTTGTAGGCATATGTTGGGAATGTACCAATGCAGGTGATGCAGCTAATCCGAAGGGCGCAATTGAGCCCTAGCCATTTGCATTGGTTCAGGAGGTAAGGATCTATGATGCGAACATTGACGAACAAATGCCGCGAGACCCGGCAATAGTAAGATTGAAGTCAAATCCGGGATCGCCCAAAGGAGGTTTTCAAGGATGCGGAATATTGACCTATTGATTGTAGAGAATCAAGAACCAATATTGTAAAAGAGTGGAGAATATAGACCCGTTGGTTATATTGAACCAAGAACCAATATTATAAAAATGTTGAGGATCACACGTTATACACTCGTAATCCTTACAAAGTTGCTAAATAACAATGAGGAGAAAAACTCTCAGAAATATGATGTTTGCAAAAGTCTACCACTAACCACTATAGAGATTTATAAAAGGAGGTGCCCTAGTCCCGAGCCACAGACGATCCGTTATAACTTTGGCTAGAAATGACTCTATTGCGATCACCAGGCCTCAATAATCACCCTCAAGTCATTCAAAACGTAATTTGAGTATGAAATTTTTCGCGATAATGGAGGTGCCCTTGTCCTGAACCATGGATGATCTGTTGTAACTTTGGTCGGAAATGACTCCATTGCGATCATCACGCCTCAATGATCGCCCTCAAGTCGTTTGAAATGTAATTTGAGAGCGAAATTTGCTGTGATAATGGAGGTGCCCTCATCTCGAACCACAGACGATCTGTCGTAACTTTTGCTCCAAATGACTCCATTGCGATCATCAGGCCCCATTGATCGCCCTCAAGTCGTTCGAAATGTAATTTGAGAGCGAAATTTCCCGTGATAATGGAGGTGCCCTCGTCCCAAACCACGGACGATCTATTGTAACTTTGGCGGGAAATGACTCCATTGTGATCACAAGGCCTCAATGATCGCCCTCAAGCTGCCCGACACGTAATTTGAGAGCAAAATTTCTCGTCATAATGGAGGTGCCCTCATCCCAAACGGCAGACGATCCGTCGTAACTTTGGCTGGAAATGACTCCATTGCGATCATTAGGCCTCAATGATCGCCCTCAAGTAGTCCAAAATGTAATTTGAGAGCAAAATTTCCCGTGATCATGGAGATGACTTTGTCCTGAACCACAGATGATCCATCATTAGAAATGACTCCATTGCGATTGCTAGGCCTAAATGATCACCCTCAAGTGGTCTTAAACAAAATTTAAGAGCAAAATTTCCCATGATAATGGAGGTGCCCTCGTCCCGAACCACAGACGATCCATCATAATTTTGGCCAAAAATGACTCCATTGCAATCACTAGGCCTCAATGATTGCCCTCAAGTCGTCCGAAATGCAGTTTGAGAGCGAAATTTCTCGTGATAATGGAGGTGCCCCCGCCTTGAACCACAAATGATTCGTCGCAACTTTTGTTGGAAATGACTCCATTGCGATCACCAAGCCTCAATGATCGCCCTCAAGTCGTCCGAAATGTAATTTGAGAGCAAAATTTCCCGTGATAATGGAGGTGCCCTCATCTGAAACCACGGATGTTCCATCCTAACTTTGGCTAGAAATGACTCCATTGCGATTACCAGGCCTCAATGATCGCCATCAAGTCGCCTGAAACGTAATTTGAGAGTAAAATTTCCCATCATAATGGAGGTGCCCTCGTCCCAAACCGCGGATAATCCATTGTAACTTTGGCTGGAAATGACTCCATTATGATCATTAGGCCTCAATAATTGCTTTCAAGTTGTCCGAAAAGTAATTTGATAGCAAAATTTCCTGTGATAATGGAGGTGCCCTCGTCTCGAACCACAAATAATTCGTCATAACTTTGGTTAGAAATCACTCCATTGCGATCACTAGGCCTAAATGATCGCCCTCAAGTTGTCCAAAATATAATTTAAGAGCAAAATTTCCCGTAATAATGGAGGTGGCCTCGTCCCGAACCACGGACGATCCATCGTAATTTTGCCCAGAAATGACTCCAAATCACCAGGCCTCAATGATTGCCCTCAAGTTGTCTGAAACGCAATTTGAGTGCGAAATTTCTCGTGATAATGGAGGTGCCCCCGTCCCAAACCATGGACGATCCATTGTAATTTTGGTTGGAAATAACTCCATTGCGATCACCAGACCTCAATGATCGCCCCCAAGTCATCCAAAATGTATTTTGAGAGCGAAATTTCCCATGATAATGGAGGTGCCCTCATCCCCAACCACGGATGATCCGTCATAACTTTGCTCTGAAATGACTCCACTGTGATCACCAAACCTCAATGATCACCCTCAAGTCATCTGAAATGTAATTTGAGTGCGAAATTTCCCGTGATAATGGAGGTGCTGTCGTCCCGAACAATGGTCGATCCATTGTAACTTTGGCTGGAAATGACTCCATTGCGATCACTAGGCCTCAATGATCGCCCTCAAGTTGTCCAAAACGTAATTTGAGGGTGAAATTATCTGTTGTAACTTTGGTCGGATATGACTCCATTGAGATCACCAGGCCTCAATGATTGCCCTCAAGTCGTCCGAAACGTAATTTAAGCATGAAATTTCCCGTGATGATGGAGGTGCCATCGTCCCGAACCACGGATGATCCGTCATAACTTTGGCAGGAAATGACTCTATTGCGATCACCAGGCCTCAATGATCACTCTCAAGTCATCCGAAACGTAATTTGAGAGCCAAATTTCCCGTGATAACGGAGGTGCCTTCATCCTAAGTCACAGACGATCCGTTGTAACTTTGGCTTGAAATGACTCCATTGCAATCACCAGGCCTCAATGATTACCCTCAAGTCGTCCGAAACGTAATTTGAGTGCAAAATTTCCCATGATAATGAGGTACCATCATCCCGAACCATGGTCGATCTGTCGTCACTTTGGCTGGAAATGACTCCATTGCAATCACCAAGCGTTAATGATCACCCTCAAGTCATCCGAAACATAATTTAAGAGCGAAATTTCCAGTGACAATGGGGTGCCATTCTCTTGAACCACGGACAATCCGTCGTAACTTTGGCCAGAAATGACTCGATTGCGATCATTAGGCCTTAATGATTGCCCTCAAGTCGTCCGAAATGTCACTTGAGAGTGAAATTTCCCAAGACAATGGAGATTTGCTTTGTTATGAAAAGCTACCTCTATCTTCTTCTTTGTTTGTGGGTGTGCCCCTCTATTTATAAGGTATTTCTACCTCCTCTAAACTGGTTGTGGTCAGTGTGGGATAAGAAATTCCGGGTCCCACCATTTTGGCTCAGCTCACGCGGCGTAGCACTGTTCATACCACGGTGCACTGATACTATTATGCGATTCGTTTGGTTGTAACTTCCTCATTTTAACTCCAAATCATGTACGGTTTGAAGCATTGGATTCCTATCTTGATGATCTTTCTATTGTTATTTGGCATGTTTTCTGTGGAGGAAGTCCTACAAACACCTAGACAAACTTAGAGGATGGATAAGGAGCACAAATATTCACATTTCAGCAAAAACAATACAAATAACAAGTGGAATGCATTTCCTTAGCTCAAGTTTAAGGTCTGAAAGTGTACTTCAAATATAACATCTATGGTATTATCACACCCTCAAACCTAAATTTTTGCTTGTCCTCGAGCAAAACTTTAAGCACAACAATTCAAAAGTTAAAGATGCGTCATCACTTCTTCAATTGGTAGCAATGCTCATAATGTGTTTACAATACTTTCAAGACTTTCCCTTAAAGTTCTTAGATATGGCCATGTTTCTTACTTAACCTTGAGTTTCAATGATCCAAACCTCATGATTTCATTTCAACTCGTGCAGTGTCGAACAATCCCTTACACTTAGCCCTAAGTCTTGACCTCACTGATGTGCACCATAAGGAAATACTCAAGCAAACATTCGTCTAGCTATTAGTTCATTGCATGATCTCATATTTTTGCTCTTACTTTTTTCCATATTTACGCTTAGCAAATAACCCTTACTTGGGCGGTGCACAACTTTTAAGGGCCCGCACCTCCGCTGGCTTTGTAATTTGCTCACACACTTTTCATGAGCCAGTTGGATGAACAGATAGTCCCCCACAAGTACATGCCGAGCTGTATTGCTAGCACACTTAGTACATCAATTTGGGCTCAAACCCGAACAGAGGCACTCAAAGCCTTGGCACATCTTTCCTTGTATACTCAATTTTAGCCTAACACATTTTTGCAAAAGCATTTCCAAAGATGACACTTACTGCCCTTAATTTAAGATCTAGATATAAGGTTCATGTACAATTAATTGGCGATGAAACTCATCACAAGAATTCTCACAATTCCACCTAGAGTCAAGCAATCACTCTAGCCATTAATTATCATCACTGAACAAGGATCAACTCAAGTTCCCTACTCACACCTTGCAAGCATTCCTATCGATAAAAAACATCATCATTTTTGCATTTTCAATTTTTTTTCCCGGAACAAATGCAAGATGAATTAAACATGCAATTATCTAACACCCTATGAGCTATATGTCATGCAAATGCAAACGCAAACAAGCAAACAAGCAAGCAAACAATTGTGGTGCACCATCTAAATGACACGAATTTTCATGCGCCCCCCAACAAAAAAAACCTAAGCTAAGCATTGTCCTCAAATGTTAAGAAAAGTGAAGAGAAAGGGTTAACGGATGCTCCCCTTGTGTCAAAGTTGATGGAATGGCCTTCTAGTCATCGAAGCCACTGCTTCCTCATCTTCACCATCCTCTTGCCGGTGTTTGCTTGTGTGAGCAAGTGGATAATGCATGCTAGTTTGAAACGAAGACTATTCTCAAGTGCAAAATTAAAAATTAAACAAACAAACAAAGCTAAAGTAAATAAACCAAGCTTGGGTTGCCTCCCAAGAAGCGCCACCGAGCGAATCCGAGGCCCAAATTTTCTGATGTTATGCATCCTTCAAGTGGATCGAGGCCTCCTAAATATCCTTTGACTCTTTGAGCATTGACCTTGAATGTTTCATTTGTGGCTTCATTCTTTAGCTCGAGGACACCATATGGTAACACTTGGTTAATTCGGAATGACCCCCGACCATCTTGATTTTAGTTTTCCTGGAAACAACTTTAATCGTGAATTAAATGATAACACAAGTTGACTAGGATGGAAACTCTCTTACCATAATTTTTCGATCATGCCACGTTTTCACCTTTTCCTTACAGATACGGTGATTCTCGAACACTTGTTGGCAAAGCTCATCAAGTTCATGCAATTGAAGAAGTCTTTTCTCACCGGCCTTTTTCAAGTCGAAGTTGAGAGTCTTGATTGCCCAATATGCTTTGTGTTTCAACTCCACCGGGAGGTGACATGCTTTGTCGAAAACCAAGTGGTATGGGGATGTGCCTAAGGGCATCTTGAACGCTGTCCGGTATGCCCATGAAGCATCATCGAGCTTGTGAGCCCAATCCTTCCGGGAAGTGTTGACTATCTTTTCGAGTATCCTTTTGATTTCTCGGTTGGATACTTCCGCCAATCCATTGGTTTGAGGATGATATGCTAAGGCTACCTTATGACGTTTTCCGTGCTTGGCCATGAGCTTGTCAAACTGTTTGTTGCAGAAGTGGGATCCGCCATCACTGATAACCGCTCTCGGTGCTCCATATCTTGAGAAGATATTTCCTTGCAAGAATTTAAGAACAACATTAGCATCACATGTTGGAGAGACAATTGCCTCTACCCATTTGGAAACAGAATCCACCGCAAGCAATATGTAACGGTTGCCAAATGATGAAGGAAATGGCCCTGTGAAATCTATTCCCCAAATATCAAATAGTTCCACTTCGAGAATTGAATTCAATGGCATGTGATGATGTCTTGAAATATTGCCTACTCGTTGACATCCATCACAAGTTGAGATGTAGGCAAAAGTATCACAAAAAATAGTCATCCAATAAAAACCTTATGCTAGTATTTTCCTAGCAGTTTTGTGTCCCCCGTAATGACCTCCATAAGGAGATTCATGACAACTCTTTAGTATGTCTAGCTACTCATTATCTGGGACACATCTTCTCAACAGATGATCAGGTCCTATTTTAAACAGATATGGTTCATCTCAAATGTATTTCATGCAATCACTCAAAAATCTTTTCCTTTGTTGAGCATTAGATTCAGATGGAATGTATCGAGAAGCCAAATAATTCACAACATCGACAAACCAAGGAACAGATGATGATAAGGTAAAAACTTGTTCATCTGGAAAGAACACGTTAATTACCACTTTTTCCATGCACTCCTTGTTCTCTAGTTGGGATAAGTGATCTGCCACTTGATTCTCTTATCCCTTTCAGTCTCGAATCTCAAGGTGAAACTCTTGTAGAAGAAGGACCCATCGGATGAGTCACACTTTTGCATTCTTCTTTTGGATAAGATACTTGATTGCTGCATGATTAGTAAAAACAGTAACTTTAGTGCAAATCAAGTATGATCGGAATTTATCAACAACAAAAACTACAGCAAGAAACTCCTTCTCTGTTGTTGTGTAGTTGGTTTGGGCCTCATCAAGTGTTCTACTTGCATAATATATAATATGGAAGATTCTGTTTCTCCTTTGGCCTAGAGCTACACCTACTGCAAAATCACTTGGATCGCACATTAGTTCAAAAGGTAAAGACCAGTCAGGGGCAACTATAATGGGTGCAAAAACAAGTCTTGGCTTCAATTTAGTAAAAGCCTACAAGCAATCATCGTTAAACACAAAAGGAACATCCTTTTCTAAGAGGTTACACAATGGTTTTGTTATTTTTGAAAAGTCCTTGATAAACCTTCTATAGAAACCGGCATGTCCTAAGAAGCTCCTAACACCTTTGACATTTGTTGGTGGTGACAACTTTTCAATTACAGTAATCTTGGTCCTATCTACCTCCATGCCCTTTTTAGAAATTTTGTCCCAAAACTATTCATTCTTTTACCATGAAGTGGCATTTTTCCCAATTTAAAACAAGGTTAGTTTCCTCACATCATTTAAGGATAAGGACAGATTAGCCAAACATTCATCAAATGAGTTTCCATACATTGAAAATCATCCATAAAAACTTCTACGCACTTGTCAATCAAATCAGAAAATATAGACATCATACATCTATGAAAAGTGGCTGGTGCATTACACAACTCGAATGGCATTCGCTTGAACACAAATGTGCCAAAGGGCTCACAAATGTGGTTTTTTCCTGATCGTTAGGAGCTATAGCAATTTGACTATATCCTGAATAGCCATCTAAGAAACAAAAGTAGTCCATAAAGGGAAGTGGAAAATGACCCTCCCTGCAATTCTATCAAGCATCTCATCAATAAAGGGAAGTGGAAAATGATCCTTACGTATGGCCTTGTTTAGCTTGCAGTAATCCATGCATATTCTCCATCCTGTCACAATTCTAGTTGGAATTAACTCATTACCTTCATTTATTATGACTATCATGCCGCTTTTCTTAGGCACACACTATACTGGACTTACCCATTTACTATCGAAGATAGGAATTATTATACCTGCATCGAGCCATTTGAGGATCTATTTCTTAACTACCTCCTTCATGATAGGATTAAGCCTCATTTGTCCTTCTATCGACTGCTTGTGGTTTTCTTTAAGCAACATCTTGTGCATGCATATCGAGGGGCTAATTCCTTGGATATCAGCTATTGTCCACCCAATTGCTTTCATGCGGTTCTGAAGAACTCGAATGAGTTTTTCTTCCTGTACTGATGTTAAATCGGATGGAACAATAACAAGAGGTGTGAAAGAAGTGCCAAGGAACGCATACCTTAAATGTTCTGGTAAGGGCTTAAGTTCCAGTTCTGGTGGTTCTTGAATGGATGGGTTTAAAGAATTAGGTTTGACCTCCAAAGGTTCGAAATATGACACATTCTGTGGTAGAGAGGGGCAGGACTCCATTATCTTGAGGACCTCTTGCAGATCTTGATCATCTGAAGTGACTTCCCAGTTAGAACTGATTCGAGAAGATCCTCTGATGTTATCTCTTGGACGGCTGTCCTAATCACCTGCTCACATACATCAATGGAGAGAACTTCATTAGGTTCCCTAGGATGTTTCAATGCATTATAAACGTTAAATGTTACTTCCTGGCCATTCACACGTGTAGTCAGTTCTCCTTTCTGCACATCGATTAGTGCCTGACTAGTTGCCAAGAATGGGCAGCCCAAAATTATTGGGATGCTCTTGTCCTCATCATAATCCAAAATAATGAAATCAACAGGGAATATGAATTTGTTTACTTTAACTAGAACATCCTCCACAATTCCTATGGGATAAGCCAATGATCTATCAGCTAATTGCAGTTGGCTTAACCTCACCTACCCCTAATTCCTTGAATACAGTATAAGGTATGAGATTTATGCTAGCACCCAAATCACATAATGCCCTAACTTCGAAGCTTTCACCAATAGAACAAGGGATAATGAAACTTCCTGGGTCTTTGAGCTTCGGAGGAAGCTTTTTCTGAAGGATTACACTTGCCTCTTCTGTTAGTGCAACAGTCTCGTAATCGGAAAGCTTCCTCTTTCGTGAAAGGATATCCTTCATGAACTTGGCATAGCTCGGCATTTGCTCTAATGGTTCTGCAAAAGGGATGTTAATGTGCAGTTTACGGAATGTATCAAGAAACTTACGAAATTGAAACTCATATTGAACTTGCTTTGCTATTTGTGGATATGGTAATGGAGGGTATGTCGAGTAGGCTTGTTGGTGGTGACTTCCTTTGGTTGGGTCATTCCTGGTGGTTGTGGGTTGCTACTCTCCACCCGGCATTCTGGCCCCGAGGCACCTCGGTGTGGCTGGTGGGTACCGTGGTGTGCCTATCTCTCGTGCCTACCGGTCTGCTCTATGTCCCTGTGGCCTCAGCTATTGGGCACCTTGGCACCTTGGTGCTGCAATATGTGGACTGCAATGCTACATGTCTTTTGACCGCAGTGGGCTCTTGGGACCCCACCGTGTGTTTCATAGTTTCATCGTGTGCTGGATTTTTCTCTTATTCTTTGACTCAAGCTAGCTACGATCGACACCCACCTTTTTCCCACTTCTCAGCATGATAGCATTCACGTGCTTGGATCCGCCTTCCCTTGGATTTATCTCAGTGTTGCTCGGAAGTGATCCTTGTGCCCAAACTCCAACAGCTTGAGCAATTTCTCCTAGTTGAGTTTCCATGTTCTTCATTTGTGTCTATAAAGTAACAATGCTATTAGTGTTAGATTTTACACTAGCATTAGTGTTCTTGTTAGCCACCATAGGCTCAAGAAAAGCATTTTCAAGCTTTGTAAGCCGTTTGTATTCATTCGGTGTCGGCTTTTTCATCGGTTGGAACCCCGAGGGTTGAGCTAGCCGGTTGTTAGCATATGAAATGCTGGGGTGCTTTCACCAACCCGGATTGTAAGTGTTTGAATATGGTTTATTCCTCGGGTTGCTTCCCACAAAATTTGCCTCCTCGTGCCTAGTTCCATTGGGTAGTCTTCAAAGGTTGTTGATGTCGCTCCGACTCCTTGTGGCTTCATGGTTGCCATTAAGACATCCATCTTGTCTGAGAGGGCTGTTAGAGCGTCCACCGAATGAATTTCGGCTGTCCCCTTTTGAGCCATGTTTCGCTCTGACACCACTTTTGTTGCTAATGCCTTGATAAGGTTGTATGCCTCTCCTGTGTCTTCTCAAGCATTGTGCCTCCTGCAGCAGCATTAATATAAGTTTGTAAGGCATTAGAAATTCTATTATAAAAGGCATTTACCACTTGCTACATCGGAAGGTCATGATGTGGACAATTATGCAATAAACCCTTGTAGCGCTCCCATGCTTCTGGCAAGGTTTCCATCGGAAGTTGCTTAAATGATGTGATATCGCTCCTCAACTTAGTCATCTTGGAGGGTAGAAAATACTTCATGAGAAACTTCTCCACAATGATGTCCTAACTGTTTAGGGATCCGGTGGGAATGAGCTAAGCCATGTCCTTACCTTGTCCCTATGAGAGAAAGGAAACAAAGTCATTTTAATGTAATCTTGAGGAACCTGTTTTGTCTAAAAGTATCACGCAAATCATTAAAAATAGCAGGATGAGCACGAGGGTCCTCATTAGGTCCATTGCTAAATGAGCATGTTGTTTGAATCATTTGGAGCATCATCAGTCTAATCTCGAACGTGTGAGCTTGAACAGCCAGTTTGGCGATACTCGATCGATTGTCCGTTCGCGGTCTCACAAAGTGTCTCATCTTAAGTGCGGGGTTGTCTTGAGGGTCCTCCATGTTATGAGAAGATGAAATCTCCACAAGTGATTGTTCTCGCCTCCTGCAGATTAGAGTTCGCTCTATTTCCGGATCAACCGGTAGCAAGTCTTGTTGAGATCTCCTACTCATACACCGAGAGACTACAAAACAAGGGAATGAGAACTAAAAACAAGAGAAAAGTACAGAAAAATAAATTGGCTTGGTCGAAGTCAAGTGCTTCAATTCGGGTTGATAGATACACTTCGATCCCCGACAACGGCGCCAAAAACCTTGTTCACTATCAGCCTGCAAGAGGACGGATCACAAGTAGTAAACCTGGCGAGCGGGTATTGTTCCCATGAGGATCAAAACCTATCGAGCACGAATTTAGAACACAAAGTACCAAGCCAAACCACACAATAGTTGCAAAGACGTAGAAATTGCAAGAAAAGAAGTAAAAGCATATAATCTAAAGAAAACAAAAATATCTTTATACAATCTCAACAAGGAAACGATTCTAGGGGTTCAATTTCACTTAGGTCTATTTCAATCCTTTTGGACTTAATTAACCAGATCAAGTCAAGCATTCTTTTCTCCTATCCACGGGGTTCAAAAGTCACCTAATTCGACTCTCATCATAACTAGGATGTATCCCTAGGATGATCCTAACCTACTCTATCTCTAGGTAGTTAGAATTAAGGGACCAAATGTCATGTTCATAACTGTATCGGGATAACTAGGGTGATGGCTATCTCTCGAGCCTTCTCACACGTCTCTTCTAACTCTTAGAATGACTAATCTATCTCTCGGTACGATTATTCCTAAGCTATGTTTACTTAGGCTATGGGATTCTCACTCTCGTGTTTCCTAACTGTCCCTTAGATCGATTTATCGACTTGGCCAGACATCAATAAACGCACGAAGTACAGTAAACATAAAGGAAATAGAACACCTTCATAGATCCGGGAAATGGAAGCTCAATACATGGATGAAATAAACACTAAGATTCACTTACAACCCTAGACAGTAAAAGTAGCCAGACACGGTTATATTACAATACATGTTCATCGGAATTGAAAGTGACGAAACCAAAATAAAGAGAAAGTAGCTAAAGGTAGAAGAGGTCTTAAACACTGATTATGAGCTTGATTCGTTAGCTCTTCTACCCACGGCCTGTGTTTTGATGCCCCGGGTTAGTAACCTTAATCAGCCAAAAATCTTGTCCGGGTTTGCTTTGTTATGAAAAGCTACCTCTATCTTCTTCTTTGTTTGTGGGTGTGCCCCTCTATTTATAAGGTATTTCTACATTCTCTAAACTTGTTGTGGTCAGTGTGGTATAAAAAATCCCAAGTCCCACCATTTTGGCTCAGCTCACGCAGTGCAGCACTGCTCATACCGTAGTGCACTAATACTGTTTTGCGCAATTTATTTTATTTAACTGTAACTTCCTCATTTTAGCTCCAAAACATGCACAACTTGATGCGTTGGACTCCTGACTCGACCAGCTTTCTATTCATATTTGGCATGTTTTCTGTTGAGAAAGTCCTACAGCCACCTAGACAAACCTAGATGATGGATAAGGAGCACAAATATTCACATTTCAGCAAAAAAACACAAATAACAAGTGGAATACAATTTCTTAGCTCAAGTTTAAGGCCTGAAAGTGTACTTCAAAAATAACATCTATGGTATTATCAATAATGTAGGTGCCCTCGTCCCGAACCACAGATGATCCGTCGTAACTTTATCTGGAAATGACTCTATTACGATCACTAGGCCTCGATGATCGCCCTTAAGTTGTCCAAAACGTAATTTGAGAGTGAAATGAAGGTGCCCTCATCCTGAACCACGGATGATTTGTTGTAGCATTGGCCAGAAATCACTCCATTGCGATCACCACACCTCAATGATCGCCCTCAAGTCATCCAAAATGTAATTTGAGAGCGAAATTTCCCTTGATAATGGAAGTGCCATCATCCCGAACCACGGATGATCCATCGTAACTTTGGCCCCAGATGACTCCATTGCGATCACTTGACCTCAATGATCACCCTCAAGTCGTCCGAAACATAATTTAAGTGCAAAATTTGCAGCGATAATGGAGGTGCTCTCATCCCGAACCACAGACAATCCATCGTAACTTTGGTAAAAAATGACTCTATTGAGATCACCAACCTCAATGATCGCCTTCAAGTCGTCCGAAACGTAATTTGAGTGCTAAATTTCCCGTGATAATGGAGGTGCCTCCGTCCCGTACCACGAACGATCCATCGTAACTTTTGTCGGAAATGACTCCATTGTGATTGCCAGGCCTCAATGATCGCCCTCCAGTCATCCGAACTATAATTTGAGAGCAAAATTTCCCATGATAACGGAGGTGGCCCCGTCCCGAACCACAGACGATCCATCGTAACTTTGGCTAGAAATGACTCCATTGGGATCACCAGACCCCAATGATTGCCCTCAAGTTATCTGAAACATAATTTGAGAGTGAAATTTCCCGTGACAAGGGAGGTGCCCTCGTCCCGAACCACGGACGATCCGTCGTAACTTTGGCTGGAAATGAGTCCATTGTGATCACCAGGCCTGAATGATTGCCGTCAAGTCGTCTAAAACATAATTTGAGGGCGACATTTCCCGTGACAATGGAGGTACCCTCATCGCCAAACCACGGACGATCCGTGATAACTTTGGTCGGAAATGACTCCATTGCAATCACCAAGCCTCAACAATCGCCCTCAAGTTGTCCAAAACATAATTTGAGAGTGAAATTTCCCGTAAATGGAGGTGCCCTCATCCGGAACCACGGACGATCCATCGTTATTTTGGCTGGAAATGAGTCCATTATGATCACCACGCCTGAATGATTGCCCTCAAGTCATCCGAAATGTAATTTGAGAGTGAAATTTCCCGTGATAATGAAGGTGTCCTCGTCCCAAAGCACGGATAATATGTCGTAATATTAGCCGAAAATGACTCCATTCCAATCAACAAGCCTCAATGATCGCCCTCATGTCGTCTGAAACGTAATTTGAGAGCAAAATTTCCAGCAAAAATGGAGGTGTCCTCGTCCCGAACCATGAGCGATCCGTCATAACTTTGGTCGAAAAAGAATCCATTGCGATCACCGCACCTCAATGATCACACTCACTGAAATTTCGCCAAATAATGGAGGTGCCCTCATCTCGAACCACGAATGATCGATCGTAACTTTTGCTCCAAATGACTCCATTGCAATCATCAGACCTCAAAATCCCCTCAAGTCGTCCGAAACATAATTTGAGAGTAAAATTTACAGCGATAATGGAGGTGCTCTCGTCCCAAACTACGGATGATCCATCGTAACTTTGGCCAGAAATGACTCCATTGTGATCACTAGGCCTCAATGATCGCCCTCAAGTTGACCGAAACGTAATTTGAGTGTAAAATTTCCTGTGATAATGGAGGTGCCCCATCCCAAACCACAAACAATCTGTTGTCATTTTTGCTGGAAATGACTCCATTGCGATCACCAGGCATCAATGATCACCCTCAAGTCGTTCGAAATGTAATTTGAGAGTAAAATTTCCCGTGATAATGGAGATGGCCTTGTCTCGAACCACGGACGTTCCGTCGTAACTTTGGCCGGAAAAGACTTCATTGCAATCACTAGCCCTCAATAATTGCCCTAAAGTCATTTAAAACATAATTTGAGAGTGAAATTTCCCGTGATGATGGAGGCGCCCTCGTCACGAACCACGAACGATCCATCATAATTTTGTCTTAAAATGACTCCATTGCAATCACCAAGCCGCAATGATCGCCCGCAAGTTGTCCGAAACGTAATTGAGAGAGAGATTTCCCGTTACGATGGTGGTGCCCTCATCCCCAGCCACGGACGATCCATGGTAACCTTGGCCAGACATGACTCCATTGCGATCACCAAACCTCAAAGATCGCCCTCAAGTCATCCGAATGTAATTTGAGAGTGAAATTTCCAATGATAATGGAGGTGCCCTCGTCCCAAACCACAGACGATCCGTCGTAACTTTGGCTGGAAATGACTCCTTTGCTATCATCGGCCTCAATGATCGCCCTCAAGCTGTTCGAAACATAATTTGAGAGCAAGATTTCCAGTGATAATGGAGGTTCCCACGTCCCGATCCATGGACAATTCGTCGTAATTTTGGCTGGAAATGACTGCATTGCGATCAACACGCCTCAATGATCGCCCTCAAGTCATCTGAAATGTAATTTGAGAGCATAATTTACAGAGATAATGGAGGTGTCGTCGTCCCGAACCATTGGTGATCTGTCTTAACTTTGGCCAGAAATGGCTCCATTGCTAACACCAGGCCTCAATTATCGGCCTCAAGTCATCTGAAACGTAATTTGAGTGCGAAATTTCCCATGATAATGGTTGTGCCCCTGTCCCGAACCACGGATGATTCATTGTAACTTTTGCTGGAAATAACTCCATTGCGATCACTAGACCTTAATGGTCGCCATTCAAGTCGTTCAAAACATAATTTGAGAGCAAAATTTCCCCTGATAATGGAGATGCCCCTGTCCCAAACGATGGATGATCCGTCGTAACTTTGGGCTGAAATGACTCCGCTGCGATCACCAGGCCTCAATGATCGCTCTCACATTGTCCGAAATGTAATTTGAGAGTGAAATTTCTCATGATAATGGAAGTGCCCTCATCCCAAACCACAAATGATCCGTCGTAACTTTGGCTGGAAATGACTCCATTGCGAGCACCGGGCCTCAATGATCGCTCTCAAGTCATCCAAAATGTAATTTAAGGGCGAAATTTCCCTTGATAACGTGGGTGCCCTCGTCCTAAACCACAGATGATCCATCGCAACTTTGGCTAGAAATGACTCTATTGCGATCACCAGGCCTCGATGATAGCCCTCAAGTCATCCGAAACATAATTTGAGAGTGAAATGGAGGTACCCCCGTCCCGAACCATGGACAATTGATCGTAACTTTGGTCGGAAATGACTCCATTGCGATTGTTTGCCTATCAGCCCGCAAAAGGACGGATCGCAAGTAGTAAACCCGGCGAGCGAGTATCGTTCCCACGATGATTAAAGCCTATCGAGCACGAATTTAGAACACCAAATACCAAGCCAAACTGCACAATAGTTTAGAGAATGCATAAACAACTAGAAACAAAAGTAAAAACAGACAACCTACAGAAAACAGAGATAGCTTTATATGTTTTCAACAAGAAAATAATTCTAGGGATTCAGCTTCACTTAGGTCTATTTCAATCCTTTCGAACTTAATTAACTGGATCCAGTCAAGTGTCCTCTTCTCCTATCCACGGGTTCTCATGTCACCTAATCTGACTCTCGTCGTAACTAGGATGTATCCCTAGGATAATCCTAACCCACTCTATCTTTGGGTAGTTAGAATTAAGGGACCAAGTGTCACGTTCGTAACCGTATCGGGATGTCTAGGGTGATGGCTACCTCTCGGGCCTTCTCACACGCCTCTTCTAGCTCTTAGAATGACTAACCTACCTCTCGACACGGTTGTTCCTAAGCTATGTTTACTTAGGCAACGGGATTCTCACTCTCGTGTTTCCTCACCGTTCCTTAGATCGATTCATCAAGTTGGCCAGACATCAACAAACGCATGAAGTACAATAAACATAAGCGAAATAGAACACCTTCATAGATCCGGCAAATAGAAGTTCAATACATGGCTGAAATAAACACTAAGCTCCACTTACTACCCTAGAGAATAAGAAACTAGCCGGACATGGTTATACCACAATACACGTTCATCGGAATTAAAAGTTACGAAACCAAAATGAAGAGAAAGGAACTAAGAATAGAAGAAGTCTCAAACACTAATGAGGAGGTTGATTCCTTGGCTTCTTCTATCCCCGAACCGTGTTCTGACGCCCCAGGTTTGTAACCTTAATCTGCCAAGAATATTGTCCGAGAATGCTTAGTTATGAAATGCTATCCCTCTTTTTCCTTTTTTCATCTTGTGGGTGTGCACCTCCATTTATAAGGTATTTGTATCCTTCCCAAAGTTGGCATGGTCAATGTGGGATAAAATTGTTGGGTCCCACCATTTCGCCTCAGTGCACCGCGGTGTGAACAGTGTTGCACCATGGTGAGCTAAGGCGAAATTCAGCCGTAAATGCTCTCAGTGAACTGCGGTGTTGCACTGTTCACACCGCGGTGCACTGTGTCTGTTCTGCGTAGTTTTCTTCGATTGGCCATAACTTCCTCATTTTAGCTCTAAATCATGCATGGTTTGATGCGTTGGATTTCTGACTCGACGAGCATTCTGTTGTATATTATTTGCCATGTTTTCTATTGAGGAAGTCCTGAAAACACCCAGATACACTTAGAGGATGGATAGGGAGTATAGAAATTCACATTTCAGCAAAAACAACACAAATAACAAGTGGGATGCATGCTTTCAACTCAAGTTTAAGGTCTGAAAGTGTACTTCAAATATAACTTCCAAGGTATTATCACACCCGCAAAGCTAAACTTTTGCTCGTCCTCGAGCAAAGCGCTAAGCACAATAATTCAAAAGGTTAACATGCATCTTCACTTCTTCAATTGGTAGCAATGCTCATAATTTGTTTTCGGTACTTTCAAGCCTTTCCCTTAAAGTTCTCAGTGATGGAAGTGTTTCATAGCTTCGAGTTTCAATGATCCAAACCTCATGATTTCATTTCAACCTGTGCAGTGTCGTGCAATCTCTTACACTTAACCCTAAGTCTTGACCTCACTATTGTGTATCATAAGGAAATACTCATGCAAACATGCGTCTAGCTATTAGTTCAATGCATGATCTCACATTTTGCTCTTATTATTATTATTTTTCTCATCTTTACACTTAGCAAACAACCCTTACTCGGGTGGTGCACAACTTTGAAGGGCTTGCACCTTTGCTTGTTTTGTAATTTACTCACATACTTTTGACGAGCCAGTCAGATGAATAGATAGTCCCCCACAAGTACATGTCGGGCCGTATTGCCAGCACACTTAGTGCATCAAATTGGGCTCAAACCCGAACAGAGGTACTCAAACCCTTGGCACATCTTTCCTTATTTACTCACTTTTAGCCTAACACATTTTTGCAAAAGCATTTCCAAAGATGACACTTACTGCCCTTGACTTAAGATCTAGATGTAAGGTTCGTGTACAAATAAATGGGGCTGAAAATCATCACAAGATTCATCACAATTTCACCTTCAGTCAAGCAATCACACTAGCCATTAATTATCATCATAGAACAAGGGTCAACTCAAGTTCCCTACTAACGCCTTACAAGAATTCCTATCCCTCAAAAACATCATCATTTTTCAAGGTTTTTTTTTTTGAATTCGAAAATAACTGCAAGATGAAATAAACGTGCAACTATCAAACATCCTATGAGCTATATGTCATGCAAATGCAAGCAAAGAGCAAACAAGGAAGCAAATAGTCTAACCGGCTTTAACACGAAATTAACATACTTCACCCCCCCCCAAAAAAAAAACCTAAGCTAAGCATTGTCCGCAATGTTTAGAAAAGCAAAGAGAACGGGTTAATGAATGCTCCCCTTGAGTCAAAGTCGTTGTGGTGGCCTTCTGGTCATCCTCTTCATTGCTTTCCTCCTGGTAGTCGCCCGAATCCACATTCATTTCATTTGTATCAGCGGACTCCTCCTCACTTGTTGACGGAATGGGTGGATATTCGTGGAGGCTGATTCGTAATGCTTGGCTGATAAGTCCTTCATTTTGTTCCCGAATGTGTACTGTTTGTCCGATGAACCGAGTTCATTTCTTTTGGCGTTGATTCATCTTCACTGTTAAAGCATGTGTTTCTCGGATCATTCAAGTGACTGGGTCCTCCTCCGGTCTTTGCTCTTCTTCTGCTTGGTCAGCTCCTTGAGCTTCCTCACCTTGGTTGTCACGATCCTGCATGTTGCAAATGGTTGCTGCATTAATGGGCTCACGAGTTGTGGCGCCATCCATTGCCTCGTTCAACGGGATACCTGCATGTCTGCAAAGTGAAGTAATCAAACAACGGAACCACATACGACCTCCTATCCCATACCCGTAATCTTGAATTTGGGAAAGTAAGAATGTGGCAAGATCAAAATAATGATGTGTCATGATGCAATATATGAGGTAGATCCGCATCTTTATAACTTGTGATATTGCAGATATAGGCATGATACGAGATGTCACAAAGAGGAGCCACACTCATGCTCGAAAATTCAAATGTTTTCTCAAAATGGTTAAATGCTCCTTGGTGTGTACATGCCAATTTGCACCGGGTTTTGCAATCGCATTCAAAATGTCATCTTCATCAATATTTTCTATCACAGCAGCAAGCATGGGTGCATGTGGAGTCCTAATGACTTGCCTAATATCTTCTATTATGAATGACATGTGCACTCCTCTCATGTATACTGTCTCATCACCCGAGTGGGCCAAATTAGCATAAAATTCTAACACTAGTTTCAAATTGCCCGCTTGGGGTGCTGCACAAAAATGAGTCCAATTCAAAACAACAATATCTTCCATGAAAGAGGCCATCAAGTTATGATTGTCAAAGATAAATCCCCTCTACACATGACTTTGACGATTTTTCCACATATTTTCATAAAAAATTTCCACCTCATTAGACACAACATGAGGTATAGGTGCACCGGCAGGTGGCGGGGGAGTGTTTGTGCATTTTCTACTATAGCAATGCGAGGGAGATGCCATGGCAATCACACAAAGTAAAGACAATCACACTTGATGCATAAGAGAGAGAGAGAGTGAGAACGAATTTACCACCCAGGAAGTTGGAATCCCGGGAATTCACTATTGAGAACTTGATTGATTCTGATCGCTCCTGATTTGGTTGCTCCACTAGAATTCGTCCCGATGAGTGCTTGTGTCCTGCGCTTGTGAACCCAATCGAGAATAAGAGAAGAGGAGCAAGAGTAATGAGAGAGAGCAGTGATGGTAATTTGTACAATTGACCACTAAAAGAACCCCATTTTATAACCTCTGTGATGATTTAAGTCTTGAATTCAAAATCAACTTGGTGCAGGTCTCGGCAGCCAAGGCGATGCTGCCAAGAATCGTCTGCACCGCAATGCAAACACTTGGACACCGCAGTGGGGCTGTGTCTGGTCACTGTCTGGTTGTAGCTATGGCAGGGAATCTCTGGCAGGATGCTGGCTCATCGCGGCGCTGCTACCTGGAGACTG
Source organism: Lagerstroemia speciosa (assembly GCA_037672795.1). Classification (NCBI taxonomy): domain Eukaryota; kingdom Viridiplantae; phylum Streptophyta; class Magnoliopsida; order Myrtales; family Lythraceae; genus Lagerstroemia; species Lagerstroemia speciosa. The sequence goes on from CM075307.1 coordinate 6,473,841, forward strand.
CGGTGCACTGGTATCTCATCAGAACAGCAACACGCCGATTCTAATATGCTTACTTGGCCTGTTCACAATCCTCTTGTTGGTTGACTTGTAGCTGATGGTTGTGATCGGCCTCCTCTATCCTTGAATGACTTGTAACCCTAGAAAACAAGACGGAGTATCATTATATATGCGTGGTTACAAGCAAGCTGTTGCTGAAAGGAAAAAAGGCTTGATCAGTGGGCTGCAGCCCAATGGCCATGGGCACCGGGGTAGGGTCTTTTGGCACTATGGTGGACTTGTTTTCGGGTCAGCCCAGCTCTCATTTGTCTTCTTGTGATGAGTCCGGTGGGCCTTCTCCCGACAATTTACCTATTCTGCAAGCTTGTTTGCAATGAAAACTATTCTAAAGTATAGAATTAAAATTTTAAACAAACAAACAAACACACAAATTGAATTAAAATAAACTAGGCTTGGGTTGCCTCCCAAGAAGCGCCACTGAGAGAGTCCGTGGCCCGACTTTCGTGATGCTATGCCTCCTTCAAGTGGACCGAGGCCTCACCTCAATTGATCGGGCATCCTAAATATCCTTTGACTCTTTGAGCATTTACCTTGAATGTTTCATTGGTGGCTTCATTCTTTAACTCGAGAACGCCATATAGTAACAATTGGTTAACTCGAAATGGCCCCAACCATCTTGATTTTAGTTTTCCTGGAAACAACTTCAACCGTGAATTAAATAATAACACAAGTTGACCAGGATGGAACTCTCTTACCATGATTTTCCGATCATGCCACGCTTTCACCTTTTCCTTATAGATGCGGTGATTTTCGAATACTTGTTGATGAAACTCATCGAGTTCATGCAATTGTAGCAGCCTTTTCTCACTAGCCTTTTTCAAGTCGAAGTTGAGAATCTTGATTGCCCAATATGCTTTGTGCTCCAACTCCACCGGGAGATGACATGTTTTGCTGAAAACCAAGTGGTACGGGGATGTGCCTAAGGGTGTCTTGAATGTTGTCCAGTATGCCCATAGAGCATCATCAAGCTTATAAGCCCAATCCTTCCGAGAAATGTTGACAATTTTTTCGAGTATCCTTTTGATTTCCTAGTTGGATACCTCCGCCAAACCATTGGTATGAGGATGGTATGCTAAGGCTACTTTATGGCGTACTCCGTACTTGGCCATGAGCTTGTCGAACTGTTTGTTGCAGAAGTGGGATCCGCCATCACTGATAACCGCTCGCAGTGCTCCATATCTTGAGAAGATATTTCTTTGCAAGAACTTAAGAACAACATTAACATCACATGTGGGGGAGGCAATTGCCTCTACCCATTTGGAAACATAATCCACCGCAAGCAATATGTAACGGTTACCAAATGATGAAGGAAATGGCCCTATGAAATCTATTTCCCAAACATCAAACAGTTCTACTTCCAAAATTGAATTCAATGGCATGTCATGTCGTCTTGAAATACTGCCTACTCGTTGACATCTATTACAAGTTGAGATGTAGGCAAAAGCATCACGAAAGATGGTTGGCCAATAAAAACCTGATGCTAGAATTTTCCAAGCAGTTTTGTGTCCCCCATAATGACCTCCATACGGAGATTCATGACAACTCTTTAGTATGTCTAGCTGCTCATGATTCGGGACACATCTCTTCAATAGATGATCAGGTCCTATTCTAAACAAATATGGTTCATCCCAAATGTATTCCATGCAATCATTCAAAAACCTTTTCCTTTGTTGAGCATTGAATTCAGATGGAATGTATCGAGACGCCAAACAATTCACAATATCAGCAAACCAAGGCACAGATGATAAGGTAAAAACTTGTTCATTAGGGAAGAACTCGTTAATTACCGCGTTTTCCATGTACTCCTTGTTCTCAAGTCGGGATAAGTTATCTGCCGCTTGATTCCCTAATCGCTTCCGGTCCCGAATGTCAAGGTCAAACTCTTGTAGAAGAAGGACCCATCGAATGAGTCTTGGTTTTGCATCCTTCTTTTGGATCAAACACTTGATTTGCTGCATGATCAGTGAAAACAGTAACTTTAGTGCAAATCAAGTATGATCGGAATTTATCAACAACAAAAACTATAGCAAGAAACTCCTTCTCTGTTGTCGTGTAGTTGATTTGAGCCTCATCAAGTGTTCTGCTTGCATAATATATCGGATGGAAGATTCTGTCTCTCCTTTGGCCTAAAGCTGCTCCTACTGCAAAATCACTTGCATCGCACATTAGTTCAAAAGGTAAAGACCAATCAAGGGCAACTATGATGGGTGTAGAAACAAGTCTTGGCTTCAATTCAGTAAAAGCCTGCAAGCAATCATCATTAAGTACAAAAGGGACATCCTTTTCCAAGAGGTTACACAATGGTTTTGCTATTTTTGAAAAGTCCTTGATAAACCTTCTATAGAAATTGGCATGTCCTAAGAAGCTCCCAACACCTTTGACATTTGTTGGTGGTGGCAACTTTTCAATTAAAGCAATCTTGGCCCTATCTACCTCCATGCCCTTTTTAGAAATTTTATGCCCCAAAACTATTCCTTCTTTAACCATGACATGGCATTTTTCCCAATTTAAAACAAGGTTAGTTTCCTCACATCTTTTAAGGACAGGAGATAGATTAGCCAAACATTCATCAAATGAGTTACCATACACCGAAAAATCACCCATAAAAACTTCTATGCACTTTTCAATCAAATCAGGAAAAATTGACATCATACATCTCTGAGAAGTGGCCGATGCATTACATAACCCGAATGGCATTCGCTTAAATGCAAATGTGCCATAAGGCCACACAAAGGTAGTTTTCTCTTGATCCTCAGGAGCTATAGCAATTTGGTTATAACCTGAATAACCATCTAGGAAAAAAAAATATTCCCTTCTTGCAAGTCTATCAAGCATCTCATCAATAAAGGGAAGTGGAAAATGATCCTTACGTGTGGCCTTGTTTAGCTTGCGGTAGTCCATGCATATTCTCCATCCTGTCACAGTTCTAGTGGGAATCAACTCATTACCTGCATTTATTATGACTGTCATGCCACCTTTCTTAGGCACACATTGCACCGGACTTATTTATTGTTAGAGATAGGAAAGATTATACCTGCATCAAGCCATTTGAGGATCTTTTTCTTAACTACCTCCTTCATGACAGGATTAAGCCTCCTTTGTCCTTCTATCGACTTCTTGTGGTTTTCTTCGAGCAACATGATTCCTTGGATATCAGATATAGTCCACCCAATTGCTTTCATGTGGTTCCGAAGAACTCGAAGGAGTTTGTCTTCCTGTATGATGTTAAATCGGATGCAACAATCATAGGAAGTGTGGAAGAAGAGCCAAGGAAGGCGTACCTTAAATGTTCTAGTAAGGGCTTAAGTTCCAGTTCTGGTGGTTCTTGAATGGATGGCTTTAAAGAATTAGGACCGACCTCCAAAGGTTCGAAATATGACACGTTCTGTGGTAGCGCGGGGCAAGATTCCAATATCTTGAGGACCTCTTGTAGATCTTGATCTTCTGAAGATGACTTCCCAGTTAGAGCCGATTCGAGAGGATCCTCCGATGTTATCTCTTGGACGGTCGTCCTAGTCACCTGCTCACATACATCAATGAAGAGAACTTCATCAGGTTCACTAGGATGTTTCAATGCATTATAAACGTTAAATGTTACTTCCTAGCCGTTCACACGCATAGTTAGTTCTCCTTTCTGCACATCGATCAATGCACGGCCAGTCGCCAAGAATGGGCGACCCAAAATTATTGGAATATTCCTATCCTCATCAAAATCCAAAACAATGAAATCAACAAGGAATATGAATTTGTCTACTTTGACTAGAACATCCTCTACAATTCCTACCGGATAAGCCAATGATCTATCAGCTAATTGTAGTGTTACAGTAGTTGGCTTAACCTCACCTACCCCCAATTCCTTGAATACAGTATAAGGCATCAGATTAATACTAACACCCAAATCACATAATACCTTACCTTCGAAGCTTTTACCAATGGAACAAGGGATAGTGAAACTACTTGGGTCTCGGAGTTTTGGAGGGAGCTTTTTCTGAAGAATTGCACTTGCCTCTTCTGTTAGCGCAACCGTCTCGTAGTCGGCAAGCCTTCTCTTTCGTGAAAGGATATCCTTCATAAACTTGGCATAGCTCGGCATTTACTCCAATGCTTCTGCAAAAGGAATGTTCATGTGCAGTTTACGGAATGTATCAAGAAACTTATGAAATTGAAACTCAGATTGATCCCGCTTTGCTCTTTCTGGATATGGTAATGGAGGGTATGTCTGAGTAGGCTTGTTGGTGTTGTCTTCCTTTCCTCGGGTCATTCTTGACAGTTGTGGGATGCTACTTTCCGCCCGGGAGTTGGTTGTGGCATTCTGGTCATTTTGGTCCTGGGGTACCTCGCTGTGGCTGGTGGGTACCACGATGTTGCAATCTGGTGACCGTTGTGCTAAATGTCTTCCCACCGCAGTGGACTCTTCGGACACCGGGGTGTGTTTCGCAGTTTCACCATATGCTAGAGGGTCGTTCTCTTCTGCTTCGACATCGGGTTGGTTGCAATCAACTCTTACCTCCTTCCCACTTCTCAGCATGATAGCATTCACGTGCTCGGCTCCACTTCCCCTTGGATTCATCTCGGTGTTGCTTGGCAGTGATCCTTGTGCCCGGACTCCAACGGCTTGAGCAATTTGACCTAGTTGAGTTTCCATGTTCTTCATTTGTGCCTGCAAGGTAACAGTGCTATTAGTGTTAGATTGTACACTAGCATTGGTGTTCTTGTTAGCCACCATAAGCTCAAGAAAAGCATTTTCAAGTTTTGTCAGTCGTTCAGAGTCATTCGGCAATGGCTTCTGCATCGGTTGGAACCTCGGTGGTTGAGTAGGCCAGTTGTTAGCATATGAAAAGTTAGGGTGATTTCGCCACCGGATTGTAACTGTTTGAATATGGGTTGTTCCTCGGGTTGCTTCCCACGAAATTTGCCTCCTCATGCCCAGTTTCCATTGGAATGTCTTCAAATACCGTTGAGGTTGCTCTGACTCCTTGTGGCTTCATGGTTGCCATTAAGGCATCCATCTTGGCCAAGAGGGCTATTAGAGCATCCACTGAATGGATTCCGATTGTCCTTTTTTTAGCCACGTTTCGCTCTGACAGCACATTTGTTGCTAATGCCTCAATGAGGTCGTATGCCTCCTCCGGTGTCTTTTCAAGCATTATGCCTCCTGCAGCAGCATTGATATAAGTTTGTAAGGCATTAGAAATTCCATTATAAAAAATGTTTACCACTTGCCACATTGGAAGGTCCTGATGTGGACAATTATGCAGCAAGCCCTTGCAGCACTCTCATGCTTCCGGCAAGGTTTCCATCGAAAGTTGCCTAAATGACATGATATCGCTCCTCAACTTAGCCATCTTGAAGGGTGGAAAATACTTCGTAAGAAACTTCTCCACAATGATGTCCCAACTATTTAGGGATCCCGATGGGAATGAGCTAAGCCAAGTCCTTGCCTTGTCCCTAAGAGAGAAAGGAATCAAAGTCATTTTAATATAATCTTGAGGAACCCTATTTTGTCTAAAAGTATCACACAAATCATTAAAAACAGCAAGATGAGCATGAGGGTCCTCATTTGGTCCGCCGCTAAACGAGCATGCTATTTGAATCATTTGGAGCATCGTCGGTCTGATCTCGAATGTATGAGCTTGAATAGCTGGTTTGGCGATACTCGATCGGTTGTCCATTTGCGGTCTCACGTAGTGTCTCCTCTTAAGCACGGGATTGTCTTGAGGTTCCTCCATGTTATGAGAAGATGAAGTCTCCGCAAGTGATTGTTCTCGCCTCCTCCGAATGAGAGTTCACTCTATTTTCAGATCAAGTGGTAGCAAGTCTTGTTGAGATCTCCGACTCATACACTGAAAAACTACACAACAAGGAAATGAGAACTACAAGACAAGAAAAAGTACAAAAAAGTAAATTGGTTTGGTCGAAGTCAAGTGCTTCATTTCGAGTCAATAGTTACACTTCGATCCCTGGCAACAGCGCCAAAAACTTGTTTGCCTATCAGCCCGCAAGAGGACGGATCGGAAGTAGTAAACTCGGCGAGCGGGTATCGTTCCCACGAGGATCAAAGCCTATCAAGCATGAATTTAGAACACCAAATATCAAGCCAAACTGCACAATAGTTCAGAGAATGCAGAAACAGTTAGAAACAGCTAGAAACAGAAGTAAAATCAGACAACCTACAGAAAATAGAGATAGCTTTATATGATTTCAACAAGAAAGCAATTCTAGGGATTCAGCTTCACTTAGGTCTATTTCAATCCTTTCGAACTTAATTAACCGGATCCAGCCAAGTGTCCTCTTCTCCTATCCACGGGTTCTCAAGTCACCTAATCCAACTCTCGTCCTAACTAGGATGTATCCTTGGGATGATCCTAACCCACTCTATCTCTAGGTAGTTAGAACTAAGGGGCCAAGTGTCATGTTCGTAACCGTATCGGGATGCCTAGGGTGATGGCTACCTCGAAGGCCTTCTCACACGTCTCTTCTAACTCTTAGAATGACTAACCTACCTCTCAGAACGGTTATTCCTAAGCTATGTTTACTTAGGCAACGGGATTTTCACTCTCGTGTTTCCTCACCGTCCTCATATCGATTTATCGAGTTGGCCAGACATCAACAAACGCATGAAGTACAGTAAACATAAGGGAAATAGAACACCTTTATAGATCCGGGAAATAGAAGTTCAATAAGTGGCTAACATAAACACTAAGCTCCACTTACTACCCCAGAGAATAAGAAATTTGCCGGACATGGTTATACCACAATACATGTTCATCGGAATTAAAAGTTACGAAACCAAAATGAAGAGAAAGAAACTAAGAATAGAAGAAGTCTCAAACACTAATGAGGAGCTTGATTCCTTGGCTTCTTCTATCCCCGAACCGTGTTTTGACGCCCTGGGTTCGTAACCTTAATTCGCCAAGAATATTGTCCGGGAATGCTTAGTTATGAAATGCTATCCTCTTTTTCTTTTTTTCCTCTTGTGGGTGTGCACCTCTATTTATAAGGTATTTGTACCCTTCCCAAAGTTGGCATGGTCAGTTTGGGATAAGATTGCTGGGTCCCACCATTTCGCCTCAGTGCACCGCGGTGTGAACAGTGTTGCACCGCGGTGAGCTAAGGCAAAATTCAGCCGTAAATGCTCTCAGTGAATCGCAGTGTGCTCTGTTCACACCGTGATGCACTGTGTCTGTTCTACGCAGTTTTCTTCGGTTTCATGTGTTGGATTCCTAACTCAACAAGCTTTCCATTGATATATTATTTGCCATGTTTTCTGTTGAGGAAGTCTTGAAAACACCCAAATAAACTTCGAGGATGGATAAGGAGTATAGAAATTCACATTTCAGTAAAAACAACACAAATAACAAGTGGGATGCATGCGTTCAACTCAAGTTTAAGGTATGAAAGTGTGCTTCAAATATAACTTCCAAGGTATTATCAATGATCACCCCGCCTCAATGATCGCCCTCAAGCCGTCTGAAACGTAATTTGAAAGCGAAATTTCCCTTGTTAACGGAGGTGCCCTCGTCCCAAACCACTGATGATCTATCGTAACTTTGGCTCCAAATGACTCCATTGCAATAACTAGGCCTCAATGATCACCCTCAAGTCGTCTGAAACGTAGTTTGAGAGCAAAATTTCCAACGATAATGGAGGTGCCCTCGTGTCGAACTACGGACGATCCATCGTAACTTTGGTCGGGAATTACTCCATTGAGATCACCAGGCCTCAATGATCGCCCTCAAGTTGTTCGAAACGTAATTTGACTGCAAAATTTCCTATGATAATGGAGGTGCCCCTGTCCCGAACCACAAATGATCCATCGTAACTTTTGCTAGAAATGACTCCATTGCGATCACCAAGCCTCAATGATCGCCCTCCAGTTGTCCGAAGTGTAATTTGAGAGCAAAATTTCCCGTGGTAATGGAAGTGGGCCCGTCCCGAACCACGGACGAGGTGCCCTCGTCCTAAACCATGGGCGATCCGTCGTAACTTTGGCCAGAAATGACCACATTGCGATCATCAGGCCTCAATGATCGCCATCAAGTCGTCCGAAACGTAATTTGAGTGCAAAATTTCCTGAGATAATGGAGGTGCACCCGTCCTTACACACAAATGATTGGTCGTAATTTTTGCTGGAAATGACTCCATTGCGATCACCAAGCCTCAATGGTTGCCATTCAAGTCGTTCGAAACGTAATTTGAAAGCAAAATTTCCCATGATATTGGAGGTGCCCTTGTCGCGAACCATCGACGATCCATCGTAACTTTGGCCGGAAATGACTCCATTGCGATCATCAAGCCTCAATGATCACCCTAAAGTCATCTGAAATGTAATTTGAGTGCGAAATTTTTCATGATAATGGAGATGCCCCCACCCCGAACTACGGAAGATCCGTCCTGACTTTGGGCAAAATGACTCCATTGCGATCGCCAGGCCTCAATGATCACCCTCAAGTCCTCAGAAATGTAATTTGAGAGCAAAATTTCCCATGGTAATGGAGGTGCCCTCGTCCTGAACCACGGGCGATCCGTCGTAACTTTGGCTGGAAATAACTCCATTGGGATAACCAGACCTCAATGATCGCCATCAAGTCATCCAAAACGTAGTTGGAGAACGAAATTTCCTGTGATAATGGGGGTGCCCTCCTCGAACCACGGACAATCTATCATAACTTTGGCTTCAAATGACTCCATTGCGATCAACAGGCATCAATGATCGTCTTCCAGTAGTCCAAAATGTAATTGGGCCTCAATCATTGCCCTTAAGTCTTCTGAAACGCAATTTGAGAGCAAAATTTCCCTTGATAATGGAGGTTGTCCCTTCCCAAACCACAGACGATCCGTTGTAACTTTGGCTGGAAATGACTCCATTGCGATCACTGGGCATCAATCATTGCCCTTAAGTCTTCTAAAATGCAATTTGAGAGCGAAATTTCCCGTGATAATGGAGGTGCCCTCGTCACGAACCACGGACGATCCGTCGTAATTTTGGCTGGAAATGACTGCATTGCGATCACCAAGCCTCATTGTTCGCCCTCAAGTTGTCTGAATGTAATTTGATAGCGAAATTTCCTATGATAATGGAGGTGCCTTCATCCCGAACCACAAACAATCTATGGAAACTTTGGCTGGAAATGACTTCATTGCAATCACCAAGCCTCAACGTTCGCCCACAAGTCGTCCTAAACATAATTTGAGAGCAAAATTTACCGAGATAATAGAGCTGCCCTCCTCCCGAACCATAGACGATCCGTCGTAACTTTGGCTGTAAATGACTCCTTCGAAATCACCAGGCCTCAATGATTGCCCTCAAGTCGTCCGAAACGAAATTTGAGAGCAAAATTTCCTGTGATAATTTAGGTGCTCTCGTCTTGAACCACGAACGATCCATTGTAACATTAGCCGGAAATGGCTCCATTATGATCAAGAAGCCTCAATGATTGCCCTCAAGTTGTCTGAAACGTAATTTGAGAATGAAATTTCCCTTAATAATGGATGTGCCCTCGTCCCGGACCACGGACTATCCATTGTAACTTTGGCTCCAAATGACTCCATCGCGATCATCAGGGCTCAATGATCGCCCTCAGGTGGTCTGAAACGTAATTTGAGAGCAAAATTTACGGCGACAATGGAGGTGCCCTATTCCTGAACCACGGGCAATCCGTCATAATTTTGGCTGGAAATGACTCCATTACGATCACCAAATCTCAATGATCGCCATCAAGTTATCCGAAACGTGATTTGAGAGCAAAATTTCCCCCCATAATGGAGGTGCCCTTGTCTAGAATCACAGATGATCCGTCGTAACTTTGGCTAGAAATGACTCCATTGCGATCACTAGGCCTCAATGATCGCCTTCCAGTCGTCTGAAATGTAATTTGAGAGCAAAATTTCCCTTTGTAATGGAGATGGCCCCGTCCCTATCCATGAACTATCCGGCATAACTTTGGCTTGAAATGACTTCATTGTGATCACCAGGCCTTAATGATCGCCCTCAAGTCATCTGAAACGTTATTTGAGAGCGAAATTTCCCATGATAATGGATGTGCCCTCGACCCGAACCACGGACGATCCATCGTAACTTTGGCTAGAAATCACTGCATTGCGATCACAAGGCCTCAATGTTCACCCTCAAGTCATCCAAAACATAATTTGAGAGCGAAATTTCCCGCGATAATGGAGGTGCTTTCATCCCGTACCATGGATGATCCGTGGTAACTTTGGCCAGAAATGACTCCGTTGCGAACACCAAGCCTCAGCGATGGCCCTTAAGACACCCGAAATGTAATTTGAGAGCTAAATTTCCCGTGATATTGGAGCTGCCCTGGCCCCGAACCACAGACGATCCGTCGTAACTTTGATTGTAAATGACTCCTTTGAAATAACCAGGCCTCAATGATTGCCCTCAAGTCGTCCAAAACGAAATTTGAGAGCGAAATTTCCTGCAGTAATTGAGGTGCCCTCGTCCCGAATGACGGACGATCCATCGTAACATTGGCCGGAAATGACTCCATTGCAATCGAGAAGCCTCAATGATTGCGCTCAAGTTGTCCAAAACGTAATTTGAGAGCGAAATTTCCCTTGATAATAGAGGTGCCCTTGCCCCCGAACCACAGACGATCCATCGTAACTTTGGCTCCAAATGACTCCATTGTGATCACCGGGCCTCAATGATCGCCCTCACATCGTCTGAAACATAATTTGAGAGCAAAATTTCCAGCGATAATGGAGGTGCCCTTGTCTTGAACCACGGGTGACCCGTCATAACTTTGGCCCGAAATGACTCCATCGCAACCACTAGGCCTCAATGATCGTGATCAAGTCATCCAAAACATAGTTTGAGTGCAACATTTCCCGAGATAATGGAGGTGCCCCCAACCCGACACACAAATGATCAGTCGTAACTTTTGCTGGAAATGACTCCATTGCGATCACTAGGCCTGAATGGTCGCCATTCAAGTTGTCCAAAATGTAATTTCAGGGCAAAATTTTTGTGATAATGAAGGTGCCCTCATCACAACCCATCGACGATCCATTGTAACTTTCGCCGGAAAAGACTGCATTGCGATCATCAGGCCTCAATGATCGCCCTGAAGTCGTCCAAAACGCAATTTGAGTTCAAAATTTTCCGTGATAATGGGGATGCCCCCATCCCGAACAACGGACGATCCGTCGTAACTTTGGGCGGAAATGACTCCATTGCGATCACCGAGCCTCAATCATCACCTTCAAGTCGTCCGAAAAATAAGTTCAGAGTGAAATTTCCCATGATAATGGAGGTGTCGTTGTCCCCAACCACAGACTATCCATCATAACTTTAGCTGGAAATGACTCCATTGCGATCACCAGGCCTCAATGATCGCCCTCAAGTAGTCCAAAATGTAATTTCAGTGCGAAATTTTCCATGATAATGGAGGTGCCTGCATTGCGAACCACGGATGATCCGTCGTAAATTTGGCCTAAAATGACTCCATTGTGATTACCAAGCCTCAGTGTTCGCCCTCAAGTCATCCGCAACATAATTTGAGAGCAAAATTTCCCGTGATAATGGAGGTGCCCTCGTACCGAACCACGGATGATCCGTCGTAACTTTGGCCGAAAGTCACTCAATTGCGATCACCAAACCTCAATGGTCGCCCTCCAATCGTCCGAAACGCAATTTAAGAGCAAAATTTCTCATGGTAATGGAGGTGTCCTCGTACCAATCCATGGACGATCCTGTTGTAACTTTGGCCAGAAATGTTTCCATTACGATCACCCGGCCTCAATGGTCGCCCTGAAGTTATCCAAAACATAATTTGAAAGCGAAATTTCCCTTGATAATGGAGGTGCCCCCGTCCCGAACCACGGACGATCTGTGGTAACTTTGGCTCGAATTGACTCCATTGCGATCACCTGGCCTTGATGATTACCCTCAGGTTGTCCAAAAAGTAATTTGAGAGCAAAATTTACCGTGATAATGGAGGTTCCGTTGTCCCCAACCACGAACTATTCATCGTAACTTTGGCTAGAAATGACTCCATTGCGATCACTAGGCCTCAATGATTGCCCTCAAGTCATCCAATACGTAGTTTCAGTGCGAAATTTTTTGTGATAATGGAGGTGCCCGCATCCCGAACCACGGATGATCCATCGTAAGTTTTGCTTGAAATGAACCCCATTGCGATCACCAGGCCTCAATGTTCGCCACCAAGTCATCCAAAACGTAAATTGAGAGTGAAATTTCCCGTGATAATGGAGGTGCCCTTGTACCAAACCATAGACGATCCGTCGTAACTTTGGCCGAAAATGACTCCATTGTGATCACCAGGCCTAAATGGTCACCCTCAAGTAGTCTAAAACGTAATTTAAGAGAGAAATTTCCCTTGATAATGAAGGTGCTCTCATACTGAACCCTGGACGAACAGTCGTAACTTTGGCCAGAAAGGACTCCATTGCGATCACCCGGCCTCAATGATCACCCTAAAGTCATCCGAAAAATAATTTGAGAGCAAAATTTTCCATGATAATGGAGGTGCCCCTGTCCCGAATCACGGACGATCTGTCGTAACTTCGGCTCAAAATGACACCATTGCGACCACCAAGCCTCAATGATCGAAATTTCCCATAATAATGGAGGTCCCCCGTCTCGAACCACAGACGATCTATCATAACTTTGGCTGCATATTACTCCCTTGCGATCACCAAGCCTGAATGATCGCTTTCAAGTCGTCCGAAACGTAACTCGAGAGCGAAATTTCTCATGATAACAGAGGTGCCCTCATCTCGAACCACAAAAAATCCATCACAACTTTGGCTGGAAATGACTCTATTGCGATCACCAGGCCTCAATTATCACCCTCAAGTCATCCGAAACGTAATTTGAGAGTGAAATTTTCCATGACAATGGAGATGCCCCCATCCCGAAACACAGACAATCCATCATAACTTTCACCGGAAATGACTCCATTGCGATTGGGAGGCCTCAATGATCACCCTCAAGTCGTCTGAAACATAATTTTAGAGCAAAATTTTTCGTGATAATGGAGGTGCCCGTCCTGAACCATGGGCGATCGGTCGTAACTTTGGCCGAAAGTGACTACATTGCGATCACTGTTGATACGACGATTTGTATGATTTATGCATCCACTCCCGACCTAGAATCGTATGCTTTCGGCCATTTCCCATATACTTAGAGGGCAATTGCATATCTTTTCTATATTGGGATTGAATTGCTATGAATGATAGTTTTTAGAGCTCCACACATGGATTAGATACTACTGGGAATTATTTGATGTGCAGGGAATGATGAAGACTGGGCTTGTTCGATGCAGCTCCTTTTGTAGAGAATTTCTCCTACTTACTATGTGAGAAATAGGGCAAATAATATATCATCGGAAAGCTCGTCGTGTCAAGATTCCAATGCATCAAACAGATCTCAATTCAGAGCTGAAACGAAGAAGTTATGGCCCAAAGAAGAAAACTGCGCGCAGAACAGGGGATAGACCGCGGTCCTAGACCGCAGTTTACTGAGGCATTTTTCCTAGACCGCGGTCTACTGAGAGGAATTCGGCCAGACCATTTGCAGGATGGTGGGACCCGCCAACTTTTATCCCACACTGATTACATCAAGAAAGGAGGGAGTACACATCTTCTATATATAGTAGAGCCTACCCAACAAAGAAAGGGGATACAAGAGTAGGAGAAAAAGGCACAAACTCTACTGCAAGAAGAGGGACCACAACAACCATTCAGGAAGTCGGGATTGGGAGATTCGACTCCAATATCTAGAGTTCTTTCTATCCCTTTTCTTCTGCTTTTCAACATGTTGTCTTCTCTTTTAACTCTTGTAATTTATTCGAATATGTGTAACTAAACCCCTAGAATCCTAGGGGGATCAATGGACCCATTTCTATGTCTTAAGTAAAGCTCTTATCTTTCACATGTATGATTCTGTCGAGGTACGCCTCCTTGGTGTTATTTATGCAAGTTCGTACTTAATGCTTTCTTCTGGATTGGCCACCCACGAGATTGAACTTGAGACATGGAGGAACCTCGGGAGAGGAAATCGATGTCATGCTAGAAGTTGCATAATCTAGGTTAGCTTATGCCGGAAGGTGAGGTTATTCGTGCGAGTGCATCGGAAGATGGTGAGCACCTTAGATAGCCATTTAGGGTTGGTTTAGTTTGGCCTTTCAACATTAATCGCCTAGGAATAGAGCGGATTAGTGTCTTCCGCTTAGGTACATTCGTATGACATCAGAAGGTGCGTATGATGGAAGTGGGGAAACCCTAGAACCCTAGGTTAGTAACATGACAGAATTCATCGTGTGAAAGAGGATTCTTGCTTAAGACTAGAATTGGTGAAGTTGTGAACCTTAGGAGCTTTTCATCGACTGATTTCCATCTATTTATTTTCTGTCTGTTTGCTTTTTGTCTTTTAATTACTGCATGATTCTCAACTCATCCAATTGACTTGGCTTGGAAGTAGTTGTGCCAATTTTATTGCTTAGCATAAGAGCTCTTGTGGGAACGATACTCTACTCACTCTGTATTACTTGTCTGCGATACGTATACTTGCGTGCAACAACCTTCAAATACGCAACAATCACCAGGCCATAATGATCGCCCTCATGTCATCTGACATGTGATTTGATAGCGAAATTTCCCGTAATAATGGAGGTACCCCCGTCATGAACCACGGACGATCCGTCATAACTTTGGCAAAAAATGACTCCATTGCGAATACCAATCCTCAATGATCGCCCTCAAGTAACCTGAAACATGGTTTTGGATCTTAATTTCCTGTGATAATGGACGTGCCTGCGTCCCGAACCACAGACGATCCGTTGTAATTTTGGCCGAAAATGACTCCATTGCAATCACCAGGCCACAATTATCACCCCCATATCATCTGAAACATAATTTGAGAGCGAAATTACCCATGATAATGGAGGTACTCCCGTCCCGAACAATGGACAATCCATCATAACTTTGGCAAAAAATTATTGTAATGCGATCACCAGTCCTCAATGATTGCCCTTAAGTCATCTGAAACATAATTTTGGAGCGTAATTTCTCGTGATAATGGAGGTGCCCTCGTCCCGAGCCATGGACGATCCGTCATAAATTTGGCTGGAAATGACACCATTGCGATCACCAGGCCTAAATGATCGCCCTCAAGTCATCCAAAATGTAATTTGAGAGTAAATTTTATGGTGTTGATGGAGGTGCCCTCATCCCCAACCACAGATGATCCGTCGTAACTTTGGCCGGAAATGACTCCATTGCTATCACTAGGCCTCAATGATCCCCCTCCAGTCATCCAAAACGTAATTTGAGAGCAAAACTTTCAGTGATAATGGAGGTGCCCTCGTCCCGAGCCACGAACGATCCGTTGTAACTTTGGCTGGAATTGACGCCATTGCGATCACCATGCCTCAATGATCTCCCTAGAGTCATCCAAAACGTAATTTTAGAGCGAAATTTGCCCTAATAATGGAGGTGCCCTCATCCAGAACCACAGACGATTCGTCGTAACTTTCAGTGAAAATGACTCCACTGCGATCACCAGGCCTCAATGATCGCCCTCAAGTCATCAAAAACATAATTTGGGAGCTAAATTTCCCATGATAATGGAAGTGCCCCATCCCGAACCGCGAACAATCCGTCGTAACTTTGGCTGGAAATGACTCCATTGCGATCACCCGGCCTCAACGATCACCCTCGAGTCGTCCGAAACGTAATTTGAGTGCGAAATTTCCCATTATAGTGGAGGTGCCCCCATCGCGAACCATGGACAATCCACCGTAATTTTTGTTGGAAATGACTCCATTGCGATCACCAGGCCTTAATGATCGCCCTCAAGTCATCCGAAAGGCAATTTTAGAGCGAAATTTCCTGTGATAATGGAGGTGTCCTCCTTTCCAACCACGAACAATCCGTCATAACTTTGGCCGAAAAAGGCTCCATTTCAATCACTAGGCCTCGATGATCACCCTCATGTCGTCCAAAACACATTTTTAGAGCGAAATTTCTTGTGATAATGGAGGTGCCCCCATCTCGAACCATGGACGATCCGTCGTAACCTTGGCTGAAAATGACTCTGTTAAGATCACCAGGCCTCAATTATCGCCCTCAAGTCATCCAAAACATAATTTGAGAGCAAAATTTCCCATGATAATGGAGGAGCCGTTGTCGCGAACCATGAACGATCCGTCGTAACTTTGCCCTGAAATGATTCCATTGCGATCACAAGGGCTCAATGATCGCCCTTAAGTCATCTAAAATGTAATTTCAGAGCGAAATTTCCCGTGATAATGGAGGTGCCTTCATTCCCAACCACGGACGATCCGTCTTAACTTTAGTAGGAAATGACTCCATTGCGATCACTAGGCCTCAATGATTGCCCTGAAGTCGTCCGAAACATATTTTGAGTGCAAAATTTACCCTGATAAAGGAAGTGCCCTCGTCTCGAACCACAGACAATTCGTCATAAATTTCGCTAGAAATGACTCCATTGTGATCGCTGGACCTCAATTATCGCCATCAAGTCATCCGAAACATAATTTGAGAGCAAAATTTCCCGTGATAATGGAGGTGCCCTTGTCTCAAACCACGAATGATTCATCGTAACACCGAAAATGACTCCATTGCGATCCCTAGGCCTCAATGATCGCCCTCAAGTCGTCCGAAAGGTAATTTGAGTGCGAAATTTCACGTGATAATGGAGGTGCCCAGTCCCGAACCACGGACGATCCATCGTAACTTTTCCTGGAAATGACTCATTTGTGATCACCAAGCCTCAATGATCGCCCTCAAGTTGTCCAAAATGTAATTCGATAGCAAAATTTCCTGTGATAATGGAGGTGCCCTCTTTCCGAACCATGGACAATCCGTCGTAATTTTTGCCGGAAATGACTCTATTGTGATCACCAGGCCTTAGTGACCACCCTCAAGTCGTCCAAAATGTCATTTGAGTGCAAAATTTACACTGATAATGGAGGTGCCCACATCCTGAACCACGGACGGTTCGACGTAACTTTCGCTAAAAATGACTCCATTGCAATCGTCAGGCCTCAATGATTGCCCTCAAGTCAGAAATTTCTAGTGATAATGGAGGTGCCCCCATCCCGAGCCACGAACGATCCGTCATAACTTTGGCTGGAAATGACTCCATTGAGATCACCAGGCCTCAATGATCGCCCTCAAGTCATCCGAAACGTAGTTTTAGAGCGAAATTTCCCGTGATAATTGGAGGTGTCCTCGTCCCAAACCACAGACAATCCGTCGTAACTTTGGCTGAAAATGACTCCATTGCGATCATCGGGCCTCAATAATCCCCCTCAAGTCATCCGAAACATAATTGGAGAACGAAGTTTCCAGTGATAATGGAGGTGCCCTTGTTTCGAACCACGAACTATCCATCGTCACTTTCGCCGAAAATGGCTCCATTGCAATCACCAGGCCTCAATTATCGCCCTCAAGTCGTCCGAAACATAATTTGACAGTGAAATTTCCAGTGATAATGGAGGTGCCCCCCTCCTAAACCACGGATGACCCGACATAAGTTTGGCTGGAAATGACTCCATCGCGATCACCAGGCCTCAATGACCGCTCTCAAGTCGTCCGAAACGTAATTTAAGAGCAAAATTTCCTATGATAATGGAGGTGCCCTAGTCCCGAATCACGAATGATTCATCATTACTTTGGCCGGAAATGACTCCATTGCGATCACCAGGCCTCAATGATCGCTCTCAAGTCGTCCGAAACATAATTTGAGTGCAAAATTTCTTGTGATAATCGAGGTGCCCCCGTGCCAAACCATGAACAATCAGTCCTAACTTTGGCCGAAAATGACTCCATTGCGATCATCAAGCCGGAATGATTGCCCTCAAGTCGTGCAAAAGATAAGTTGAATGCGAAATTTCCTGTGATAATGGAGGTGCCCTCGTCCCGAACCACGGACGATCCGTTGCAACTTTGGCTAGAAATGACTCCATAGCGATCACCAAGCGTCAATGATCACCATCTAGTCATTCGAAACGTAATTTGATAGTGAAATTTCCCGTGATAGTGGAGGTGCGCTCGTCTGGAACAACGGACAATTCGTCGTAACTTTGGCCCGAAATGACTCCATCGCGATCACCAGGCCTTAATGATCACCCTCAAGTTATCTGAAACATAATTTGAAAGCAAAATTTCCCATGATAATGGAAGTGCCCTCCTCTCGAATTGCGGACGATCCATTCTAACTTGGGCTGAAAATGTCTCTATTGCGATCACCAGGACTCAATGATTGCTATCAAGTCATTTGAAACGTAATTTCAAAGCAAAATTTCCTGTCATAATGGATGTGGCCTCATCCCGAACCACGGACGATCCGTCGTAATTTTTTGCGGGAAATGACTCCATTACGATCACCAAGCCTCAATGATCACCCTCACATCTTCCAAAACGTAATTTGAGTGCAAAATTTCCTGTGATAATGGAGGTGCCCCCATCCCGAACCACGGACGATCGTCGTAGCTTTGGCTGGAAATGACTCTATTGCCATCACCAGGCCTCAATGACCCGCCCAAGTCGTCCGAAATGTAATTTGAGAGCAAAATTTCCCGTGATAATGGAGGTGCCCTCGTCCCAAACCACAGACTATCCGTCGTAATTTTGGCCAGAAATCACTCCATTGTGATCACCAGGCCTCAATGATTGCCTTCAAGTTGTTTGAAACATAATTTGAGAGCAAAATTTCCCATGATAATGGAGGTGCCCTTCTCGAACCTCGGATGATCCGTCGTAACTTTGGCTGAAAATGACTCCATTGTGATCAGCATACTTCAATGATCGCCCTCAAGTCATCCAAAACATAATTTGAGTGTGAAATTTCCTGTGATAATGGAGGTGCCCTCATCCCGAACCACGAACAATCCATCGTAACTTTGGCTGGAAATGACTCCATAGCAATCACCAGGCCTCAATGATCACCCTCAAGTCATTCGAAACGTAGTTTGAATGTGATATTTCTCGTGATAATGGAGGTGCTCTCATCTCGAACCACAGATGATCCGTCGAACCTGTGGCCGGAAATGATTCCACTACGATCACCAGGCCTCAATGATCGACCTCAAGTCATCCAAAATGTAATTTGAGTGCGAAATTTCCTGTGATATTGGAGGTGCCTCCTCCCGAACCACGGATGATCCGTTGTAACTTTGGCTGGAAATGACTCCATTGCGATCACCAGGCCGCAATGATCTCCCTCAATTTGTCCAAAACATAATTTGAGCGCAAAATTTGCCGGGATAAGGGAGGTGTCCTCATCTCGAACCACAGATGATCTGTCGTAACTTTTGCTGGAAATGACTCGATTGTGATCATCAGGCCTCAATGATCGCCCTCAAGTCATACGAAATGTAATTCGAGAGTGAAATTTCACGTGATAATGGAGGTGCCCTCGTCCCGAACCACGAACGATCCATCGTAACTTTGGCTGGAAATGACTTCATTGCGATCATCAAGCCTCAATGGTCGACCTCAAGTCATCCGAAACGTAATTCGAGTGCAAATTTCCCCGTGATAATGGAGGTGTCCTTGTCTCGAACTACAGACGGTTCGTCGTAACTTTGGCTGGAAATGACTCCATTGCAATCACCGGGCCTCAATGATCCCCCTTAAATCGTCCGAAATGTAATTTGAGCGCGAAATTTCCAGTGATAAGGGAGGTGCCCTCGTCTCGAACCACGGATGATCCGTCGTAACTTTTGCCGAAAATGCCTCCATTGCGATCACCAGGCCTCAATGATCACCCTCAAGTCATCTAAAACATAATTCAAGAGCAAAATTTCTCGCGATAACTCTGCAGTCAAGTGGTTTGATTTGGGATTTCACTATAAATATCAATCAGCATGAAGACAAGGATTCTGATATCTCATTTATATTATCTCTTATGAATAATCAGTTCTGAAGTATGAGAAGTTGAATATCAGCAAGCATGTTTATCAGGGATTGGGCAAGCCTTATTAAATAGAAGTGATATAATATCAGAATAATCTCAAAGTGTGCAAGCAGAAGCGAGAAATGGTTATTCAGACAAGTAAATGAAAGGTTATCTTGGCAACCTGAGACCGTTCTAAATTATAAATACTTTTACTACTTTCGTAGTAGTGAGAAATTTCAGGGACAAAATTTTTATGAGTAGGGGAAAATTGTGAGCCCAGCCCATGGGCTTTAGCCTATTACAGGTCCAATGGAATTTTTCAAGCTTGATTGGCATGAATTGGCTGCAAATACTTCCACCACCACACATGTTTTACATATACGTGGCCCCTGATCGTTCCTTTCATTCTTTTCGGCAAAAAAAAAGAAGCAGAGAGAGAGAGAGAGAGAGAGAGAGAGAGAGAGAGAGAGGAAGTCGTGAAGCTCGGGTAAGTAGAGCTCAAGAGAAGAAAATGGGATGAGCGAGAGAACAGAGAGGCGAAAGTGAAAGAGGGAGCTAGGATCAAGGGACGGGTGGAGGTAATGAAGAAGAAAGCTTAGGTGGCAGCTCGGAGGAGGGAACCAAGATGGAGAAGAGTTTGATTTGCTTTCCATTAGGCTTCATGCTTGCACAGGCATATATATATACACACACACCCACAAATAAAATTCAATTGATTTCTTTGAGTTATTTGAGTTTTCTTCACATTTGACTGTACTTTCTAATGAATTAATTGGAGGAGTGGAGAAGCTGATTTTATGTAGCATTTAAGATGAAGATAGGATGGCTAATAAGTTAGTTTCATCTAGCTTAACGTTGGAATGGCATCTTGGGGTGATCATTTTCTACTAATTTGTAAGATCCATGAATAGATTTATGAAATTAGTGAAGATGGTTACAAAGACGTAGATTAGTTGATTTATCAAATTAGAAATTAAACTAGTGATAATGCTAGGATAAGAATTGTCCTTTTGTGCCTTAAATTAAGATAAGGTTTGTTGATTGTAGGAATAAATGTGGCTTGTGAAATTTCTAATAGTATTTCTACAGATGAATTGTTTTACTGAATTCAAAGAAAGAGAAATGAAAAGGAGAAAAGAATGACGTGCAGACATAGGAAGGTGAATGAGATAAAGTTTGATTAATTTAAAAATAAATCAATGAATTTAGGTTCACGGACAATTGTTAATATAAAATGATTTGGTTCACCAGGTTTTAGACTTACGTTATTGTTGTAATTATGTAAATTATGTGAAGTACGATGCTAAGGAATAAATTTATTTAGTTGAAATTCCACTAGTGACACCTATTGCCTTTGAAATTCATTTATTATCCTCAAATCAATTAAGTTCTATAGTTCTTGGAGTAACAAGCTAAAAAGGAGTTTAGGAGACCAACTTCAGTCATCTCAGGGGTTCGACTCCGTAACCTACTAATGATAAATAAGTGAGTATTCCTTTATATTGTAAAATGATATAAATATTTATAGTATAATAGTGTTATATGCTAAGTGGTATGGTAAGTGATCGAATACATTATCTAAGCATGATAATTGATTCGTCTGTACAGTGATCAAGTTTGTGAATATATATTCATGGTTGTGTTGATTATACTAAATTATCTTGACTGTATTATATTGATGGTATTATACTAAGTTTTATTAATTAAAAATCTTATTATGATACTATTAGATAGCTCGGCTTACTTTTGCTTTGATTCCAAACATATATATTGTTATCTGATTGTATTGCATTGATGTGTATTAATTGAGTATAGCCATGGTAACCGATATGCCGGCGGAATAGAAATGGGCTAGAAAAAGAAAAGAAAAGATAAGACAAAGAAAAGTGGAAAGAGAGAGATATTTAACTTACCGCTGATATCAACGAGGTAATTTTTCATTGGTTTTCAGCGAGGTATAAAAATAAGATAATTAAAAAAATTGCTCTTACCGCCAGAGGCTAATGGGCAGCGCCTATTGAGTGTGGTGTGTAGATGAAAGGCACCGAAAGATTAGAGGAAGATTGATATTGATTATCATACGAGATCATGATATCGACGGAGAGAAGAGTATTGATACCGTCAGAACCCTGTCACAAGGGAAATGTGACCCCATGGCTATACTAATTATTTATCAAGTTCGATGTATCGACTTGTTGAGTTCCTTAATATATAATTACACTTGTGGTGATTGATGTGATTTATACGTGGATGAGATCAGTTTGTTGAGTTCTTTATATGGAATGACATTTTTGTGGGTGGGGTTATCGGAATTGGTGCGATCAATATGTAATTAAATTTGACTGGTTTGACTTTGTTGATACAGAAAGGCACTTATTAGAAATGTGGAGTGTTATTTGTGTTACTGAAACCGTGTGCTATATAACTTACGTTGATGCAAATTGAATTGCTGAGATTTAAGGTTAAATATGATGATAGTTGAAGGGGAGATGAGGTATGTATATTTATGATATGAATTTAGTATTTGTCGATAAAGAATTATAAATAAGTTGAATTGTTTGATTATTAAGTGATTTATTATGTTTGTAAGTATATAAAATTCATTTTACTTCAAAATTAAATATTCATTGAGATGCGGCTTTTGCGTTCCGCATTTTATTTTTACAGCTAAGTTTCAGGTCACTAATTGACATGGCAAGTAGAGGTAGATTTTTTATAGCGGAAAATCGATTGGAGATTCTAAATAGAAGTTATTTTGGTTATTTTTCAATTCTGTATCATATGTTACAGCTCGAAAATCTTATTGCAGTTTATGTTTACGAATTTTAGATATTTTCTAAGGTTATATAACAGGTTTATACATTTATGATTTTGGGATATCCATAACCTAGAGGAGATTCTGCCAAATTTTCGGGTTGTAACATTCTCTTGTTAGTTGCATAGTTGTATAGCTAACATGAGAGAGACAAAAACATTAACTTCATGTACAGAAAAAAGAGAGAAAAGAAAAGAATGTGTTCCTTAAATAAAAAAATGTGCTAAGGCTCTATGTACCATCGTATAAGTTGAGTGTCATTTGGTGCGAAAAAGTAAGGTTACACAACAAGGCCCGGCATGTACTTGCGGTAAGATCAGTCCGTTCGTCTAAACTCGAGGATAAACCCGAAGGGTGCTTCATCATCCAATGCCTTAGATCAACTGTGATGAGAGCCATTAGTTGATTTCTCATTACATGAGCTAGCTTAAGGACAAAAAAGTCTATTGAAGTAATTGTTCGAGTCCCTTGATTGTATGCTTAACTATCCATGTGATGCCTTGGGTGCTTGAGCTAAGGTAGTAGTGGTTACACTAACATGATATAGATTAGGACTGGTTTTGTGAAAAATTTGATATCAAGGGTAGGAAATAATAAAATTGAAGTTCAAGTGAAGAGTGACAAGCCATTTCTAAGAACTTGAAGGCGATTGATTTGATTTTTCAAGATATGGTTGTTTTAGTGTTTTTATTGTTTTGAGTGTTCACAGTTTTGCTCAAGGACTAGCAAAATTTAGGTTTGGAGGTATGAAAACTCAATAGAGTTTTTATAGAACTTTTCATGGGTTTAATTGAGCTTAATTATCGAATTTTTCATATTTTAAATAGTGTTTTAGATCAATTTTATTCCATCTGTAATTTATTAGGTTTTATTAAGTTTTCATAGGTTAGATTGGTATATGTTGTTTTCTTACTCTATTTTAGGATTCCAAATTTTCAGACTCTATGTTCTCTGATTGTTCGGTAGGTTAAGTGTCAGCAAAAGCTGGGCAGATAATATACTTGGAAAGCTCATTGAGTGAAGAGCCCAACGAATCAAACGGTTTGTAAATTGGAGCTAAAATAAAGAAGTCATGGCCAGTTAAAGTGAACATGTATAGTATGGACGAACCAACGCAAAATTTATGAATTTAGGATATCTGAGATGATATTTTAGAATCAAATATGCCTCGAGAAACTTATCTGCAATCGTTTATTTTCAAGAATATCTTAACAATCAGAGACGCTAACTTGGGGGAGCAGACCACGGCAAAGCAACGGGAGAGATAGAACGAAGGAGAAGCATGCGTTAAGGTTGGATTTTGCAGTTGGATCGAAAGACAACATCAACTGATCTTCAATTTTCCGTGTGTGGTCTCTAATTCATTATATTTCTATCTTTCTTGAGTGTTCCCTGTTTTCCTTAGGGGTCTATCTCGGTTGATCTTCTGAATTTGTATTCGTTCTCATCTATGTTTCTTGTCTGACATTAGTTATATAGATTATTTTCATTCTTAAAGCTTTTCAATTGTCAGATCACCAATAGGAAATCTAGATGAACTCAAGAGATGGGGTTCTAGGTTAAGCGGGAGATAATCTAACTCAAGACAACTATTATCGGAAGGTGAGGTTATTAATGAGAATGATAGGAATATACCGGATCATCTTAGGTATCCCAATTAGAGTTGAATCATAATGGATTCTCACGTCTTAGTTGCCTAGGAATGAAATGATTAATTTATTATGGGAGTGCATTCTTGTGACATTCCAAAGGTGCACAAGAAGAGTTTAGAATCATAAGATTATAATTAAATCAGTCAAGTGTACAGGTAGAGAAGAACCATTTTTAGGAATAAACTGAGGAAAGTTATGAGCTCTATGTTCATTAGCATTGATTGATTTATGCTTAGTTAATTTTGATACTTGCAATTTATTATTTTATATTCTATTTATTCGATTACCTAAATAAGAAACGGTTGTTCTAGACTTGGTAATTAGGAGAAATTTCTGGCATGATCTCTGCAGGAATGATACTCTGTGATGCATGATTACTTGTGTATTTAGTATTAATTTTAGCGAACAGGTTTTGGCGCCCTGGCTGGGGATCGAGTTTAAAATTTCCGCTAATATTAAGGTGAAGCAATTGAGTCTTAGCTTAGGTTTCTTATGATTTTATGCTGTCTCTTTTAACTCAGGTACTGTAGGTACTGTTTTCTAGCTAAGTCGGAATTGCTGACTGCAGTAAAAAACTGAGGGTCTGCAGTCGGAAGTTAGCCACCACCTCTTCTTGGGACTTGCTCGGATTTTGAATCTTTATATATCTATATATATATATATATAACATAGTTTTAAAAATCAGATCGGATTAGGAAGGTACTAGTTCCAAGTTCAACCGAGAGTTTAAGGGGTCGAACCGGATTTATTTAAAAAATAAAAAATATATAAAGTACATGTAATAATTTAAAATGCACCAGTATTAATAATTTAATATCGTGTGCACTCAATTTGGTTAATTAAAAATCAGCCGGTTCAATCCGGTTCAACCCGGTCAACCCGAGTCAATGTGAAAACTGAGTTAACTATGCAACCGGACCGGGCCAGTTGCTGGTTCTAGGTTCAACCGGTTGGACCATCCGGTCTGATCCAATTTTTAAAACTATGATATATAGATAAATCTATTCTCTATTTATGAAATTTAATATTTTCAATTTTATTCATTTTTATATATTTAGTTTTTCGAAACTATTGAGATTTCCTTTTTGAGTCAAATGAAACCTTTACGAAATTTTTGTAAATTATATAATTTTGTCAACAATTTTTAGGTTTTCATAAAATCCATTTATCAATTTTCAAATTACTGAATTTTTACATATTCTTATTATCCTATTAGAATTTTTATTTACATTAATTTTTTTGAATCATTTCTTGGAACATTTAATTTAAAAAAATATATTTTTCTAGCTTATTTATCCTTTTATTTTTTGGATATTTAGCTTTTCACTCAATGCCATTTCACAGTGCCACATGTCAAACAATGGGTCTGACTTGGCAAACATTGGGTCAACTAGCAAATTGACATGGAATATTTAACAGCATCCAACAACAGAACATATTTTAAGATAATGAAAATGTGATTTTTTACGTCACGAAATAAAAACTTGGACTAAAATTCCAATTTTTGATAAAACATTAATTCGTCCTTGTCCGGACAACTTGAATTAGAGAATATCTTTCGTTTGGTACCATACTCTTTTTTTTTTTTGGTTTAAATTTTGGCATGATACTCTAAATTATGAAATGCGACTCTCATTGCACTTCATTCCCGTCATTCCACCTACCAAACAGACTCCTATAAATATTGTAACCAATTGAACCTAAAGAAAACACTATGCAATATTTGGCGCATCTACGCATAAAACCTATTGTGGCATTGCCCGTGAAGCTATAAAAATTCAGCAATCCACATCCGGCCAAGCGCTTGAAATACTAAGCTATAAAAAGAGATTTCAGCAAAGGGTTCGCATCGATGTACACAAATGATCTTTCCTCCTTTCAGGGAAAAGAGAAAGCAAAATCCGAGAACACAAGTTGACAAGTGTGTATCCTTCACCTATCGACAATTTCAGACCGTTCTGGAGTATCAAGTGCCTTCATCAAGATAACTTACCCTATTGATCTGCAACTTCTATACTGTCAACAACTCCTGAAAGACAGGCCAGAAAGATAAGACAAATGAATATGTCATTGGTATCCAAAGGCATTCAAATCATGTGCCACGCAGTGACTACACTGAGTCTCTATGAGGAAGGCTAAGCTCAAACACTGCCCTTCAAGGGAAAGGGCACAATAAGGTTGCCAGAGAAGGGCAATTTCAAAAGTTATAGGGAAATGAGAGATTTAAGGATTTCAATAAAGTGGATTGCAACCCCCTCAAGTTAAAAAAAGGACCAATTCAAAATGTCATAGCATACATTTAGGGAAACAATTAAAAAAAATGACCCAATTCAAAAGGCCAAGATCACAATCTCTGCGACCCACAGCTTAAATAAATTGTATGTTAGTCAAGATAAACATGTCACAGTTTCTAAATTCATTACACAACTGGGAGAAGACCGAGGTTAACATACCTTCTCTTTCTGCTTGTAGACAGAGTCAATTTTCTTCATGTAATCGTCCGTCAATTTCTGCAGAAAAGCTCCAACTTTGTTGATCTAAAGAATGAAAGCTATCCAGACAAATATTTTTGGCTTCTCTTCTCATCAAGTTTACTGTCAACCATACAGGACTACATGCTAGAAATTCGAGCCCGAAGAAGTTTTACTCCATACATGATTAATAAGAGTGCAGTCAACAAACTTTCATCCAGTTATTAGAACTGAATCCTTCCCTTTCTTAGTTTCAGAAGATAAATAAACAATATAGTTGAAGGGAAAGAAGTGCCTCAAAACTAATGTACAGCACAGTCTTCAAACAAAATCAACAATATCCATAAGACTAGACGAGAAGAAACTGATATTGAACTGTCACATATTTATATGAAAATACTGCCAAAAAGAATAAGCTGCACAAGACAGAAATGAATTACCTGCAGATCACTTGACAAGTCTTTGACATTATCTTCTGATAGTTTTTTCTCCTGCACAACAGATTTTATTTATTACCACAAAAATTCACGTGACAGCAAAAAGGTCAAAATAGAAAAAGAAAAGAAAAATCAACAATGTATGCTACTGGAGAGATCATAGACCTTCTCTAGCCTTTCATAAGCTTTTAAGGCATCTCTTCTTATATTCCTCAGTGCCACCTAAAAGAGAATGGTGAAAGGTCATTAAATCCCTGAGGGCAACAAGATCAGCACGCTTTCGGCTCATATGCATGCACAAGCTGTCATTCCAGGTTATTGCCTCATAAGAAACCTTAACATTGAGCACCTTATTGCACTCAAGGTGGCATGGATATGAAATAAATTAGCATTATGTCAAAAACTTTACTCCAAACAGTCTCTTTGATAGCTATTTATTAAAAAACCAAAGGTGATGTTCAGACAAGCAACAGTTGGTATTTTTAAATATCCATAATTTGGTGAAATATTTGTCCAAAGTAAACTGAAGCTGTCAAAATCCAACCATATAATCAACATTTGGATCCACTACCTTTCCTTCTTCAGCCTGTTTTGCCACAACTTTCGATAGTTCCTGTAACAAACAGGGAAAGGTAACATCAAACCCAATTCTCTACAAGCATTTAAAGTTAGAAGTGCCCAGGGAGGTATAAGTGCTGGTAAAGTAATTGCTCCTGAGTTAAAGGGCAGAACAATCTGCTTAAAGATTCATAAAAATTGGGTAATTTTTGCTAAAGTCGAGGTTCTTTCTGAAAGCCACTTGTGCCTGATGAGAACAGCAATCCCAAGGATGAAGAGAGAGAGAGAGAGAGAGCATGTCCATCATCACAATTTCTTATTTATTGCCATGTTTGGTTCAATTCAATACAAATGAAACTAAACAGTTATTTTTTTACGTGGTAATTAGTTGCTTCTTGTCAAACATTACATAATAGCAAGTGATGAGAGAGAGAGAGAGAGAGAACCATGTGCAAGAGAGAGAGAGAACCATGTGCGAGGGGGGGAGAGAGAGAGAGAGAGAGAGAGAGAGAGAGAGAGAGAGAACCATGTGCCTCATTACAATTTCATATTTATTGCCATGTTTGATTCAATTCAATACAAAATGGAATGAAGTTGCCACACTAAACAGTTATTCTTTACGTGGTAATTCCTCTAAAAAGCTCTTGGTTGCTTCTTGTCAAACATTGCATAACAGCAACTGATACATGGCAGAACTTAGAATGATCAACAAAATTTGATCTGTAAGTGGATATGGTGAAACAATCAGATATCATCTGAAGAGAACATGTTGAAGCAATTTGATCCACTTGAAGCTCCTGCTTTTGAGTTAATAGGGATGTAATCTTTTTTCACAGAATATAAATTATAGAGAACCAAAACAAATATACATACATGCATGAAGAAAGATATACCTTGCGCCTTTCAGATGTCAGTTGCGATAGAGTCAATCGTATCACCTCACCATCATTATTTGGAGTCAAACCAAGATCAGAGTTGACTATGGCCTTCTCTATTGCTTTTAAGCTGGTCCAAGCAATAGTTTCAAACAAGACTCCAACAGAAAAATTTTCACATCTTTTCAAGACATTGCAAATTCATATAGGATACTTCCCTCCTATCCATGACCACTAGTCTTAACCTCGGCATAATAAGTCAGACAAATCTTTCTTTCATTCCATAATGATTCAAAATTATATCGCTAACACTTGGGCCTACCAGACTGCAATTGGTATTAATTAGCCTGGTGATAGGAGAAGCAAGCCACCTGAGTTGCTAATCAAATAGTCTATAATCCAAGCAAGCTAGATATACTAAGCATGTAAACCATGAAGTTTACCTGGATTTATCATATGGTTGAACCATGAGAGAACTTGCATCAGGGGTACTAATTTGAGCGATACTCTTCAAGCTAACTGGAGTCCCATAGTATTCCACCTAGAAACAAGGAGACTTGAATGAAGGTCTAGTTACCATATATATTTTCTTTTTTTACTAAAAGACGAAAGAATCACAGCGAAGTCCTATGAATTTGGCCATTTTTTACATCAAGCCGTATAAGTTTAACTTTGGCTCGTTCAGTCCTATAACGTCTACTCTGTTACTTATTTTTAAGTCCAAAACGTAACGGACAGTTAGTTGGGACATAACACCCTTAGAAGTATTTTTTTATTTGAGAGAATTGCGTTGGAGGTCATTCAAGTTCGTCATTTTTGGAGAACAAGTCATATAAGTTTAACTTATTTAGTCCTATAACATCTATTCCATTATCTATCTATACAATTATATGCAAACCTGTCAGAAGTTTGGCGTCTTTTTCGTTTTCCATATTCGCCCATAAAATAATTTACACATTAAAATATATGACATATATTTGATTTCCAAAACAATAATTTCATTCATTTTTCTCTCATTCTATACCTACGATTCTAACAGTAAAGATCTTTTATTAACTGTTCAAATTTTCATATCTCACTACATATCTATAATTTTAGTAATAAAAATTCGTCATATTTTTTGAACAAATAATTTGAAATTGCAAAAATAAAAAAGTAAAATTGACCTAGAATACTGATAAAAATTGAGGATATTATACTTACTACTATAAGTTAATGAATTTTAAATGAATTAAATTGTAATAAATTATAAAAAAACGATATAATTATACGAATTTGCCACAATATTTCACATTTATTTAGTTTTATTTCTTTCATTCATAGCACATGTTCGTGTCTAGTTTATATAAATCCAAGACATTTTGGATCGTTAATTGGGCAATAGCGTGGACATAACACCATTAGAAATTTTATTTTTTAAAAGTTGTACAATCACTTCTTACCACTTACTATTTATCAATTTTTTTAAAAACAAAACACTCAACTTGAAATTATTTTAATTAAGGATTTTTTATTTTGGGAGTTATCTAGGAGGTCTTGCAAGCATCTGCCCTAATTTGTTTAAATTTTTAGGTACAGCTCCTTTAAGGGAGGGTTTAGTAGTGGGCTTGGTGCAAGCTTGGTCCACAAAAAATTCTCAAAATAAAAGATCCTGGCAAAAATCATTTTAAATTATGCTATACTTTTAAAATTTTGATGAATAGTATAGGGCAAAAGAGAAATGTCATAGTTTTGAGAATAAAAAATAATATTTTAACAATGTTATCCATGTTAGCGCTTAGTTAATAAAATGTAATGTTTTGGGCCCACAAAAATAATAGAATAAATGTTATAGGACTAGATGAACCAAAGTTAAACACTTATAGGGCTCGACGTTAAAAGCAGCAAAGTTATAGGACTCCACTGTAATTTTCTTGAATAAAAAATAATTTTTTAACGATGTTATGTACATTTCAGCGTCTAGCTAGTGGCTCGTAATGTTTTAGACTCATAAATGTAACAAAACAAACGTGATAGGACTGAAAGAGTCAAAACCTTAACTTATAGGACTCGATATCAAGAAGTGACAAACTTATAGAACCACCATTGTAATTCCCTTGAAAGATAAAGGTAGAAGCTGCTCTATTAAATAAGATAATATAACCAGAGTTTAGAAGCTGCAAAGAACTAATGCTCAAAGACAAGCTAAAATTCCTATTCCGCCTCTCTACGAAACATTCTGTCATCTCTAGCATTGAGACATCAGAGACCAATCTCTAGTAGCCTAGATAAGTGCAGAGAAATTATGTTTTCCACAAAAATGGTGCTTAGATAATTTACTTTAGGAATTCAAAGTGAAATGCAACCAATAGTTTTCTAAAGAGCAATATTCCAATTACACTGATCTCTGAAGCTTAAACAGTGAGCACAGCATTATTTTTTATGATTATCACCAACATAGAATTGCAGAGACACCAGCAGAAAGAAAGTGATAGCCAGATTCCACTTGTGTACAGAGAAGATATCTATGATGTCTAAAAAACTAGCTAATCGATCTTCTAAGGTGATTTTAGTCCTAGGAAGAGCATTCAGGTCAATAAAATCCCACTCTTTCCCAAATATTTACTAGAAGGAAAAACAACTAATCTTCAAAACTAATGAGGTGAAAAAACATGCCAGAGTACACAGCGAAACAGGCATGCATTGTTGTCAAAAATATTAGTTTCCCAATGAGAAAACCATAGCATTGAATGGAAGACAGAATTGTAAGCAAATTGTGTGGCATAGGAGGGAAAATGAACCACAGAAAGCAATTAGCGGACTGCTTCATCTTAAAACATGAGGGAAAACAATTATTCCACAAGTAGCCAAAGCCCACCCTGAGCGCGTCACTGAAAATCAACCTCAAGCAACCATTTCAAAAGGGCTAGACAAGAGTATGAACATCAGGATATTAGATGCATGTATATGCCCACTCGTAGATCAAATTCAAAGATATGCAACTTGACCAAACTAATTTGTACATCGAGTAAGACTTTTGTTCTAAAAGCAAAATGGAAAAAATATATATAACAAGAAGCATAAGATTATACCACAACTTTATCTAGCATGGCAGGATTTGCTCTTCCTGTTCTAATGGAATTGAAGTTTGACCGGACCGTCTCAATAGTTTTCTCCATCCTTTGTTTCTGAGGAGGAAAGGAAGACTTCATGAGTGCAAAAGTTCCTTTTTTTCCCTTCATGACATTTAGGATCAGTATCATAAGGAGACTTACAACATCTTCCTCTATCAAGGATTTCTCAGCATCGATTTCTTCAATAGTTGCGCACCTCACCAATCCTGCTCTGTATGTCCAAAAGAACAGGGTGAAAGCTGCTATGACAAGAAACAATATACAATAGAAAACTCCCTTTTTAGTCATTTATAAAAATCCAACAAACCAGCTTACCTCTTTTGCGGTAGTGACCTCCTGGACATTAGGGGCTTGGCCCATGAGATTCGGATCACAGAATCCCGAAGGCTCGTGTAATTCGCAACAGCACTGATGCTGCTCGGGCAGCATCTTACCCACTTTGCGCCGTATGAAACTGCTCAGAGAAGCTCCACATCGTACACAATTTAGGAGCACCAAAGACAAAAGAAAAGTTTTTGCTCCATCACAAAAAATGCAACTTAGAAAAGGGAATGACATGTCACTGAAGGTACCTTTGGGGGAAAAGAGGGTTTTGGGATGGTTTGGGGATAAATGGGCGATGAAGCGGACCGGTGTTGCGGGGGAGAAGGATGCAGCCATGGCCTTTCTGGTCCCAACAGAGGGAGAGCGACCGCAAGGTCTGCGGAGATTCCTCTGGCGATATCTTTCCGATGAACGATGTGTGAGATTTATTCAGAAGAAGAGAGGAGGGGAAGAGGATGAAATGTCAGATGAGAGCAGCAGAGTTGTGGATAAGGAGAGAGTACTAACAGGTACTCGGGGTACGGGCCAGTACTGAACCGGAACCAGCCTTGTCAAGACCAGCCTAGAACCGATCAAATCCAGAACCGGGCCGAATTCAGCTCAGAAACCTAGGGGGAGCGGTTCAGGACAGGTTCCTCCCTTTCAAAGAACCAGAACCAGAATCGGCAATTTCAAACCGGAGCTGAAAATTAAAAAATGGTTTTTAAAACTGATCAACTAAATCGCTCCCCCGTCCTACAAATCACCACGATTATCGTTAGTTACCAAACTCTGTGGTATCTCCTCCTACCTTGAGTTTTCCTTCGCCAAAATCCTATACATGATTTACGGTTATTGATCATCTTATGCATAAAAATCTTCATTGAATTGATAAATCTCATCAATCTTAATCTTAAACACACCCAGATCTAGAAAGACACTCCTATGTGGATGACTAAATGTTAGAAGTGTATCAATCATCCACTTTAAATATGTAAAAAATAATTAAAATTTATCTAATCAATTTTTATCGGTTCTCATGCATCTATAGCGGATCAGTAATACACATTGAATGTGATCTCCATCTGGATTGACCATATGCAAAATTTTCTGCCACAAGTCCACTCAACCGCTGGGGACCGTAATGATTTAGGAAACTAGTAAAAGAAAGTGCTAATTTCGCATACTCTTCCTCTTCTACATGCAAATCTCCATTGCAATCTTCGAAGTTAGCATTTTAAATTTTAGTTAGGGATGTATTTAGAAGGTGTTTAGGAACTGTCCTAGCAGCGGTATAGTGCTTGTTCCAAACCACGATCGAGGCTAGCAATTAATATACTATATGATAATGTTGATGCAATATCGCAATTATTTTTAATTTTTAATAAAATCTTTAAAATAAGAAAACCTACAAATTACTCAATCCTATTAGCTTATGATACCACATATATACTACTACGTGTATATCGTTTAGAAATGTTTGCCATTTCTTGCTATGCGTTGGAGGCGTTTACTAGAGTACCTTCTAGAAGAAATGTTTTTTTTTAAATAGTGGTTTTAAATATTTTGGTAAATATTATTTTAAAATTACATATTCAACATACGTTATAAGTTTTATAAAGAAAATGCATATATGCATATTTCTTAAAAAAATAAAAAAATATATGTTAAACATATTTTCAAAAAGTATTCACCAAAATAATTTAAAATTTTACTCTTTTTTAAAATTAGTTCTTTGATAGGTGATATTTTTATCCAACTCTCTTTACTTGTGCATTGGTCCTGTAGATACTCAGTTTTGATTCAAGTTAGTCCCATTTTATTTTATCTTATTTCTATTTTATTTTATAATTTTTAATTTTAGAAAAAGGAAAAAAAATTTAAAGTAAATAATAAAATAAAAAGAAAAAAGGAAGCCTGAACATTGTTCATTGTCTTCCATCTTTTTGGCCCCAATTAAAATCTGCAAGAGCCATGGGATGGCCTTTTCGACCGGTCACAACCACCATAGGATGGAGTCCCATTCCCTCTCTGTCTCGTTCCTGACACCATCCCATTCCCACTCGTTCTCTCTCTTGATCGCTTCCACTCCTCTCTCTTCAAGCTCTCTCATTATCCTTTCAGCCTGTTAGAATCAGAGACCATTTTGTAAATTATAAGAGTCGCAATTCTAATAAGGGAAAAGTTGAGGGTTGAATTGTGAATCTTGACATTGAGGCTATTTGTGACTATTACAACTGTATAGTGTTTAGCCTTGTATAAAGATAGAAGCAGAGGAACAATGAAGGTAGGCAATGAGAACTTAATTCCTATGGCACTCCCCCAAAGTCTTCCCCTCTGTCTCTTCCTTTCTTCCTTCTCATCTTTGAATCTTATCAACTAACTAGTATCAGAGCAATTTCCCAAGCTCAATGGCAAAAACTCGATCTCAAGATCTTCACAAGTTGGAAGCCATCGTGAATGACCATACTAAGTAGATGGCAGAAATCCAAGCTCAGTAATTGGCTCGTAAGTGCCAAGTTGATCTACAGCTCGTTGAAATTCAAGAATTAAAGAGCCTGCTTACTAGCGACAATGGTCAGCAAAACAAAGCGCTAGAAAATTCACCAATTGCTACACAGGAGCAGGCAACTTCTTAGTCGAGTTCATTTCATTCTGGAAAGATTGAATTTCCAAAGTTTTGAGGAGAAGGTGTTGAGGGCAGGATCATATGGTTCAAGAGGTTTTTCGCTATGGATGAAACACCTAATGCAATGAAGCCTAATCTAGTGGTAATTCACTTGGAAGACAAATCCTCGTATAGGCCTTAGTCTTTTCTCCAAAGTAAGGGGATTACTGAAGCCTCCATAACATGGGTTGAGTATGCTGAAGTGATAAGCATTTGATTTAGCAAAAAATCTTGCGAAGATCCTACAACTGATATTCAAAACCTATACAAGACTGAGAGTCTCGAGATTACTTGAGCGAATTCAACATGCTTCTCTATAAGTTGTTGATCTTGAGAATTCGACATGCTTCTTAGTAAGTTGGTGATCTCCAATGATTATGCCATCAGCCTGATTTGGGTTGGTTGGGACCTAAGATTCAAAACCTTATACTTACGTTGGAACCTTAGAAATCACATAAGGCATATAAGTTGGCCAAACTGCTAGAGGCCACTTATGCACCGTTCACGAAGTCTGTCAAGCCATGTATAGGCCCTAAATATGTGTGTTCAAAAGGGTATATACAAACTCCACCCCAGTATCCCAATAACTCTATTTCAAGTTCAAATGGAGAAGTGGCCACTAAGAATATGAACTTTAATAAGTCTACGGGTCTTTTACCCTTAGCTCCTAATGTTGTTCCACTAAACAATATGAAGGGTAGTTTTCAGGTTTGGCATGTCAACATAGGACTAGGTGAAAATTTCTTTGAACTCCTCTAGGATATCAATTATCTAAGCTCATTGTGCGGTGTCGAGACTCTTCCTAATCTTAAAATTGCACGATTCAACTTATGTGCTTATATTGACAGTGTCTATAGCCTCATTTGTCATTGGCTTGCTTTCCTTCACCCGTTCGAGGCTTTCTATGATTTCCTTGGGAGTATAGCCGTCACTTAGCCCCTCCCATAAAATATAGGGGCAAAGCGATCAAAATGTCTCTCAAAAAGGTTCAAAACTGCCTCATTGCCTTTTATTTGGATTCAAGTGGTGTATGGACAATGAGAGAAATGGATGATTTTAGTGCAAGGCACGAGTAAGATAGTAGGAGAGAGATAACAAGACACAATGCTTTTTTAGGAATATGGCCATGACAAGATCCCTCTTCTGCTGTGGGCTTATGGCTATGCCACACACTAGAACATCACATTGCTTGAATAGGCTTACTCATCGGTGACTAAGGCCTGAAAGAGTGGAACTGCAATTCATTTGGTTGGCTCCTCATCTGCAACAGTTAGGTAGATGAAAGAACCAGTAAAGACCTCCTCCAAGATAGCTCTGATGCTATATGATGCATACAAAGAAACAAAGTAAATGACAATTGATCCCTTCAGAGTGCTCATTGAAAGAGATTGAAAGAGGAGGGATCTCCATTGATGGGTACTCATTGAGGCTTAATCGAGATAGCCTCCCAATAGTACGATTACTTTGAGCTTTCATAAGGTTCTTTTAAGATTGGCGATATCCAAGCCCACACCGATTCTTGCATTCCTTAGGCTCAATCAGCTCAAGGATGCCTTGCCATTAAAACCCAGCCTACAGCAGGGAAAATTGCTACTCTTCTTAAAAACCTTGACAACCATCACACCAACCCCTGGTAGGTTTGGGTTCACCCTAGTCCTTGATGACAAATACCAACTCGAACAAATGAAAAGGGAGATTCTCATGTCTCCAATTATAATGTAAGGCACGACCATCTCTTTGTATGTCGTGTAATCATCCTCACTATCAACGGTAATAAGACAGCTCTCCATAATGAATTCCACCCTTTAATGCAGGGTAGATGAAACAGATCTAGCAAAATGGATCCAAGACTTGCGAAGCATCATACTAAAACCATTTGAATCTCCATCACCTGAAACTTGATGGTAAAAATGCAAAAACTTATCTTAATAGGCAGATCGATGTCCCCCTCACTTCCCTTCTAGAATAATCAAAGGCCCGGGTTGTAGTCTTGCTTCGGTAGATAAGGCAAGATTCACTTTCATTTGTTTAAGTGTCGATACCAGGCACACATTTAATGCAGAGCCATGGCAGATCATGGCATGCCCCGAGATTAACCTCTTACACTTGCAGACAATGTGCAATGCTTTGACTTGACCATACCCATACGAAGATAACCTCATCCTCTCCGAAAGAGATTTTGTTGGAGAATATAGACCCCATTGCTTTCTCAACCTATTTAGTGGAGATGTCCTTAAGGATCTGGGTTTCTGTCAAGACCCTTAGGAAAGCCTTATGATAGGGCTCTAAATTGAGTAGAAGCAATAATAGAGAAATGTGAGCTAGGGTTTTGCTCATTTGCT
This sequence comes from Lagerstroemia speciosa, assembly GCA_037672795.1. NCBI lineage: Eukaryota > Viridiplantae > Streptophyta > Magnoliopsida > Myrtales > Lythraceae > Lagerstroemia > Lagerstroemia speciosa. The sequence continues at coordinate 6,511,044 of CM075307.1, forward strand.
CAATGTTTTTATATTCATTGGCCTTCAACACCTTCATGAAGGTCATCACCTCTTCATCAGACACTCTCTTTTTTCAGGATCCTAACATCAACCACCTCAATGACCTTAGCCTTTCATTTATCTCAGGTTTCTGGAGACTAGTAGCACCTTCTAGATCGAACCATTCCAGTTACATTCCCTTCATCTTCTGTTTCAACTTTACATGCCTCATAAATCCAGGGTACCTATTTGTTGTCCGTGTAGGGGAATGATGCTAGTAATTGAATCAGTATGAGATTCATCATCGTAGTACATTCAGGACTCGTGTAAGTTGTTTCCACATAAGCATATTCTATTATAATGGGGATTATGGTGCAAGCAGCCTCTTCACCATGGTCCATAGGGTAGAGGACAATCATGTTGATCAAAGGTCCTAGTACATTTGAATGGTCGGCGAAGGGATATGCGTTAGCATTAGGGCTCTTGTAGTATTGAATACCAAGAGGCCTGCATTGATGAGATCTTGCACCCTATTCCTCAGAAGAATGCAATTATCGGTGGGATGCCCTATGACCCCCATATGGAATTCGCAAATTGCGTTTGGGTCGAGATTTTGAGGTTGGTGGTCTGGCCTCTTCAGCTTAGGTATAACTTTTTCTTTCTCCATCAAAGTCTTAACTATCTTCGACAGAGGAGGTTGGCGATAATTCTTATCTAGTGAGGCTCATCAATTAGGTGCACTTTGGGCCATTGGAGCATTCTAAGGCACAAATAGTAAGGCCTGAGATGCGGCTTGAGGTGCTTGAGTAGGAGGAGTCAAATACTAGTGTATTGCAGGGGCTGGTAATGTGTCTAAGCCAAATATAATGTACTCATAGTCGCGACATTCTTATTGGGAACGGCTTTTTTGGACTCTTATGTACATTCTTCTTGAATGGATCGTCAATCTTTCCCAAATTTATTCCATCCTCCACTCTTCCACCCGTAATGATTAAGTTGCAAACATTGGTGAAGTATGGCTTAGTGGGTGTGAGTAGTATGCGTCTTTCAATGTGTTGACAAACAACGGAATAGCCTCATTGTCAATCAAGGGAAGGTAAACTTAGGCTATTTCTATCCTCCATTCCCTAGCATACTTATGGAATGATTGGCCTGCTTCCATCTCCATCCTCTGCAGCTTGAGGCATGTCAGAGCACTGTCAATATTAAACTCATATCATTTGAAGAATAAGCAGACCAAATCATCCCACGTCGGGATATATCTATGCTTTAAGGTTAGCAAAGCAAGTCAAGGCCACACTTTAGAATCTCTTGGAAAATCTAGATCATGAATTTCTCGTAATCTTTATAGGGGGGTCATCTTTACAAACAAAGCTAGGTTTTTAAGTTGCCATTACCATCATACTTGTCAAATTTTGGCATTTTAAATGTTTTCGGAATGTGCATATCAGGGAACAACACAGATCTATGCTTCCATACTGGTCAAGACCTTATGACCTTCATTTCTTGTTCTAATTTCTTTAGTCATCACCCTACTCAGTCTCCTCATTTGAGGAGAGTTAGATTGTAACAAGGGTTAGAGATGTTCCTTCAATAGTTGGAGCATGGACAGTGTTGGTCATTTGAGGTGTCGATCGAGTTATGTTCATGACTTCTTGTATGGATGGTGAAATTGGACCGGGGCAAGCTCAACAGTGAGAGCAAGAGCGGAAGAAAGCTAGAGCTAGTAGTTGCACTTGGAGAAATGCTATTAACTATGTCATGACTTTCTCAAGTTGAGCAATTTGCTACTCAGAGTTATTAGCTTGATGAGATTGGATTTGCCCTTGATGTTGTTACTCCATTCTTGCCCTAAACCCTATGCAGATTGGTCTATTGTGAGCTAGAGATATAAATAATAAAACTTAATAAGAAAAGGAAATAAATGAGCAAATAGAAAATTGAGTTTAGGATGATGAAGCATGTGAAAAAATTCGCTAGTAAGTTGCTATTCATATTGATAACAAGGGTCATAAAACATGTTCACTTTCTAGAAAATCTAATCAAGATCTTTTGGCACATTCTAAAATCACCTAATTCATGCCCTATGTTCATTAAGCACTTCTACGGCTTCCTCCTTGGTATTTACAAAAGTAAATGACAAATATTGGGAAAAATTTCAACCTTTTTCTCTCTTTTCTTGAAATTCCCCAAGAAAGTGCCTAATCGAGCTACTTGCTTGTCAAACTTCACGATCATTCTACAAACCTGAACCAGTTCTTCATGAGCCTGATCACTTTTCTTCTTCAAGATAAGCACATCATTCTTGGCCGCCATCTCCTTGTAGAAATCAGTGGGCTCCTTCAAGTCATTAGGTGGCTTCAAGCAAAATACATTCTTGGTCTTTACAGGAGCATCATCTTGGCCCCGTTGAAGTAGTATACATATACATATTTCAGAAAAGCATTGCACTCCTCTTCCTCTCTGGTAGAGTTGAGAAGTGCCTTCATAGGCATAGGATACTCCATATAGGTTATGCAAAGCTTGAGAAATCAGTCGATGGTAGCTTGTCATTTGGCAGGAGGTACCCCATGCTAGTCCTTCTTCCATGTAGGAAATTCATTGAAGACTGCCAAGTTGTTGCACCACTCTTGAGAGGAAGTAAGTTAAGATGCCGACATGGCTAATGAGTGGAATACCTTTAAAAGTTGAACACCTAAGGAATTTGGTGTCCTAGGACATCCAATGATGATGTACATCGAGGTGCTGATCATTGGGTTAATGCTAGAGCTACAAGAGACACTTTGTCACTTTCAGAAGGTCCGGTTACAAGACTTCGGGTGAAACGATTCAAGGAAGCACTAAATGGACTAATTCAAGAACATTTGGCTGATTATTGAAAATGAGAGTTAGAGATAAGCCCAAGTGCAGATCAAGGCCTAATCCACATGATTGGAGTAATATATCCATGACAGTAGTTTCCATGTGAGGAGTTGCTTATTATGGGATTCTGAATAGTTTCTATGTGGGGGAGTTGTTTATTATGGGATGCTGAGTAGTTTTCATGAGTATTTCATACATTGCCTCCTTTAAATGATTGCTTCCATTATATAAGGGAGGGAGCCACGAATTTGTCAAAAACCTTTGATCATTTTCTGAATTGAAAGTTTTATGCTCTCTTTTTGTTCTTGATAGAACTTCTGAACTTATCGAGTTTATCTCGTGGTGTTCAAACAATCGAAACTTATCATCCTCGTGGTGTGGTGTTTCTTCTCTTCGTAGTCTTGGTTCATTCCAGGTCTTGGTTACGGGTCAAGCCTCAAACCCTTGTCTTCTCGTTCTTGGGGTTCAATCCATTATTGTTCCCGGGTTTTATCGCTGTTGTTAGTGGGGTTCGTGTCAAATGAGCCTTCCACAAGAAGTTTTTGTAAATTTGATATGAATTCAATCCATTTATTTGCCAAACCTCTCTTATGGTAGCATTTTTCTAAAATCCTCACAATTAAAGATCCATTCAATTAATAAAATAAACTAGAAAAGACTTCCCAGGGAGTTTCACATTGCTTAAGAACCAAATTTGTAAAAGTGTAGGACATCCGTATATTGCCCCTCCTACCCTCTCTTCATCGTCTTGGTCAAAGGGGCCATAATATAGCACCAACCTCCTATCACTTGGAGGAGTACGTCAGCTAAAGCTCTATCAATTTGAGTTGGGGATTTAGGAAATAAGAGAGTTCCAAATAAGTAAAAGCCCTTAGGTGATATTTATGTGTAAAGTGTAATCCTTGGGATTTTCAATCTTTAAGTTCAATCAATTCACAAGATTTTCTATCAAAAGGACCACCATTATTTTTAAGCTCGATAGCTATGTTCGATTTTCTAATCCCCAAAAGGTGAGAGAGAGATGTGATATCGCCCGTAATGATGTTCGGTTTGATGATCCCTTGCTTCTAATTGGGACTCACTAAAAGCACTCGATACTCTTCGAGTGTCATGGTTATCTCTGTGCCGTTAAACATGAAGATAGCATTCTTTTTTTCTCAGTGTCCAACTAAGGCGCAAAGTATGATCCAATAAACTAGGAAGTTTGGTAAGAGTGTCACTTCTCCTGTCAATTCTCGAGTGCGAGCTTGCTCTACAAGACGCATGGAACTCCATAAGTGGTTGATAGATTTGGCTGGGCATGCTATACAATTAATTTGTCAACAAGCAAGTTTGGACTTCATTCCTTACTAAAATGGAAAATTAGTGTCGTGTTTGGTTGAGGGAATAACCTATTCCCTTCTATATTTTGTACGAAATATATAAAACTCATTTGATTATAGGTTTAATTATTTTGGATGGGGAATGAATGGGGAATAGGGGAGCTTTTCTGTTCCCCAATCAGCTATCGAGAATAAGTATTCCCATCATGAATAGGTGTAAGAAAGTAAAAAACACCCTTCTTTATTTTCATTATTTATATCCCATGCCCCTCCTCTCTATTTTTTGTTTCTGTTGTGTTCTTCCATCTCCGATCAAGCGATCACCTCCCCATCTGTCACCTCCATCTCCAACTAGTGATTCAGTGACAATAATGAAGATGACCGTGGCGTCAATGGCAGTTGTTTGGTCTCTGATTATTACCTCCATCTCCATTTCGGGATGAAGATGATGATGCAGAGAGAGAACTTTCTCTCTCTACTAGTTCTGTTAATAGCATGTCTGTTGGATGGGGCTCGACAGTGGGAGTCGCCGGAGCAATGACAGTGAGGCTTGCCTGGCTCGTCTGTTCGATAGTTTGTTAGAGACATTGGTTTGGGGCAACAACAGCTGTGACTTTACATATCCAATTGCAATGAGGGACTTTGACAAAGGACTTCGCCATTGGTGGGGATTCCATGACAACAACCTTGGATGGACTTCAATGATGGACTCTAGCATGGGATCCTATTCGAGGGAGCTCTGGCTAGGTTACAATGTTCGAAGGATTGAGGGACTCCGGTAGTGAGCATCGGAGTTTTAGAGGCAAAAGAGGAAGACAATGAACTATTCATCATCTCTTTTTCAATGTTTTTATTTTAATTATTTTATTTAAAAAATGTTATTACAATGGTAACTGGGGGGCTTATTTTTTATTTTTAAATTATTATTTTAATGTATTTTTAATAAAAATTAGGGGCAATTTTATTTTTTATCTTTAAATGCCCTATTTCATATAACTTTTAATCCCTCCAACTAAACAATATATTTTTATTTCATGCTAAATTTTTTCACAATCTATTCTCTCTCCCTGTCTATTCTATTTCAGCAAACCAAACATAACATAAGTGGCCTTAGAATGTTACATCAATATGAATGGCATACCTACTAGGTTTTATTTATGTAAACATGATGCATATGCAATAATTAAGATTGTTTCACTAGTAGGGTAAATTACATGTACATTCACTCCAACAGATTCATGAGAAAAATAAAATATCAAAATACAATAGAGAGGCCTACTACACCTTGAATGAGCCAACCTAAGGGCTTGCTAGATAAAATATATCAAAATAAAAAATATAAACAAAAGCCCATCTAACCTAAAATTAACCAACCTATGAGCCTAGTAATTCAAAATACATTAAAATCGAAATTATTAAAGAAGAGCCCACCTATCATGAGAAAAGCTATCCTTATGAGCTCACTAATAAAAAAATATATCAATTTTATAAACACAAAAGAAGGCCCACTTAACCTAACATAGAGCTAATTCCAAGAACTTACTGAAATTGCAATTGGAATGGATGATTGGAGACTTGATTTTATGAATGCAGGCTTGGTTCTAAGTGTAGGTGCTATCTAAAACATGCAAGCTCCCAACTTGTAGTTTCCTCCCCGTTGGGGATCGTCGAACTTGCAAGTCGAGCGAGGGGTCTTTCATAATAACTGTCTTGCATTGCTCTGTCCATGCCTATACTCGAAACCCCTTTGTCTAAAACCTAAAAGGTCCCTAAGGTCATCCCGTGTCTAAATGTTTTAGATCCTAAAATTCTAATGCAAAGAAAATAAACAACCATCCATTAATTAAAAAAATTGCATAAGATATATCAACAAAACAAATGAAGAATAAGAATAAAGTGAGGCAAGTATTGAAACAATTCCGAATGGGCCTAAAGCCCTCTTATTTGAAACATTGTTCCCAGTGGAGTCACCAATCTATTTCAACCCTGAAATAAAATGAGTTGAAGATGTTATAGATAAAAATATAGAAAGCAATATTCGCTAATCGTTTATGGAACTAGTGTTAAGGTTGATTAGAAACCTATTAACTACCTAAGAGAGTATGACACTAATTATCTAGATTTCTTATTGATCGGTCTCGAATCATAACTCATATTCTGGGGTTCTATTACTCTCAGAAGGCTTACAAGCCGACTGACATGTGCTCTAAATTTGTACCCTAACAATGTTTCTAAATTTGCTTTGTTTTATTTAAATTTAACTTTTAATCCTACCTTAGCGAGGGAAACGACGTCAATGAAAACGAGGGAAAATTGGGGAAAAAACTCAGCGAATAAAACAAACTCCAACCTAGCATCCGAATCAATCAGGGACGCACGAAGACATGAGCACCAAAGGCAAAGGTGGCCATGTCCAAATAGAACATACATCATGCCAAATTGAAATGGTAAGTATCAATTCTTCTTTGAAACTTTCCAAGCAACCATCCAATTGAAAAGATTTATGCGCCTCGTTCATTCTTTAGATCATACTAGTGTAATGTATAGACATAAATTCAGTAACATCCACCATCATTGGCATCGTGATTTTATCTACCTTGCTTGACGTCTTGTTAGCATTGATCTAAACATGCATCTAAGGTTTCCACTAATATTCCTATTATAGGGGGCGAGCATTTGATTTAAAAGACTGACATAATGTATTGAACAGGAAACACAAGGAATCGAGTTAAAAGCATGTCCTATTTTCATAATTTATGGGAGCACATTATTAAAATACAGTCCCTCAACAAACACCAATGTAGCCAGAACAAGTAGAGGAGTAGGAATGTAGTATCACTAACAATTTTCAACGAAAACGAGATCGAAGAAAACCAGATATGTCACAAAAGCACCGAATCATGTTCACAATCTGAAATCTAGCCATCAGGGATGGTACAGCCATGGGTAATTCTAGCAACGTTCGACGGGATTGATGGAGCCAATAAGGGAAAAACAAACAAGAGCTAAGCAATCAATGAACGGGGATGGCGATGACACAAAAGAATTATTGGTGTTGGCTCGACAAAAGAAGAGGTCGAGCGGGTAAGGAATTGCCCAAGGAAGGCTCAGGCGTGGAGGCTTGGTACTCCCGGAAAGGAATTCAAGCCAGCGATGGGTAAGCGATGGCGCTGGATGGACAGCAGTGTTCGGTAGCCTCAGGTCTTTTTTGAAGTGCACTTCAACTTTCAGCTCCTCCCCTTTTATACCCTTTATTTGGGGGTTAAATTCAGAAAGGAGGACGAGATTGGGACTCAAATCAGCCGGCATCCTCTAATTGCTAAATCAATGGGATTGCACTAATATTGATTGTTCATTTTTGCTCAATCTTCATAGCTGTAATTACATTTGTCCATATCTGTTTTGGGAACTGTCCATTTTATCTCTATTACGTCAAAAATATAACGTCATTATTTTTTTTAAACTGCTGAAAATACCCACTGAGAACTGAATTTCTAACTAATAGAAAAATGAAAAATGAAAAATGAGTATGAAATTGTAAAATCACTCTTTAATATATAACTACCACGCCATGCTACAACTATTCTCTAATTTTCTTTTTAGTTAAATATTTATTTTTATCTTTATTATACATTCCATAAAGGTTAATCTAAAGATTATAAAAAATCTCATTTTACTTTTAACATTACGAATGGTAAGGGAGAAAAATTTATGATTAATAATTTAATTATGTCTGTACTTTGGTCAAATTATCACTTCTAACACGAATTTTATCGTGTGACCTAAGAAGATATGAACTTTAAAATATTTGTCACGTTCAACAAGAGGTCACAAATCCATCAAAATTGATAGAATTTGCTAACTTGTCATGTTAGTATTTCACACGTGGCAAACAGAGAATGATGTGACTTTGCCGCATGGACGATTGGGCGAAATGTTACTTATGCCCAATTGTCATACTCTCTGAATTTAAAAAACGAAGGGTATCGACGCAATTTCAATTATTGGAAAATTAAAAATTGGCATGGCTTCACCACATGCTTCTGCTCGAACTCCCCCGATTTCCTACCGATGAAGCTGAAGAAGCTGCCTCCGCTGTCTCGTCTCTCCCTTCTAACTGTCGTCGGGCGCACCAAACTTTATATACTGACTCTGGCACCATGTATTGCTGGGAGGACTCGACGGAGCTCGAATTAGCATCGTCCTCTTGGATAATTGGGTTAGGAGCGGCATAGAGGGCCTGCTCGGCTTCTAGCCATGGAGGTAGAGGCAGAGGCAGAGCCGAGGGCCGGTAGAAAGTTAAGGAATTTGAGCGCGAGCAACCATGTGGCGAAGCCATGTTGATTTTGAATTTTCGACAATCGCAATTACATCAATGCCCTTCTTTTTTTTTTTAAATTCAGAGAGTATGATAGTTGGGCATAAATAATTTTTTGCCCTATTCGTCCATGTGAAGCCACATCGCTCTCCATTTGCTACGTGTGAAATACTAACGTGACAAGTCAGCAAATTCTATCAATTTTGACAGATTTTGTGATGTCATGCTAAATGCAATAAGCGTTTTAAAGTTCATACATTCTTAGGTCACGTAAAAGAGCCGGTGCTAAAAGTGATAATTTGGCCAAAGTATAGGTCTAATTAGATTATTAGCCAAAAAATTTATAATATCTACATTAATTGATAAAACGTTTTATATTAATTTTATAATAAAGTTTCAATATTTTTTAAAAATGAAATTGAATTTTCTATGTGGGAAAAGGAGTAAAGAAATTTTAATTTTTTAGTAATTGAGAAATTAATATTAAACAAATTATTGCACAAAATTAAAATTTTAAGAAATTAACATGGATTTTTTTGTAAATTATTCTAATTAGGAATATAATGAAATATAAGATCATATGTAATCTCTATCACTTATAAATATGTAATAGAGACTCTGTGAGAAATTCTTGTTGCAGATACAAATAACAACCAAACTATGTAATAGAGATTCATACTGTAATTCATTAATAATTGGAATCCCATTACATGATACTGAATATACCATTAGTGTGTAATATATGCTGAATATTTGCTCAATCAGAAGAATCAATATTTAGTTTATATATTGTGAGAAAAATTTATACCAGAAACTCATTATGTATTTCAGTTAATATTTATCAGACAGGGCACCCGCGGCGGGACGAGAGAATTTGGGAATATCCCGAAATCCTATTCCCCCCGGAGAGGAGCTCGCGAAATTACCAAAATGCACATAATGAGAAGACGAGATAGAACAAGGGATTCCGTGTAACGCTTGAACACACAACAAAAGCAAATGTCCTGCCTGTCTTCGATCGTCGTTCCTCTGCCTGCTGCGAACCAACTGTTCATTCCGCGTTACAGATACACATCACGTCCCGCTTTCCGCCGTCTACTCCTCAGCCCTCTCAAAACTTAGCCTCCTCTCTGTGTTTCTTCCATTTCAGCTCGGGAGACCCAATCGCCTGATCCTCTTTGTGGTAAAGTTCCTCCCTTTTATCTAACTTGTTGCGTGAACCCATAATTTCCTGCCAATTCCGTCGTTTGCCTTTTGAAATTGATCATTTGGTAGCCGAATGTACAGATTTCTGTGTTGAAGTTAGAGGGTACCCATTAGTCGCAGGTGTTTGATTAGAAGAGGGTTCGTCGCAAGCACTCAAAATTTGGGTCATTTGTTTGGTGTTTCTGTCAAGAATTCTGTTAGCTCAGGGTTTGGATACTGTTCTCGTGCGTACGATTCCTTATTTTTGTTTGTTGTGCATGGATTTGTCAATCGGTAGAATATAGAGGTTTTTCTGTAGTTGGAGATTTTGTTGTTTGGTTGAAGTATTTTTTGCTACAATACTATGAATGTCCTTAAATTTATGATTTACTTGAATCCCAACCATCTTGTATGTTTTGCTTACTATTCAAAGAGATGATGATGAGCATGGAACGGATCTCTAGTAATATTTGGTATTGAAGTCAACCTTTCGTTTGTGCGCTCTTCTGCTGTCAGCCAAAGTGGGCTGTGAGTAAATTCTCTCCTTGTGGCAGAGTTCTTTTACAAAAACTAATAATTTTTTTCTTATCGTTTGCTAATTTGTAAAGGAAACAATCTGTCGAGTATACATTATTGAAACTGGTTTGCTGTTTGCTGACACATTGGCTTCCAATATGTATTAATCTCATTTCCAGACTATAGTTAGTCTGCCCATCTGTTTTCATCAAGAAGTCTTCTCTTCCTTTCCTGATGGACGTGATCTGCTTCTTGCTTGGCATTATCACTAGCGTTGTCTCAGCCTGATATGAAAACATCATCTCCTTGTGGGAATCTGATCATAATGTGAATTTTAGTTCTTCCAATCTCTCTCCAAATTTTCTAGTTGTAAGGTTCATCATGGTATTTCTTTAATGTATCTTTACAAAAATTGCAAAATTTGACAAGCAATGGGTTTGAATTTTCTGATTGAGAGAAGAAACTTATCAGTGTCAATTTGCATCTTATACACTCTAATGTCATATCCGTTATTTCTAATTTCCGCTGCAAACCAACGCTTTTTAGCATGAACTGCAGCCCCGCTTTGTCCATCGAACGTTAAGCCTTTCTTGTTTTTCATTTTTCACTAGGAAACCTCTAGTGGCGAATTGACATAGAGAGTCATATTTTCATATTCCCTCCATTCCTCTCTTCCTCTCCCTCACCTTCCCTCAATCTCTCTCTAATTTCTTGCCTACTTTTTTTGCACCCATATTATCCTCATGATGTTTTCATCATAGGATTAACTTCTGAAATACTGTGGATTTTCATGAGTGGAGTAAAGAGTTCATTGACATGCAGTGTTTATATTCATTCTTTCCCTCTGTCCATCTCTCTCTGTTTTCTTCCTCAATTTTTTCCTTTTGCTACCCAAATTATCCTAGCAAAGTTCTGTCTAAGGAGTAACTTCTAAAACACCCTACCCTGCTCTCTGCTGAGCAGAGTCAAGAGTTTAGCTTCTGTTAGGAAAAAATCTGTTCTGGAGGATGGAAGATACTGATAGATACTGTGTTTCCTAAGCTCTACATATGTTTTCTTGAAAATGATGTACCTGCGGTTAGCGCCTCAATAAGAGTTTTTCAGATGAGCTGCCTGATTGTAGATAAGTTTGGAGTCAAACTTTGTGATTTTGGGACGACCTCAATCATGGAAATCTGTGTATTGTGGTAAGATGTGTCTGTAGTTCGACGCAAGACAGAGTTGGTGTATAAGTGAATGGTGTGTGTTGATCAGGTGAGTAATTGATACAAAAATTCTAATTTCACAGATTTGGGGGTTTGGTACTTGAAGAGAAGGAGCTTTTATTGCATTTTAAAACTTTATGATGTTTGACAATGTAAATAATTCTGGTTTGGTTTGGAGTGTCTTCATGTGATGATATGTAGACTTTAGGAAAAATAAGATTGACTCATTATTATTCGAGCTGCATTCTGTCAATGATGCTTTTCATAGTATTCAATTTCCAATGTCATTCATAACATTCTAACTGCCTAAATAATTAAAAAAGAATTATGTGCAAAGGAGTTCCATGTGAGACAGTCTCCCTCATTTTTCATTTAAGGTGCCAGTAATAATTCTATAGGATAGATTCTTGTTATTTTGACGGATGAAGTTTCAATAACCAAATATAAACCTATGGTTTTTTTCCTCTTGGGTTCCCATTTCTGCAAGAGTTGTTTTATACAATTAATATTTGACATGTTCATAAATCAACATAGGAATTGACATATTTAAGAACAGTGGGAAATCGCTCACTGAATCTCATTGTATTGCTTAGTCTCTCTCTCTCTCTCTCTCTCTCTCTCTCTCTCTCTCTCACTCACTCACTCACTCACAAACAAAAAAATACATTTTCTATCTTGTGAAAGCATCGTGCTTATCAAGAGTTTGGCCCCTTTATCTGTCCTAAGGAAAATATAAAATTTGATGTTGTTCTCTAACCGATTATAATGCCTAGATTTTGTCTTTCTTCGTTCATTTTGCTTAAGTTCATTCTAATATCTCAGTTGAAGACACAGAAAGCTAGTTATTCCATATTTGTTTATATGCAATCCATAAGCTGCTATTTCGAACTTATCCAATGTTAAAACATCCCCCTTAGACCAATCCTTGTGATTTAATAGGAGAATGCAATTTTAATCACGATTATGGGTAAATATATAATCTAATGCTAGTAAAATAGTATTGGATAAACTTCCAAAGCTTAGCAACTGGTTAGAGTTTGCAATCACACTTTAACGTAAACCCAAAGAGGTTGTAGGTTCAATTGCCACTTGACAGAGCCCTTGTAGGCCACTCTCATGTGCACAGCAGCACACGGGGTGCAGCTTCTGATAACGAATAGGGTAGTGATGGTTCTTCGGGAATAAATCTTGATCTATGAATTGAAAAAAGGAAAAAAGGAGTGTTGGATATGATATCTAAAGAATAAATACACAATAGTGTTGAGTGTATGGATTTTGATATACTGCCTTATTTGATCAGATATTTGTTAACGAGTAACAGTAATTCCTCTTACACTATAGCAATTATGCTATAAAATATGTACGATGATATGGCTCTATATCGTTGACTTGACCAAACACATCTATGAGATCCATTCTTTAAACAAGCTCAGAATCAATTGACATATCTAGGCTTATCTGTTTAAACACATCTATTCTATCTAACATGCGGTAGATTATCCATTTAACCAATTCCCCTATTTTCATGGCACTGCAAAAATTTTGTGCACTGCACTTCTCTATCATTGAAGCCACCTTACAAGTCTACTAACATTTTAAAAATATTTTATATTTAGATGCATTTTTTCTTTAAAGTTTCAGTATTAAAGTCAAGCTTGCTAGTGTTGTAATTATATAACAAAATCACAAATTGCTAGGCCAAGCCTTGTTAGCTAAAGAATAAGTACCCTAAGCACGTGTTCTAGGTAAAGCAATCTCATCTTGCTGAATGCATGCTTGCTTGCATGGTCCTATCTATTAAAAATCTATGAATTGATAGCTTGCTAGTTATGTGAGGTTTTTGCTACTTTGGTCAGTGGGCTAAAGGATCGAATTTTAACACACTGCATTTTGAACTTTTTGCCTGTCAGAGAATCTCAGTATTACTGACTTCAGCCGTGATGAACCGGAATTGCATTTACTTTTCAATTTCACATACTTTTGTGTTTGTTGTATTATGCCTTTCTATTGTTATATGTTATTTACCAAAAGCTTTTAGAAGTATTCCTGCTAATCCTATGAGAGGGAAAGCTTTTGGGAGTTGGAAGCGTTTTGAGCTGTCCTGATGCCTCTATAACTCTGCTACTGTAAAGTAAAATACGGGCTTTTTTGACTATTTACTCGTAATCATGAGGGAGGTTTATCTATTAGTGGATGATAATGTTCATTGTTATCTGGTTAGATTTTCTTCAGGACTCAAAACAAAAGATCAGTAAGTTGTATAGTCATCTTGTTTCGCAGTGCATTTGGAGGTGCTATAAAACTTTGCTTGAAATAATTGGTTGTTCAGCATGTACCTGAGATTTTGTGAATGCTCTTCGCTTTGTTGAGTTCCCTTGAAATACTTTTATGATGTGTTATTGATCTATTATTAGTTTCTGCTTTCTTGAAAGGTTTAAACAATTGATCAATTTCACAGATGCAGTAACAACATTTAAGCAACTTGCACATTTCTCATTTGTTTCTTTTGTACCATGTGCTTTTTCAGATCTCATCTGAAGCTGTCTTCCTAAAGTGAAAACTCTTCAATTGGATGAAAGATCTCTTATTATGTCAGGACTGATTGAAGGTCTTCCCGATGCTGTAGCCCTGAGGTGCCTTGCACGGGTGCCATTTTACTTTCATCCGAAACTAGAGCTTGTCTGTCGATCCTGGAGAGCCGCCATTCATAGTGCGGAGCTATTTAGAGCCCGGCAGGAGGTCGGATCTTTGGAGGACTTACTTTGTGTGTGTGCTTTCGATCCTGAGAATCTGTGGCAACTTTATGACCCTGTGCGAGACCTCTGGATCACTCTCCCTGTCCTACCCTCAAAGATAAAGAACCTGGCTCACTTTGGAGTAGTCTCAGTTTGTGGGAAGTTGTTTGTCCTTGGCGGTGGTAGTGATGCTGTGGACCCACTGACTGGGGACCAGGATGGCAGCTTTGCAACCAACGAGGTTTGGTCGTATGACCCAGTAGTCCGGCGGTGGTCCCCGAGGGCCTCAATGCTTGTACCACGGGCAATGTTTGCCTGCTGTGCTGTGGATGGGAAGATAGTGGTTGCAGGTGGCTTCACCAGTTGCCGGAAATCAATCTCCCAGGCGGAGATTTATGACCCTGACAAGGACATCTGGGTCCCTATCCCTGACCTCTATCGAACCCACAACTCTGCCTGTACAGGTGTTGTGATCAGTGGGAAGCTCCATGTGCTCCACAAGGGGCTGTCAACAGTGCAAGTCCTGGATCATGTGGGTCTTGGATGGTCAGTCTGGGACTATGGTTGGTTGCAGGGGCCTATGGCTGTTGTCCAGGGGTGTCTCTATGTGATGAGCCATGGTTTTATTTTCCGGCAGGATGGAGACTCGAGGAAGGTGATAATTTCGGCCTCAGAGTTTCAGACGAGGATTGGATGTGCCATATGTGGGGTTGGTGATGAAATCTACGTGATCGGCGGGGTAATTGGGCCAGACCGCGGGAATTGGGATATCAAGCCACTGTCTGATGTTGACACCCTCAATGTTTGCAGCAGTAGGCCCATGTGGCGCCAGGTATCACCCATGACACGGTGCCGTGGTACGATCCTTGGGTGTACAATGCTAAGTATTTAGCAGGACTAACGATCACCTGTATGGGGTTTGTTCAAGACATTTGTGCTTGGTTAAAGAGGGAACTCTCAAGCGATCTGATTACTGGAGATGTTTTTTGGTCTCTTACATTGATCTGTAAACATGTAATCTGGTTTCAGGTTCGTGTATGTTGTCTGTCCCGATATGAGTTCCTGATGCTGGTGAGGCAGTCAAATTCTCTGGTGTATGAATTCTCTGGTCTCTTACCTTGTTTATTTGTTCTCTGTTTTGTAATATTCTGGGGTGGTTTCCAACTGGGGTAAGTTTTGGCCGGCTGTTTGCTACCCAGAGAAGAAGCTGTACCTGCAGGGCCACCGGCTATTCTCCATGACAAAGTGAATTACTACTTGATTCTTTTCATGGTGATGGATGTGCTAAATGTCCGTGTTGCCTCTGATTTTCCTGTCCCCCCTTTTTCTTACTTTTACACTGATCTAAAAAATTCTGAATTCTACAATTATTTGTTCTTGTTTATGGCTTGTTTTCATACCGGAGAAGTCGAAGGAAAATTCTAGAGAATTATAATTTTCATTTCTAATGTTTCTGTTTTTTTTTTTTTAACTGCTCAACATTTGCAACGGCATTAACAAGTGTTTAACATTTTGTACTATCGGTCGAGTCCAGTTCCGTCTAGTCGTTTATCAAGAGAAGACCAAGTAGACTCAGTCATCACAAGTACTTGTAGATCTAGGCTCCACTTATTCATTTTCATCTCATTATACTATGCAACACATGCTAATGCCCCCAAGAATCATTAGACTATATACCCCAAGAATCATTACACTATATATGTGTATAGCAACTCACTGGGGAGAGCATAGTTGTTCATAAGATATATCGCGGGTGTCTCATTCAGCCTGGGGACAACGAAATGGAAGTGGATCTGATATTGCTAGATATCCAAGATTTTGATATTATATTGGATATGGATTGGCTTTCTTCTCATCATACGTCGATCGAATGTTATAGAAAGGAAGTTGTATTTAAGATACTGTATGAGGTTGAATTTAAGTGGCATGGAGACCATAGAGACATACTATTTAGCTTCACATCCTATATCAAAACAAGTAAATTTTTGAGGTAGGGATGTAAATGATATATAGCGTATGCCATGGTTAATGGAGCAGAATCACCGAAGATAACTAAGATTCCCTGTGAGCCCATCCTAGCCCATCAGAGTTATTTTAATCCAATTGATATATTATTATTATTATTGTTATTATTTGCCCACTAACCGGACAAATCTCATGGCAACCCCACATATTTATCTTTTCTTCTTCTTCTTCTTATCCATTATGCTGCAAATCTTAGCAACCCAAATAGAGAGAGAGAGAGAGGGGATAACTGGGAGTTAGGAGAAATGAAGCCGAGCTGAAATGATCCAAGATACAAGCTCAAAGGGTGCAATCAAAGTCTCTCTCTGATACCAAATGATGAGAATCTCGCCAACATCATGATGAAACCCAATACCAAGAATGATATGAACCTTACCAACTTGTGACGAAACCCGTATTCGACTGAGGTCTCCAGGAAACGTGTCATTGTCAAGCTCAAATGGTGGAACCTTGACCCATTTCCTATAAAGAGGTAAGAGTCTTAGTATAGTAAAGACGCCACAATCAACTATGAAAGGGTTGATTGATAAGTCAATGACGAACGCCATGGAAAACTCCGATAAGTTCGAGGAGGATCGGTGTCTAATGAATAGAGTTGATGGAGTGAGCTCGAAGGACAAAAGGCTGAGTGTGAGGAGAGTGGCCGAGGAAAAAAAAGTGATTGAGGAAGAAGAAAAGAAGCGGGTGCCAATAGTGGTGGGAGGCCCGGTAAGAAAAAGAGGAAAAAATAGGATGTAAATGAGACTCATTTCAATTTTAGTAGGTTTTATAATTTAATAGTATATTATAGTTGGCATAATTTGGGTATAAAAGTACGAATAATAGGATATGTGAAGGTAGTAGATAGTAGAATAGACTAAACTCCATAAGTATTTTTAGGATCACTTTTATTTAAATATATATTTGAATATTTTATATATGTTTATTTTACTATGATTAAAATGATAGGGATTGAAGAGACCCAAAATAGATCACTTAGAGACCTGACTCGGTGAAAGACCGACAAAAAGGGTGATTGTGAGTACTCTTTTCCATTGTAAAATAATTTATATTATGCTATATATATATAACCACATCGTGTATATATATGTACATATGTATATAAATTGCAATGCATGGCTGATTGCATGCGCGCAACGCACATATATATCATAAATGTATTATATTATATTAATTATATTAAAATTGATACGTAGGAATGAGATCGCTTTTAAATGCTACGAAATTTGTATGTCAATGTGTGCATTGTTATGTGTATTATGCATTATTGATTATGATTGTAAATAGTCACGGTGACCGCTAAGCTGGCGGACTAGAAATGAGCCAAAAAATGATGAGAAAAGAAAATATAAATGAAAGTGGAAAGAGAGATATTTAATTTACCGCTAATGGCCATTGAGGTGATTTACCTTTGGTTTCCAACGAGATAAAAAAAATAAGATAATTAAAACTGCTTTTACTATTGAAGGGTAATGGATGACCCTTGCGGGTGTGAGGTATGTAGATGAATGGCACCAAGAGATGGGAGGAAGATTGATATTTATTATTTTGCGGGATCACGGTATCGTCGGAGAACGAACTATCAATACCGTCACAACTCTATCGTAGAGGGAGTGCGACCCCATAACTATTGTTTTATATTGATTGATTGTTTGCATTGCATATGTGATATTGTCAAGCATAACGGTTTGATATTCTTATTGTGTTGTGAATATATATACGCACACGCACACAAATTTTTAAGAAATCATATTATAATATTATTCTACTTTAGAAATTTGTACTCACTAAACCCACGCTCATCCCTATGAATTTTTCTTTTAGCTAAGTAGAAGGATGAGCAACTTGGGTTAGCCACTTTGGTTTTCAGGGAACGACATGACTTCTCCTGTAGGTAGATATTAAAATTTAGTAAAAGTAGAAACATATAAGTTTGCAATACTATTATGACTTGAACTTTTAGTAGATACTGTTTATGGCTGGGGAAATGAGGACTTGTGATATGTGGATGTGGTGTTGAAGGAGAATATTTCTCTATGGATATAATAGCAAGTTTTTGTTTAATAGGAAATATCATAAAAATAAGGGGAAACTCTGCCAAATTTTCAGGTCGTGACATTCTCGTGGTTTGTGAGTTCCAAAATGTATTTCCAGATGATCTATAGGGAAATTGAATTCACCATTGAATTGGAACCAGGCACTGCACCAATTTCCATGGCACTATATTGTATGGGCCTAGCTGAACTCAAGGAATTAAAGACCTAGTTACAAGAATTGTTGGAAAAGGGATTCATCAGGCCTAGTGTGTCACCTTGGAGTGCTCCTGTATTATTTGTAAAGAAGAAAGATGACACTTTGGGACTATGTATCAACTACAGACAATTGAATCGAGTCACTATGCGCAACAAGTATCCATTTCCATGCATAGATGATTTGTTTGATCAACTCGGGGGTGTCAACGTATTTTCGAAGATTGAACTCCAATCGGGATATTATCAATTGAAGATAAAAGATTTAGATGTGCCCAAGACTGCTTTTCATACCAGATATAGACATTATGTATTTCTCATGATGCCTTTCGATTGACAAATGCTCCTGCAGTTTTATGGATTTGATGAATTGAGTGTTTCAGCCTTACCTTGATAGATTTGTGGTAGTCTTCATTGATGATATTCTCATATTCAAGAGACAAGGATGAGCATGAACAACATCTAAGAATTGTCCTACAAACTTTGAGGGATAAACAACTTTATGCCAAGTTCAGTAAGTGTTAGCTTTGACTAGATCGAGTGGAATTTCTTGGATATGTAATTACAGGAGAAGACATATCAATAGATCCTTCAAAGATTGAAGTTGTTATGAATTGGATCGGCCTAGTAATGCAATAGAAGTATGTAGTTTCTTAGGGTTAGTAGGATATATCGAAGATTCGCAGCTGGGTTTTCTCTTATTGCTACTCCTCTAATGATGTTAACTTCAAAGAATGTAAAGTTTGAGTGGACAGAGGATTGTGAATAGAGTTTTCAAGAATTGAAGAATTGACTAACCATTGCACTAGTGCTCATCATTCCATCACCAGGAGAAGGTTTTATGATTTATAGTGATGCATCTCATCAAGGGTTGGGCTGTATGTTAATGCAACATGGTAAGGTCGTGTCTTATGATTCTCGATAGCTTAAGAGTCATGAAAGGAACTATCCTACACACGATCTTGAGTTGGTCGCTATAGTTTTTGCCTTGAAACTCTGGTGGCATTATCTTTATGGAGAAAAATGTGAACTCTATACTAACCCCAAGAGTTTAAAATATCTGTTTACCCGAAGGAGCTTAACTTGACATACAGGCGAAGGATGGAATTAATAAAGGATTATGACTGCATGATTCATTATCATCTGAGAAAGGCTACGTGGTCGCTGATGCATTGAGTGGCAAATCTTCAGCAATCTAGGCAAGTATCTATAGTGTTTGAGATATGTTGTTTAATGAATTAAGATCATTGGAAGTTAAACTGGAGGCGACAAGGATGGGGTATTAATGAGCATATATGATGTGAAGCCAATTCTGATTGATCGGATTCAAGAGGCTCAACAAGAAGACTCATTTTTGATGAAAGTGAAGAGCGAGATAAATGAATAAAAGAGAGCTAACTTTACACTTACTGAGGATGGTACATTGATGTTTTAGAATAGAATTTGCGTACCAGACAACAATGAGTTGAAGAAAGATATTCTCACAGAGGCTCATAGTTCACCTTATGCCATGCACCCTAGTAGTACGAAACTGTACCACAATCTAAAAATGAGCCAGTGGTGGAATAATATGAAGAGAGATATAGTAGAGTTTGTTGCAAAATGTTTAGTGTGTCAACAAGTTAAGGCAAAAATCAACATTCATTAGGATTACTCCAACCACTACCTGTTCATGAATGGAAATGCGAGAGGATCACCATAGACTTTGTATCTGGTTTACCTCGAACACAGAAAGGGCATGACTCTATATGGGTAATAGTTGATTGCTTGACAAAATCTGCTCATTTTTTGCCAGTCATATCAACATTTGGAACTGACCATTAGCACAGTTGTTCATTGATGAGATAGTCAGGCTTCATGAAGTTCTAGGATCTATTGTATTAGACAAAGGCTCGTATTTTACTTCGAAATATTGAAACGGTTTTGTGAATGCTATGGGAACCAAGCTACTCTGACCATTGCTTTTCATCCATAAATTGATGACAATTAGAGGAAATAATTCAAGCCTTGGAAGACTTGTGGAGCTTATGTCATAGAATTTGCGAGCAACTGGGATGATTATTTATTTTTGATGTAATTTGCTTATAATAACATTACCTTGCTACTGGAATGAAGTTGGAGAATGACAGTTAACAGGTTAAAAACAACTCAAGATTTACAGAACAACTATGTAGACAAGCGGAGGAACGGTCTTGAATTCTAGGTGGGTGATTATGTCTTTCTGAAGGTATTGCTTTGGAAGGGTATTATGAGATTTGGCAAGAAGGAGAAACTCAATCCAAGGTATATCGAGCTGTATGAGATTCTTGAGCGCATCGGCAAAGTGGCATACATATTGGCTCTACCTCTTGATTTGTCTTGTATACATAATGTTTTTCACGTCTCGATGCTACGCAAATATGTGCCATATCCTTCCCACGGCCTCAGTCATCAACCAGTTGAGCTAAGCGAAGACTTGACCTATGAGGAAGAACATGTGGCAATACTTGATAGAAACGAATAGATCCTTTGAACAAAGAGAATGTCACTGGTGAAGGTCTTATGAAGAAGTCGGTCGAGAGAAGAAGCAACCTGGGAACTTGAGGATGCTATGCAAATAAATATCCCTACCTTTTTCCTATGTCAAGTAAATAATTTTGAGGATAAAATTTTATTAGTAGGGAGGAATTGTGAGCTTAGCCCAATGCACATTTTTTTGGCTTGATTAGCAATCTACAGCTTACTTTCATTCCACCGTCACACGTGTTAGATATATAGGTTGGCACCGATCAATTTCTTTCACCATTCGAATCCCCAAAAAAAAAAGGAAACGTACAGATAATAGAGAGCGAGAGACGATTGATGAACGGAGGAACCGCGGAGACGAGAGGAAGATGGTGAAAACGAATTGGTACATAGTTTAGTTGGATTTAGCTAGGATGATATGTTTCTACAAGTTTTAACATGATGGGTGAAAGTCATAGAGTCAATAAAAGTAGAATGAATAATATTCTAGAATAATTTTTGCCATCATTTTTAATATAAACATATATAGTATATCTTAATTTTGTTATGAATAATATGATTAGAACTAAGGAGATGAAACTAGACATCTTGGGGATCCAGCATAGTGAAGAAGTTACTCGAAAAGGGTTGCGAGTACTCTTTTCCATTACAAAATAGTATGTATTATGTTAAATATATAATTATGCAATCGTCTTTTACGAATACATATATGTATACAGATATATGGTTAGCAGCAGATTACGTGCATATATATAAATTGCATGCATAGATATATATAAATGAAAATGCATGGCTGATTGTATGCACTGTCATGTGGATTGTATGCACACGCACACGCGCACACGCACACATATATGTATATCTTATAAATGTAGTAGATTATATTGATTATATTAACATCGATACTTAGGATTGAGATTGCATTATTATATATGTTTTGCATTATTATATGTGATTACAAATAGTCATGGTGACAACTAAGCCAACGGGCTAGAAATGGGCCAGAAAAAGAAAAGAAAAAAATAAAGAAAAGAAAAAAATAAAGAAAAGTAGAAAGAGAGCGATATTTAATTTACCATTGGTCTCTAGCGAGATATAAGAATAGGATAATTTAAAATTGCTCTTACTGCTAGAGGGTACTGGGTGGCCTCCATGGATGTGGTGTGTAGATGAAGGCCACCGGGATATGGGAGAAAGAATATATCGATTGAGGCGCAAGGTCACCATATCGTCGGAGAGAGATAGTATCGATATCATCGTAACTTCGTCGTAGAGGGAGTGCAACCCCATGACTATTGTTTTTTATGATTGATTGTAAGCATTGCATATATAGTAATTGTGGAGTATAATTATTGTTATTCTCATTGTGATTTGACAATATGTATTGTGCTGATAATTTTATTTATAATATATTATTTTACTTCAGAAATCTATACTCATTGAACTTGCAACTCACCTCTTGCGATATTTTTGTTCCAGATAAATAAATGAAGGAAAAGCCATTCAGCTGCTATTTTGTATCGGGATCAGCATTAGGCCTTTTTGATAATTAGGCTATCAAGGTATGTGCTAATTATATAAATATACTTATTTGAACATATTTTCTGGCCTAAATTCAAGTAAGTTGTTCGAGTTTTATGAAATTTTAACACATGATTGGTTGTTTTTCCCTAGTTGAGTGAAATCAAGTTACAATTAATTAATTCAAATTTTCTTCCAAGAATGTTGGTACTTCTGGATTTTTTTTTATTGATAGGTGGTTATTGAAGAACCAATCGGGCCAAGAAAGTGGACCCCGACTCACGGAACCAAGCTGGACAGAAGCTGGAAAACAGAGGAAATAGGGGAGGGGTCGCGACCCAGGGTTGTGACTCCCTAAAGCAGAAAGCTGAATAGAGTCATGGGTCGCGACTCAGGGTCGCGACCCCTCGCTGGCAGAGAAGATTTCGCAATATTTGCGAAATATTTGATTCCCTGAATATCCCGAAGCCCGATATGGAAGATATTCTGAGATATTAGGACACAAAAGAGTATATTTCACTTGACTTACTCTGGGGGAAACACGATATCTTGCAGGATATATTTTTAGGATAGGGATATTTGGAGAATATTTTTAGGCAAGATGGAATATTTTATTCTCTATCCTTATAAAGTCTCGACCTAGCGGCATACGAGAAGGATGACCTTTCATATCAATTTTTATACGTTCGTTTTGCTGCCAAGAAGAAATCGAGTCACTCACGGCTTCAAGAAAGGAAGAGGATCAACGTGCTTCAAGACAACTTCGGGGATTGAGAGATCGGCTTCGAACCATTCCAGAGTTTTTCCTTCCTTCCTCTTTCCTTTTCTTAGTCATGGTGTATTCGAATCTTTTCTTGGTATTTGCATTTAATTCTGTCATGAACTAATTCCTTATTTCCTAGGGCGAGCAATGAAACTCTTTTCTATTTTCTAAGTTCTTCCCTTTCTTTTATATGTGATTGATTACATCGTGTTACTTGCACTATTCCCGTCCTTAATGCTTTCTAATTGACTAGCCACCAATTAGATCGATTAGGAGATTCGATGAACTCGAGAGACGAAGTCGTAATTATGCCAGAGATAGTATAACTTAGGATAATTCACGTCGAGAGGTCGGGATTATTTGTGAGAAGTATCGAGAGATTAGCCGATCCCCTAGGTATCCAAATGAGGGTTCGAACTCAATGGGTTTCTTAATATTAATTGCCTAGAGCTAGAGTGATTAGTATCATCCTAGAAACACGTTCTTGTTAAACCGTACTCAATTGCATATAGAGATCGGGATTGGATTTAGAAGTAGAATTGAGGGAAGTTGTGAGCCCTAGGTTCATTAAAATTGATTAATTTCTTTTAATTACTTTTAATTCAGTTTTCTTGTTTTCATTAAATTCCTATCAAATTTCGAATTGCCTAGCTTGGCTTGATTGCTTAGCTTTGATTGACTTAGATCCTTGTGGGAACGATCTCGATATTCATCACTTTATTACTTGCGCGATATGTATACTTGCGTGCCTTTTTGGTTATCTATTTTATCGCAACAATATGTATAGTAGAAGTGTTAAACTTTGTATACAATATTACAAATTGAACCTTGGGTTAGATTGTTTAAATATTATAGAAAAGATGTATTGTGATTATGAGTATGATGCTGGATGAGAAGTTATCTAGATGGAAATTTATAACATGTTTATTCAATATGGAATATTGTGAAAATAAGAGGAAATTCTGCCAAAATTTCGGGTCGTGACACATTATACTCTTATTAGCAACCATAAGGCCATAAGCTCAAGAAATGTGTTCTCTAGTTTTGTTAGCCATTTGGAGTCACTTGGTGTCGATTTTTGTATCGGTTGGAAATCCGGCAGTTGAGTTGGCCGGTTGTTAGCATATGAAAAATAGGGGTGGTTTCGCCAACCCAGATTGTAAGTGTTTAAGCAAGGGTTGTTCATTGGGTTACTACCCACAAAATTTGCCTCCTCATGCCCGGCTTCCATCAAATGGTCTTCGAAGACCGTCGAGGTTGCTCTGGCTCCTTGTGGTTTCATCGTTGCCATTAACGCATCCATCTAGGCTGAGAGAGCTATTAAAGCATCCACCGAGCGGACTCTGACTATCCCCTTTTGGGCCATGTTTCACTCTAACACCATGTTAGCTGCTAATGCCTTGATGAGGTCGTCTGCCTCCTCCGGTCTCTCTTCAAGCATTGTGCCTCCTATAGCAGCATTAATATAGGTTTGTAAAACATATGAAATTCCATTATAAAAGGTGTTTACCGCTTGCCACATCGGGAGGTCATGATGTGTACAATTGTGCAATAAGCCCTTGTAACATTCCCATGCTTCTGGTAAGGTTTCCATTGGAAGTTGTTTAAATGACGTGATATCACTCCTCAACTTGGACATCTTGGAGGGTGGAAAATACTTTGTGAGGAACTTCTCCATCATGATGCCCCAACTGTTTAGGGATCCCAGTGGGAACGAGCTAAGCAAGTCCTTACCTTGTCCCTAAGAGAGAAAGGAAACAAAGTCATTTTTATATAATCTTGAGGAACCCCATTTTGTCTAAAGGTATCACATAAATTATTAAAGATAGCAAGATAGGCATGAGGGTCCTCATTAGGTCTGCCGCTAACTGAGCATGTAGTTTGAATCATTTGGAGCATTACTGCTCTAATCTCGAACGTGTGAGCTTGTACAGCTAGTTTGGCGTTACTCAATCGGTTGTCCATTCGATGCCTAACATTTTTAGTGTGGGATTGTCTTGCGGGTCCTCCATGTTATGAGAAGATGAAATCTCCGTAAGTGATTGTTGTCGGCTCCTTTGAATAAGGGTTTCCTCTATTTCCGGATCAAGCAGTAGCAAGTCTTGTTGAGATCTTCTCCGCATACACCGAGAAACTACAAAAAAAGAAAAAAGAAAGAAAATTAATAGGTTTGGTCGAAGTCAAGTGCTTCAATTTGGGTTGATAGATACACTTTTCTCTCGGCAATGGCGCCAAGAAGTTGTTCGCTATCCAGCGCGCAAGTGGACGGATCGCGAGTAATAAACCTGGTGAGCAGGTATCGTTCCCACAAGGAGTCAAGCCTATTGAGAACGAACTTAGAACACAACATACTAAGCTAAACCACACAATATTTGAGAGGATGCAACAAAGAACAAGAAGATGAGTAAAAATGGAAATTCTATGGAAAACAGAAATAACTTTATGCAAACTCAAGAAGGAAATGATTCTTAGATCTATTTCAATCCTTTTGAACTTAACTAACTGGATGAAGTCAAGTGTCCTTTCTTTTCTATCCATGAGTTCTAAAGTTACCTAACCCACCTCTTGCTGTAACTAGGATGTATCCCTAGGATGATCCTAGCCCACTCTATCTCTAGGTAGTTAGAATTGAGGATCATGCTCATAATCGTATTGGGATTTCTACGGTGATCGCTACCTCTCCGGCCTTCTCACACATCTCTTCGAACTCTTAGAGTGACTAATCTACCTCTTGGTATGATTATTCCTAAACTATTTTTACTTAGGCTACGAGATTCTCACTCTCATGGCTCCACACCATCCCTTAAATCAATTTATCGAGTTGGCCAAACATCAATAAAAGCATGGAGCATAGTAAACATAAAGGAAATGGAACACATACATCGATCTGGGAAAGAAAAGTTCAACACATGGATGAAATAAATACTAAGATTCAATTACTGCCCTAGAAAATGAAACTAGCCAGAAATAGTCACGTTACAACACATGTTCATCGGCTTGAAAGACATGAAACCGAATGGAGAAAAAGGAAACAAAGGAAGATGGAATCTCAAGCACCGATGATGAGCTCAATGCCTTAGCTCCTCCACCCACGGTCCTTGCTTCGTTGTTCGGGACTTTGTAACTTTGCTCCGATGATTCTTCCACTCTTTGAATTAGGACCAGCAGCTTCTCTATTCTATGCTAAGGGTTATGATATTCCGGTGTGCTTTGTTGTGAAGGTGGAGAGATCCTTTTATAAACAAAGAGCCCCCTTGTCCACTTGTGCTACTTGCTCAAGTTGTCCAATTTGCAAGTAGCTCAGCATCCTTTTTTGAGATTTGCCTACCATTATCCTCTTCATAAGGGGCCCATGGACAAGCCCCACAAAAGTCCAAGTCCAAATTTGAAAGTTGGGCACGGTGGGCTGGATTCCACACTACGGTGTGCTAGACTACACGGAAGCTGGAGTAGGCTTCTTTGTTGTTGTCTGCGCTGGAACAATTGGCTATCGGGGCACAACCTTGCACCACCACGGTATGCTTGCTTTGTTTCTACGCAATTTACTTCATATGGTCATAACTTCCTCATTTTAGCTCCAAATTATGCATAGTTTGACGCGTTTGATTTCTGACTTGATGAGTCGTTGATAGCTTATTTGGCATATTTTCTATTGAGGAAACCCTACACAACATCCAGAGAAACCTATAGGATGGATATTAACCTCCTAAAAGCATAGATACTCACAATTTAGCCTAATTCAACAAAAATAACAAGTGGAATGCATCTTCTTAGTTCAACTTTAAGGTCAAAAAGTGTGTTTAAAGTATAACTTTTATGGCATTAACAAATTGCATAAATCTTCAAATTTGAAATCTTTGCAACATCAGTAGAGGCGGGCCATGTCAAATATACTCAAAAGACACTCGCATTTGAGAATGCATTGTTGTGCGATACCTCAAAACCTAAATCTACACATATTAGTTGGTCCCACCATACAATATATTGCAAATCAGACAAATAATCTAGCAAATAAAAAATCCAACAATTAACGAACAAGGTTCCGATCAATTTAAATAGGTTACAAATCTAGGTCATGAACCGAAACCCTAAAAATTGAAACTTCACACCATAAATCTGCACATACTTACAATGGTGATTGTTGAGGTTGGGAGGTGGATGGACTCCAATCAGGTAAATCGGGCGAGAATATTAGTGCTGGAGGTAAGCAGTGGGGGAGGCGGCGAACAGCTGCAGGCGATAAGCCACACACGGTGGCGAGTTGCGGGGGTGCGAGGGGGTGATCTGCGGGCAACGACACAGTGGGCTGCCGGCAATGGCAAGTAGTCCTGGGCGGCGAGCACTCGATGGTCGGAGAGGGGAAGACAATTGTGGGAGAAAAGAGAAAGAGAGAAAGAGCACAACAAGTAACAGAGGGAAAAGTAAAGTAGAACCTATGGAGTGCGTAAAATGAGAATGGTATAATAGAGATTTTTAAAAATTTCACTAAAAGACTTTAAGCAATGGTTCTAGTTTTTAATGTGGCATAAATGACTGTTAGTTTTAAAAGCATCCTTTATATTGGTGTAAAAAAAATTTTCACCTCAATCTATTATGTATCTTAAGTGATAGGCTCAAGCCCATAAGATATGTTACAATGACAGACCCTAAACTTGAGGAGTTACGACCCATCTCTCAACCCTAATAGCTATGCTTGTATTATAAAAAGATAGGGAGGTGGCTTTTAAAAAGGGAGAACTCTACTCTCAAGTTTCCCAATATTGGTGCCGTCTATGGAAAACAAGCAACAAGCCAACACTCAAAATCCTAAAAGCCGTGTAATGCCCTCAAGAGTGTCAATTGCAACAATTGGGCATTATACACTTCATCTCTAGGGTGCTTGCAATTGATTTCTAACGCAGCACCAGAGGCTGAAGCAGCAGCAAGCCTTGATGCAACAATAGCTCTCCTACATTAGTGGTCTCTCTAACACCCGGCTTCCTCAGGTTTGCGGCACCCCTCCTCTCTAACTCCCTCTCTCCCTTTGCTGATCATATAATTGGTTTCTTGATTTGGCATCTTATGGTCATGATTGATTCAGTTGGTTGTGGCTACTGGGAAAGTAGTCAGTTCTGAGTGGAGTGATATGAGGGCGAAAAAAGGCTGTTTCAATCTCATTGATAGTTTTGTGTTCAAGGACGTCTCTATTACATTGTTAATTGAGTAGCTTGAACATAATTGTGAATACAGGAACGAGTAATTGAATATGCCCTTTTGAGGGATTGGAGATACTCGGCTTGATGTGATATGATATTAGTCTAGGGCATCGAGATACTTATTTTTCATAAGGCCGACGTCTCTTACTAGCTCTAACGAGTTTTTAGTGTAGAGCTCCCTGCCTCTTTGTGCTTGGCAGCCACATGGCACATTTACTAGTATGAATCTTTTTCTAATGGTTGTGAGCAACATGGTGTTGAGTCGGTTCCCCGAGTGTGAGTGGGAGATATAAGAAAATTAGTCCGCCCATGTGGAACCTGATCGACCAAACTCAAACCTAACCCGAATATTCTTCTAATTTGAATGGGAGGTTACACTGAATAATTGTGTTGTAACTCCCCCATTAGCTTGCACTAATTACACCATGATTATTATGAGGTGTAATGACATGATCATTGAGCGGAGGTGAGCTACTCTATATGAAAAGCAATAGGTTGAAATTCAGATTATCTGCATGGGTGTGTGAGTTGAAAAAAATGGGGAGCTCCGATCATGTGTCGCTCTAGTAGAAATCAAATAGATTTGATCAAAATGTGTATAATCATCCATAAATGTGATGAAATAATATGCACCTCTCACATTCATTGGTTTGCATATATCTGAGTGAACTAATTGCAATATAATAGATGCCCTTTCAACTTTACCAAATGGTTTTCATGTTGCCTTTCCTTCAAGACAATGTTCACAAGTAGGCATGCTAACCTTTGCTAGAGGGCATAAAAGACCTTATCTAGTAAGTCTGCTCATTCGATCTAAAGCCCTTATGGCCTAATCTCGCATGCCATCTAATCGTATTAGTGCAAACATCTTTATTACTTGAAGCAATTAGAGAAAAGGAATTGAAATTTTTATTCTCATAATATTCCATGGCTAATACTATCAAACCATCTGAAATAAAGCCACTACCATAGAAAATGTCGTCAAGAAAAATGCTCATAAAAGAACCCTCAAAAACAAATTTAAATCCAAGGCCTAACAAGACCATAAATAATAAAAGATTTCGCTGGATCTTAGGAGTATGAGGACATGGTGGAGATATAGTGTGCGACCAACTTGTAGATTGAGCTTGTAAATGCCGATTCCAAGCACTTCCACACTCGAATTGTTTCCCATATGTAACTTTCTTCTAATGGGGACTCAACGATACTCCATGAACCCCATCTTGACTTCTAACTAGGTGGTCGGTTGTTCTTGAATCCACAATCTGCAAAGGAGTAGGATTAACAGTTGAACCATCAGTGACCATACAATATTTAGAGGGAGAGTAAAGGTATATATGCACCTCCTTTGCTTCAGTGCAATTGAGAGCAAAGTGCCCCATTTTCTGACAGTTATACCACTTGACTTTGCTCAAGTCTTTCCTTCCATTGTGCTTTCCTCTCTTATGCTTGGTGTGCTTGCCATTCTTTGGTGCAGGTTCGCCCTAATCCTTAGGAGCACCTCTAGCTTGCTTGCGTTTTGACCCATAAGCCTTTCACGAACTAAAGGCCACAATGTTAGCCTCGAAATTAGGCCCAGCAGCCTTTAGGTAGTCGCCCTTAGCTCTAAATTGTGATGAATATCGTCAAATGTCTTGTGCTCTCATTGTGGGTTGTATTTGCTTTCATATGCTGCCAAGAACTAGTTAGGGATCTAATCATTTCCTGGACCCGCTGCTCATCAGAAATGGTCACCCCACTAGACTTAAGATCTTGAACCATAGTAGCTATCCATCGGAGATGCTACTTCATGGCCTGATCTAGCCTCTTAACACAAGAATCGAGCCTCATGTTCAATTCTCATAGTTTGGTGACGGACATCACACTAAACTTAGACTTGAGGGCCTCCCACATCTTGTAAGCAGTTGGATACATCTCAAACTCACTAATTAATATGTTATGCATGCCGCTTAGCATAGTAAAGCATGCAAAATGGTTCTTCTTGAGCCAATTTTGGTAGGCTTCAAGGTCTCATTATTGTTGAGGTATATCACCTTTTTCGGGCGCTTCCACGACCTGTCCCAAAGTCTCCAAGACTTCCTGCTCATTCAAGATATACTGAATCTTTTGGCACCAAATTTAATAATTGTCACCATGCAGTTTCTCACCCTTCATCAAATCAATGACAAGAGATTTCTATGCAATTGCTAAATTTATTTTACGTGTGCGTAGATATTTTCAGAATGAGCACAAACAATCACACGATTTATGCAGCAATAACCTAAACAACTACATAAATAATCAAATATGCGAGACCAAAAATTCGCAGTGCTCCTAATCATTGCTCACATTCCATTGACCACAACTATCAATAAATTTAATTATCACATAAAATTTATTTTGAAGCGAAATTAATTCACTCAACAAAATTTCTCACAAAATATAATATGCAACATCTCATTAAATGCACATAATACTGATTCCAATTTAATTCTAGATTTTTAGAATACTATTGTATTTTTCTTTAATTAATCAAGTAACTATATGTGATTAAAATCAAGAAAAATACTAATAAAATAAAAAAAAAGTTACTTGAAACATTTCTGACATATTGCTAATATTCATAATTTTTCAAAATATTATTATATTTTTCCTAATTAATCAAGCAACTATAAGAGACTAAAAATATGAAACAAAAATACCTAACTTAATTATAAATTTTTTATATCATTATAGAATGATTCTGTCTATATACAGATCTCCAAAAAAATTTAATAATTTTTTAAATTACAAGAAATTTATTGTAAATTTAGAACTCTAATTCAGTTATTAAATGCTAATAATTGTTATCCACATTTTAAATTTCTCAAAAATTTTCGTGATGCTCCCCTTTGTGCGAGAATCTACATAAAATGTTTATCTTAGAAAGCCATCACATGTTTCATATATTGAGCGAGATATTCAATACTCATATATTTTCTATTTATACAATTTCAAAATTTATTCTATCCTTTTATCATTTCTAAAAATTTTGAAAAAATTATCAAAATATAGAAAAAAATTATCAATACAAATGGTTGGATGATCGGACATTGGATCATTTCGTACAGGCCACAAATAGCGCCACTATGAGCACAACGCTTGAGCTACAACTTTTTTTCTTTTTTATTTATACTCTCCATAGCTAGAGTGTGGGGTCCATGCACAGCCTTGCCGGGCTCTTACCAGCAAGTGTGTGATAGAGTCCGTTGTAGCCGTTGATTTCTCATTCGGATCTTGGGATGAGTTACATCTTCCTCCTGAGAGTGGACGAAATTCTGAACCTGTTACTGTCGTTCTTGACACCTAAAAAAATTTTGATCCATTCCAAAAATTTAAAGAATCATAATTTTATCATACGATATCGAAATGAGGCATATTATATATCATTGAAATTGTATTGAAGCCCGTGGGCTGCAGCCCGCTAAAGGCCCAAAGGAATTTTTCAAGCCTGATTGGCATGAATTGGCTGCAAATCATCCCACTGCCACACGTGTTCATATGTATATGTTACCACCGATCACTTTTTTTTTCACTTTTGTAGCAAAAAAATGGAAACAACAATAGAGAGCGAGAGAGAATCGGCAACGGAGAAGGCGAGAGGAAGGCGATGAGAAACGAATAGGTAATTCAAGTCCAGTTCGAATCAAATAAATTATATTTCTCAATGTTATATATATAATTTAGTAGAATTTAATTAGAATGACATGTTTTTACGGATTTAACTTGATAGGAGATAGTCATTGGGTCGATAAAGATAGAATAAATAATGTCCTAAAATAATTTTGGGATCATTTTTAATATAAACATATATGATATATCTTGCATTTGATGATATGATAGGAATTGAGGTTATGAGTACTATTTTTCGTTTTAGAATAATACATAATATGTGTGTATATATATTTGTGCCATCATAATAGTAGCAGATTGCATAGCATGCAAGTAAATTTTCCATTTTGATTGCATCGTGCACATATATATAGCTTAATTTCTTTATGGTACAATATTAAATTTTTGGGGACTTTAGGGATGCTAACTTGATGGTCTTCTCTTGGGAAATATTTGTGAATATTCTTTTCTATTATAAAATGATATGAAAATATATTGGTATGTTTTTATATAAGTATACAAGGATATTTATGATCTGAGATAAATGGTTAGTGGTAAAATATATGATTCTGTTATGATGAGTGAATTTTGAATGATGATAGATGATTGAATATGTGATGTCATTGTAATAAATTGATTGTCTATGCTGTCATTTGGATATGAATAATTGAGTTTGTAGCTTGACTTTACCGTGTGATTCTAAGTATGTGTATTGTATTGATTGTATGTAATTAATGTGTATTGATTGAGAATACACCATTCCCCGTGGAGAATAGTGTGTAGATGAAGGGCATCGGGAGATTGGGAGGAAGATTGATATTGATTGTGGCATGGGGTGCGGTATTATTCGAGAGAGGTAGTATCGATACAGCTGAACCCTGTCACAGGGGAAATGTGAGACCATGGCTATCCTAATTGTTTGTCAAGTCCAATGCATCGGCTTGTTAAATTCCTTGATATCAAATTGAACTTGTTGCGATTAAGGTGTGATTGAGATAAACTTGTTTGAGTTTCTGATTTGGAATAGTACTTGCTATGAATGGCGTTGTCTATATTGGTGTGATCAGTATGTGGCTGAGATTGGCTGGTTTGGATTTCTTGATATGGAAATGTATTTGTTGGAAATGTTGAGTGTTCTTTGTATTGCTTAGATTATCTACCATAAGATTTATATTGATGTAATTGAATTGCTGAGATTTAAGGTTGAGTGTGATGATGGTTGAAGAAAGGATGAGAATTGTATATTTATACTATGAATTCAATACCTATTGATAAGGAATTATAAATCAGTTGAATTGTTTGATTGTAAGTGATCTATTATGTTTATAGTATATAATTCATTTTACTTTAGAATTGAATATTCACTGAGATGTGGTTGACACCTTCCGCATTTTATTTTTACAAATAAGGCTCAGGTTACCAAGTCGATACGGTGAGCAGACGTAGCTTTTTGATAGTGGGCAATCGATTGGAGATTTCGAATATAAGTTATTTTGGCTATTTATACAGTTTTGTATTATACGTTGCGGCTCGAAAAGTTTATTGTAGTTTATGTTTATGAATTTTAGATATTTTCTAAAGTTATACAACAAATTATGTTTTTCTGATTTGGATTATCAGAAATTTAGGTGAAATTCTGCTGAATTTTCCGATCGTAACACTAACAATATAAAAATTGACACTAGAAAAAATTGACATCGAATCAGGAACATCAATCTCTAAACCTGCCTGTTTTTTCATGCACTTTGATTTATCATATGTTGATAAGGAAACGACCCCCTACAACTCTAATACCAATAAAGGATTTCAAATGCATGCACATGAGAAGAGTTATCGGTATAACTCAAATAATCCAAGATCATCACGCGAGATCGAATCATGTACCGAGTTACTGCACAAACAAGAACATGCTGGCAATGGATTCTTGCTACGTAATCGAGCAAGAACCAATCATGATTCACAGCACAAGAACCTCAGTCGATCTCTACTAGGAGCAACACTTGATCGGAACTCTCTCTAATTTTTTTAACTCACATACACACACAGATAAGCTGTAATTTTAGCCTATTGCTTTTCACATAGAGCAGCTCATCTTGCTCAATAATCATGTTATTACACCTCGTAATAATCACGGTGTAATTAGTGCAAGTTAATAGGGGAATTACAACACAATTAATCCGTGTAACCTCCCATTCAAATGAGAAGAATATTCAGTAATAATCATGATGACTATACGCGTTTTGGTCATATCTACTTGATCTCTCACAAGTCTGAAGCATTGATTTGCTTTGACAAATATATGAATTTGGTTGAGAATAATTTAGATAAGAGAACAAATGTTCTCAGAACTGACCGATGGCGCGAGTATTTATTAGAGCGATTTAAAAGGCTCTGTGATGAAAAGGGAATTGATAGGCATACATGCATAACACTTCTCATAAGCATGGGAAGGTAGGCCCTAGAGGTTGGAGCTGCATCTTCATTAGATACTCCAAGCACTCTAAGGGATATGTGTTCATTGGTAAGAATGCTGAGAGAACTGTTTCTAAGATTAAGTCAAGAGATGTGGATTTCTTGGAGGATGAATCACTAGCAAGGGTGAGGTTTCAAAAGATATTGAGTTATATGAATAGGAGGAATCCATATAAGGTACTCCTGATGAGCCGATAGAGGATGCAAAACAAGTTCCTTCACCTTCTAAGAATAGTGGGAGTGACTTGACAACTAGAGAACCTAGTTCATCAGAGGGATCTTCACCTAAGGCTTGACTTCGAAGAAGCAAATGTGGAAACATTCCTCATCGCTGATTCAAGGTTGAAGAGAAGCTTTCATGTTTGCTTTGCAAGATGATGCAAAGCCCAAACCTGTGCTAGAAGCTCTCTCATCTCCTGCAAGTAAGAGCAAACGAATGCAATGAATGAGGTGATGGAGTACATGAGGACCAATCAGGTATGCGACTTGGTTGACTTTCCACCTAGGCGTAAGACAATTGGGAACAAGTGAATTCTAAAAGTGGAACAGAAGGTGGATAGTTCTATTGATAGATATAAGGCTCACATAGTAGCAAAGGACTATGCCCAAAAAGAAGGTGCATAACGAAGAAACTTTTTCTCCAGTGGTGAAGTTTGCTTCGCTGCATGATTCTAGCCTTTGTTGTACAGTTGGATCTTGAGCTACACTAGATGGATTTTAAAACTGCATTTCTCAATGAAGAGTTGGATGGGGGAGATCTATATGAATCAACCTGAAGGTGTCATGGTGCAAGGTCAGGAGCGCAAAGTTTGCGAGCTCTGAAGATCCTTATATGGCTTGAGATAATCATCCAGATACTGCTATATCTGATTTCATCAAGCCATTATACCGTATGGGTTTGCGATGAATGAGAAAGATCACTCTGTGTATATGAAACACTCCAATGGAAGTTTCTTGATCTTGTCATTATATGTTGATAGCTTTTTAATGGTTGGAAATGACATGCAAATGCTTATCGAAGCTAAGGAGTGACTATCTGACAATCTGAGATGGAAGATATGGGTGAGGTGGATTACGTGCTCATAATTAAGATCCTACAAAATCATTCAAATAAACTTTTGGGATAGTCCCAAGAGAATCGCTGTCACAAAATTCTTTAATGATTTTAGATGCACAATTGTAAGCTAACACTCCTGTAGCTAAGGTGAAAGATTTGAGCCTTGTGATGTGCCCTAAGACTATGGAAGAGAAGCAATACATGTCACGTGTCTCTTATGCTAGTGCAGTGGAAAGTCTTATGTATGCTATGATGTGTACTCGGCTTGGCATATGGTATGCTGTGAATTCCAGTCTAACCCATGCCCTACTCATTGGAAGGCAGTGAAAAGGATACTACACTACCTAAAAGGCACAATGGATTACATGATGTCCCATAGGGGCACTGAATTGTATCCAATCAGGTACTATGATTTTGACTGGGCTGGAGATGTGCATGAATAGAAGTCAACCACCGAATATGTTTTCTTGCTGGATGGAACTACCATGGCCTGGGCCAGTAAGAAATAGACTTGCACAACATTGTCCATGATGGAAGAGAAGTTTTTTGCATGTTTTGCTATGGTACAGAAGTCGTATGGCTGAGATGCTTTCTACATGACGTCAATGTTGAGAGAAATGATTTGGATCCAGTAACGATACATTGTGATAGCATGGCTACACTGGATTATGCTAAGGATTCGAAAGACATTACAAGAAATAGCACATAAAAGGTCAAATACAATTTCATCAGAGATATGATTGTGCAAAAGGGAGTGGTCCTAAAGCACATTCCTATGAGTCAAATGATTCAGATCCCCTAACTAAGCCTATACTTGTGGAGAGTTTTAGGGCTCATGTAAGGGCAATAGGACTTTATAGATGGTGATTGTGTTTCATTTTAAGAGATGAATCATTTCATTTCGAGATGACTTTTATTGTTATCAAATATTTTCAGTTAATGCATGATTTGCGCATGATTTAATTATGCATTCTGTGAGATAATTAATATGAAACAAAGATAGTATATCAATAGGTTAAGATTGTCTCTATCACACGAGCAATTGCCCTCGGCGCCTGTTATGACGAGCAAGGATGAGACAGATACGATACACCCTCACCACTTATTGTGCTGTGTGAGGATAAAGTTTGAGATATTGTTGTATCACCTCAGACGGAGTGGAGACGAGGCCTTAAATTCTCGATCAAACTGAATATTCTCACTCTATTCATTATGCCAGATATTCATAGCTAGATGTGAGACCTTAGTTATGGCACCTTGAAGGGCGAGCTTGAATGTGCGAGCTTGAAGGGCGAGCTGACAGAGGACTTAAGTTAGGTGCTTAAGAAGTGGCTAGACTAAGATTTGTATGGTATTTATAAAGAGCTTGGCATACACTATGAGAAAAAGTAACTCTACCATAGCATGTATTTCATACTACATGTACGAGAGCAGCCGATTTAAGAAATGGATGAATGAATCCCTACTGCAACATTGTGTGAGTCCTAAGTAATTTTAAAGTTCCCTTAGTCACTTTTGACTATAGCACAAGTACGGGAATGGTAATCGCTACTTTGATGTGTTACCTATGGTCATGGTTGATTCGATCGGCTGGGCCATTGCTCGGAAAGCAGTCAATTCCCAATGGAGTGATACGAGGGAGAAGGAAAGGCTATTTTGATTTCATTGATAACTCTATGTTCGAGGACGTCCCTATTATGTTGCTAATTAAGTAGCTTGAACATAATTGTGAATACAGGAACAAGTAGTTGAGTATACCCTTTCGAGGGATTAAAGATACTTGGCTTGATGTGATACAAAATTAGTCTAGGGTACTCGAGATACTTATCTTTTGTAAGGTCGACGCCTCTATGCTGGCTCTAACAAGTTTCTAGTGTAGAGCTCCTCGCCTCTTTGTGCTTGGAGGTCGCACGACATTTACCTGTACAAACCTTTCTCTAATGGTTATGAGCAACGCGGTGCCAAGTCAATTCTCCAAGTGTGAGTTGGAGATGTAAGAGTATTAATCCGTCCGTGTGGAACCCAACCAACTTAAGTCAAACCTGGCTTGAGTATTCTTCTCATTTGAATGGGTGGTTACATGGATTAATTTTGTTGTAACTGCCGCCATTAACTTGCACTAGTTACACCATGATTATTATGAGGTGTAATAACATGATTATTAAGCAGAGATGAGTTTTCTATATGAAAAGCAATAGGTTGAAATTATAGCTTATCTACATGGGTGTATGAGTTAAAAAAAAACTTAGAGAGACTTCTAGTAACGTGTTGCTCTTAATAAAGATCGAGTGAGGTTCTTGGGCTGTGAATCATGTTTGGTTCTTGCTTGACTATGTAGTGAGGATTCACCGCCAGCATGTTCGAGTTCATGCAGGAATTCTGTATGTGATTCAATCTCGCATGACAATCTTGGATTATTTGAGGTATATCGATAGTTGTTCTCGATAATTTTATTTATATGAGTGATTATGGCTTTGTTCATATGTGATGTGCACGCATTTGAAATCTTTCATCAACTTAAGATGGGATTATTGATTGGATTAGATAAATGCATAAGATGAGTTTCTAATTTATCGAATCAATCTGATTTGCACATCTGTTGCATTGGCTTATTTTGTTTTACTACTTGTTGATTATTACTTTTACTCAAAGACCCTTATACTCTCCAGAGGCACCATACCTAAGACCCCTAAGCCATAGGGCAGCATCTCAACAACCCCTCTCTACATCCTAAGGGCTCCATTTCAAAAACCCCTGAGCTAAAAGGGCAGTATCTCAAAGACCTCTCCCTGCACCCTAGGGGCTCCATTTCAAAGACCCTTGCAGCCCAAGAGTGCTATGCCTAGACTCCTATACCCCGGGAACACTATACCCAAGACCCCTATGCCCCAGGGGCAACATCTCAAATACACTATGCCCCAGGGGCATCATACTCAAGACCCATGGGCCCTGGGGGCACCATTCTCAAGGTCCTTGCACCCCAGGGGCACCATACTCACAAGACCCCTACTACACTTAATGTTGTAAGACCATGCAACTCAGGGGCAACACACAATTATTGTATCGGTAAAGTCCTTCGTGACCTAGAGGCATGCTGCAATTATAGCACCGTTAAAGATGTCGGCGACTCTAGGGTCTAAATTTATACTACCATAAAAGTCATCTTATTGTGCAATCATATTGGAGCATTAATAATCATATATGAAAACTTTCAAAACCCAAGATCTAGCTTTAAAGGAAGAAGGGTCCTACGACCTCAATCAATCCACTCTGGCAAAGTCATTTTGAATTGTGAAGATGGTGTATTGTCCCTCATACAAGTCCTCATATTAGGATTCTTCCTTCTACATGAGTTCAGGCTTCATAAATGGAGGAAGAACTGTAAAACGCAGAAAAATACTATCTCTTCTCAGGATAATAGTGAAAAAGGTGGAATTTTTTGATGGCCCAGTCCATTAGCAAGTGTCAAAGCAATCATATGCAAATTGAGTGGAAAATGACGTGCAGAAAAGAGCTGATGTACATATGGCATGCATAAAACTTGACAAAAAAATGACTTGTTCAAAGAGCACTTTGGAAATTCACATGGCGCTGATAAGGTGAAATTTCATATGAAATGGTATCTCTTGCTCTCAGCATATTCAATTGTCGAGGATCTTCTTATCGCCACTGATGCTATTAGGTTGTCCTGTACTTCCTGGATGAGCTTGAAAGTTTGTGCCATTGGGGTCCCTTGCAGGCTCTTATCCCAGAGTCATTACTAGTTGTGAAGATCTTCCAAAATTCCAGTACTTTCTTGTGGATGTAACATTGAAGATAAAAGCTATTATTAGTTGAGTTAAAAAATGTTGTAACATCTAATGTACTTAGACTGATTATAACCATCAGCTCGCAGATAGAAAGATTAGAAATCAGCAGCGAGGAAAAAGGTATTCGTCAAGCCCTGTTCTTCGAGGGAACTCTATTGGAGATTTAGAAGAGACTGCCTAGTCAAAACTTAAGTAACGTAAACCTGTACTGCCACATGAAATCAGTGAAATTTCATGTGTAAATCATTTTTGGTGGATTATGCAAAAGGTGTTGACAATATGGGAAACAAAAATAGAACTTCATAAAAAAAAATTATCGGAAACAGAAGAAATTTGTCATGGGAGTATATCCACTTTTCTCCATTTAAAATCGAGAGAGTGACTAATATTTAAGGATAATTCTTCCTCTTATTCTCCCTGAGCCCACTTTTCATACACGGTGTCTTCGCCATGATCCATTTGGACATTGTCTTGGAGGATTTGAGGTTGGCCCCACTTCGAAATTTTCATATTACCACCATTGCAATGAGTTCTTCGTTCTCATATTGTTCGACAAGGATGCGACCGATATTACATTTTTGAAGCTTGGAAGGAGAAGAAACACGTTAATAAAGTTTTTACTTGAAAGGGTTTTTCTAAGAATTCCACATGGATCGATTAACCAGAAGATTGTAGGAAAATATCAAATGACAGACTGATTAGGTGATATAAAAGGAAAGAGGACTGCGCCTCCTTTCTTGTCACTATTAGTATAGTTTCTTCTCAAATGTTTAAGATATTAAGTTTAAGATCCAAATCCAAAGCTCGAGACACATATCAACAGAGGGTATCTTCATCACTACATATTCTTGCACCTAGCAATATAGGCACATCAAGGGTAGATGATGGGTTCAAGCCCATAAGATAGGCTACAATGATGGACCTTAAACTTGAGGAGACACGACCCATCTCTCAACCCTAATAGCTATACTTGAACTATAAAAAGAGAGGGAGGTGGATTTCAGAAAGGGAGAACCTTACTCTCAATTTTTCCAATATTAAGCTACCAAATCCTATTCCAAAACAGTTCATTTTCTTTTGAGAATCTGGCATCCTGGTTTTTTAAATAGAAGGTTTTAACGGTATGGATACCATTATTGTTAGCAATCCTTATATATTCATTAGCCAAGTCATTTCCAGGCAGGTATATTTTCAAAGTGTTTAACATAGTTTCATCATTGAACAGAGAACTCAATAAATCAATTTTTTTTTATTGTTTAGAGTCTGCACAAATGAGATCCTTCAGGGGGAGTGTATTATCTATTATGATAGATCTACTTTGAAGTCTTTATTACCAGGCATGTGTGGATCTAACCAAGCATTTGGCATGTTCCCATTTCCTATTCTTTTACATGTTGAATTTAACAAGGTAGGTTTGCAAATTCATAGATCTTTCCAAATTGAGGATCTGCTAGCTCTTATTCTCTGAGTGAAATAAAAAATTTCCATGTTTTCATGTGAAAATTAAATCAGCTAGGCTTTTCTTATTGGTGGAATAAAACCAGGTAGTTTTAGAAAGCATGCCCTTATGAAAGTCCCAGAATCTGTTGATCCAAGTCCACTATATTTCTTCGACTGACAGATATTATTCTAGCATATTTGAGTTAAGTATCTTCCATTTTTATCAAGCTTTTCCCTCCCAAAAGTCTCTAGTTTTCCTATCCATTTCTAAGCATATTTTTCTAGGATTTTGAAAGTTGACATTTTTAAGTTAGTATCAAATTTGTGACAGACTAGATGAGAATGGTTCTTCCTGCCCATGACATATTCTTAGATTTTCATGTTGATAATTTATTGAGGATCTTATGTACCAACAATCGAAAAGATTGGCTTCTGTTCCTTTTTATAAACAAAGGGTTTCCTAGATATATTGTACCTTTATTTAGTTTTTTCAAATTTAGTATTTTTTTTAATCTCTATTTATTTCTACCTTTGTCAAATTTTGAAAACAATATTCCAGATGTAATCAAATTGATTTCTTGTCAACTCCATGAGTCGAATGGATTAATTATTATACTAAGATTTATAGCATCTGAAGCGCTGCTCTCATAAAAATCATCAAATCATCAACAAACATAAAGTGACTGAGTGGCAGTTGTTTCTAGATATTTTGATCACTTTAAAAAGATTTAAATGTTTGGCTAGATGGAACATTCTAGATGGTATATCCATAGCAAGAATGAATAAATAAGGAGAAAGTCGATCTCATTGTCTGAGACCCCTAGAAGACATGAAAAAACCTTTTGGTGTACCATTAATTAATACTGAAAAGGTAGGTGAACAAATACATTGCATAGTCTAGTTTACAAATGTTTACTTGAAATCGAAATTTTCTAAGATCTTCTTAGTAAAAGTCCACTCCATTCTATCAAAAGTTTTAGAAAATTCTATTTTCACAGTAGCCCATCCCTTTTTTGACTTAGAGTAGTTCATAATATGCAAAAGCTCTTGGGCTAAGAAATTATTTTTATTTATCCATCTTCCTTCAAGAAAAGCTGTTTGATTTGGGGAGATAATCTTATGTAAAAAAATTTTTAGTTTATTTCCTTAATATGTTAGAAATAAGCTTATAGCATGTGTTAGTGGAGACTGATTGACCTAAAATCCATAAAACAATTAGCATTTTGCTTCTTTGAAATCAGGGTTAGGAAGGTGGTGTTACATTCCCTTAATAAGAGTCCATTCCTAGAAAGATTTGAACTACTTTTATAAAATCTTCTTTTATTATATTCCAAAATCTATTCTTTGTAGCTAATAAGAGTCCATTCCTAGAAAGATTTGAACTACTTTTATAAAATCTTCTTTTATTATATTCCAAAATCTATTCTCTATTCTTTGTAGCTAAAGGAGAGTCACAAGGGCTTTCTCCCAGCCTATCCACTTTTCTCCTACTTCAAGCGCTCAACTCCTTCCCTTTTTTAATTTTCTCTATATTTTTTTATATATTTTTGTAGCCTTAAAAGGCTAGAACTTTATTGCCTTTCACTTCTTCCTTAAAGGTACACATTGTTATTCTCTTTTACTTTCACTTCCTCCGCAAGGTACATATTACTATTGTCTTTTACTTTCATGCCACCCCTTCTCCTCTCTTTCATGCAACATCTACCCTTATTTCTTTCATTTTTGGTGAAAATCCATCTCGAGCAGAACCTATCCTCTCCCTTCTTGACAAGCAGGGAGCAGAGGACCAAGCAACCAAGAAATCTCCACCGCCGAGAGGAAAGATTTTCTTCAATCGTCGTCCCAGGCAAATTCTTCCCTTTTTCATTCTTTCCCCATTTTCTATCTCCGTGCTACTTAGTTTTTCACTATTCCTATTTCGTTCAAACTAGGGACTATTCCTATTTCGTTCAAACTAGGGAGCGCTCCTGCATGTGATTTGCTTATCGTCTCATCTAATCATGATCTGCTGGAAGTTCATCTTCGTTTGGTGCATCTTTCTTCCGTTTCTTACCCATATTCGTTAGGTATGTCTTTCTACTCTAGTTTCATTTCATTAGTTCATTTGGTAAATCTTTCTTATATTCATTTGTTGCTTCTTTCTTCATTTGGCCCATTTCCTGTTAGTGCGTCTTTCTTCCTTTGGTCACCAAGCAAGATGTTCATCTTCCTTTGTTTTCAATGGGATTGGTCACTTCTCTCTATGAACCCTAATGCGTTGGAGGGTGAGGCTTCATCTCTTTGTTGCAGTTCTCAGCGTCTTTTGATTGCCAGACCACTTTTCCTTTCTTCAATTATGGGACCTACCCTCACACTCTCTGATTTATCTTTCGGAGTGGTTGACTAGCTTCATTCAGGAGCTGTGCTTGCGTTTAGGTCAGGCTTTTGGCTCTGCTCTGGTTAAGGCATTGCGGATGTATGGTATTGCAGTTTGGGTTGATAGCAGGTAATTCTTCTTCTTGCTTTTGTATATATTGCTGCTGATCTTATTCAACATTCAAATGTTGTCTGAAAATACCTTAGCCCAGCTTCGTTCGAATACAGCTCACATCTATAAATACCTTCTCACCGTTCAATATACAATCCTTGGGAGACAATCTCAAAGAAAATGTTCCGTCGAAAATAATCCTTAAAGTGCATAATGGTGTTTTGTAACTCATTTAGATAGAAACCTTACAATCATTATATTCAAGCTGACACATTTGTAATGGGTTTCCAAGAACTCAATCCAACAGCTATATTATATGTGATGATATTTATGTCACTAATATTTACGGGATTTTCTTTATATTTTCTTATATGAGATTGCTTATTTTAAACAAGCATTTCAAAGTTTGGAGAGAGTCTTGTGTGTAACAGGTACATCACGTGACAATGATGATGTGATGTGATAAGCCAATAGAATTCAATAATTTTTAAGATTTTTAAATAAAACCCAAAAGGAAAAAAAATCCTAAAGGGAAAAAAATAACCCTAAAAATAATTTGATT
The DNA here is from genome assembly GCA_037672795.1 of Lagerstroemia speciosa. Taxonomy (NCBI): domain Eukaryota; kingdom Viridiplantae; phylum Streptophyta; class Magnoliopsida; order Myrtales; family Lythraceae; genus Lagerstroemia; species Lagerstroemia speciosa. Next base: position 6,554,861 of record CM075307.1, read on the forward strand.
TGATTGGCTCGTGACACTGCATCAACACTGCCATGTTATGTACTCTCTTACATATAAGATTTCCTCCAAAGTTAGAGGAAAAGCTATAATATGTGTGTCAAAATAAATAGGTGATTTTGAAAAGGATAGAATATATATAAGATATTTTATGGTTTAAAAATGAAATGAGGTGTTATTGATCATTAGAGCAGTTAATATGTTATGGATTTATATTATGAATTAGTTTCTGCTTTACGTAATCATTTATCAGGGATTTACACTTTTAATTTTTCTCAATTTATAACCTATATAAATTGCTACTTATATACGTAGTTTCTTCATTTGTTTAATCTAGTAAATTTCATAATTTCGACATATTATTGCCTATTACGATATTTTTTAATATCTCCACTCTCCTCTCTTCTTCTTATTTTGAATTTCATAGGTGTGGTTTATATATGTGAAATCAAATCTCCTTCTCAATCAGATGAGGAAAATGAAAGCCAGAAGATTTTGCTTTGTTGCGTGATTTTTAATGGCTCCAGGAAATTGAAAGGGCAATTTTGGTCATAGCAAAATATGATAAATAATAATACATACGAGGAAGTCTAAAATCAGTAAATGAGAGAAAATTTCAACAAATTCAAAAGGCTTTCTTTCCTTGGTCAAGGAAGTCGAACACATATAAACTCAGCAGTGACCATGAAAGAAAGTGAGAAAATTTGATAGAGACATTTGTATTATAATCCTTATTTCAACCTTTTTCTCCCTCAGCACCTTATAGAAATGCAAAGAAGGAAAAGAAAGATTGAGGCTTAAAGCGAACGTGGTTCAGCAGCATCCTCCCTTTTTATCACTGTTGCTGAAAGTTTGGGTAGTTAATATTCTACAAGACACTTTTCTTTAGATAAGAACACAATAGCTCTTTGATATCTGTTGTTAATATCTTGTTGTGAAACTTTATTTAGATAGAAGCACATCAGCTCTTTTGTATCTGTTGTACTTATTGGATAAAGTAGACTTGATGTCGTGTTGCATCTTTACATGGATATAAAGAAATGGCAGCATGCAATTGTAGTGGCGACGGTATATCAAGAATATTGAAATATTATTATGTTTGACAATCTCAGCTTCTCCACTTCTCAATTTCATGAAGATGCTCACATTTTATTACACAATTGACCCATGATATCTTTGATATTTCCATATGCTTATTGCACAAAAAATATTCTCATTACTTATTATAGTATTTTTATTCATGAGAATAATCATACACTATCCACTTATTGTTGTGGGAAAAATTTCAAGGGTTATTTAGCATCTGCTAAACCCCGTAGCAAAGCACGGGCATTTTTTTCTAGTTTTTTTTATAAAAGAGAGCAGGCACTCCATCCGGTCTGAATCAATTGAGAGAGTTCATATTCCTTATAACATATTCAATTTCCTCATTAGGTGGTATTCTGGTTAGATAATTTTCCTCTTCCGTGATGAATGGGCTGGGCTGGTTAGTTGTTCAAGATCTTCTGGAATTATTGGATTGGATGAAATGAATATTGATTTGAAATTTTCTGCAAAGTAATTACTAATTTCATCTTATGTGTAAATCCATTGATTGCTTTCTATTTCTATGGCATGTATGGAATTTTGTTTCCTTCTAATTATAATTGACAAATGAGCTGTATTTTTTTAGAAATTTCAAAATTTCCAATGACACATTATCACTAATATTATTGTCACCACCATTAATATGATATTTAGAATCATAAATATAACAGTCATCATTGTAGTCATTAGCATTAGTAATTTCTTATTTTTTATGATATATAAAATTCATACGTGAATAAACTAAAAAATTTAATCGAAAAATGTCTAAAAATTGAGATTATAAATTTCACATCATAATGACAAAAACAATATCTGGTACTTAGTTCATATCATCAAATAGACTGTATACAACAATTTTTAACTTAAATATTGAAAAAATGTTAAGCCAAGTAATCATCTCCTATATCTGTGACTATATGGTCTTTGCTAGTAGTTATAACGATAACATTAACCTCCCTATTTTCTGGGACATGTTGAAACTAAGAAAATTGCTGCAAAGTCAATTGGTAATGATCATAATATATGAGAGTGTGTGAGGGGAAAAGATAGATGGATGGACTTAAGATTTTATTTTCTAATAGATATAAGCATAATAAAAATATAAAAAAATTTGTACTATACTATAGCATTTTGATAAATTTGTATTATATTGTAACATTAGCTATATTTTGTATACTATTGGTGCTTTTTTTAGGTTTTTATTACCATATTATTTAATTTTCCAAGTCAGCAACCAGGTAGGTGTCACATAGGCACTATGTCACCAGTAGTTAACGGCATTAATAAATAATTAACAGTTTGTACTATCAATATCAACTCTTCAAAGATTTTATACCATTTTATAACATTTTAAAGATTTTGTACTGTTTTATAAAATTAGTCAAACTTTCTGTACCATTCATGCTTTTTCCCTAGATATATGACTTGTTTTCAAGACCAAAGGAAGGCTGCAGACTTGGAGTAAGGAGAATTCGAGCTTGAAGGTCGTGGAGGCTTAATCAAGAGATTCAGCTCCATCACTATATATAGTGTCTTCTATTCTTTTCTTTCTTGTTTTCATAATAGTCCTTTCTTCCAACTCTTGTATTTTCTTTTACTATGTTGAACTAAACCTCTAGATTCTTAAGGGGATCAATTTAATATTTTTCGATATTTTAAGTAAAATTCTTTTCTCCCATGGAATGATTCTATCGAGGTACACCTCTTAGGTGTTATTTATGCATATTTCTTTCTTCATGCTTTCTTTTAAATTAGCCACTCATGGGAATGATATTGAGATAGAGAGGACCCTCGAGAGAGGGAATCAAAATCGCGTTAGAAATTGCATAGTGTAGGTTAATTTATGCCGAAAAGTGAAATCATTGTGCGAGCTCATCGAGAGATGGTGAACACCCTAGGTAGCCAATTAGGGTTGATTTAGTTGGCCTTTCAACGTTAATTACCTAGAGATAGAATAAATTAGTGTATTCCACTTAAATATATTCTTGCAACATCAAGAGGCACGTAAGGAAGTGGGGAAACCCTAGAACCCTAGGTTAATAATATGGTAGGAATTAATTTACACGAGAGAGAGACTTTGCTCTAAGTAAAGTTGTGAACACTAGGAGTATTCCAATTGATTGATTTTTACTTGTTCACATGTTGTTTTAATTACTTAAACGGAAGGCAAAGATTGTATACAATAGAATTACAGAAAGAAGGCGAGATGAGTGGGAGAAACATGAAAGCAGTAGAGCGAAACCGAGATTAGATTATAAGGGAAAATTGAAAAAAAAAATTTCTTTAAAAAAGAGAGATTGGATTGAATTTGTTTGACTTGGGATCAGATAGGAAAGTGTAAATGAATATATTCGTCTTATCTTGTTTGAGTTTTTCTTTTATTTGGTGTATACTCTCCATAGCATCAACCAAGGAGCTTGCGTTGGTTAAGTTTATTTTAATTGGAAGAATCAGGTTACATAAAAGACAGCAACGAATTGACGAAGATCATATTCGAAACAGAGGAATGGAGAACTCGGCTGAATCAAGGGAGGCATCATCGACAGAGGAGGCGGATTTGACAAATCGGAATGTGAAATGTGCGTAGAAAATCATCACAGTTCGAAGGGATTCTAAGTAGCCGATCAATGACAGTGATAACAATAAGGGAGTAGTGTTTATGATCTTTTGTTCAGGAATTATGCAGGAATGAAGGCTAGGTCAGGATCGGTTGAGGCCACGAACTCGACAGCACTAGGGGGTGAGGATCACTATTATTTCGGTGACAGCAAGTTTGAATAGAGCGCTAGGAAGATGATTGATTTGTTTGACATGTCCTAAGATTTTGGTGGCACAGAATTGTATCATCTCAGAGCCAAATGGAGGAGAAACTCTTGGGTGGAGTGGCTCCACCATGTGCCAGCACCACGTGCTACCTCCGCTCAATGAATTCGCCACGTGTGCGGCCACATCAACAACACTGACATGTATCATCACTTCATTGGGCAGAGGTATCAAGTGGCCGCCGCCACGTGGCCACGTTAGTAGTGCTTACATGCGTCAGCACTTCATTGGACGGAGGCACCATGTGGCTACTGTCATGTGGTGGTGCCGCTCCACCCAAGACTTCCTCCAAATGTAGGAGCTCCCTAATAATTAAGGTTCTGGGAAGGAAGGTCGGTTACATAACTCTGTACAGGAGGTTGATGCAGCTGTGACAACCAAAGGGCAAGCTCCTGCTGAAGGATCTAGATAATGACTTCTTCATCGCCAAATTTGCCTCCTTGGAAGATAGAGAATGGGCACTCACTGGCACTCACCAACGCCACAGCTCGAAGTAGCTTTGCTTGCATCTGTGTGGAAGTGAAATTGGATGAGCTGCTTAAACCTTCAATCAATAAATTACATGGGCAGTATATTAACTTCTCCAAAAGTTTACATTAACTTTTTTATTGCATATGATTACATTAATTTTTAAAAAGATTTCATGATGGTACAAAATACGACGGAATGACTAACGCTGTTAGTTCGGTGTTGAGTTGGCATATAACATGAATGCCACATATGCATCAGTGCTGACATGGTATGTCTCTTTTTTTTTGCTTAAGAGTGCTAACATGATATGTCGATATAATATTTTTAAAATAAAAATATAAAAATACAATTAAATTTAGAAAAAGTCTATAAATTAAGGAAAAATATAAAAATATAATAGATCAAGAAAAATATTTTTAAAATTGAGAAATTTTTTTGAAAATATTGAAATTTATTAAAAAATGGAAAAATCTGAAAAATTTTTAGAAATTTCAAAAAAATTAGAAAACTCAGAAAAAATCTAAACAAATTTTTTAATTAATTAGGAATCCAAATCTCCCTCAATCTAGCAGCAATGTATCCATTTGTTAACCCAAGTCTGTCTAAATCTCTCACTCTCTCCCTCCCTCCCCTCTCTGCAGCTCCGGCGAAGAACAGCGACACAAAGAACAACGACGAAGAACAACGAAGAGGAGGAAAATTAGGCAAATAATCGGGGGCAATCGAGAAAATTTGAGGAGGAAGATCCTGATGGGTAAGCTATTCACGACTCTGAGTAAGTGGAGGAAACTTTGCCAATTCCCTTGCCGGCCATTACTCGGAGATTCGAATGAGGAGGCCCCTTCTATTCGGCCATGGACGAGCAAGCGACGACGTCTCTAGACTCGACCTCAAGGACCAACGGCATCGGGGCCTCCAGCGGGTATAGACAAAGTGCGTGCTATGGTGGCACCCACAGAACAAGGAGGCGCCGTCGATGGTTTTTTACCTGTCGTACGGCGGGATGTTTCCTTCACCGGCAACGGAGACGGCAAATGGTGAAGAGGTTTTCGGAGGACCTCAGATCCGAGAGCTCTAAGGAGTAGGATATGGTGGAAGAGGCGATTAGGCACACATACTCGCTCGATCTGAAGAATGGTGGGTAGTCCACGTCGTCCAGGAGATCAAGCTCTTGAATAGGAAATCGGATGAGGTCGGGCTGGAAATGGGAAGCAATGGCGGGTGCAGATGATCTTTAGGCATAGGGTAGAAGAAAAGGACAGGTACCAGTAGACTGAACAAAAAAATCTAATTTTTATTTCTTAAAATTTTTCTAAATTTTATGTACTTTGTAATTTCTATTTTTAAATTTTTTTCCCATATTTTTTTAAAAAAATTTAATAAGAGTTTTCTAAATTTTTAATGTTCTTAATTTTCTATATATTTTTTAATTTTCTTAGATTTCATATAATTTTTTCCTAAGTTTTCAGATTTTTTTAAAAAGTTCTATTTTCAAAATAATTATCTTTAAAATTTTCAAAAAATTTTCCATATTTTTAAAAATTTTATAAAATTTATAATGCTTATTTATTTTTTTATATTTTTATTTTAAAAATATTATGTGGATATATCATGTCAGCACTAATGCACGTGTGGCGTCCATGTAATATGTCAACTCAGCACCGGACTAACGACGTTAGTCCTTTCGTCGCATTTTCTACCATCCAAAACCTTTTGAAAATTAATGTAGTCATATGTAGCAAAAAAAAGTTAATGAATCAATATGAAACCTCTGGGAAAGTTAATGTACTGCTCATATAATTTACCCATAATTATATTACAATATGGTTATTGACATCAAATTGTAAATTGCAGTCGAGTCGTGAGTTTAATAGTTTAGCCCCAAAGGCAGCTGTTAGCCTCGGAACTTAAATTAGTTTAGAATGTGAATTTGATATTGCAGTGAAGTTATCCTCTTTTCCAAAAAAACAAGGGGCAATTTCATTGTAATTATAGAATTCAGTTGTCTTACTGGTAAATTTATATATTTTTCGCGACCTATCCCAATTTACAATATAAGGTCAAAGTAAATTTATATAATAGGGTGCATCTTTGTTGAATATATAAGTTTACTTATAAAGTTATTATGCTTAATAGTATGTTGATTTATTTATTTCCTTATATTATCCTGCTATTTTGGATATCGGTGACGCTTAATTTCAGCTATAGGATTTATTGATGCATGAATTATTGATCTACTTCGCTTGAAAGGTATCCACAAGTGAAATAAAGTTTCTTGGGAAAATTTAATATGAGTAAAATGGGGTAGAGCATTTCTATGTTAAAATATAAAATTTATTTATACTCATTAAATTTTGAAAGTTTAAACCCAAAGAATCAAGAATTCTATATAATTATTCTTAGAACAAGTTATTCTAATAAAGTTAAGCTAATCTCATAATTATGAAAACTCGATAAAGTACCATAATTTTCAAAATGCTTAATTGATAAATGTGTTATGATTCTTATACAATAATGTCCTCGATATTATTTAAGTGGACTAATTCTGTTTCCAGCCCATATTTAGTATACTATGCATAATTTTTTAGGGATTAAAAAGGGGAAATTAGTCCTATAATATTCTCAATCAAAAGTGTGGGATATCAAGTTTAAGGATAAAAATTCAGTATATTTTATTCTTTAAAATGGGGTTTACTTTCTTATAAAGTTAGTCATTCATTAAGTTATTTTCTCACCTACTCAATTTTCAAAAATCAAGGACCTGCTTCCAAATCACATTATTAATTTTGAAGGAATTATTTCATAAAAGAAAATTCATCAAATAAATTTTTATAAAATCCCACATATGGATTAGATAATGCACGGTAAAATAAAGTATGTATCAAGGGACATCAATTGATTTCGTGGCCCATAGAGTTGTTATTCTAAATATATAAAAATATTTATTTCTCAATACTTGTTTTAGTTACACAAGCTGGAGCAATAAAACAAGTTATCAAGGATGCCATGAATAAATTACAAGGTTTAGAGATTGTACACATTTGTCAATGTAGATCTTTTGTACACTATAAGTTAATGGTCATGCATAAAATACACAACCTTATAAGAATTTATCTCTACTTATTCTGCAAAAAGTATTATAGTATGTGGAACATAAATGGATAGGAGTACAAATTTAACTGCATAAAATAAGACATTTCAGTTCATTGAAATTTTGTAGGTTAAGGTATTAAATGAGGAAATTATGTTATACCATATCATTAAGGTATAATAAAGTAACCGCAAATTTATGAACTGATTTAGGAGATTCAAAGTCCTCTATCTCTTAATTAAATTGAAGTTTGGTTTTAAAGAAGAAACATACCTCTTAAAGCTTTCCACGGTAAGTTATATCATTGTAACTCTTGAGTTATACAAGGAGTGGAAATAAAGTTGAAATATATTCGTAATTGTCTAATATAGGTTAAGGTATATAATCCTATTATTTAGACGATCAACAGTTATCTTTAGATCAACTTAATAATATACATGCAACTGTTGATTTTGCACATTGATTTACCTAATGCTAAGCAAGTTAAATTTCTTAAGAATCTTGAACTAAGTTGGAGTGGACTTATTGTTAAGGGATAAAGTAATTTTTGAAAAAAAAACTTTGAAATTAATTGCTTCATTATGATTACATGGAGGGATACTTGAAGCAATTAATATCTACCCTATCAAGAATTGAGCTCATAAGGACCATCCCCTTCAATTAATAAATTGATTAAATTCTCAAGATAAAATGAATTAGCGAATACATCATGAGAATATAGTTGTGTAGGTAGCACTTAGTTATAATTCAGATTCATTTTCACATACCATATTTGAGATCACCTCCACCGTCAAATATTTTGTAGCGAAGGAAGAGATGAAACATAAAGTTTTTCAAGTTTAATATATAGTTAAATGACCTTTGCTTGGTCTCAGTTCATAAGACTAGAGGATCTTCTTGTAATATAAAATCAAACTTGAATTAAAGAGTTTCACTTGAAAGTTACAAATCATGGTTAAGAGATGAAACATAAAGTCAAATTTAAGTTTAACATCCAGTAATATTACTTTCAGCTAAACTCGATTTATAAGATTGAGATCTTCTATAATATAAAGTCAAACTTGAATTAAAGAGTTTTACTCGTAAGTTATTAATAATGGTTAAGGCACATCTATTTTGGTTTATTAAGGTTGATATGTATGGATGTGAAAGTGAAATTGTAAAAGTAAACTTACTAATAATGACTAATGGCCATATAATAGAGTTTCCATTGTTAAGGACAGTCACTATACAGAAATTCCCAATAAATATTATATAGGTTAATAAGAAGAATTCTCACTCAAGTTTAGTGAGATCTATTGATGAACTTATGTATTGAAAGAATAGTGGGAGTTTAGTTTGGCTGTAGCTAGTGATTTGATTAGCAAAAGGATAAAGTACGTTCTTTCTCAAAAAACCTTGTGGCAGAGGTTTATGTGGAGCCATAACGTTTGGTGCCATAAAGATTCACAAAATAAAACCTATAAAGTTTCTGATCTATCTCAAAATTTTATGTGAATTTAATTTAATAATATTTGTGCACCTATTTTGAAGAGTATTAAGTTAAAATTTATTTTGGATATTTAGCAGATGAAAAGTATTTTATATACATCTGCATAATGCAGTACTATATTTCGAGTATTTAAGTGTGTTTTAGTAGGAAAATTTTGACTGATATTATAGTTATGGCCTTACCATAGAAAAGTTAGTCAATAAAGTTTTCTCTCTAAGAAATAATGTATTCCAGCTTAATTAAGGGATCGGTCATTTAACGATGTTCAATTAAATTTAAGTATTGGTGAACATAAAATATAGGTCATAAAGTTATTTTGTTCAATCTTGAGAGCTGATATAAATATGTTGTGAAGTAATTACACAAGCATTTGTTAGTTGTCGAAATATAGTTAGGCCAATAAAGAATTTGACAACATTATAGCGATATTCTTATGGAAGAACAATAAAAATGAAAGTTGCAGCAATATATATATCGATATAAAGTTTATGCTACTAAAGTTTTATGCAATCATAAATGAATCAATTTTATTGATCACATGACTAAAGAATTGCTAGTATTATAATTGAGATATCATGTGAATCATTTAAGGTTGTTAATTCATGCAAGATATACCTCACTTTTGTGCTTCGCTTATAAGATAATCTTGATATTATCTAAGTGACGAATTTTCATCAGTTGCACGTATTAAGAATTAGTTCGTTGCGATGATAAAGTTGGACCCGAGTGACCCGTAACAGGTCATTCATAAAATTTTCCTAAAGTACTTATTTTGACAGTGTTATGTATCTTGACACATGGATGGGAGGTACCCACTAACTGGGCATCACAACCATGGTTTGTGTGTAGCATTTTCGGGATAAGTGAGAGGATACTGCAGTTCAGGAAACATAAAGTTTGGCCAAAATAAAGTTTATCACTCTTATACATTGTGTCATGGGGCCAAGTGGGAGAATGTTGAACATTTTAATGTTTGAATAAAGAAATAAATATTCCTATTAGGTGGCCTTCATGCCACAATATCCAATTTGGTATTTGAGTGAGAGGTAAGGGGGTAGAAGATATTTTCAATTTCACCTATTGTTTGTCTGTTACAGATCTTAGATCAGCATATTTATGATTAATCAAGTGAGACTGATTCGATCACATATCTACTGGAATTGATCCAGGTATGCTCAAGATTAATTCGTCTCTTAACGTATTCAACATATAGATCCTGGGAATATTTTTCGGTTATAAATTTCTTACAATTTGATCCTTCAGTTAGATTTTGCACTTGTTTTATAACTCACGATGATAGGAACCTGGTAGGAATTTTCTCCTCATTATTGACTTTATCTCAATCCACGTCCTAATAGGCAGTTCTCCATTTCATCTCCTAATTATAACAAGTTGTACATTTTTTTCGGAGTAGTTGTGATCATAGTTTTTAAAACCGGACCGGGCCGGAAACCAGACAAGGTATGGGTTTTTGGGTTCTTGGGTTCAACCGGGGTTCGATGGGTCTAACCGGATTTTTACAAATAATACTTATAATAGTATAAAATTAGTAATATGAATATAAAATTGTTATATTTTATACATTAATTTATAATTTCAACTTTACAAATAAGATTGTTATATTCTATACATTAATTTAGAGCTTAGGTTTCCTTTTTTTCTATTTTTGACTCTTGTTTTTTATTTTTTTTACTTTTTTTATTTTTCTTCATTGACCGGTTTCTTAACCGGTTCTGTAGAAACCAGATCAGACCGGCCGGTTCACACTGTCCAACCCGGTCCTTGATGCAAATGGAGCAATTAGCGAAACCGGACCGGGCTGGTGTCCGGTTCCCGGTCCAACCGGTCCGACCGGCCGGTCCGGTCCGGTTTTTAAAACTATGGTTGTGATGATTGAAGATAATTTCCACTTTTCCCTCCACTTCACCTTTTTGTGACTCAAATTGTCGTTCTATCTTGGTCTTCTTCAATCTACATTTTCGTACCCAAAACGAAAATTGCCTTTGGCTGTTTCTTCCTCCAACCTATCTATATATTCTAGTGGTGTGAAGTATATGAAATATGAAAAAAATAATTTAGAACTTCATAAGTACTCCCTCACGTGTTTCACTCAAGACTAGATTCACTCAATTTTCTACCACTCGTGTTTCCACACTCAAACGACTTTTATCCTCAAATAATCTAATCATTCTTGTCTTTTTCCACTCCTATATTCTCTTTTAATTCTTTTCGAACTAAATAAATAATAATCAGAATTTTTTGCAACAATTCACCACAACTTCACCAATATTTGAAAAGAGAATGTAGGGTCGGGTTCCAAAATTACTAAAAATTAAGAGTAACAAGGCAATTATGGATTAGAGAATAATAGATCAATGGAAAAGAAACACTTCAAATGAGAAACTTTGCTAACACTATGGATGATCAAATATTTCTTGGACTTATGAACAATGCTAGGCTTGGGATTAAAGAAGGCAACTAATGATCTCTATGGTTTGATGACAAGAGTTAAACAGAGAAGTTTTAAATTGGAAGTTAAGATATATTACTAGAGGAAAAAAGAGCTCAAAAGGAAAGAAGAGCAACAAGATACCAAACAATATTTGCTTACATGTATTGAGTGTACTTATATATTATAATTTAAATATAATAAATTTAGCACCGTAAGTACCACATAGGTGTCCATGTCAACATTTTGAACGGCAGCTTCATATCGGACTATCATGTTAGCAAATATATGGATGTTTGAGCATATTATGTTGGAAAAAAGGTTTAGAGACTTAAGTGTTGGACGAGTGTAACATTAGGGACCAAAATGATTATTTACTCTATTTATCATCACTTATATTTATTTATAAATTATATTAATATTTTCTATATAATAAATTTATCAAATAAGTGTAAGTCTTATATCAAATGAAAATTTGACGAATTAAAATATTAACTGTGTAAATAACCCGAAAGTTAGAGTCAAAATAAGGAAGTTATAACCTGTTAAAATCAATCATTTATATACTTGGTTTTCGAACATGGTCCAATATTTAGGGGTGTAACCGAGTGCTTCGGACGAGTTTTTTCAAAAATTATTGGGTTTCGATTTTTTGTGCTGGTTTTTTAAGTTAAAAAACTGTACTGAGAATTGTGTAAGGGTTATAAAAACCGACCACTTTGAGTTCGATTTTTTAGGCCAATTTTTTTGGGCCTAGATTTTTAATATAATAATAAATTAAATACAAAAATAATGAAATAAAATTCATTACATTAAATGAGAAATACTAATTATAAATATTTTAGTGTGTTAAGAAAATCAAAAACATAAATATAAACAAAGATTCAAGTTTAAAAATATCAAATATATCATTTTCAAGTTGATTTCGGGCACCGAAGGGTTTTTCGGGTCCGGACCCGAATTTTTCAGTCCAATTTGTTCCCCTTAAAATTCTCATTGAATTTATTTTTGAACCCATAAATCTAATTTTTTCAATTCGATTTGGACTAAATTTTTTGATTTTTTGGATTTTTGATTTTTTATTTATACCGTACCGATATTGTATATGCTTCTAACTGCAAGTTGGAACCGACCTAGACCATTCCTGAATTACAGTTCTATTCGGTACCGGTTCGCATCATTGTTAGGGGCTGCAGACGAGGGCAACAAGTCTAAATCAACTTTCCCGCCCAAAAACTACTTTCACTGTTCAATGAAGATTAATTATTTTTGTTATTATAAAAAAAAGGCACTTTCCGTAGTTCTGCTCATCCTCGGTACACTCAAAAACTTCCCATCGTCTCGTCTCCTCGCCTTCGCGCTAGAGCAATTCCTCTTCGCCAGCCCGCGACGTAGAGTAAGTTCTTCTTCCAAACGCTACTGCCGGTTCATTTTCTCCTCTAGATTACTTTGTCTTTCTTGCTGTTTTGAAACCCTAGGAACGATTCGCCAGCTGACATTTGCTTGCTTCATTCACTGATTTTGTGCTATTTATGGTGGACGAGGCAGTTTTCAATCACTCCTAGGGATTGAGGTTCTAGATGGGGCCGGACACGAAGGCTGATGAGCCTGTAGAGTCACCAACATCGGTGCTTGAAGATGAGGTATGACGTCCCTTTTCCTCGGAGGCATTTGCTCTTTTCCGTTTTCACCTACAGATTTTGTTCACATTCCTGCGTAAATGGTGAAAGTTAAAGAAATAAGCTTGTCCTCCTTTTATTTTAGCTCTTTATGAGCTTAAGATTTTTACATTTAGATGTCTTAATGGTCGAATCTCTTACAGCTGTTACTTAGAGGAGCCAAAGGAAGGTACTGCTTTTGATATGCTCGACATATTAGTTGTTATCGGACAACAAATATTAGTTGTGGCTCTTCTGAAGCCTTTTTTTTCCCTTGCTGTAGCTCCGTTTCTTTAATTTTTGAATATTTTTTCCTAGGTTTTATTGTATCTTTTGACATGCTTTCTACTTGCAACACTCTCTGTCCCTATCTTTGTTTCCTCGTCTCTCCCCTTAGTCAATTTTATACCAGAGGATTCTTGGTTTGAAAAGGCGGGAGATCATTTTGGTGCTTGGTGCTGTGTGGTTTGATAAGAATGTATTTGTGAATGCAAAACATTCTTTTGCTTGAAGAACCAGCTGCACTAAAAAGTTTGCCCATCTGATCAGGCTTAATACAGTTTAAATAAAGTTGTTACCCCTCTTCTTTGGTGAAGGGAAACTGCACAGAGGAACATGGAACTAAATTGGAGCATGAGGTTCTTCTAGAAGCGAAAAATGGAGACTCCTCTCTTCTTTCAAGAGCCATGGCTGAGGAGGAAGAGAAGTTGTTTGATGCCCGTGTTCAAGAAGAGAATGCTGGGCGTGAAAATCATCAAAATGAAGGACACAATCTGGATGACTTTCAATTCACTAAATTGGATGAGCTTCTGACGCAAACCCAGTTGTATACTGAGTTCTTGCTGGAAAAGATGGATGACATCACATTTGTACTTATCTTTCACTTTTTACCTTGTGGTTTTTGCTCAAGATATTCTATTACTAGTTTTTCATAGTCTTCTGTGATTTGTGTTGCTAGAATGGTGCTTACCAGGAACAAGAAAGTGCTGAGAAAAAGACAGGCCGTGGGCGAAAGAGAGCAGCTGCTCCTAAATATAATAATGTAAGCATAACGCTTTAGTTGTTTCTAATTAACATATGTGAAATGTTCAAATAATTTTGACTTCACCAAATTGAAGGGAGGGGCCTGGTAAGTTTCACATAGTAGTAGTGAGAGCTAAGCGGAAGTTCATAGTAGCCTGATTTTCTGCTGGGGGATCTCCAGTGATAACCAAAAAAAAAAAAAAATACACCTTCATTGCCTAGAACATTAAAACCTAACTCAATGAAGTTTTTCTTAGAACAATATCACGATGGCTACTCAAACATGAATAATAGCATTTGTAGTTGGAGGGTCATTTGATTTGTAAGCACAGTAAAAAATCTCTCGCTATAAGCTCCAGTCCATTGTATACATTAGCTTATGCCTTTAGTTTTAGCTTGTATATGTTGCCACTGTTGTTTCTTATAGTTGCCTTCCGCTTCTATAGAGAAAAGCAAAGAGGGCAGTTGCGGCCATGTTGACCAGATCGAAAGAAGCTGAGAACATTGATGATATAAATCTGACAGAGGAAGAGAAGCTTGATAAAGAGCAGAAAGAGATTGTTCCATTGTTAACTGGTGGCAAGTTGAAGCCTTACCAAATCAAAGGGGTGAAATGGATGATCTCCTTATGGCAAAATGGACTGAATGGCATTCTAGCAGACCAGATGGGGCTCGGGAAGACTATTCAAACTATTGCTTTCCTTGCACATCTCAAAGGAAAGGGGTTGGATGGGCCCTATTTGATAATTGCTCCGCTCTCTACACTATCAAACTGGATCAACGAGATTGAGAGGTATAATAATCCCCTTGTGGTATTTACCCTGAATGACAGTCTCCTTTTCTTTGCAAGAATTTTTGTTTATAAGCATTAAATAATTTATAAGCAGGTTTGTTCCCTCTATGAGTGCAATTATCTACCATGGTGACAAAAAGCAAGAGATGACATAAGGCGGAAGCATATGCCTAGAACCATCGGACCAAAATTCCCTATTATTGTTACATCATATGAGGTTGCTCTAAATGATGCCAAAAGATATCTGAGACATTACAGTTGGAAATACATGGTGGTTGATGAGGTCAGAAATTTGATTAATTCATTACAATCTTTTACTGCTTTGCATTTTGCCAACTTCATTTTTGCTATCTTGCCAACAATTTCACTTTGCTTTTAACAGGGTCATAGGTTGAAAAACTCAAAATGCAAGCTGCTGAAGGAACTCAAATATCTGAATGTAGAGAATAAGCTTCTTCTAACAGGGACTCCTCTTCAAAACAATCTAGCCGAGCTGTGGTCATTGTTGAATTTCCTTTTACCTGATATCTTTTCATCCCATGAAGAATTTGAGTCCTGGTGGGTGGTCTTGCTGCTGCTCTCCAGTTGTCCTTCTATAGTTATTTAAAAGGGGCCTGCAAAACATGTGAATTTATTTGCTCATGTTGGACAGTTTGTGTTGTAAGCTCTATAACATAGGATGAAGCACAATGCTTCTACTTTGAGATGCATTCTTATTTCCTATGGACATTCATTTGCTTTGATAATATAGTTTTGTAATGCAACAAGTTAGACATCATGTGTGATTGGCATGCTTGGCTTCCTTATGAAATATAATTACATTTCTGTATTCCAGGTTTGATCTCTCTGGAAAGTATAACAATGGAGTGATGAGTGAAGAATCAGAAGACAAGAGAAGAGCTCAGGTTGGCATTTCATTTACAGTGTATATGTACACTGCAAAAGAATGGTTTTATGCCACCAATCTAGTAAAATCTTTTCTCATTTGAAGGTGGTAGCCAAGCTCCATGCTATCCTCCGGCCTTTCCTTCTACGGAGAATGAAGGCTGATGTTGAACAGATGCTTCCTCGAAAAAAAGAGATCATCTTATATGCAACCATGACAGATCATCAAAAGAACTTCCAGGATCATCTGATAAATCAGACGCTGGAGAACTACTTGCGAGAGAAAGTGGACACTGGTATCTTCTTGTCATTTTACCTGCTGATATGTCCTCTGGCAGATGAACAGCAGCCTATTTTTCTGGTTTTGACTTTCCATCAAAATTCTTACCCATTTCAAAATGTGATTATAAACGAAGGTGAGCTGGACGTGAAACAGTTACCAAATGATGTGACCGTTGCCCTAGTTATAAATTATGCTCAAGCTAGTAAAAATCTCAAGAATAATCTGTTGTTAACACCTCAACTCCTTTCACATTGGATATTTTTCTTTTGACTTGTTGCAAGGCTGTTCAGTACATTATACAAAGGGTCAATGCGTAATTGTATTGGCCAAAATCTTGCTGAAAGCTGTTTGTTCAATGAATGCAAGACAATACAAAGGGTTATCTTTTCGCCTGCCTTTCCATTTCGTAATTTGTTGATTGGTAACAAAATCAGTGTAGATCACCATTTGTTTATTTTTCACTTTTCTTCAAGTCCATAATGGGCATAAGGCAATTCAGTAATAAGGATGGAATAATGTCGTTTTAGGACGTATCCATGCAGACATGTATTCTTTTCTCATTTATATCAACTCATGAAGCCTTCATTTTATTTAATTTTCATGTCCGGTTCATTTTTGATCACTTGGCATTTCCCTTTTTAGGCCGTGGCATGAAAGGGAAGTTGAATAATTTGATGGTACAGCTCAGAAAGAACTGCAACCATCCAGATCTGTTAGAGTCCGCCTTCGATGGATCATGTAACATCTGTTTACTGCCTATCATGCTGGAAAATTCATTAGTCCAGCAGAACTAAAGCCACTCTTCTCATTTATTTTCAAATAGGGTTTTATCCTCCTGTTGAACAAATCGTGGAACAGTGTGGTAAATTCCGTTTGCTGGACAAGCTGTTGGCAAAACTCTTTAACTGCAAGCATAAGGTGTATATACCATTCATTCATACAAAAACACTCAGGGAAACACTTATCTTTACATTTTATTAGCATTCTAATTCCCCTTTTTTACATCTCTCCAGGTTTTGATCTTCAGCCAGTGGACTAAGATTTTAGATATAATGGATTATTATTTCAGTGAAAAGGGATATGAGGTCTGTCGGATTGATGGTCATGTTAAACTTGATGAGAGAAAACGGCAGGTTATTTCTTTGTAAATTCAGCATCATTTCTAGCATTTTACTGCATGTTTCTTTTTCACTCACTTCTTTAGCCCGTTCCACAAGAAACTGTTTAAGTAGGTCAGGCTCTTATTTGTCTGCAAAATGTTAAGTCTTTATATCATTCAAAAAAAAAAAAAAATAAACTCATGATGAATATTGAAACATGCCTTTAGAATTTTTTCCCCATGGATTTCTAATTTCTTTCTGAACCAGATTGTTGCGATTCATATCTACATTTCGCAGAAAATTGAAATAGTAGTAGTTGATGAACAGGATTAACATAGCATGCATATCTGTGGCACTTAAAAGATTATAATAACATTTTTTATTGCATTCTTGGTTTGCATCCTTTCATTAATAGCTTGGGGCAATCACCATTTTGCTCTATTTTTTTTTATGATGGTACTCCCCAGTTTCCATTTACCTCTTTGAACCCACAGTAGGTAGTTTATTTCCTTTATCCTATACAATAAAATATGGGCTTATCTGGTCTCCGGTGACTGACTTTCCATTTGTTGTCACAAAAGCTTCTGCCTTCACTGGTTTTTTGGGTCAGCTGAAAATTTATGTATCTGTTTGGATACAGATTAAGGAATTCAATGATGTGAACAGCAATCACCGAATTTTTCTTCTCAGCACAAGGGCTGGTGGGTTGGGTATAAACCTTACTGCTGCTGACACATGCATCCTGTATGACAGTGACTGGGTAATTCTCTATACATCAATTTTCTTGTTTCCTCACGAGGCATTTGAACTGTAGAGGTGTCTTATATGTTTTAAAACTGATCCAAACACGATTGTGTTTTTTTCAGAACCCGCAAATGGATTTGCAGGCTATGGACAGGTGTCATCGGATTGGTCAGACAAAGCCCGTTCATGTTTACAGGCTTGTCACAGCTCAATCGGTGGAGGTGATTATTGGGATGAGTCCTCCATATTATCCACTTTATGCTGCACCCAATAATCAAGTAACGCTGGGGTGTTGTGAGATAATCCACCTAACACAGTGTCCATCTTTATAGGGTCGTATCTTGAAGAGGGCTTTCAGTAAGTTGAAGTTGGAGCATTTAGTGATTGGGAAAGGACAATTTCACCAAGAGAGGAACAAGTCCAATGATGCGATGGAGGTTGAGTTTTTGGCTTCTTTATTTTGATGTTCAGCTTTGTATAACCATTTTTTGGTGTCAGAGGCTTCTCCAAATTTTACATTAACCATAACCATATTTGTTTTCTAAGCACGGAAAATGGTCTTAGCCTTCTGGGATAAGGGAGTTTATCCTTCTAAGAAAATTTCTCTTCAAAAGGAAATATGGTAACTTTGTATACTTTTTCAGTGCATTTGTACTATTTTAAATAAATGATATTTCCTTGCCTGCAATGGTCTGATTGTTGTAATGCTCAGCTTCTAATTTGATCTTCAGGAAGAGGATATAATGGCCCTCCTGAGAGATGAGGAGACTGCGGAAGACAAGTTGATTCAAACTGACATAAGTGATGAAGACCTGGAGAAACTCTTGGATCGCAGCGATCTGCTTCCTGGCGCATCAGACGGTGTTGAGAAGACAGAGGGTCCTGTCAATGGGATGCCTCTCAAAGGACCTGGTTGGGAGGTTGTAGTCCCAACAGCCACTGGTGGTGTTCTTGCCACCCTTAACAGCTAATTATTGTTAACTTTATCTGCCCCATTAATTACGGATGATTAGATTAGTGTTATGGTTCTGTGTTCTGTGTTTTAGAAGTAGACCGGTGCAAATATGGTGGTGGGTTCCCTGTTTTGTTCATTTTGGGTTAGTGAACCTGACTCCATATTATGCGAAGTAGCTATTTCCCGAGAATAGCTCACTGATTTTGTGAACGTGAGTTAAGTTTTACCTAGAATGTTCCCCTGACAGATCTAAGTTTTTCTGGGCTCATTTTGATGGCGTTCAGTTTGTTATGCTGTGCTTTAAAGAGTGATGGGGACAGCATATTTACTAAGGTGGTTAATGTGGAGTTGCCATTATTCCCCAATCGAGCTGTCAATTGTATCTTTCTGCACTTGACGAAAGAATCTATATTTTGTCTATTTGGATTGGGATTAGACAATTGAAAAATCACAATTTCTCGTTGAAAAGCTAATAACTCCCGCTAATGGAGACTGCTTATAGCTTCATTTAGATGGTATGGGTTAGATCTGGTAAACTGTCGTGTTGTGTTTAAACATATCTTGGTCAAAAACTCTAATGATTTGGACATGAGATTTATTTTTCGTGTTTAAATAGGTTCGTGTCTAAACGGTCGTGTCTAAATTGGGTTGATCCATTTAATGTGAAATATCGACAATATATAATTATGCTCTAATAATATATGATGTAATTACTAAAATAATAATATTTATTGATAATTAATACAACAAATAAGTAAGATTAATCGATTATTGATCATGTAATGCATGCAATATTTTATATATTATAAAATTTTCATATATAAATATATTGAATGAGTTAATATACATACAAATAGTAAATACATTTAATAAACGTATTTAATCATATTATTTCGTGTTATACAAGCTCAAACTCGGTTAAACACGTTTATTTATCGTGTCTGTACAGGTTGGTGTCTAAATAGGTTTGACTCAAACCCGCCTAACTCCATGTCGTGTCATATCATATCGTATTAAAAATTACCAAGCTTAGTATGGGTTTCTGTGGTTCCTTTTCTATAATCTGCTTGTTACATGGAGAGTGGGTGGGTTCTTTTTATTGTTCTTTCCAAGAGTGTGGTCAGACACGAGGAACTGGGCAATGTGGAATCATCTGCCAACCAGATTGGGAGCCCGATACAACTCACCCTGTTTTCCCGCAGGTTTAGAAAGGGTCAGTGCCTTAATGACTGGGGCTCTTCATCTCATTGCCGTTGAGGTCAATCAAGAACAGCATCTTTGATTGGCTGGAGTAACTATTAATTAGAATATCTATCCTGTGCAGAATAGTTATTTTGACATTTGGTTGATATGATAGGAGTATATATTTTAGATTAATTCAGAGTAAAGGGGATGATAAACCTATCAGCTAACAGGACATGCAAAATGACAAGACAAACTAACGTTCGATCACTCCAGTCTACTTCCTCGTTTACCAGCCGTTGATCTCCCACTTCTTTATTTTTATATTTCTTTCTTCATATTGTTACCATTGGAGCCTTCTGGCTTCTCCCGTTTATATCTCATCATTCTTTTATTCTTCAACGCCATTTAAGAAGTTAATGGGCTGAATTTTTCTGGGTTCCATTTATTTGATTGAGTTTGGGCCGAACAACTTTTAAACGTCTGCCAATTTATGGTCCTAAGTTGTGGGCTTCTGATCTAGCTGGCACCAGTAATCCATTTCAATTTTAAAACTTACAGCCATTAGCATCTACCATCTCCAATCTTTCAAGGATATGTAACATTAGGGCCTCAGATTGTCTGGTATCAATATGCCCATTTAGTTTGCCAAAAAAAAAAAAAAACCAAAAAACCAAAAAACGCTCCGTCAATTAAAGACAACTGTGTCCTTGGTAAAAATTTCCACCAGTCCTGTATGAGGTTGAATTCATATCTACTAAAAATCCTAAACTATTACATGATGATGCCAAATTCTCTTATAAACTAATTTTCTTTATGATATTTTATTTCTCAATAACTGCCTTCATGTAAACAATATGGCTTACACTTGTCATGTGCTTTTAAACACCCGCCTCAGCAATTATCATTGAGAAAAAACATTTTCTTCTGCACACAGACAGGGGACAATTGACCATGGGATGGGTTTTTTATTCCATCGTCAAGCTATCAACTATTCGAGTTGGGCTTTCTCTTTCGTACTCAATTCACTTACCACGAGATCCACACTCGGGTTCAATAACTAACCACGAGTTAGACATTTTTCTTTAGGTCTTGGGCTTATAGCCTATGGGTTGGGTTTGACAAGGTGTGAGCCCGCTTGTAACTACTCTAATAGCATGTAAAATTTTTCACTGGGCCTATAAGAACGTGGGCCCATATCCATTCAAATACCGAATTAAGTTATGGTACTCAATTTTTTTATAAATTAAAATTTCTTTTATGATTTTTTTATATAAGATTTTATTTCTCAACATCTTTGATGAGCATATTATAAAATATATTAGAGTCCATTTGCGTAAACAGTATAGGATGAAAGTTGAGAGTTGGTGAATTTATCAAAAAGAAGTTGAGATGAGAGTTGGTATATCTATTCTTCATATCTGAGGGGAGTTACAACTGTATGCTTTCCTTCCTCCACATCAGCTGCCCAGGCACGTCCTTTCTTCTTCTTTTTTATTTTTTTCCCTCTATTTTCTTTTTTATATCCATTTTTTTTTATCTATTTTAATAGGCAAAATGAGAGTTTCAAAGAAGTCCTCTCTGCCAGTCACGACATGAGACTCCTTTTCCTTCTTTTCTTTTTCATTTTTTTTTTTAATTTTACCGTAAAAATATATCTAATGAAATCTTCTTCCTTCGACAGATAGACCAGTTTCCCTTCGTCTCCTCAAATCTGCTGCCTGCCTAAGCAACTCTACTGTTGCTACACGCAAGCTTCATTCGATGCCAAAGCGTGTAACAACCTAGAGTTTAGAGGACCAGCTTGTAATGTTATTGAGACCATTTAAAAAAAATATTGAATTAGAGGGATCAAAGTGTGAAACCAGCTTCTTTCCCCATCTTCTTATCTGCCAACGTTAGCCATGGACGTAGGAAAGGTTGAACATTGTCAACCCACGATCCCTACAAATCCGAAATAAACGAAGATATTTTAATCTCTTGCAATTGATATGGAGTGGTCGAGCAAATATGAGTTAGCTTTTCTTTGTTTTGGACAGAACAAAGAGGTGAAGGGTTAGAGCCGGAGGTTGATGGAGAAACTGAAATTGTCACTTAGTCTCATTTTCCCGACCCAGGCCAACGTCTGCGGCTCTGGGTAAGAGCTAAAGAATTCCCTTATAGTGCTGTTTAAAAGTGGTAGTGTAGTTTCTATAGTGATAGAGAGAGAAAGCTTGGCTTGAGTGGTTAATGGCGGATTCTCGTAGAGGGCTTAAATGGCCAAAATATTTACATTTTTAGGTTTCTCACAATCTCAGGAAGCTAGGGCATTTTATGGAATTTGATTCCGTTGAACAGTTTGAAAGAAATCACGTCTCGAAGTCTCGAGTTATTGTGATGAATTGTCATTTTGAGATAACATTTTCGGGTTTGCTTTTCCACCTTTTTGTGTTCTATTTGATTCTAAAACATAGATTATACTTCAAAGTATTCAAAGAAATAAAAATCCCTTGATTTGAACATCTGTAGCGCGAGATATGAGTTTGTAAAATCCGTCTCTCAAGATTTTTGAAACTGTCCGGTTTTCATCTTAACAAACAACCAACTTTGACCAAGATTTTCAAACTCATTTCTTCATTATTTGACATTCTATTTGTTTTCAAACTATAGTTCGTGGTTTAAGCTTTCTAGGAACACTAAGAACTCTCGATTTGGAGGTCTGTGGACCAAGATACGAATATGCAAAGTTGGCCTCCCGAACAATTCGAATCTGTCCCGTGATAAAAACCCAATTTTGAGCCACACTTTTGTATCAAATCATCGGTCTTTTGAACCCGGTTTTATCGTGAATTGTAGTTCATAATGCAAGCTTTTCATAGACACTGAGAACACCAGATTTGGTAGCCCAAGGAGGGAGAACCGACCCTTCAAAGTGGACTGGTCGTATAGCCCTACATTGTAAAAATTTCAAACGAACATAAATTTTGAAAGGCCCATTTGGCTTGATCTGAGCTCTGACTTCACCATTGATCTTATAATTGAATTTATTATTTTCTGTGATTTTTCAGGATTTTTATGAATTATTTTATTTTTCTCAAATTTTTCAAAAATAACGGATTTTATTGATTTTAGACATTATAAAGCTATTACGAAGCCCCAAATACTTTGTGGTAATAATTTATGGAATTTTATAAATCAAGGTACAAAATATATCGTTTAGAAACTGATTGGATAGTGGGTTAGATATTTTATCAGTTGAAGAATTTTTAGGGACGCCTAAGATATTTCAAAATATTTGTATAGTAATGTATAGTAATGTATAGCTTCAATTATAGGTTCTTCTTCTGATCCAGATTTAGACCATGAGCTCTTGATTACGGGATAGTTAAGGTAAATAACCTGGATTCACTTCTATTTGTGAAATTATAAAATATTGTTTTATGCATATTAGGATTATTATTCTAAACTGTTATATTTAATAAAATGAGCATGAAATATGATTTATAATTTTTAAAATAAGGATCAAGTGTCGAAAGATTGTTGAAGTGTAATTTTATTAAAAATGCATAACTTATGTGATGATTGAATTATTGATTTCATGTATTATGAAAGATAAGTTATTTCGATAAAATTATCTGAATTTAGTGAACTATAAAAATTTATTTAGATTTGAATGATATTATGTTTTTGATTTGAGGTTCATTTGTCTACTACGTATCGAGAATTGCAAGACATTGAACGTGTTAGCTAGAAAATTATTTGGGTCGAATCGGTGACTATACCAGCAGAATCTTTGGGTCGGACCGGCGACTATACCTGTGGGGGTGTGATAGGACGAAGTGTCACCGTAATATGAAAGACAATGAATGTAAAGTATTTGAATATCAATTATGTGATTTAGTGAACATATATTAAAAGTGTGATACGATTAAATTATTAAGTTATGAAAATATTTGAACTTCACGGTTATGAAATTTTATTGCTACATATTATAAGAATTGTTTTGAAAGGTGATTTCTGATTTTGACTGAAAATATAAAAATGTTTTGAATTACATTATTATGAAAATGAATTCTTGAGTTGTGTGGTTTGGAAAAGGTTTCTCAAACGAAATGCATGATCCGATTATTCTGAAAAGTCGTATTTTAGCAGTGCTTGATCTAGTAGAAGTGAAAATCAGTTACTTACTGAGCATGTGGAGCTCATCCCTTTATAATATTATCATTTTCAGATCCAGAATCAGAAGAAATCTAGGAGAGTCGCATCTAGCTTGGTCACTCGAGGATTAGATGCCTAGAAGATCGTTTCGATTCATTCATAGCATTCTATCCTTTTACTTAATTTGGAAACTTCTGATATTTGAACAATTTCAGAATTTTAACATGTAAATCCTCTTTTTAATATTGAATTCTATTTATCAGACAAGATAATTATTATTTCTTGTGAAGAGAAAAAAATTTGAAAATACTATGAATTAAAAGTATTAAGTTGGCTTCATTTACTATGGACCAAGTCGGGTCTATAAGTGAACAGCTAGTCACGAACCCATTCCTTGGATCCAAAATGGGGCGTGAGAAAGCCATTCGACTTCATTGTTCTCCCAGCCCTTCCTCCTACCGGAGCACCCTCTGCTCAAGGCACACCAGCATCAGCCAACTCCAATCTGAACCGCTGACGGTGACAGGAGCTCCTTCGGATCTCTTCAGCTGCGACCAATATCCGGGTCCAGGGCCCACTCACTATGCTCGAGCATATGTAGCTCGGATTTTTTAATCGTTTAAAAAGCCAGTAGTCGCTGTCCGGACTCCGTTTCAGGTACATCGTCTTCCTTGACGAGTTGGAGCCCCACCGCGAAGCCCGACAGTCTTTATTTTCTTTATTATCTATCTTATCTGAAGGGACCGACTATCCACCTGTCTTTTTTGAGTGAAGCACAGAACTAACTTCTACATTCCTTACTGGAAAGTTGCACTGGGGAGGTGGATTGTTTCAAGGCAACGGAAATTTTATAACGACCTCAAGGTAATCAATGAACGTCATGATCGGCTCATCAAAATGCAAGACACGCGACAGGTTAGAACATAGTATACTCATTTTCATAATTATTGTTTTTGTTTTCTAGTTCAGTTGGTTTCTACGCTTCAGTTTTCTGGTTTCAACCATTGTAAGTATGTTTTGAGGTTGTCAATGAAATTTTCACTTGCTAAAAAATTGATTGCAAGTTATGTCAAGGGTACAAAGGACCTTCCATGGAGTTTATGTCTCTACATAGCTTTCGTGATCGCAAGGGGGACTTGGACTTAATTCACCAAATGCCCGATCTCATCCTTCATAGGAATCTCAAGCCATCGAATATTCTCTTGGATGATAACATGAAACCATTAATCACTGATTTTCATTGAATGTTTTGTAATTTCAAATCTTTCGCTTGTCAATTAGCTTTCATTTATTTATGCAATCTTGATCGACTTAGCTTAATAGCTTTCATTTATTTATGCATTCTGTTAAATTATTGTAAGTTGAATGAATAGCTTCGTAGTGTAGCAACATAACCTGCCCAAATTTTAGAACCACGTTGACAGTATTGCATTTCCACATATGCTTTACTTCATTGTCTTTTTTATCACTTGATAACTTTCATGTTGTCATTCATTTATGCATTTAATGTACAAACCTTTTCTCTCTAGCAACTGATACTGTGATTGCAACGACTTATTTGCATGGTTGGCTTACGCTCTTTCTAGGGGTTGATCACCTTCTTGGTTAATGAGGATGAGTTCAACATTGACAGAATAACAAAGGCACCGGAGCAGTGCTTTCTTTTTCAAGGAATAAATTATCATCTCCGAAAAATTCAAATTTGCAAAATGCTTAATAGCAGACTTCTTGACCATCTCTATTATTATGATAGGCAATAGAAAAGATTAAAACAGCCAAGAACAAGTCATCACAGGGGTGGTAAGAAATGTTTATTCAAAATAAAGCATGTTTTCATACATTGCAAGAACCGATGACCAACTCTTATTATTTTGCAAGTTAAGAATCTTTCTTTAAACAAATTGCTAGCACATCGATACCCATTAAAAGAAAGGTGCTGGTCTTTTGATGTTTAATCATTTTATCATGCACCCATTCATGCTCTTTTTTTTTTTTTTTCCCTTCTGCCAAAGTCATACATTCATTCTCAAGAGGACTTTTTCTTTATGCCACTCCATTGTTCTACGAGTAGCTGCAACAGGGACCTTCAAAGAGTGCTAAAGAAAGCTGTGAGTAAAAAAAGACTATGTCCGCTGGAGACAAGAAGGAAAAATAACCTATGTGGCTCAAACGCGATGGTAGTTAACGACAATATGACCGTGTCATCATTCAGTTTCCCTGGTTAAATAAATGGAACCTTTATAAATTATTTCCTTATTCCCATTGTCTCCAGATGTAGAGTCAAGTCTTATCACAACATTTCTAGCCATTGGAGGTGCTGGGAAAGCATGAGACTGATTAATTAATAATAGAGTGAATAAGACCCTTCCCTTCTAGTATAGTCAAGAAAGGATCGAATAATAAAAGTAATAATCAAAATGACCACTAAAAATTTAACGTGGAAACCTTAATGGCAAGAAAAACCACGACGCTAGACCAAATTAACTTTTTACTATATCAATAGAGATTATGCAATTTTTTTATCAAGAGAAAAATCTTGTATTAACCCCCAAATCAAGAATCAATCCCTTGGATTACCACAATTCGTCAATCGAGAAAACTATTTCACTAACCTGACCGAAAATAGTACTAAGAGACCTCCAAATCCAACCTCCACTATTTAGAATTTAGCCTCAGGATTCGTGAGGCTGCTGTTAAAATTTCATCTCTATTAAAGTTCATTTACCTTTCCGTTCAAGGTTTGATATGGCACTATGCACCAAAAAAACTACTCCGTTCGTCCTTGTTTTGTTGAAAGAATTTGCCATGATTTTCTTTCAATCACTAGTTGTTTTTGTCGTTTCTTTGCTACCACAACTATCACTCACTGTTGTGTGTTTTAGTCATCTCAAGCAACCCCAATTGTTGCTTCTTTTATGCTTTTCTTTGTGAAATAAAAGCCCTCAAGGAAGATAAACCATGGACCAGTCTTAAAATATTAATTAAAGTCAAACTAATCGATCCTAATCAATGGAGCCCAAATCATCCTCCAAATAAGATGGATAACCCAACAAACTCTTCCTCCCAACTATTTGGAGTCATTAGTCTTACCAGTTATACTCTGGCACATGTCGATTTTCTCCTTAGTCAAAGGTTTGGTCATTATACCAGCTCCATTGTCATCTCTTTTGCTTCAAGTATAACTCTTGCAAGAATTTTCGTAGCCACAACATATCTTTGTAGCCTTCTATTATTGCAACATATTCAACTTCCATAGTAGACTAAGTGATGCACTTTTAAAGCCTTGATTGCCACGAGATAACTCCCCCGGCAAAGTCATCAATTGTCCAAAGTTGGATTTGTAGCTATCGATATCACCAGCCATATCTGCACCAGAGTAGGCCACTAACATTGGCTTGCTAGCACCAAAGCATAAACGTGCTTTGGAAGTTCCTCAAGGTCTACCTGATAGCATTCCATTGTTCTTTTCCCAAATTGGAGAGAAAATGACCGACTATGCCAACAGAATGAATAATATTTGGTCTAGTGCAAACCATGATGTACAATAAACTACCCATTACTTTTTATACTTAAGTGGCATAGTTTTAGCATAGGACTCAGGTTCTTCCCTGTCAGTCATTAATATTTACTCAAGAGGTAGATATCTCGTTGAAATTTACCTTACTTGCATAACTCTCCTTGGTGGATTCTCAGTTGGTTCAAACTGTAGTCGTTTTTCAAGGGCTATTTTCAGTATTATCTGCTAATGAATCTAATCATTACATGCTTCAGCCTCACGCTCTGTCGGCACCTCTTTTCAGACTTTTCTAAGGCTTCAATTGTCTGATTTCTTGAAGAATACAACATCTCTGCTTCTAATGATCTCCTTGTTGATGGGATCCCACAACCTATACCCACCCTTCATGTCCATAACCAATGCAGATACATTTTTCGCCTTGGTATCGAGTTTAGAACTCTAGTCTCAAGGAATGTGAATTGACACTTTCACCCAAAAACTCTTAGGTGCTTATAGGATACCTCTTTGCCGCTCCATACCCGTTCAGGTGCATCTCCATCAAGAGGAATTGACGGAGTAAGATTAATGAGATCAACTATTGTCATCATTGCCTCACCCCAAAAGGACTTCGATAGCTTTGAATGAGAAAGCATGCCATGAACTTTCTCAACAATCGTGTGGTTCATCCTCTTTGTGATCCTACTCTACTGTGGTGTCTTTGATACTGTCTTCTTAAGTTTGATACCATGACTCCTACAACAGTCCTAAAAGGATTCTCTTTATTCACCACCATTGCCTACTTTGACACACTCAGTTTCATGCCAGTTTCCCTTTCCACTGATACGTGGAAATTTTTTGAATATTTCAGCCACCTAATCTTTTGATTTCATAGGATGATAAGCCCATAGCTTTCTTGAGTGATTGTTTATGAAAGTCACTAAAACAGAGAGCACTACCTATAGATCTATCAGATATCAAACAAATATCAATGTGCACAAGATCAAGAATACCGTCACATCTAGACAGATAACTTCCAAGAAAAGAAACTCTTCTTTGATCACCAGCTAAGTAATGATCACAAGTGTTCAAGTGTGTACCTTTGATGGGTAAAGACTGTTTCTTAGTGAGAATACGAATACTTTCTCACTGATATGTGCAAGCTTCCTGTGTCAAAACTTGATAGAAGGGCCTTCAGTGATATTGACATGGCCCAAATTGAATTTTGCACAGATTCTCTATGGAGTGTCAGTCTTCTGCCCTGGTGCCACAATCAGGGAGCCCTTTGAGTGCTTCCACTTCCAGCTGCTGAATTCATTACTATAATTCATTATCAAGTTGATATGTGGAGATTAGGTTAAAGAGAACATCAAGAACATGTCTAAACTCTTCAAAATTAACTTACAGCCAAGCTCGATTCCCAAACAAATGTCACATATGCCCTCGATCTTGTAGGACTAAGCATTACCCATCTACACATAACCATAATCAGAATTGGTATAAAATGAGAAAGAATCTTCATGAGGAGTAACAAGAAACGAGGCATTTGTATATGCTACCCAAATAGAGTCATGACTTGTGAGATTCATATAGGCTTCATCACATACGACATAGGTCTCTCCATCAGATGTGATTGTTGTATTGCCTTCTTTGTCATTCCTTTTGCTGTTCTCATTCTTTTGTTTCTTCAAGACCATGCATTCCTTTTTCAAATGTCTCGGCTTACAATAATGAAAGAAAGTAAGAAAGACTCGACCTTAATTTAGATCTACCTCTCAATCTATCACCTAACTTGCCACATTTAAACAGGGTTTCTTGCTCTTACTTCTCCCCCATTGTTTCATGATAACAACCTTGGATTGAGTAGAGATACCATAACCTTTTCTCCTAGTTTCTTCATTAAAAAGGCTCTGTTGAACCATGGCCATTAACAATTTTCCATCAGGAGTTGTCTGGTAGAGTTCCAGCAACGGACAAGCCTGCAACTCATTAGGCAATACTATCTCCATGTTTGTCAACTAGTTGATTGTATCCTGGGAGTCCTCATATGCTCAGCTATGTTGCCTCCATTTTTGCAGCGAAGATGGACAAGTTTCTTCACAAGAGATGCCTTATTCTGTGGAGTCTTTCCTGCATAAAGACTAGTCAACTTGTCCCAGAGTGTTTTGGTATTGGTCTCCTGAGTAGCATGATGATAGACACTGTTATCTTTCCACTGTTGAATCAATCTGATAGTTTTCCAATTTATATGCTCCCATGCCTTATCATCCTTGTTTGTTGGTCTAGTAGACTTAGAGATGGCAATGGGTCGGGGCAGGGCGGGTCTTTGAAAACCCATACCCGCCCCGCACCCTAGAACTGGTCGACCCAGCCCATGACCAGTGTCGTGCTGTGGGGTGCGGGTCGACCCGATTAATTAAAAGTATTTTTAATATGACATAAAATATAATCTAAAATTTATTACAAATTTATAATAATATGGTTAAATCGATGTAAAATAGTTAGAATTTACATAATTTTTACTAAATAGAGTTATTATTATTCAATTTATTAAGATAGAATATTTATAAATTAAATAAAATTTAATGTAAAAATATATAATTAAATTATATAATATTGCGGCATGGGTCGGGGCGGGGTGGGTCCGATGACAGACCTGGACCCGCCCCAGGCGCGGGTCGGGTTCTTACCTGTCCAATTGCAGGTTGGGCCGGGTCAACCCAATGGGGTGGGTCACTGTTGCCATCTCTAAGCAGAATCCCCTTTGATTAAAAGTCCTTGTAGAATAGGAGATCTTCCATCTGTGACTTCCAAATATTATAATTGGAAGCATTCAACTTAAACATTGTCCTGATAGACACTTCCATCTTGAAAATACTAAAAAAGATCTTGCCTTTATGAACTTGCACTTTGATACCACTTGTTGGGAAAAACGTGAGTTCTACTAATTAATAATGCAACGAATAAAATCTTTTCCTTCTAGTGTAGTTGAGATAGGTTCAAATAATGAAAGTAATAATTAAAACGAACACAAAAATTTAAAATGGAAAACCGAATGTGACGAAAAACCATGGCACAAGACTAAATCAACTTTTTAAAATATCAATGCAAATTATACACATTTTTTTCATCAAGAGAACAATCTTGAATTATCCCCAAATTAAGAGTCACTCCCTTGGATCACCATAATTCGTCAATCCAAAAATTGTTTCATTAATTTGATAGAAAACTACATTGAGAGACATAAATCCGATCTTCACCATTCATAATTTATTTCTAGGAGTCACGAGGCTATTGCCAAAATTTCGTTTTGATTAGAGTACGTTTTCCCCTCCGTTTGGTGTTTGATCTTGCACTACGTACCCAAAAAACTGCACTATTTTTCCTTGTTTTGCTAAACAAATTTGGGGTGAATTTCTTTCGATTGCCCACTATTTTCTATCATTTCTTCACTTCCTACAACTGTCACTCGCTACTGTGTATTTCATCCGCTCAAGCAACCTAATTGTTGCTCCTTTTATACTTTTCTTTGTGAATTAAGAGTTCTCATAGAAGATGACCCATGAGGCGCTCTTAAAATATTAACTAAAGTCCAAATTAACCTACTTGAATCAAACGAGCTAATCATCCTCCAAATTGGAGGGATAACCTAGTAAGTACGCGTTATATCTTTGCTCACGCTACAAATTCGCAAAAAAACTATAGCTAGCTGAACAGTGTAGAAGAAGTCACCTTGGTTATCCTACAATCTTATATTTTGTTATTTGTATATACTCTTTGAAAGGTGAGATATACTGAAACTATTAGCACATGTAATGTAAATTTTGGTGCTTAACTTTTCATAAACACGAAATTTAATTGTCTTTAGAGGGTTATCAATGAGTGGGTTTTTGTGATGAAACCGAAAGTTTCGAAAATTTGCGCGTGAACACAAGGTCACTTCGTCGGTAATGGCTTCTCAGGTTAGTTAATCAAGGTAACTTCGTCTTAGTCTTTCAAGTGTCTTCCCATTTGTTTGAAACGTTATATGCACCGAAGGTTTTTTTCTACCATACCTATTGTCTAATCATATGTACTAAATACATAATATGTGGGATTTTCCTTCAATAACATTGCTCGCCACCAATGTATGCTAATGTTTTGTACCATTTCATAACATTTGTCTTGCAACGAATCCTAGGCATATAACCTAGTTTATATAAGAAAAAAGGTTGAGAGTTGGTATAGTAAAAAAAAAAAAACAAACAAACAAACAACTCATTTTTGTGATGTCGGTTGGAAGGTATTTTGGCTTAGCGGAGCGTCGAACAGTTTTTTTTTTTGTTGCAGTCTGTTGATTCCCATGGAAGGCCGACCAAAAGGAACTCACGTGTGTTCGTTGATTCAAAGGAATGCGAAAAACAAGAGTAAAGAAGAAGGAAACTTCTCTGAACTTTTATTACGTAATCGATTGAAAAACCAATAACAACCTATGCAAGCTATTTATAGAAGAAAACATAAGGATACTAATAAGAATCAAAATCCAATCCTAAACACATGGCAAAGATGAGGAAAAGAACTAAAGATAAGGATCCTAATGAGAACCGAAATCATATCCTAACCGAAATCCAATCGTAAACACACAGCAAAGATAATTAAAAAAAAAAAAACTTGATCCTCAGGCTGCATCATATTTACAATTAAAAAGATGTAACCGAGAATAATATAAAAAATTCCAATAATCTCGATGGTCACACAAACAAAATATTATAAATAAATTGATTTTTCTTTCTATAGGCACAAAATAGTGCAAGAAAGACTTACCGGGAAATGGAGTAGAAGAAGATAATTCGACTAGATATATGAAATATAAATAATCGAATAACACAAAACGAAATAACAAACTTAAAATGAAAAACTTTTACTGATTGAGTCAAGGTCTGTGGCGATCACAGTATCCTTAAGACTGATTCGTCCCCTCTGGTCGTGCTGAGGTAGCGTGGACTTCAATCTCCCAGGATACAACGACTCTGAGCTGGAGGTTGCACGAGACCCGCAACTGGAGGCGAACCGGAACTTGAAGCTGGAAACCACCGAAAACTATGCAGATGCAGAGAGGGAGAAGAGTGAGAGCTCTAGAGCTTGTTGTGTGTCTAAAACCTATGGAGGGGGCCTCTATTTATAGGCTGGTGGAGGGCTGGTGGCTTAAATGGCAGAGAACCGGACAATTGAATGCCCGAACCGGCCAGAAATGCATTGAACCGGACATTAAAAGGGCTAAACCGGACGTTAAGAGCCCTTAATTGCATCGAACCGGCCATTCAGTGCCCCTATTAAGGTCGGCCCGTTAATGTCGTCCCTTAAGACCCTAAACCGCCCGTAATCCGAAGAGTCGGGAATCCGAGGCAAATTTATTGAAGGAAAAAAAATGGCAAAATTAGGCCGGCACCTCCAGCCATAGGTGGGAGCCGCGAGAAAGCCGTTTATTGTAGCTGAAGTAGTTACTTATTGTAAGACTACTCTTAGCTTATAAACCCTTTGAAATTCTTATCCCTAACCGATGTGGGATTGAGTTTCTGCATTTCCCTGTGTGGGCTCATTGGGCCCTATGGGCCCTTATAGGCCTGGGCCTCTTCATGGGTTTTTTATAAACCCAACCCATAACCAATAAGTCCATGGACTTAAACCCATTTCAATTCCTTCAATTTCTCATTCAATTGGATTTAGGCCCAAATGTAATTTTAAATCCATGAGATCAATTTCTCATTCAATTCAATGCCATTTTTCCAACAATCCCCCACATGAATGAAAATTGTTTTATTTTGACTCTGTGGTGGTTTCCAACAAGTGAATCCTGCATAGGATAGGTAGGGTAACCCTTTGAACCTTCCCTTGTAAAGGTACACTTACTTTACTAGCTGTCCAGTAGACATGATGTCCTTGAACTGTCCCGCTTTCTTGTGTAAAGGATCATATACCTCACACAGGAGTTCACAACACTTCTGTTCCGTTCTCACGGTTGTGTTCGTTTGGCCATGAACACCGTCCTGGTTCTGTGAGAGTTTCTAAAGAATCAAGCCCTTTATTCTCCTTTGAAGCGGCCCCACTTCTCTCTCACATAGGTGATTTATAATCTCAAGAGTATTCTGCCTACTCTTTTATAAATCATTAAAGCATCTAAATGCTAACCTCAACATGATAATATCACTGTTTCTTATAAAGGAACGGGTTGAGGAATAATTCCCCCACAGTGACCTCATCAGGTCTTATGAGTAGGTTGTCCTTTTGAACCTAGATCTTGGGATCTCCAGTCAACAAGGTAGGGTTTTCCTTCATAAAACCTTTTCTTTCATGGGCTTCAGTCCCATTCCTTTCGACATTTTCTCAACTAGTTCTCTGTTTAACCCTTTGGTTAGCGGATCCGCTAAATTATTTTTTGACTTCACATAGTCAATTGTGATAATTCCAGTTGAGAGTAACTGTTTAATGGTATTGTGTCTACGACGTATATGTCTAGACTTACCATTATACATTTGACTTTGTGCCCTTCCAATGGCAGACTGACTGTCACAATGTATACATATTGGTGGCACCGGTTTTTCTCATTCTGGGATATCCTCAAGAAAATGGCGTAGCCATTCAGCCTCTTCTCCACACTTATCTAAGGCTATAAACTCAGATTCCATTGTGGATCGGGCTATCACTGTTTGTTTTGAGGATTTCCATGACACGGCTGCTCCCGCTAATGTGAATACATATCCGCTTGTAGATTTCGAGTCTTTTATATCAGATATCCAGTTTGCATCACTGTACCCTTCAAGTACGGCTGGATATCTGGTATAATGCAGCCCATAATCCCGAGTATACCTTAGGTACCGTAATACCCTCACAATTGCCTTCCAATGGTCGGCACTCGGGTTACTCGTATATCTACTTGGCCTACTAACCGTGTAGGCTATATCTGGTCTAGTACAACTCATTAGATACATCAAGCTACCTATAACTCTTGAGTATTCCACCTGTGAAATACTCTCTCCTCTATTCTTCGATAGATGGAGACTTGTATCTAATGGTGTTCTAGCGACACCAGAATCATTCTTGTTAAATTTCTCAAGAATTTTGTCCACATAGTGTGACTGACTTAAGATAAGTCCTTCTGATGTTCTCATGATCTTAATTCCTAAAATCACATCAGCAAAACCCATATCTTTCATGTCAAATCTTGCATTCAACATGTTCTTGGTAGATTTGATAATTTTCTCATCACTACCAACAATGAGTATGTCATCTACATATAAACATAAAATGACGTAACTATTTTCCGTCTCTTTTATGTAAATACATTTATCACACTCATTAATTTTGTAGCCATTGGTAATCATTGTATTATCAAATTTTTCATGCCACTGTTTTGGCGCTTGTTTCAAGCCGTACAATGATTTAACCAATTTGCATACTTTCTTTTCCTTTCCTGGAGACACAAACCCCTCGGGTTGTTCCATGTAGATTTCTTCATCTAAATCTCCATTTAGGAATGCTGTTTTCACATCCATTTGATGTACCTCTAAATTACGCAATGCCGCAATTGCAAGTATCATCCTAATGGAATTTATTCTCGTCACAGGAGAATAAGTGTCAAAATAATCAAGGCCTTCCTTTTGCTTGTATCCCTTGATAACAAGTCTAGCCTTGTATTTATCTATGGAGCCGTCTGCTCTCATTTTCCTTTTAAAGATCCACTTAGATCCTAAAGGTTTACAACCGGGAGGAAGATCGACTAACTCCCACGTATGATTCTGTAAAATAGAATCAATTTCACTGTTGATCGCCTCTTTCCAAAGAGGTCCCTCTGAAG
Source organism: Lagerstroemia speciosa (assembly GCA_037672795.1). Lineage (NCBI taxonomy): Eukaryota > Viridiplantae > Streptophyta > Magnoliopsida > Myrtales > Lythraceae > Lagerstroemia > Lagerstroemia speciosa. The sequence continues at coordinate 6,590,357 of CM075307.1, forward strand.
AAGTCACGGCTTCTTTATATGTCTGTGGTTCTTTTTCCAACAGATATGTTATAAAATCATCTCCAAATGATTTTTCCACTCTCGCCCTTTTACTACGTCTAGGCTCAAATTCATGATCAGAACCTTGATCCGATTCATGACTTTTATAATTCATAGCTTCGGCGGTTCGTTTCGACGAACTAGATCCTTCGTTGGATCTATACGGAAATACATCTTCAAAAAATGATGCATTTCTCGATTCCATTATCGTATTCTTGTGTATATCATGAATCTTTGATTCATACACAAGGAATCGATATGCATTACTGTTATGTGCATAGCCTATAAAAACACAGTCCACTGTTTTAGGACCTATTTTTACCTTTTTCGGTGTTGGTATTGCTACTTTTGCAAGACACCCCACACTCGTAAGTGTTTGTAGGATGGTCTCCTACCATGCCATAGTTCATATGGCGTCTTTTCCTCTTTCTTTCGAGGTACCTTATTTAAAAGGTAATTGCTTGTCAAAATAGCTTCCCCCCACATGTTCTGGGGTAACCCTGAACTCAGAAGTATCGCGTTCATCATTTCTTTCAATGTGCGATTTTTTCGTTCAGCAACACCGTTTGACTGAGATGAGTAGGGCGCAGTTACTTCATGGACTATTCCATGTTGTGCACAAAAGTCACCGAATGGTGCTTCATATTCACCGCCTCTATCACTTCTTAGTCTTTTTATTCTCTTATTGAGTTGATTCTCAATTTCATTCTTATAGAGAATAAATTTTTCTAAGGCTTCATCTTTGCTCTTAAGCAAATACACATAGCAGTACTTTGTGCTATCATCGATAAAAGTAATAAAATACTTATTACCGCCTCTTGTTTGTACAGACTTTAAGTCACAAACATCACTATGAATTAGGTCAAGTGGTTCGGTATTTCTTTCAACGGTTTGAAAGGATGACCTCGTTAATTTCGCTTCTACACAAATTTTGCATTTGTGTTTAGAATCGATCTGGAATGTCGGTATGTGTTCCATGTTAATTAGTTTCCGAATTGAATCATAATTAACATGTCCTAGTCTACCATGCCATAAACTGGAAGACTCAATCAAATAAGAGGAAGAGGCCTTATCTTTATTGATAATCGTCAGTACATTGAGCTTAAAAAGCCCATTACATTCATACCCCTTTCCAACATACATACCGGATTTCGTTATTATAACTTTATCTGACTCAAATACTATACGAAACCCATGTTTACTCAGCAAGGAACCGGAAACCAGATTCTTCCGGATCTCTGGCACGTATAGCACGTTGTTGAGAGTCAGCATCTTCCCGGAGGTCATTTTCAGCACCACTTTGCCTTTGCCTTCGACTTCTGACTAGGCAGAGTTTCCCATGTAAAGTTTCTCTCCACTAACCGGCTCAAAGCTTGTGAAGAGATCTCTGTTGGAGCAAATGTGCCGGGTGGCTCCAGTGTCAATCCACCATTCCTTCGGATTTGACCCCACCAGGTTCACTTCAGAGACCACAGCAGAAAGGTTGATGTCGGAAACATCTTGGGATATCGCATCAACCACATTGGCCTCGGGCTTCTTCTTTGGAAGCCGGCAATCAGTAGACCTGTGGCCCTTCTTGCCACAGTTGAAGCATTTTCCTTGGAATTTCTGCTTGGAAACTCCACCTTTGGGCCCAGCCACTTTGGGCCCAGTCTTGGCCTTGTTCTTTTTGGGCTTTTGCCCATGCTCGACCACGTTGGCCTTCGCAGCACCTGCAACAGGAATGTTCTTCTAGGACCCCCTGTTGTCTTCTTCAATTCGAAGTCTAACGATGAGGTCTTCAAGTGACATTTCCTTTTACTTGTGCTTCAGATAGTTCTTGAAGTCCTTCCATGCCGGTGGTAGCTTCTCAATTATTGCAGCCACCTGAAAGGTTTCACTCAGAACCATCCCTTCAGCATGAATTTCATGCAAGATTACCTGAATCTCTTGCACTTGACTGATCACTGTCTTGGAATCCACCATTTTATAGTCGAGGAACCGTCCGACGACAAACTTCTTTGTGCCGGCATCCTCTGTCCTATATTTGCGGTCCAGGGAATCCCACAGTGTTTTCGCCGTCTTCAGTGTACAATACACGTTGTATAGCGAATCGTGCAGCCCGTTCAGAACGTAATTTCTGCACAGGAAATCAGAGTGGTGCCAGGCATCAACAGCTTGAGCTGCCTGGACATCCGATTGTCCTTCAGGAAGCTTGGGAGCCTCCTCAGTCAAGAACCGAGCAAGGTTCAGGGTGGTCAAGTAGAAGAGCATCTTCTGCTGCCACCTTTTGAAGTTCAACCCATTGAACTTCTCAGGTTTTTCACTGTGGTTGACAGGAACCACAGTAGGCACCGAGCCAGTAGGCACCGAGCCTGTGCCTCCAAGAGGCATGGCTGGGATAGATCCCGAGCCCGGTGTGACTAGGGCACCAGAGCCCCTAGTCACAGTGGCAGCATCAGCGGCGGGAACAACAGCCGGGTTGTTTTCAGTAGCCATCTGAGATCAGAAACAAACCGAATCAGTCTTAAGTTTGTAACTGAGAATAATATAAAAAATTCCAATAATCTCGATGGCCACACAAACAAAATATTATAAATAAATTGATTTTTCTTTCTATAGGCACAAAATAGTGCAAGAAAGACTTACCGGGAAATGGAGTAGAAGAAGATAATTCGACTAAATATATGAAATATAAATAATCGAATAACACAAAACGAAATAACAAACTTAAAATGAAAAACTTTTACTGATTGAGTCGAGGCCTGTGGCGATCACAGTATCCTTAAGACTGATTCGTCCCCTCTGGTCGTGCTGAGGTAGCGTGGACTTCAATCTCCCAGGATACAACGACTCTGAGCTGGAGGTTGCACGAGACCCGCAACTGGAGGCGAACCGGAACTTGAAGCTGGAAACCACCGAAAACTATGCAGATGCAGAGAGGGAGAAGAGTGAGAGCTCTAGAGCTTGTTGTGTGTCTAAAACCTATGGAGGGGGCATCTATTTATAGGCTGTTAAGAGCCCTTAATTGCATCGAACCGGCCATTAATCCGAGTGAACCGGTCATTCAGTGCCCCTATTAAGGTCGGCCCCTTAATTCGGCCTACCTCCCTCCCGCCATAGGCGGGAGCCGCGAGAAAGCCGTTTATTGTAGCTGAAGTAGTTACTTATCGTAAGACTACTCTTAGCTTATAAACCCTTTGAAATTCTTATCCCTAACCGATGTGGGATTGAGTTTCTGCATTTCCCTGTGTGGGCTTATTGGGCCCTATGGGCCCTTATAGGCCTGAGCCTCTTCAGGGGTTTTTTATAAACCCAACCCATAACCAATAAGTCCATGGACTTAAACCCATTTCAATTCCTTCAATTTCTCATTCAATTGGATTTAGGCCCAAATGTAATTTTCAATCCATGAGATCAATTTCTCATTCAATTCAATGCCATTTTTCCAACAAAAGATAGATGAATGATGGTAGGCATGAAAGTCTACTTGGTCACAAGGTGATGCCATCCACAAGAGAGCGATAAAATCTTTTTACACCAGAACGACGGTAGCATGAAAGTTTGTGACAATTTTTTCACTAAGAATTACAAAAACATTGGTCCAAGTCAATTAAAAATGAAATTAATAGGTTACAATATCCCTTATTCGTATATATTTTATTTATCGGAGAATGAAAGGGGTAAAGTGATTAGTAATTATCGAATTCATAACTTTTTAGTCTCAAGTTAAAAGTTGTGCTACTTTTCTAAGTTTCTTATGTTTACAATCTTTTATGTCATGAAGATCTTTGTTATCAACATCTCTTGATTTAAGTTGAACATGCCTTATTGACACAGATAAATTCAAGACTCGAAAGAGGTCAAGGAAGTGGACATAAACTGAATTGCTTGGACTTTGTTGCGAAGAAAGAATTAGGAGAGGAACAAAAACAAACAATATCAATCATGAAAAAAATAAGTGGTCTTTATCATATGAACTGACATCTCGGATGGACTGTGATGGGTATGGCCATAAGCCCACAACCCTGCCAAAGGCTGGCCTGTTTATGCCCAAAAGAGAAGCCCATTGTACGCTGAAACGCTCATACCCGGCGGTTCGCCTATACTAGGGCAGTTGGCCCGTATCTCTGACGCCACCCATACCCTTGCGATTACATATCCCGTGATTTATACTTGATTTGTAATTAACTTATGTCATATGTTGCCTGTATATAAGAGCTCCATGTAATCACAATGAAGGACACAGAAATATCTTCCTCATATTTCGAACCTAACTGACTATTTATAAACTCATGATCTATAAAAATCTGAGTACAAAAGAGGAAGCTTACATCGTTATTAGCTGTCCCCATTACCCTGGTATAGATTTCTGCCTTAGTATCGCTGGTTAAGGATAAATGTTCCGCCGTGTTTCACAAAAATCATATCATGACGTCCCTAATCGGCTTAGTTTGTATGTTACGCTGTCCTTCACTCAACGTCGAGTCTTACATTTTCATGCATTTACTTAACAAAATCTGCATGCTATTTAAATTAGCTTGCTCGGTAATTGGTAAAGGAGATAAATTCGATGGGGTTAAGAGATTAAAACTATACAATTTTTTTAAATAGTGAAAAATTCAATAACAGAATGAATAGTGCAATTGTGTGTAGATTCAACGTGTGGCAAATAATAATCCCACATTTTAAACTTTTTCCAAAATAATTTCGGCAAATAGTTCAAAAATTTGCTTCCCTATCCAAAATTATTGTTCTTGGTATACTATGTAATCTCACAGCCGTCTCAAAGAACAAAACAACAGTATGTAAAGTATAATCTATTTTATGAAATTGAATCAAATATGTCATAATTTATCTACAACCACAAAAATAGAGTCCATTTTCACATTTTTCTAGGTAAACCTAATGCATAATTTAAGGAAATACCAATTCAAGGTCTGTTAGAAGTTGGTAATGGTGTATATGAACTATGGGGTTGCACCGTGGATTTTGCTTGTCTACGGTCGACAAATCCATCACAAATCCTCCCAGCATCTCTTTTCATATTCGCCCAGAAGAGGTATTCTTGCAATATAGTTAATATCTTAGTATAATATGTTCTTTAACGACTAAATCACACGGGGGCAATTCGGGGCATATAATTTATTCTTTTGGAAAACTAGAACTTCCAGTGTATTTCATGTTTTTTACCGGGTAAAGCAATCGCAAATTCAAGTTGTTGACTTTTTAAATCTTGTCTACGATAGAGCATTTTGAACGAGCTAGGAACTCGCTCCGCGTAGAATGAGTCATCTCTTCATTTAGTCCAGTCACGTGTGGATTCTGCGGCTAAAACATGAGAAAGTCTTGCACGTCACGGTATATCACGTGGCATTACTTACGTAGTATCACGAGCAAATTAAATCAAGTCATTTTAGGATTGTTTTTTTCTTTTTAGATTTTATTAAAAAAAACCTTAAACATCATTGAATCCTATTAGCTCATGACATCACGTTAGCACTGTTACGTGCTATACCCATTCCACAGAAGACTCTCTGCCAAAACACATTTTCGTCCCAACTTCTCTTTTGGTTTGTTCAATTCAAAGGAGCAACCAAAACCTGGCTGCCTTCCTTCTCAGCTTCTCAAGTCAATGTTCCCAATGCAAAGACATTGGACAAAGGTTGGAGCCGTATTTCCTGGGTAGAATTCACATTGAATGTTTCTTCCGATTCATGCTTACAATTGAACAAGCAAATCATGTAATAACACTTTTTTTTTTCATGACCAGAAAATTCGACAGAGTTCCTCCTAAAATTTTGATAATCCAAAAATAAGACAAATAACTTACTATAAAACCTTTGTAAATCACCAACAGGATTCCAATGTAACAATTTAGAAAATCTCCAAAATCAATATTTATAATACTGTACCACAATTTTCGGGTTGTAACATATATTTACAAACCACAAATATTTAAAGTAATTTCTATAAACTATAAAAGTTAGTTAACCAAAACCTTCTTCTTCAATCCCCGGTAAATAACTCTGCTCGCCATGTCCACCAAGTTTACTTCAAACTTACTTATCTGTTAGAAAAATATTATGCAAAAACTATGAACTGTATCTCAATGAATATTCAATTATAAAGTAAAATTAATTATATATATAATTGATAGATATAGTAAGTCACTTACAAACATATAATTTAACTTAATTATAATTCTCTGTCAGCATATGCAGAATCGTATTATAATTATACATACCTTATTTTCGTTCTCATATCCACTAATATATCTTAACCTCCAACCAATATTCTCATTTTTCAACCCAAACCACATCAATGCAACCCATATAACACATATTTATTGCAATACAATTAACATATATAAATCAACATATTTTTCATAGTGAGTAATCCAATCAGTTCAATCTGAACCATATACCAATCATATTGATGTAGATAGCACCATTCACATCCAATGTAATTCCATGATCAAGAACTCAAACAAGCTAATTTAAGTCACACAAATCACATCAATAACTGTAAGTAAAATTCTATACTGAGGAACTGAACAAGCCGATGTATCGGACTTGACAAATAATTAGTATAGCCATAGGTCACATTGCCCCTTTGATAGGATTATGGCGGTATCGATACTCTACTCTCCGACGATACCACGATCCTATGCCACAATCTATATCAATCTCTCTCCCAATCTCCCGGTGTCCTTCATCTACACACCACGCTCCATGAGACCCGCCTATTATCCTCTAGCAGTAAGAGCAATTTTAAATTATCTTATTTTTGTACCTCGTTGGAAACCAACGGTCCAACGGTAAGTTACCTTGTTGGACATCAATGGTAAATTAAATATCTTTCTTTCCACTTTTCTTTATCTTTTCCTTTCTTTGTTTTTAGCCCATTTCTCCTCTACTAGTTTAGCGGTCACCATGACTATACTTATTCAATACATATCAATAAAATACAATCAATAGTACAATAATCACAAAAATGCATATGTCTAGAATCAATGCGCAATCAGATTGAGTCAATCAATCCCAACAGATCATATATTCAATCAATAACACTAAATATAATACAATCAATATTACACAATATAATCAATATAATTGTGTGTATATATATACATCCATACTCTAGCCCATGGTGTCAATGATCAATCAATTACACTGAAATAATATATTAATAATTTACCATACAACATAGCATATAATATTTTCATACTATATATATAGTTATATCATTTTACAATAGAAAAGAATACTCACAAATAGTTTCTATCAACAGATCATGAAGTTGAACCCTTGAACTGATTGCGCTTGGTCTCTCAAAACCCTTTTTAATATGTTACTCCAGCAACTGTGGAATCTATTTGACCTGATAATAATAAATGAATTTAAACATCAATAAGTGCTACTAGTGGAAATTCAACATAAACAAATGGGTTTCCATTCCTAATAACATGTCGATACGTATTATTCACAAAGCTATAACAACAAATAAAGTCTAAAACATGGTGAACCAAATCCTTTTATATTGATAATCATCAATGAACCCTAAATCCATTTCTACTCAAATAAATCAAACCTTATCCCACTTACCTTCTAGTTCTGCATATTATTCCTTTTTACTTCTATCCAATAGAACAATTCGTCTATAGGAATGTTATAGAATTTCACTAGCCACATTCACCTCTACCATTAATGCCGCTTACGAACTGCATAAGTTTTGCTACCAGAAGAAACCAAACGATATGACACTCATTTTTCTTTTCTTTTTTGGGTCATTGTTTGGATAAACCACAAGAATCCGACATTAACTAAGATTTGTGCTTGCAAGAAACAGCTACAAATCTATGTCGAAAGGATCTGTTTGCATCTAGAAATGGAACATCGAGACAAATTCAAATTGAGCACAAACTCAACTCACATTAGATTCTCTAGATTCTCGATCGTATGGACTAGCTAGGCCATGCTGATTCTTGTGGGGGCTCCTTTTGATCTTTAATGTTGGCAAGTTCTATACTTTCATTATTCTTCTTTGTGTTTTAAGCTTTAAATGATGCCCATGTACTAACTAACTCGGCAGAAGGGAAATAACAACGTGGGATATATACACATTAATATTCAATCGAGTATATTACTTCATGTCAGTCCATATGCTCAAAAAATGAAAAAATGATCGTGGGAGTCCTATATATTTATCGTTTCATATGAGTGATTCCCATATATTTAAAAGTGAAAAATTAAGTTCTATATGTTCCCTCCATTTTAAACATTAGCCCATTCCATCACTCGCCGTTAATTTGAAGCTAATATGGCATAATTGATGTCAATTTAATCTGATATGCCAATTTTTAATGCTGACATGGACATTTTTAATCTTGCGCATTTATAATGAAGGGAACATAGAGGACTCATTTATAAGAAAAGAAAAACATACAGGACTCCTGCCATTATTTACTCTCAAAAAAAGTGTTAGACTCTTTTTAGCAATCAAACATGGATTTATTTAAGTGGTTCGACACAATTTTTCCTTCAAATAGGGTGTCAAATGAGATATATGCACATTAATATTCAATCGATTGTACTACTTCATTGTCAGTTCATTTGCTAAACAAAGTTTTACAACCATTTTTAGCATACCAATATGAACTTATTTAGGTGGTTTGACATATTGTCGCCTCAAGTAAAATTTCAAATTTGAGTATCTTGATTAGAGAAATTTCATAATTGAGAGAGTTTTATTTATCAGTAAACTGATCGAATTAAATCTGAATTAACCATCTGGACTTCTTGGACTATGAATATGAAGCTTACCATGAGAGATCCATAAACTTAATATATGGATAAAAAGGATAAAGATCTATAAATATCCCTTTAATATGATAGTTTATAATCTCTTTTAAATAAAGGCGAGTGGAGAAAGAGAAATCAGTACAGTTAGTATGACTCTCTCGCCCTATAACCTAGAGATCCAGGGTTCGATTTCACTGTTGAACTCTTTGTGCCCCTTTCATTCTACTATTTCTAGGTTTATGTGCCTCTTATGTACATCGAAAAAAATAAAGGCGAGTGGTATTACTGTAAAAATTCTGCTTAATTCTGTATGTATCTGTGTTCCTGTATACTATTTGGTCGTTGCTCAATTCGCGCCTTGCACCATTGTTTTCCCTATATCGATTTCTTCAGAGGCTCAAGGACTTCATCGGTAATAGAATGAGAATGGAGAATTAGGGAAAGGGAGTGGATAAGTGTCAAGAAATCCTGAATCTAAGTCTCATTAGAGGTTATCTTTGTCTTTTACTTGTCCTTTCAAATCTTCTAAGTCCAGCCTATGAATTTGACTTGCAACCCAAATACGCGGGAAGAATAAATATATTATGAAAGTTTGCTTGTAAGAAGGGTTGCAAGTCTTATTCCAGGACGTGGGTCTGTTTCATGAAAAAGTTCATGAGATCGGAGGTTCGACTCTCCTCTTGAGCGTATAACCTTTGGTGAGATCATCCGCACATGAACTTGCCCGAATAAATGGATCTCAAAATCGAATGTGCTCTTAATTATCTGAAATTTCTTCGAGATTATTAGTCTTTCATCTTCCATAGAAGGACCTCAGTAAACCATGAAAGTCTTGTATGCAATAATGCCATCATGTAATAGTGCCTATTTGGTGATACCAACCGATAAAATCAATTCATGTTAGTGTTTCTTTTTTTCATTTCAGGTTTTATAAAATTTTTTTAAAAGATTGGTTTGGTTTTATTGGTTTGTGTCACCGTGTAGGCATTGCCACATGATGATTACTGTTACACACAAAGACTCCATCTATTAAACCAAATACTGATAACAGCTTTCTGAATCTCCATTCAACATTCAAACTTTTTACTCCTTTCTTGACCCATTGGGAAGATTTTCCATTCAACATTTCACAGCATTAACTCAAGGGTGGAAACACGTTAATCACAAAAAAGAAAACGTACTTACAAGAACCGCTGAAAGACCTGCCAAAGTCTCAGAGAGCTCATTGCTTATAAATACCCTAAGAGCCTCTCCTCCTACTCCCCCAAACAGAAAATATTAAGGACATCCACCACAAGATATACTTTTGCGTAAGATGACTAGGCAGCGAGTCTATCTCACAACAGTAGGAGTAGCCATGGTGTTGCTCCTTCTGTTTACCATGCAGCCCAATGAAGCAACGAGATTGTTGGACGACGAGAGTGATGAAGATCCTCATCAGAAGATCGGTCTCCTGTTGCAATTGCTCCAGGCAGGACCAGTCCGCCCCCCTGGGAGTACTTGCACCAACACTCCTGGGCCTCCGGCCCCACCATGTATTGGGAGTAAGAACTTTGCAGGGCGAGCTTTGGCTCCTCCAAATGCTTACCCGGGTCATGGAATTCAGTTTGGGGTTGCCTCTTAACGTTTGTGGTGAGGAGAAAGAACACCGTAACAGGCAATAAAAGTGGAGAAAAGAAAATTAACAGTGCTGCCCCATTTATAGTCACGATCACAGAAATAAGAGGAAGCATTCCCAGAGTCGTCATTCCTTCATCTGTTTTAAATGGTTTATACATGTATATGCAGTTGGATGATAAATTCTATCATCTTGTTAGCTAAGAATTAAGTTGTAACACATGATAAATTAAGTGTCCTATTAGTTGTCTGGTGGTTTCTTTCTATCATTTGAGAAAGTTCGCATCTGTTGTCTCACTAAAGTATATGCGAAATGAAAATAAGAAGTTGACTGAAAGTTTGAAATGACAATCATTTTTTACATTAAAATACAAAATCTAGGCGGAATGAACCGGTTCGGTCTAATTTCGAAATTCCTATGTTGATTAGGGCACTGTTTTGTTTTGTTTTTTTTAATCAAGAGAAAACTCTCGTTACACCACATAGCTCGATCACAAACGCCGTTGGGAATAGACTGTTGTCTTTCGGAGATTGAGCTCACAAACAAATGAAATGACGAGGACATGAAGGAGAGAAAATCACTCATGGAATACGTGTTTTGGGAGAAAAAGATGTGTAATCTCAGAGGTTCAGAAGATTCAACCGAACTCACTATATTGTGTGAAGTACAAATATGCAAATCCTCTCTATTCATCATTAATTTTCAGTCCAAATTAAACATCGCTAAGTATATTGGAGGAGAAGGTCTTTAGTGCAGTGGTTATATAACGTAGTAATACTGATGTGATACATTCATCCAATCAAAATTTGATATATAATCAATATATGTTCACTTATAAATATCAAATCCTAAAAAATCCTAAAAAAGTGTGAAAAATCTTTATGCACGGTGAACCGTAATTGGATGATATATAAAAATGATAAATCCTGATTAGATGAATATATAAATGATGAATTCTAAATAGACTGATATACCATGACAACATTATCATATGGTATAACTGATGCACATGAGGCTTTGTCCGCATATTCAACCTATCACCCAATCCCCTTATTTGTAACCTTTCTTGGCACCGAATAAAAGCAAACAAATAGACGAGGAAATCTTGTGCAAGTAAACAAAACCTAATATTTGCAATCGAAATCCCAGTGCAACCTTCGATTCCATTCACGGGCACGTTGATGAATCAGAACGTTGAAACACTCAATTTTCGACTCATTCTCGTAAAATAGATTGGCTGGTATGATGTACTTGTCGGGATCCGGCAACCAGAATACATGGTTAATAAATGGACGGCTCAAACGTGCGGTCATGATCCAGCAGACATAAAGGGACAATGTACCATAGGCTATAACTAAAAAACTAAAAAATTCAAATTTATTGGTCCTAAGATAAATTTAAAATAATTTTTAAGGTGAAAAAAATCGAACCGAAAAATTTGGGCCCCGAACCGAAAAATCCGGCAGCCTGAGATTGACTTGAAAATTATGTTGAATATATATTATACCCAATAATCTATCTTATTACTAGATTTTGACAATACAAATAATATGTTTAATTTTTACATTTAAATCTTAATTCATATTTATGTTTTCAATCTTCTTAATACACTAAAATATTTATAATTAATATTTCTCATTTATTATAATAAATTTTATTTTATTAATTTTGTGCTATATTTATTATTATATTAAAAATCGGACCGTAATTGATTGGTTTTCATAACTCTAAATGATCTTCCATATGATTTTTTAACTTAACAAAATGACAGAAAAAATTCGGGCCCAATAATTATTCAAAAAAAAGCCCGCCCGACCCCACCCATTGACACCCTAATGTACCGTACCTTTATGTTTTCTTAAAATTTTCCATAGGATGGATAAAAAAATCAAATTAAAATATTTTATCCTCTTTTCCATAAAAAAATAAAATATTTTATTACGTGAATGATAAAATAGAAAAGGAGAAAAGGAACTATAATAATGTAAATTAGTAAATTAATTAAATCATTTATAAAGGATGTACCTTGCATCCATTTCATCGCTTTCCATTTTGTACATAAATTTGGCCATTTCCACATAAGTTCATCCTTTTGCACAGAATTTTGATGCTTCTATGATTCAATTTCCTCATTGCACACATCAATTTCATCCTTTTATACATTAATTTCACCCTATTATGCATCAACTTCGCTCTTGTTAAATTTTTTTTTTTTTTATAACAGAGTTATCCGAGCACCCTGCTTACCATTGGCTTGGCCTCGGGGCACTGTTCCTATTGAATTATTACATAATCCTTATTTAATTTGAACATAAACTGCATCCATTATGTACATCATACCGATCCTTCCATTAAATATCCAAATTCCATTGCATCAATTGTCTCTAGTCGTCTTAATTGTTTTTTTATCGCATTTTTTGTCCCTTTCCCACATACTCGAACTCTCTCTGTTCTTTCTCTATTCTCTCTTTCCAAACTCTGCCAGTTCTCTCTTCTTATTCCCACACGGTACCACAAAAACCCCAACCTTGAGGGCCTCCCACAAATTAGAAACGTAAAATCAGGTCATTTAGAGAATTTCAATTAGAAATGGAACCTTAAGCGAAAAGAATTGTCCTTCTCTATTGACACCCAGTAAGCATAAATGTATCTTCTGCCTTTGGGTGATATATGACTTGAATTGTGATTGTAACTTTCTAAAGACATCCATTTGATAGAAGCTATCGACTCTTAAGGGATCTTGAACTAAAATAGAGCTCATTTCAGTGGGCACACTACTAAAATCATTCTGAAAATCGATCTGCAGATCAAGCAATGATTTATGGTTTTATACTATGCTTGAAGAAGCATCAATGTTTTTAGTATCTGTTGTAGGCCAAGAAATTTGATTCCCCTCCATAGGAAAGGCCAAAACTTGGCTTCTAGGGTGCGCACTGGTATGGGATAAACCTAAAACTAGTTGGAGCCTACCCTAGGATAGGTTATGGGTAAATTTTAATGAAAATTAGATAGGTTACAGTAAAAAAAAAAAGAGAAATCAATTAAAATAAGTCTACGGTATCTGTTCTATTAAATATAATACTTGGAACTGGTAAAAATATGTTATTCTATTTATATTAAATATAAAACTTTAAATCCAACTCTTAGCCTATATATTCTTTCATTTCCTCCCATTCTCAAGCTCTTAGCCTCTCTTGACTCTCACTCTCTCCTTAGATCTTGGCATCCAATAATCTCCTTCTATCATAGCAAGGGTATAGCTGACCACAAAACCTCCCTCCTATTACTTTTAATTGGCCATATTCAATATTTTTTGGATATTTCAAAGAAGAAAATTGCTAGATAATTGCTCAATTAACCAATTTTATATTTTTAGTATTATTTATTGAAAAATGAACTGTTCCAACTGGGTACTTGGAATCTGGTATAAACAGGTTTTGGGTAGATCCTGTTCTTAAAACCAATAGGGTAGAGTCCCGATTCCAAGTTTTAGAAACTAGTCTTATATAGGGAATGAGAACATTCTACTCTTCATTATGTACATAATCTTCTCAACAAGTTGAGTTGGGAACTTATGCTTGTTACTAATTCATAATATTCATATTAATCCATTCATAATTTGAAGGCAAAAGCACCAGGGTTAAATTTTAGAAATAATTTTGATGCCATTAGGCTAAAAATTATTTTTTGATATTTATAAATATTGAACCCTTTCACTAATATTCAAGTGTAATATTATGAACAAAGGCTATTTACTCAGTACTGCTTCGAAAACGAAGTCTAAATCTAGAACAACATGAGTTGAGTTCCCTTCATTAGCAATACAAATCAAAGTAACAAGAACACTCATATGTTGTTCCACACTAAGTTATAAGGAATACTCTCCTTCCATAAGACCATGGATCCTTGACTCGCCTGACTTGCTCTCATTAATTTCCACTCACTCTCAATCCTTTTACTATCATAATGCCTTCACCACCTCCACAATGCTTGGCCCCAGCATCTAAATTATGTGTCCTCGAAACCGCTCTTAGGAAAATGGATTGAAGTATTTCTCAAATTCATTTTTTGAATTTATCTTTTCGTCAAGCATGGCCTCATCTTATCTTGTAATAAAGCTTTTGGCCAGGAGGTTAGTATGCCCAAAGCTTCTCTATTTTTTAGTAGTAATACATGCGAGAGGACCAGGAATGAACTATGTCACATTTTTGGCATAGATCCATTATTAAGGCCTGGGAAGTATTTCGGTCTGCCTACTGAGTTGGGTAAGTCTAAGAGTGAAGTCTTGGGCTATGTTAAAAATAGGATTCTTAGCAAGCTTAAAGGCTGGAAACAACGATTTCTGTCACAGGCTGGAAAGGAAACTCTTATTAAAGCTGTGGCTATTGCTCTTCCCACATATGGAATGAGTTGTTTTAAATTTCCTAAAAAATGGCGTAAGGAGGTTAATGGGGTTATCTCTAATTTCTAGTGGAGTCAAAAAGAGAATGAGAGGAAGATTCACTTGAGGAATTGGGCTGACCTTGCAAATCCAAAAGGCCAATAAGGGATGGGGTTTAAGCATTTATCTGATTTTAACCTTGCTCTACTAGCTAAAATGGCTTGGAGAGTCTTTCATAGCTCAGATGCTTTCTGCGTAGGAGTCCTTAAAGGCATATAGTTCCCCAACGATGATTTCTTAAAAGCTAAAAAAGGAGAGTCCTTAAAGGCATATACTTCCCCAATGATGATTTCTTAAAAGCTAAAAAAGGAGCTAGGGCTTCATGGTGTTGGAGCAGTATATTGGAGGGAAGAGAAGTGTGTATTAAAGGAGTTGTCTGGCATATTGGAAATGGGGAATCTGTTGATATATGGGATGATGCATCGTTACCTGACTGCAAGGACTATAGATTACATGCTATTGTTGCTAGTGGCGAGCTGCCTAGTGGAAGAGTGGAAGCTTAATTGAGAAAGCTAATCTTAGATGGAGAAAGGAAGTACTTCAGTTTTATATTTCCCCTTATGAACGCAAGGCTATTGAGAGCATCCCTCTGTTGATCAATGACTGTCAACATAAATTCATTTGCCCTTATGACAAGTGCGGTGTATTTACTGCCAAATCTACCTATGCTTTTATAAGATCTGAGTAGAAAGTGAAGGATAGTTGGACAGCTTCCTCTTCGACTATTATTACTCAACAAACATGGAATGGAATATGGAATGCCGTCCACCAAAGATTAAGCTTTTTATTTGGAAAACATGTTCAGATATTGTAGCTTGTTTCTCTAACCTCTCGAAAAGAAGGGTTGTGAACTGTGGTCATTGCCTTTTCTATGGCCATGAAGAAACCAATGAGCATCTTTTATATTGTGTGCTTGGACTTATGGTTTGCTAGCTTGGGTCCATTGATGCAGCTGCCTGTTCAAGTGTCTTTTACTATGTGGTTGCAAGATTTGATGTTGGGTTGTTTTTTAAAAGCCAAGATAAGAAGATTTTCTTTATGAAATTGGCTTTTGCTATCTGGCATATTTGGAAGGAAAGATCCGAAGTAAATTTTGAAAAAAAGACTCCCCAACCAGTTGAAGTAGTAAGGAAGATCAATAGAGATGTGGTTGAATTTCTGAAATTGCAGTTGTTAAATTCGGATACAGAGGGTAAGAAAGGCAATAGTCACAGCACTCCTTCTGTTTGGATTAAACCTCGAATGGATGTAATCAAGATAAATGTTGATGCTGCTGTTGACATTGCAAAGGGAGAGCTGGTCTTGGGTGTATTGCAAGAAACTCGCTAGGGATTTTAGTTGGAGGATCACATGGGAAGATTTGGTGTTACAGTGTGGAGACTACAAAAGCATTAGCTATTGTTGATGCTGCTGCTCTTGCCAAATAGAATAGGTGGAGGAAGATTGTTGTGGAGACAGATGCTGAAGCTGTGTATAAAGCATGCCTGCCAATCAAATCTGAATTTGTCTTGTAGATCGAAGCCTATTACTGAAGAAATAAAAGGAAGCCACATCTACTTTGATCAACTTGAATTGACGTTGATCAAGAGGGATGCTAACAAATGTGCATATTGGATTGCCAATCAAGTAAAGGAGAGGATGTGTTTAGAATCGGGTCTCAGCACCACCATCTCCTTTAGTTGCTTTTCTTGTAGCTGATTGTACTTCTTCTAATGATGTAAACTCTATCTGTTCTAACTTCGGTTAAGTACGAATAAAGTTACTTTGATTTGGCCAAAAAAAAAAAAAACTAGTTGCACAGGTATACATCGTCCATATCCATAATAGACCTCCTTATTATAATTGAAAATTTTTCTAAAGAACGTTCACACGAGAATAAAAAATCTCAATTTCAATTTGTATTGTTCTTTCTCGGCTACTTGAATGTACGTATTTCCTCGCACTCAGCTGATAAAGATCTCATTTTCTGACCGTAAAAGAAAATCGTTCTTTTTTTTTTGCTAGATATACGGTAAAAGAAAATCTTTCACATGGCCACATTCAATCCCTTTTATACAAAAAAGTCTTCAGTGGAGCAGTTATACCATGTCAGCATTGCTTACGTGGTATAACCATCAAACAAGAATTCACTATTTATATATTATTTCCAATTAAGGCTCATCATTTATTAGGTCTTTTAATTTTTTTTACGATTTATATATTATTTTCAATTAGACTTCACCATTTATTTAAGAATTTTTATATTTTTTTAAAGATTTTTTAAGATTTAATAACCATAATTATATAATTTTTAATTATATATCAAGTCATGATTGGACAGATACACCACGTAAGCGATATTGACGTGGTATAACCGCTCCACTGAAGACTTTCTCCTTTTATAAGACGTCCCCTTCTATTAAATTAATAACCAATCATAACCACTTCAATTAACTTTAAAATTAATAGTAGAGTTAATGAAAGATTGGCGTTCATTTGTCAGAAAAAGGAACTATGGCATTGATTAAGTGCTTCCATTTTTTTTAGAATTGACAAATTTGAATTCATTAGGCTTCATATGCATGCACGCGTTATTGAAATATTGACCAACAGAAGATGCTCATGTGGATTTTTGCAAAATCCAAATTGATTCAGAGATTTCCGAAACCTCTAAACTAAACATTTCATTATGTATTATTTCCTTGAAGCACATGGAGTGTGATTGTTAAGAGCTAAACCAATACTAGAAAAATTCATTTGCCCCATCTAAAATTTAAAAACATGCAAATTTTCTTAGGGAAATTACCTGTAATGTATGTGACTTATTGTGCTCGTCATTAAACCAACAATGGGGTTGATAACGTATTCAATCGATCTTATCAATCGGATGAACTCACAGGTCAAGATTAATGTCTAGTAACATATGATAACTACTCAAATAGTGGGGAATTCAATCAAAAGAACTGAATACATTTTAGTAATTAGTTTTCGTGTAATTAAATCCTTCAGTCATACATTATCCCGAATAAGTTAGGATACGGATAAATGATCAAACTCCTACTTTTTCATATGTACTTCAATTCTCAAGTACTTGACTCAATGATAAAATGTTGGAGACTCTTTTTTAATTTTCATTCCATTTTATCTACAGTTTTATCAAGTCAACACTTAATAGAATAAATATGACATTTTCTAGTTTTATGGGGAATATAAAATCCCTTATTGACTACTCAAAACATCCATAAATATCTAACAAATAACTCTAAGAGTCATGACGAGGAATGGACCCAAACCACAATTTAACAGTTATAAGTGCTATAGTAATCACATGCTTAGGATTATTTATACATACTATCATCTAGAAAATAAACTATTGACAGTCATAGAAGAATCCATTAGAAATTCTTCAAGCGAATCAATTCCATGAAATTGTTCAATAAGAGTGTACTCTTATACATTATAAGCGATTGTAACACCAACTAACCTCTACTATATAGTACGTAATGAGTGTACTTGTCATCTCGATCACTGATCCCCTACTTGGTAGAACGATTACATGCTCCTCTCCGTTTTGGGAATCACAGGATGAGCTTTGGATGCAGTACAATTACTATGCTTCTTTAGTCGGCAAGTTTGGTGGCGATGAGTGGAGAGGAAGGGATGGTGAGTGGAGAGGATATGTGAACAAGGATATAGGAATGGAGGAGAAATAGAAGTTATGTGAGAGGAGAGAAAATGACGTGCAATATGTCATTAAACAAAGAAGGGAAAATAAAGAATTTGATCTTCATAGATAAAAGAATGAAATTGATGTTCATCGATTTTTTTCCAAGCACGAGAGGATGAAATGTCCAAATGATGCAACATACACGTGGAAGGATTAAATTGATGGTTGTCAATTTTTATTCAAAATAGACAGAAGAATTAACATGATTTATAGAAAATGCTACAATTAATTTTCAAATTCACAAGGTGGTATAAATAATTAACAAAGATGAAGTCGATATAAAAAGAAATTAAAATTGGTTCGAATGATAAAATTTATGTTTACAAAAAATGATGCAATTGGTATGTGGAATCCCCTTATTGATTGGGCCATGCAAGATCCCTCTTCACCTCTATAATCACACGGGGTTGTGCTACCTAGCTAGTGACCTAGGTAAGCTTCTTTACATGGATAGAGAGGTACATATAAACTGGCTTACTTGGACTATGTGAGAATCTGTAATGAAGTTGATGTAAATGATGCCATAGAAGAGGTGATTCGTGTTGATGTGGATGATGACTGCATTATTGAAATACCTAAGTCGTTCATGCGTGTCAGAACGCTAATCCAAATGCAAATAATTTGGGCACTCTTGTCCTAAACCAATTGAGCCATCTGATACTGCTAATGTTGCTCAATTTGTACCTATAGTTAAGTCGAAGACCCTGACTTAGAACATAGTGTCTGGAAATGCTTCCAAATGTGATCAAATTATGAATGCAACACCTTGGTGCCACCATTATGCAAAATCAATGCAACACCTGGTCTATAATGAAAATGAAGAGTAGGGTAAGGAAGCTAATCAAGTTGCATCTCTGTCTATGTCAAATGATCAGAGACAAGTCTCCGATGCTAGCTTAAGTGGAGGTTGTGATGAAGAGGAAGTTGAGCACGAGGGAGCTGATAGTTTTGAAGTTGTTTTGATCAAAACAAAGGGTAAGAATATGAATCAGAGTATTACTAGGTCTACTAAACTTCTCCCTAGAATTAGGAAGTAAGAAGGGAAGGTTACAAATGAGAGGGATTGGCCATAAAAGGCTGGTAGCCCTTCTATCCCTACTTGATGTTCTTTGTGTGGAACATCATGGGTCTTAACATCCTATAAAACATGGCATTGTTAGGAGCAATTTAAATTATAATAAGATTGATGTAATGGGTTTGCTTGAATCTAAAATATATCCTAGTAACAAAAGGAGGATCTTTGAAAAGTGGAGAGAAAGGAAATGGTATGGAATGACTATTTTGGAAGAAATGGGTAATTTTTGGAGACAAGCTAGAAAGTTGCTCATGCTGCATAAGATGTCTCAGCTCATTCATTGGCATTTTGCTACTGATTTTGGATCAATCTACCCACCTTTATTTATGGTAGTAACTCTATTGAGGAATTGAGGGCTCTATGGAATGCTCTGAGTATTGTTGTCCAAGGCAAGTTATGGTCTCTCCTAGGGGCCTTTAATGTTATTAAACATCTGGGAGAAATTCATCAGTAAGGCCATGAGTTTGGAGATGTTCAAAGTATGTTGGAATTTTTTCTCTCGTTGAGGACTTGAGTTTTATTGATCACCCTACCCAAGGTTTCTTTACACTTCAAGTAATAGAAAAACTGTTGGTCTTTAGTATAGAAAGTTAAATAGAGTTCTTGTCAATGAAACTTACTGGGAAATCCATTTTCTCTATATTAGAGTTCCTAGAGTAAGAGATGATCACTGGCATCTGGTTTTACAACTCATTGAGACTGTTAATGCAGAAGGACCCAAGCCTTTCAATTTTTTTAATTACCAGGTTGAGAAGCCAAACTTCATTGATCTGGTTAGATAACACTACGCTGTGGAAGTTAGAAGTATTCCTCTATCTCAACTATTTGAAAAGTGTAAGCTACTACCCCTTTGAAGGAATTTGAACAAAATGCCTCAGCACAACAATGCCAACTCCAAGAGCAGCTCTCATTTGCCATAAACGTATTTTTCTCTCATGTTGATGGTTTGCTACAGTAAGAGAAAACTCTGAAAAGAGACCTAGAAGTGCTATTATGCCTTGACGAGGGTGCCCTAAATAAAAAATTCTATATTCAATGGTTGAAGCTTGACGATAATAACTGAACTTACTTTCTTATTACGGTTAAAGGGAGGAAGTCAAGGAATTCCATCCGAGAACTAACAACACCTGATGGAGTTCATGTTACCAACATACTGTACATCAAGACTACTGTTGTGGGATTTTACAATCACTTCTAGGGGTGCCTAGCTCTAGCACAGCTTTCGTGCCTACCCTTGAACAATATTAAGATTATTTCAAGTGATTACTTATCTTTTGCCCTAATTGTCCCATTATAGATGAAGAAATCAAGGAGGTGTTGTTCTCACTTCCGAGAAATAAGGCCAAGTCCTTGCCTTGATTGCATGTACGTTGATATCTTATAAAGCGGTCATGATTCTTTGGCTCCTTTTGGTACAATTCTTGGCTTCCTTGTGGCTCCCTAATCCAATATTGTATTCCAGGGTTTCAGTTTTTTTCCCTCGTGTAAGGGCTGATGACTATGTTTATGTTCTACTTTATAAACCTTTTTGGCACCCATCAAGCTCCTACTATATGTGATATGATGATTTTAAACTTGTTTCGTGCAAGACATGATACTTAGCTATTGACAGGTTCTTCCATCTTCTATTTCTTTAAGGCTTGAGAGTCCATTTGCCTATGATGGCCGGTAGTCTTGTGGCACAAACTTTTTTGGTTTCCTTATCATGTCCAAGGGCGTCCTTCATCTCTTGACTCACCATATTGGACAAATTGCCGATAAGGGGACTAAATCTACTCAATGCTTGGGGTTGCTGATGTCAGTTTTTACTGTAGCTTGTGCCTTAAATCTTGGGAGCATTTATATTTTGTGTTTCCTTTTTCAAATTAGCTGTGGAACCGAATCTTGTCTCTTTTACTTGCGAATTGTTCAACGACTGATTGTTTTGGTGTTGCACGGTATACTGTCAGTCGAGAGTGTAATTCTCGCTATAGACACCTCATATTTGGCCCCGAAAGTACATGGACCTGGACCTGGACCTCGAGAAAAAAAACTAATTGAGTGAAATTGAGGATACGATGTTCGAGAGTGAAATTGAGGATTCAATTAGATTCATCACATAGCAAATTCGGACTTATTATGAAGAGTATTGAAATAGGCTCGATTCGACGTATCATGGACCCCAAAATTCAATCCAGAAGATATGATTTTTTAAGTGAAATTGACCGAATATATTAAATTTATTTATCTAAGCAAGTTTTATTTAAAAAATTATAACTAATTAGTGGAAGGTCCGATTAAGCAAGATTAGTATCATTTGGTCCTTCACTTATTAAATATCGAAGAAAAAATAGAACACAATGTCGAGAAGCTGATTAAACTCTAGAAAAATGAATGTCATGCCCCGAGAATTGTAAGTGTAGATAGAAACCAGATGTGTTTGAAATATTATACATGGTATATTTGAGGGTGTTTTTCTTAATTTCCTCTTTTAACATAATCTTAGTTGAGTAAATTTAAATAAAAAAAATAAAATAAATAATATATCATATGATATCAAAGAGTTAAAATTTCTGGGGATGTTTGCCCCAAAAAAAAGGTGAAGGGAAATGCAAACTTAGGGGAGAGCTCACGAGAAGCGGCCCTGGAGAGCTCGACTCCTTCTTCCTCCCACACCGCTATGTTGCTGATCTCCACCGGCTGTCGATTCAAGGGACGACAGAGCTTCCACGCTCCCAAAAGGACCGCCCGGACATCCCGATCAGCCACTGGAGCTTCCCTGAGCTTCCGCCTCACTTCGCCGTCGTCTGGGCACCACGAATCCGAGCCTCCGTCCTGAATCGACCGCTACTACGGTAATCGGGTTCAATCGCGCCTTCCTCCCTGGGTCAAGCAACACTGAATCATTTGCATCGCCCGCCCCGCTCCGAGCCTCCTGTGTGCTTCACCGGCCTCTGCCAAGCTCCTCCGATTCTACCCCTCCGAGAACCACCGAACATCTCAATCCGTCCCTGTTCCGGGCACTATCACCTCCCTGAGACCTCCTCTGTTTGACCCTCTACCATCACCAAACTACGCTGAGCTCGGATTCTCCTCGAACAAAGACAGGGCAGCACCTTCAGGTTCGAGTCCATACCCACCGAGCCACTTCCAGAAGCACGACAAACCGAGTCTTCTGCTGCTCCTACCTGCTGCCTGAGTCCCTTCCTGACGACCCACAGAATCCTGGTCGTCCCGATCCTTGCTTCAGTCTTTTGTAGGTAGGTAAGGTTCTTGCAACTCTTGGTTCACATCTGTTTGATCGGTGAGATTAAGGGCTGCTATGCTAAGGTTGGTTTTGCTGCTGAATCTTTGAGCTCGTAATGAGCCTGCTGATTGCCGGTGTATAGGCTGCTATGCTATGGTTATTATTGCTGCTGGGTTTTTGTATTGGTAATGAATCTGCAGCACAGCTTTTGGCTGACAGCTGATAAGTGGTGTATCATTTGAGGCTGTTTGTCCTAGTTGCATCATGCCTGACACTATCACAGCCCCGTTACTTCGCTGTGTTAATTGAATCCTTGGTCTGAAAGTTTTGTCTTTGAGTTTGTTGTATGTTAGCTGCAGTTTAAATGATACTGACTGCCTTAAAATTGCCAACAGTCGCTGTTTGTTGCGTTGTTTTTGCAGTACTTCATGTCTAGCTATTAATGGTTGTTTTATTTGCAAGTTTTAGAGGGCTGGTCAGTCGATATAGCTGCTTTTTGGTTGCTGTTTGATGCAGCTTAGCTTGAGTTAATGCTGCTAATGGGTTGTATTTGCTGATTTCAATGTTGTTTGATGTGGTTTAGCTGCTGTAAAGTGCTGTCTGTGACTGTTGTCTTCATTGCTGATTGATGGCTTGTTGTGTTGTTGCTTCCAGGACTTACTGCTATTGATGGTTAATTTAGACTAAAAATAGGAACTGTTCGGATTTACTTGCCACTGCTTGCTGCTGTTAGGTTTTGGTTGCAGCCACTTGATTGGTGTTTTCACTCGATTTCGATAATGCTTTTGTTGGAGACCGGGGTTGTTCATTATTTGTAGTTGCTGCTGCCTTTTCCTTGGCGTTTCCTCATGTTTTCAATGACATTTTTGAGGGAAGTGGGGCTGTCAAGTATTCATAGCTGCAGCTACTTGTTTGATTTTTCCCTCATTTTCAATGACAGTTTTGATGGAAAATGCGGCTGTTAAACATCTGTTATTGCAGCTGCCACATGCTGAAAGTTATCTCACGATTTCAACACCACTTCTTATGAGAATAGAACTGTCAAATGTATGGTATTGGAATTGCTACTTGCTCGGTGTTTTCTCCAGATTTTGATGACACATTCGATAAAAATGGGGCTGTTTAACTAACTGATGTATTAGTTAAACACAATTTTCTTTTGCATCAATTTGGAATTTCACGAAAGCTTCTTTCAGCGGTGGTGCAATTTCCCCTAATTTACTCTAATTAAAACATAACTGCTTATTTAATTTGCAGAGGCCGCGCTCGAGCCTTGCCGTGGCCTGGACCAACAAATCTTTCCCTCTAATCATTGAAATTTCAGCTCCTTCTTGTATATATTTTTTGGAGGAAAATCTTTATTCTGGGAGGCTCAGTCAGAACCGTTTTCCTTTTTCTTTTTGCACGTGTCTCTTGAGTCAATTTCTGGATCCTCTCTTGTTTGATTCTGGAGTTTGATGTGAAGAAGTATCTCTAGCAGGTTCTGAGCAGTTGAGGATGATTAAGGCAGTGGTCGTGATGAATACCCAGGGCAAGCCCCGTCTTGCCAAATTCTATGAATATCAGGTTATTCTCACTCCGTCTCCCTCCCCCTCTCTCTCTCTCTGTGCTGACTTCGATATTACCTTCTAATTCTCTTTCCATTTTTTGACTTACTGATTTATGATCGGATTCTCTGTGATCAGCCCGTGGACAAGCAGCGGGACCTCATACGCAGTGTCTTCACAGGTTCGTCTGAGGAATTTTCTGTATGTTTTATTGGTTTTCAGATATTTACTTGTGAATTTGAATTTGCTGCAGCTCTAAGTAGCAGAGCCGAAAATGTGAGCAATTTTATGGAGGCGGAATCCATTTTTGGGCCGGTAATTTCTATTGAACTGTTTCATCCGCCTCTATTGTATTGTAAACCAATAGCAACAAAAGCGTTATACATTGCACTATGTAATTTGACAGTTATGCTTCACAGATTCAACATTTCTCATGTGTATTACTGTATAGTTTGATTATATTGGTGAACTTATGTTGACCTTATAAGCTTCACTGTTCAAATATCATATGTCAATGATATTTGGTAGTTACACTAGCATTCTGTTTTGGTAGTTTATTGTATTTCAAGGTTAGATGATTGAATTTGCACAGGCAATGCATGTTCATTTAGTGGTCAATGTATTGGCCACATTTGATTTGTCACCCTGTTTTGTGCTTTCTGTTCCTGAACACTCAGTTCTTCTCTTTTTCAGGACAGTCGTCTTGTATACAAACACTATGCCACACTGTACTTTGTCTTTGTTTTTGATAGTTCAGAAAATGAGCTTGCTATGCTTGATCTTATACAAGGTACAGTGACTCTATTACCCCTGCTGCTTTGTTGATCTCAGTGAGGTCAAGATGCTCTGCTGATAGCTGGATGTCATACTACTTTCTATCTGCGATTGTGAGATTTAAGACGAGCGAATACATATAGCTTTAAATCTTACTTTGTGGTCAGTGCTGTCAGAATTTGGTGTTGGGGGGTGCAGTGTGCATGACTATGATGCTCTCAGGTAGCATCTATGGAGCAGAATATAAAGTACTTATCATGTTTGTTTAATGTGTGTTTAATGCTTGCTGTGAATGCTGCAATTAATTTATTTGAGATTGTTACAAGGTTTTCCATCATATGGTTTCCTCAGTTGTTCACTTATTGGAAGTAAAGTTGTGCTATATCAAGATCTCTGCGGTGGATTGACTTGTGCAAAGATTCTTTACTAATGAAATGCAGAGAAAACCTTAAATCAGTATGCCAAGCTGATCCTATATTCCTATTTATCATGCTTAAAATCTCTAGATCTGGATTGATTTAATGAGGAACTGCATTTTTTATCGTGATGCAAGAAACTAGCATTTTTTTTGCTTGACAATGTTTAGACTGCTTAATTGAGTTCTTCGAGCTCTATTTTCCTAAAGAAACATGGAAAATTCCCAAAAAAATGTGCAAAGATTAGCAAATTCATGTTTTTTATTCTCATTCTCTACTTATGTTAATCTTCTAGTCATTACAAACTGCTTTCTTTGTTAGCAAGATATATGTCATTCCTTTGTTGATGATGATGTTTTCGTGTTATGGCATTGTTCATCCTCCCCTCTAGTTTTTGTGGAAACACTTGACAAATGCTTCAAAAATGTTTGTGAGCTTGATATCGTCTTCAACTATAGCAAGGTAAGATATCAATGTTCTTTAGCCTGAGGTATACTTGTAAGTGTAATCACTCAGTGATTTATCCCTGGTGTTATCAAAGTCAAACTTGTATTCTTATTCCCATGGAAACCTTGCCTTAATGATTTATTCTGAAACTGGAGCATAATAGACCAGATAACACCATTAAGCTAGTCGATATCTCTCTAATGCTTGAAATACTGACATCTTCTAAACCATTTAGTTATTTGCGCATTTGATCCCAGCCAGACGGGGATTGTCATAATTTTCAAACTTAGATTGTCAGAGAGCCAGCCAAGCTTTGCATACCTTAGGTTCATGACTTCATCAGAGGTCAACAACTCCATTCAATTCTTTAAAGTAATACTGAAATCAATTACCAAAAAAGGTACTGAAATCATTGAAAAGCACATGCATTTGTGAAATTTAAGATATTAAGATCACTTAAGAATGTGAATTTAATGCATTTAAAATAAAACAAGAAACAACTGGTTAAATCGATTCAATTCCATTTCCCCCTTTTCTATTTAGGACTGTTAATGAAATATGTTGTACATCATCTGCAGATGCAAACTGTTCTAGATGAAATTATATTTGGTGGCCAAGTACTGGAAACAAGCTCAGTTGAGGTCATGAAGGCTGTCGAAGAAATATCGAAGTATGCTCTCTCTCCCTCCCTCTCTCCCTCACTCCCTCTCCATGCGTGGTTGTATGTGTGTGGAGTTGCTTCATTGTACAGAGGTTGATTTGGTCAAGTTATGAGATGATAAAAGTCACGTGGCATTGCAGGCTAGAAGCTGCTTCAAATGCTATCACACTTGTTCCTAAATATTCTTCTGGTTGGAATCGGCGGTAGAATTTGTCTCCTGATGTTCTAGCTCCTTCGAAGACAATGAGGATTCTTCCTGATGGTTTCGATCATTTTGTACCTGGTGCTGTCCATGGACAGTACTACATTCTAGTTCTCCTTTTGGAAGAACCGTCAGCACTTCCTTTTGGGATAACTTGCATAGCTGTTGCTGGGCGATTGCAAAAGTTTCCGCAACAAACCAGTTTTCTGTTGGGAATTTATTTTTTTAATCTAGTTCAGGTTGATTAAAAAAACAATTGGACGGTTTTTATTTTGACTGAATGTGTTTGTGTTTGTGCCTGAGCTGTGGGTTTATGAGAATCTTTGGCAAAGTTAATGTTGCGAAATTGCATTCTATGCTCATAATATCATTTCCGTTGTTTGTTGGTGTTGATTAAGGGGCATTTGGTTCAAGTGCTGTAAAATTACTATGAAAAGTTAAATTACAGAAAAAGTGATAATTTCACATGAGATGTGGAATGTAATATGGGATTGTTGTATTTGGTAAGTATTGTAAATTGTAATATTAAAATTTTTGGTATAAAAAATAGAAAATGAAAGTGATTTTACATTTATACCCATCCACCCCTTTTCCAGGAGTTCTCGAAATTAAAGGAAGTTGCAGCACTTTTCTAGAGAGAGAGTGTGTGGAGATTGGAGAGCTTTTATCTCTTCAATGGAGGTAAGGAGGAAAGAATGGGGAGTGGGGGTTGCAAGTCTAGCAGAAGATGTCCTTGTATACCCTAAAATTCGAGCCTTGCAGACCAGATTTTGGTTTTGTTTTAATGAATCGCGGTTGCTAAACCGAGTTGATACAGTTCTGTGATGGATTGCAGTTTATGGATCATGGTCGCTAAACTGGGGCGAATTCCTCTCAGTGAACCGCCGTCCACTGAGCCGATTCACTCTTCTATTTTTCTCCATCTTGGTTCACGTCTCCTACATGCAATGAAAAAAAAATTAAAGGAATATGGTGCTCATAAACTAAAGTGCATGAAGTAACTAAAGAAGAAATGAAAACTTATTCCATTCATGGGTTGCCTCCAAAGGAGCGCCACGTTTAAAGTCTTTGGCCCGACTTCATGGTGCATCAGTTGCCTGAACATGGGTCCTCTTGTGTAGAGGAGTCTTCGAGGTAAAGCTTGTCCCGTTGTCCATTCACCTTGAACTTATTCCTTGCCTGTTCATTCATCAATGCTATCACACCATACGAAACACCCGTATCACTCGGAAAGGCCTGAACCATCTTGACTTGACTTTTCCTGGAAAGAGTTCTAACCAAGAATTATATAAAAAGACCAATTGACCGAGTTTAAAATCTCTTACCAGTAGTCCTTTGCCATGCCACCTCTTAACCCTTTCCTTTAAATTTTTGAATTCTCGTACGCTTAGAGCTGAAATTCATTGAGTTCATGAAGTTGAACAATTCTTCGTTCTCCGGCAGCTTGTAGATCAAAATTGAGCTTCTTGAGAGCCCAATATGCTTTATGCTCCAGCTCGAGAGGTAAGTGGCACGCCCTCCCATAGGCGAGATGGTACGGAGTTGTGCCATCGAGGTCTTGTAGGCTGTTGTGTATGCCCAAAGAGCGTCATCAAGTTTGTGAGCCCAATCTTTCCTTGACGTATTCACTGTCTTTTCCAAAATCTTTTTGACATCCTTGCTCGACACTTCAGCTTGGCCATTAGTTTGTGGATGATATTCAAGGGTCAGACGATGTCCCACTCCGTACTTGGCCAGGAGAGCTTCAAATTGTTTGTTGCAGAAGTGGGAACCTTCGTCACTTATTATGGCCATTGGGGCCCCGAACCTTGTGAAGATTTGCTTCTTCAAAAATCTCAAAACCACATTAGCATCATTGGTGGGGGAAGCAATGGCTTCTTCACACTTAGAAATATAATCAACTGCTAACATGATATATCGATTATTAAAAGATGAAGGAAAAGGACCTATGAAATCAATTCCTCACACATCAAACAATTCTACCTCATGTATGTTATTCAAGGGCATCTCATGCCTTTTTGAGATATTACCTGTCCTTTGGCATCAATCACAACGAGCTACAAAAGTATGAGCATCATTGAATAGTGTGGGCCAATAGAATCTAGCTTGAAGGACCCTTATTGCCGTCTTTTGTCCGCCATACTGTCCACCATAAGGAGAGTCATGGCATCCCTTCAAAATTTCTCTTTGTTCATCTTCGAGCATGCATCATCTCAACATGTGGTCTGCACATATCCTAAACAGAAATGACTCGTCCCAAACATACCTTCAATGATTTCTCCAATTTTCGATATTGGTTTTGGGGAGATTAGAGCCTTAGTCTGCAAGCTTGTGCTGCTGCACTTTGCTGCATCTTTATCCTTTATTTTCATGTTATTTTTGATAAAAATGAGGCTGCTTAGAGTTAATAGTTGTTCCAACTCCTTACTCGATGATTTCTCGCATTTTTTATATTGGTTTTAGGGAGATTAGAGCCTTAGTTTGTTTGTCATTGCTGCTGCTCTTTGCCACAAGTTTTCCTGGGATTCTTTCCAAAATGGGGCTATACATACTCTGATAATGTGGCAGCTCCTTGATTGATATTCCCTCTTGATTTAAGTGTTGTTTTCATCGAAAAAGGGGCCATTTATCAGCCGCAGATGCAGCAGCTCTTTGCTCAAAATCTTCTCTTATTTTCAATAGATTTTTTAATGAAAATGGGGCTATTTATGACCCAAAGTTGCAGAGCCTTATTCAATGAGAACAGAGTCCTTAGGTGTCTATTATCATAGCTGGTCTTGATCCAAATTTTTCCCACAATTTTAAAGCTATATTCAATGGGAATAGGGTCACAAAAGCTTAGTCATTGTTGCTGTATTTTTGGTGTTTTGATTCTAGTTTTCAGGGTGTTTTTAGCCCTAAGTTTCGAGTTGTATGGCTGTCCAAATTTACTGTAGTTTTGTGGTCATTTAGTGGTTGTTCCCTACCATTTTTAGGCTCCTAGCTTGGTTTTAAGCCTATCAGTTACTGCTACATTTGCCATCATTTAGTGTTGATTTCTAGTGTGTTTTAGCCTCTAAACTTTGTGTTATATAGCTGTCAAAAGCTACTACAATTTGGTGATTGTTTGGTGCTTACTTCTTATCATTGAGAGACTCCTAACGCCAGGTTTTAGAGCTATCACTTGCTACATCATTTTCTGATTGTTTGAGGTTTATTTCTAACTATTCTGTAGCTTTTAGTCTTGGGTCTAGGACTACGAAGTGAATCCACCATGAGTTGTATCCGATTGTATCTTGCATAGTTTTGATCTTGGTTGTAGTTAAACGATATCGTATCCTATTCGATTTGGGTCTGAATTATGTTGCATATCAAGTGATTATTATCTTGAGGATTGTCACCAGTGAGTCATGGAATACAGTATGGTGAGTCCGGTCCTTAGGATCTAGTTTCATAAGTCCAAAAGTCTTGCATCTTAGTCCCATATCTAGTGTAGTTCGCATTTTGGTCCATCGCCTTAGGCATTTTGCATAATTAGACATCCACTTTGGATACTTGACATACCAGTCCATCATTTTGTGCATTTTGCATTCTAACCATCGGTTTAGACATTTTACACAATCTATCCATTTTAGGAATAGCTCTCTCCATAGACAATTTGCACATTGATCCACATTTCAAGAATTTTGCATATTAGCTCCTTTGGCGATTTGACTACATGTTTTATGATTCAGGCGTGGTTTGGGGAAATCATTGTGTTTGAGCGAACAATTGTATCACTGTGTTTGAGTGAACAATTGTAATGGGATGGGTAGTGTGAAAGAGAAATGATGGATGCATGTAATCACAATCACAGTGGAAGGCCTTTACTTTTACATACTTAAATTGGGACGGATAGTATCATGTTAGGGCACGGTCTTTAATTATTGATTTTGATATTGGACCACCAATTCGAACTTCGGCTAGACATATGGATGGATACCGATTTCGGACATGTCGATTGGCTTGAGAGCATTTCTAACGTAACAAGGCTCTAGAACTCATGCTTTGACTCAAGACAGACAAATAAAGAACCTAGGTGGTTAGCGTTGTGCTCTCTTAGGTAATTAATAGGTCCGATCGACCTTAGGACTAGTCTATAAATGATTAGTGGTGACTCCAAATTCAAAAACGATTCAAGTCCCAGGGTAGCCCCATGCACACCTATAGTAACCTCAAGTTGGAAATTTCTAGGTTCAACGGATTCAATATGAAATTCAAATGGTTTTTGAGATAAAGGCAACTTGAAAACTTCAGGGTTCGATGCCTATTGCAATTATGTCAAATAAACTATCATATTTAATAATTTACCTTAGTGCAAGATTTTGAAAAGTAAAATTGTTATTTTGATATTTTTAGACTTAAACTCAAGTCATATTTATTTTATTTAACTTATTTCTACTCTAAAATATTTATATTTAGTAATTCTCATTTGTTATAATGAATTTTATTTTTATTATTTTTGTATTAAATTTAATATTTATTGAAAATCAAGGTCTAAAAAACTAAAAAAACATTGGTGCAGCCTGGAAAATTTGGAAACAACGTTTAAGTCTCAACCTCTCTCGAATTTTCAATTGAAAACAAGATACAAAAGGAGAAAATGGTATTTTAATAAGGATGATGGTAAAGTGGTATATCAATTTAACGGTTGGTATGGTAGAAAGTGAAAAGAAGTAAGGGGTTGTTTGGATTGAGGGGTGAGGAGGTTTATGGAGGGGAGGGTTATGGAGGTAGTGGTTATGGAGGTTTATTGAGGTGGAGGATTATGCAGGGTTATGCAGGGTTATAGAGATGAAAGGTTACTGATATTTTTAAAAGTAGACATCACGAAGAGTTTCTCAACCCTCCGTAACCCCCCAATTTGGAATTGAAATGTTTGCTTGGAGGGGATCCTCCATAAACCCTCTATAACCATCTTATTTTAATTTTCCAAATAAGGGCTGAACTTACACCTCCACCTCCATAAACCTCCATAAACCTCATGTTTTGCCAAACAAGGGTTAAGTATAACCCTCCATAAACCCCCTCCATAAACCCCCTCCATAACCCTCCTTCCACCTCCATCCAAACAAAGCCTAAAAGTGGCTCACTATTTTATAGAAAAAAAAAGTTCATAACATCAAATAAAATTCACCTGTAGTCGGCAATACTGGACTATTTGGCGTGAAAAAAATCTCTGCTGCTTTCAAATTGAATGGCCACTGTTGAAGAAAGAAGCAATTGCCCGCCGACTGACAGCATATCTATTTTTAGCTTTTGGGAGAGAGGAGCCCTCCATGCCTTCAAAGGAGATTCCTTTCAAGGTTCTCGATTTCACTCTCAGGAGTGGCTTACAATAAAATTCATTTCCTCCTTTCCTTTTCTGAGCAAATGTGTATTTTGGCAGATAGTATTGGGTTCCAAATCCATGGCTCGTCGTCAAATCTTGGCAGATATGGGTTACGATTTCACGATTATGGTTTGAGCTATTTTCTTATATAATATCATTTCAGAGTTTCACGGAGTAGTTTGAGCATCTTTATGAATTGGGTTAGTCTGCTTTAGACTGCAGATATTGATGAGAAATCTATCAGGAAGGAGAAGCCCGAAGAACTCGTTGTGGCTTTAGCTGAGGCAAAGGTGCTTACTTCTTTCTGTATTTTATCTGTAATCAAACTGATATTCTCAAGCTTCTAATATGCTACATTTGCTATTGAAAGGTAGATTTTGTGAAAGTAGTATGTATCTGTTCTTTGATAGATATCTTGATTATGGTGTTGACAATGATTTCCTTTGAGCTTAGATACACCCTAGAAAGGGCCACCATCAAACCAACCGTCATGCTAGAAATAGATTGAGTCAGCGGAACAAACTAATAACGAAGTGAATTTCCAGACTATATCGCTCAATTGCATCAGCTTCCCCCAATTCCAGAGCTGTTAGCTGGAACCTCAAACACATATGGACTTAATGAGGTACCTATTCAGCCACGCTACCCTAAGCAAGCCAACACATAGAAGAACTAACTGCTGAATTTTGAGCATGCAGACCTTTTTCCATGTGGCGATGTCCTTTAGGGGTGATCCTCCATTCTTAGGAAAACATAGTTTAGCCCACTTCATCTTAAGCCCTCTAGCACATGCAGCTGGGCCTTCCACAAAAAAAAGGTATTACAGGCTTGTTTGACCATGTTAATAACCTTCTTTGGCAAGATAAAATGAATGTACCAAATGTAGACATGCTTTCCAGAACCCTTCCTGCATGTGGAAACTGTTGGCGGTCCAACTTCACACTTGACATGTGATTCTATCTCTAAGAGGTTGACATCTTGTGCTATAAGCTTGGAAGATATTAAGGGAACTCGCAGGTAGATCACAGGGGGTTTCCACGCCCAAAGCCTGTTGCCATTTCCAGCGGCTGCATCAGTTTTTCAGATATCCCAGCATAGTTAAAGTCAGTCTTACTTGCAATTAGTTTTAGTTTTGAGAGCAAGTAGATTCAGTGTAGGCCTTCCAGAATGGATGAAAAAGAGTAGCAAACAAAAACTGTCAATGAGAATAAGAACATTAGCGGAACTGAGATATGTGAGATTAAGGCCCGATGTCATAAGAAGTTTGCCTTGGTTTTTGGGTGAGGACTATATTCCTTGGAATGGTGTTGGCCAATCTCCACTCTACCCATGATTTAGTCTTCAGTGCTATTTTTTGCCCTCAAACCTTTGCATCGGAATGGTTGTAAGTGTTTTTCGACAACAAGAGTCTTTGAAAAATTTTGACTGAGGAAGCCGAGAGTTCCATACTGATAGGATCGTGACCCTGAAAGGAAACTTATTTCTAGGGAATTTTTAGGGAATATTTCATGATTCGATTGGGGGATTGTTTCCTATTTTGTTTTAGAGATTTTAGTATTTAAGTCGGAGAGGTACAACGTCTTAGGCAAGAGAGAATTGAGTAAATTTCTTCGTAGTGTTATTGTTATTTTCCTTTCATTTGGGAGAGATCGGTTGCCTCTTAAATGCACCGAAACATTCAATAAAAATCAATTTAGTTCCTATCACATACTGCAAGCTTGTTTGATTGAACAGCCACATCCTTAGACTTTTGTAGCTTGGATTGCTGGGCAAACAATGCATGATAAACTCAGAATTTTCTTCTACTGCTCAGGAATAATGTGAGCATCTGTTCTTTAGCTGCCCTAAAACTTAAGCAATATGCCAAAGCATTTTGGGCAAGGTCCTTATATAGAAGACCATTGGAGGCCGGCATGAAGAGCTGGCATTTGCTTTCACAAATGAAAGAGTAGGAGTTTAGGATCTGCTATCTTCATTGCAGCATTTACATGTTACATATATCATAAAGGGAGGCAGAGAAAATGAGTGTTCCAATGTAGGCAATCTACCCGCTTTGCTGTTACAGAGCAAATAGTTGGTTTAATTAGACATATGATAGGGTCCATGCCAAAACTTAGATATAAACTAGAAACTTGTCCTCTCCTTAATACTCGGATTGATGGGTCTTTTGTAAAACTCAAACAATGTATGTTTTGAGTTAACTCAATGATTTTATCTTTCATGAAAAAAGATATAGAAATAGTTCTTTGGGAAATTATATGAGTGGATGCTGTTTCTTTGTAAATTTTAGGAATGAAGACAGGTATCAGTTTTCAGTTATTAATGATGTTCTTTATAACTACCGTGGACAAAATGTTTCCGTCTGTGGATTCATCTTTTTTAACTGTATTTCCGTCTGTGGATTGAAAAATAAACTTATGAACAAAAAATGTTTCTGTTTTTCTATTTTTTATTTTTTAAGGAAAGGGGAGGGCGAAGAATTTAGTGAGCGTAAGCAGCTGGCTTCTGCTGTATCACTGACAGGAAACAAGAAATTTAAATGCACTACACATGAAAGGAATTTTATCTTTAGCAGTGTACTTGAGTTTTCGTTCCTGGATATCTCATTTCTAACTTTTCTTTTTATGAATTATGCAAAAAGATGAGAAAAATCAGTAATGTGCTCTTTGAATCCGTTAGCTCTTTCAATCTTTGAACATTAGAATCCCTATTGCAGAAGAATATATTTTGCATTGACTTGCAGCTGCACTATGGTTTTGCTCTAGGCAGATGCTATCATCTCAAGGCTCCAAAGTGTGGCTTCTTCGGAGGAGGACGTTGATGCTGCACTTTTAATAACAGCAGATACAGTAAGTCCATTGCTTTCACAAAGATCATGTTTCTTGGTTTTTGTTTGATTGCCTTCCAGTTGATGATGTGCAGGAGATATACTGATCCCTCATTTATCCATTGAGCCAAAGGTTGAATCTAGGAACTTGGATATACGATTTTTCAGAAATAGAGTAAAAACAAAATACACTGCAAGTGGACTTGCATGCGGAGGACAGCATTATGCCGTGTTGTTTCATTATAAGTAACTATAATAGTCGCAGTTCTCCTTGCTCTCCTCTCTCTTTCTCTCTCTCAAAAGTGTAAGCAAACATAAATTTTACTAGTGTTTCATGTGATTAGTAGATAGTACTGAAAGCAATTTGGATTCCTATGTTCAATTGATTTTCTTGAGGTGGTGGTATATGAAGGGATGATAAGAGAGAAACCTTCCAGCAAGGAGGAAGCACGGGAGTTCATCAAAGGTTTGCTTGGACTGCTTTTGTCATTGTGCAAGAAAGTTAAAATTTGGTCACCTTGTGATAGGCCTTTAATTTGTAGGATACTCTGGGGGTCAAGCAGCAGTTGTAGGATCTGTTTGTGTGACCAACTTGAAAAATGGGATGAGAAACGTGGGATGGGACCAAGCAGAGGTATTAAATTCCGCAACTTAAGAAGTTTGTTTCCACAATGATGAACACTTGCAGTCCTTGTGTTTTCTGAGAGTTCTAAAATTTAATACAGCACATATGCTGCTGAAGATGATAGATATATATTATTGTTGTTGATGGTAGGCTCCACAAAGAGCCACTACTAGGCTCATGAGCACTGCACAAGTCCATTGACTTTATTATGTTCGTTCCTCTTTACAATGCTTTAGGGGTAGTAGCTTCTTCAACAAGCGACCAGGATAGGGGACTTGAACTTGTGACATGTTTCCATGCCCATGGTCAGTCTGTTCACTACAGTTAACAGATGACAATTTCTGAATATTGATGAAGAGATGTTGGCTTAAATATAGATACTGACTAGTCTTGGATGCTATGGAAACTTGAAACTATGTCTTTGCTATTAGCGGCCGAGAGCTAGGGGTGTGCAGGAAACCCGGTTCGGCCCCGAACCGAAAGAACCTGGTTCGGTTTGGCTCGGCACATTAGTTAAATAACCGAACCGGTTTATGTGGACAAAATTCACATTGTTTTAAACCAATTCGGTTAACTGGTTCGAACAGAATTGGTTTTAAAATGGTTCGGTTCAAAATAGGTTCAAATCGAATTGGTTTTGAAACGGTTCAGGTTGGTCCAAAACCGGTTGAAACCGAAATGATTTGGTTTTGGAATGGTACAATTCAGTTTGAAGCCGGTTCGAACCAAATTGAATTGGTTTTTAAGTTAAAATCAATTCGGTTCTGTCCGAACCGGTTAACCGCACCGATTACACTTAAAAATTAACCGAACCGCTTCTTGTCTAAAAAAAGCACCAAAACAGAACCGGTTTGAATGAGTTTGGTTCCGGGTTGGGTTCCGGGTTCAGTTGCACACCCCTAGCCAAGACTACAAACCTTGCAGAAGATGAAAAGCGGTCGGCAGAAAAGCAGCCTTTTAAAGCTATGATACCTGAACACTTTCATAGGCTATTGATGGCTATACATGAATCCTAGCAGCAGAGTTACAGATACAGAATCTCTTGCATGGAAGCTGCCCTCTTTTTTTTTTTTTTGGCTTTTATAATACTACTATGGACTTTGCAATGAAATTCTTGGACTTCCTTACTGGGAGCTATTGTTCAGTGACAAAAATCCCTCTAGCCATCTTTTACTTATCGTTAGCAGTTGTAGAACAGGATGAAACTAACAATAGTAAGAGTTTTGCCAACTGTCTCTAGATTTTCTTTGGGATGTTAGGTTAAAGATCGCATCACTGGGAGTCATTGCATCTATGTTGGATGACTTTGTTCTGTGTTCCTCACTTTTATGACATTCTAAGTCAATAATCTTGTTTTGCAGGTATATTTCTATGAGATTCCAGCACAGATTATCGATAGCCTGGTAAAAGCTACCTAAGTACAAGTTTTACTGGTATTCCTTTATTTGTTTCCTTGAAAGATAAATGAAGGAGGCCACAACTCATACATTAATATTTATTTTCATGTTTCATCATCCTCAGATTGATGAGGGAGTGACTCTCAATGTAGCAGGAGGTTTGATGCTCGAGCATCCTCTGACTTTTCCTTTTGTTAAGGAAGTGGTAATCTCTCTCCCCCTCTCCCCCACCCGTCATCTTCCCCCGTAATTCCCCTAGTAACATGGTTAAATATGACCAGACCACCTAGTCCAACCACACTACTGGGACCATGCGGACCATTCTCCATAATAAAAGATATTAAGGGAAATGATAAAAAAAAAAAAGATATTAAGGGAAAAAACAGTGCATGCTTCGTCTAATACTTGTTTATTAAATCCATATTTGTATATTACTTCTGGTTCTGCTAATCACTAACAGCTATACTAACTTTTTATAGCATTTTGGCTTTCTGACAGATTGGGACTGCTGATACTGTAATGGGACTCTCCAAAGCTCTCACAGAACGGCTCATCGAGGACACCCTCTAGTTCACGTTTTAATCACTATTCTAAATTCTTTCATTTTCATCTCAGCCCTGAAATTTTCCCAGCACTTGAAAGTGATCAACTGTGTACACGAGTCATTAAAACCTTTTACTCTGGCAAGGAATATAGAAATTGGTCTGCCCCGGCTAATGGTTGACGTTGGAACTTTGATCATATATATTTTTTTACTGTTATTTGTTTCCTTTGAAGCACTGCATGTTGTTAATTGCAGAAAACTATTTAGGATATATTTTGGGATGTCAAAACTTGATAATTTCAAGATTTGGATTAAGTTAAAAGCACCGAGCTGATGCGCAAAATGCTGAAGCCATCAGGAATGCGTTCAATCGTCCAGTGTTTTGATGTTGCGGGTCGAAGTCTAATCACAAGAATTCTAGCTCAATCTCCCTACCCTGTACTTCATCACTCGTGATTGTTTGTCCTCAATTGCATCTTCCGTACCACCCTATTTTTTTAAGAGTGATGGTGGTAGATTCTGAGGAATTATGTTTTTTTGGAAAGGTGAAAAATTGTATTATAACCCACTAAGCTGTATCAACTTTGTATAAAAAAAATGACTAAGGACCAAGAAGACACTAATGCGGTGCTATACTTGAGGCACAAAGCTGAGCGAGCCCTAGCTAGGGAAGACAACTTTACGCTAACGCCTTGAACAAATATAGTGCACTCTGAGAAGAATATTGGAAAATTCTGTGATTCCTCTTAATTTGGAAAGTATAAACATAAACCATCATAGTTAGCTTCTTAGCAATAACATCGCCATGACGCCCTCCAAGCTAAAGTATCCAAAGTGCTATAGACAGTCAATCCACAACATCTATGGATAGTGCGAGTCATTGCAACACCAGTAGCCTAACCTCCTGCGTGATAGCACATGAGAAAAATAAAGTGATCGCGTGTCTCAGGGTGAAAACATAACCCAAAGACTAGTTCGACTTAAGCACATGATCCTTGGTGGCAAGCCGGTCAAGCCAAGCGAGGCAACAAATGAAAGGGTAACTTAGAATATACCCCGAGAACCAAATAGCTCGCGACCACTGCAATTCGTCTCCTCAAAATTGTAGACAAGCCCACTCACTACTAGCATAAAGCCCCTTAATTGGGGATCGAATCCACTCCAAGACATCCTTCTCCCCAATCTACAATTAGGAAGACATAAGCTGTATCTCTAAAGCCTGTGGATTCGAGGACCGAGGTCACGCACATGTATTCCCTCGGTGTGTCAAGATAATAGTCGCCCCTGTAGGTATCGAGGGAAAACTATGCAACCGATTACTTCCTAAAGGCACATGCAGACCACCTGTACGAAAGTCACTGATCATTAAGAATGATACCCTAGACTCGGACCCAATTGTATATACCCTAGGAAAAGTCGAATCTGCACCCGTAGTTGTTAGATCTTCTGCTAGCTGCAGGAATAGTCCGTTGGAAGTTTTGAGCATCTAGAAGTAGCAACCTTTATTCAAATAGGCATGTGTCTAGGCCCCACAAAGAGCTCGCATGCAACAACAATAACCAAATATCCCGGAAGATACCCACCTTATTCTATTGAAGAATATCCCAAAATATCCAGATCTTTTCGTGGCTTAAACACATGGTGCCAAGCAACCGGAGCATGGCTGCCTTGCCACAAGAAGTCCTGGCACTGTTGATTCACTTGATCAATCATCCAACATCACAAAATGAAACTGGCACTAAAAAAAACTAAGCGTTGTTTTAATAAACTGCAAACGCCCTAGGAAACTAAGGCATTGGGCCGTCCGACTGTGAAAACAACTCGTAGTCAGGGATAACCACACCAAATAACATGTGGGCATTAACCTTATGAAACCTCAAAAGATAATCCACAACAGACTGATCTAACTCATCCACGAACAACTTAAACTTGACTAAGCCTTAACGCAGAGTGGTAATAAAAGACATGCAAAACTCAGATCATGTTTGCAAAGATTAATAGAACCATGCATAGAGACAAACAGATCATTGCCAAAACATAAATGAGTCAAAGAATGCTCGGTCACTGGGGATGGAAGCTGACAAGCCCATCAACAACAAAAGTATTCAACAATCAATAAAAATAATCATAGAAAGAACAAATAGATAAGGGGATAGGGGATCCCCTTCTTGGACTCCCCAAGCACCACAAAAGTAACCGTCCAAAGAATGGTTAACTGCGATAGAGAAATAAGGAGTGTTAATACACTCTCGAATCCAACATATCACCCGTATAGAAAATCCAAAAGCAATAAATGTACGAGTCAATTAGCTTTTCCTTTTAGTTACCAAAACTTGTAAATGTTTTGAGTCACTTAGTTTTCCTCTCGTTGCCTAAACTCATAAACGTACAAGTCCCTTGCCATTTCCTTTGTTGTTGTCTAAACCTGTATACGTACGAGTTCCTTAATTTTTCCTTTCTATTGCCTAAACACGAAATTGTACGTGTCCCTTGACTTTTCTTTTCATTACCTAAACTCGTAAATGTACAACTTCATTGTCTTCTCCTTCCCATTACCTAAATACGTAAATGTACATGTCCCTTAAAGTCCATACAATTCCCTTGGCTTTTGCTTTCGTTGCCTAAAATCGTAAATGTATCAGTCTCTTGACTTTTCATTTCCGTTGCTTAAACATGTAAATGTACGTGTCACTTGGCCTTTTATTTTTGTTACCTAAACTCGTAGATGTACGAGTCCTGTGGCTTTTTCCTTTCAATTACCAAAACTTATATTGTGCGAGTCAGTTGGCTTTTACTTTTGCCGAATCGAAACTAATTCAACGATATTCATAATTGCGATATTTGATCATGTATTAGCTCGTGCTAACTCGATTTTTCAAGATTGAGATCAAACTCTTTTTCGAACAAAAATAACGTGTCTACGAGCAAATTAGGGCGTGTAGTGGCATGTTGTGGTAGTGATTTTGATCTTCTAGTTACAAATCAATCCATCTATCCAAACCTGAAATAAGATATGGCAAGTTTGGGAACAATGATATAGTATTGATTTAGGACATGTCAATTGGCTTGTGAGACTTCCAAGTATGGCATAAACCCAAATGCAAAATTTACTTCAAGACCAATTAATAAGAATCTAAATAGTTGGCATCTTACTCTCTTAAATGAATAATAGGTATTTGATCGAGTTTAAACGTTAAGACTAATTTCTTAAGTGATTAATGATGGGTTGTTTCCACCATTTACACCCCTAACCATAAGGTCGCGTGATTGCCCATCAATATCTTCTTCTTCTTTTACAATTATCAAATATCAATTTTGGGGTTGCAACAATAATTACGGTCGAATACTTACCTTTCCCAGATTTTTTTTTTTTACACAAACATCAACCGAATTTTATATATGGTCAAAAAGCATGATTTCTTTGAGTCAGCCAATCGGATTTTCGATTTTTCAGCTTTTTGGAAGGTGACGGTCTTGATCCTGTTCCCCTACTGGGCTTTATAGAAGTTCTAATCGAGAAGAAAAAGATTAGGTTCAATCTAAGTGACGAGAGTTCTTGTTAAAACTGAAAGACCTCGTTCAGTCAAGGCAAAATGAATTATTTTCTTAAATAAACCTCTATTGAGGACAGTTGGGGAAAGAGATTGAGGCCTTCGCGTTCCAAAAAATTTAAAAAGCGAAAGATCAAAAAATCGGAAAACATGAGGGATAGACTCCAAAAAATCAATTTTTTAGGCCTAATATGAAATTCAGATGGTTTTTTTTTTTTGAGGTAAAGAATACGAACCGGGAATGTTGTGTAGCAACCTCTAAGCCAACCCTAATTGACTATTTAGGGTGTTCACCATCTCTCGATGTGCGCTCACATGAAAATCTCACCTCTCGGCATAAGTTAACCTGGACTATGCACTCTCCAGCATGATTTTAGTCCCCTCCCTCGAGGCTCCTCTCAATCTTAAGATCATTCTCATGGTTGATCAAGCTAAAAGAAAGCATAGGGTATGAGATATGCATAAATAACACCTAAGAAGTGTGCCTCGATAAAATCATACAAATGAGAGAAGAGAACTCAACTTAAAACATCGAAATAGGTTTCAGTGATCTCCCTAGGAATCTCAGGGTTTGGTTCAATAAAATAGAAGAGAAAACAAGAGTTGGAAGATAGGACGATATCATGAAAACAAGAAAGAAAGGGATAGAAGAAATTCTACACAGTGGAGTCCAATCTCTTGATCACGTCTCCATGATCTTTAAGCACAGACCCTCCTTCTTACTTCAAGTCTATAGCCTTCCTTCGCTCTTGAAACACACTCAAATATGTTGAATTATGGTGTAGAAGTTATCTCAAGCTGCTAAAGTGATGTCCTTTATATAGTGGAGAAGTTAGAATCTATAGGGATATTTTTCAATCTCAAACTTTCCCTCTATGTTGCTGCCTATTCTCCCAAGTCATTGACCACCTCTTTATTTCCAAATCATTAATTTTTGTAATAAATATGGGAATATATCTAGAAACTTTCCTAAGTTGTTGGGATCAAGAAAGGCAAGTTTCCTATTTTAAAATTGCATGAAAGTCGCATGACGCCCAGCAAACTACAGTCTAGGTACTCTATTTTGCATGATCTTCTATAGACCATGGTCTATAGACCACCGTTGCCCTACTCTCTCGGCTTTCATAGCCAATTGGTTACCTCGAGTGAGGGGCACGAAGGTAAGGGTATAATCCGCCATGCAGTTTCCTTTCTTTAGACATAACTTTCCCTTTCAGCTCCAATTTGTGATTTGCTTGATGCATCGAACTCCTAACTTGACAAGCACTCCAATGATATCTTGTTTGCTATATTTCTCATATAGAGAATATGAGAAATTTCCTCTTAAATTTGTTGCAACGAACATTGAATCATGAAGCATGCCTTTCTGCACATCTTCTTTCCATTCCTTGTACATCAAATGACTCCCAACAATATATAATCCACATTCGAAGTTCTAAAGACTATTATTTATAATAAGTAATTCTTAAAAATAAAAAGATATGCAATTAATCTCTAAATATATGAAAAGCGGCCTAAAACTCTAGTATCTAGGTCGAAAATGGGCAAATAATCATATAAATTATAATATCAACACACCCCAAAACCTAGACTTTTACTCATCTTAAAATTAAGAATATGGAATCAAAGATTAAACCAAATTGGTCCCATAACATTCTTAAGAGCTGCTTGCTACCTTTCACATGATCTTCAATTCAAATGCTCCCAACCCCTGATGTTATGTTTTCAATAAAAATCACAGCCCTCACTCCTGTTATGGCAGTGCAAACACTCTTATGAGAGTTCAAGCACCCAATCTGAAACAAGTTTGGTCAAGCACGCAATCAAGTGACTCGAACAACCACATAGACACTGCATTTGTCAATTCTACTCTTTTCTTTCTCACTCTCTTTTTATTTTCTTTGGCGGTGCACGACTGTGGGGGTCACGTCCATAAGATAGGCCCATATAGCAAGGAATCAACCAATGACTCCTGTCCCAGTTGGTCAAAGGCATTAGGTGTTGAGACACCTCTATGGATCTACCCTCGAGCTTTGACGAATGGACTATTTTTCATCACAAGCACATGTCGGGCCTTATTGTGTATGCTTTCATACTAAATGATGCTCAAGCCCATACAATGGTGGTCAGAGCCTTGGCACATCCTTCCAATCAAGCTTAGATATGCAATTCTATATAATTTTTCTTTACTATCTCATGCCAAAAAAAATTTTCTTTCATACCTTTTTGTTTGTTTCTTTCTTTCTTTTCCTTTAGTAGGATATCAGAGTTCATATTCGTACCTACTCTCATGTTAGCAATACAACCAAGCAACTTTAAGGGCAATTTTATGCTACCTCTAAAGTAAGAGTGTCATGAAAAATTCTGGGGTTTAGACATCATGAAATATTTTCTAAAATACATCCTAAGGCAGTTGTAATCTCAAAGCCAATCATGTTCCAAGTTTCATGTTACTAGTTATCATCATGGAACAAAAACCAACTGGGTTTGAAAATTTTCTTATATTCTTGGTAAGGGCAACAACATCACACGACCTTGATTCACTCATATTATATATATA
The DNA here is from genome assembly GCA_037672795.1 of Lagerstroemia speciosa. Taxonomy (NCBI): domain Eukaryota; kingdom Viridiplantae; phylum Streptophyta; class Magnoliopsida; order Myrtales; family Lythraceae; genus Lagerstroemia; species Lagerstroemia speciosa. Next base: position 6,634,146 of record CM075307.1, read on the forward strand.
CAGTGCAAAAATAAGTCAATCCATGAACATGGACCTAACCTAGAAATTAATGAAAATTTGAAAAATTCTAGCAAGCATCCAAACAAACAAGGCCTAGTTTCCCACCCCCATACCTAAACTTAGCATTGTCCTCAATGTGAAACAAGAGTAAGGGAATAGAAGTTTGCCTTGTTAGTTGGTTGGTGGAGTCCTTGTTCTTGTTCGTCTGATTTAGACACGGTCTATAGACCGCTATCACTCTTCTTTGTGTCTTCATCCGTGAAATTTTCAAATTATCGCTTCCTAAGTTCGATTCATGTTTCCTAAATGCAATAAAAAAAAGGTAAATAATGTAGAGATATTAAACTAAATGCATAAAACAAAAGAAAGAGTGGAAAACTTATTATGATCTTGGGTTGCCTCCCAAGAAGGGATGGTGAAACTACTTGGATGCCTGAGTTTAGGAGGTAGCTTATGTTGAAAGATCACGCTAAACCTCGGTTAGAGCCACGGTCTCATGATCGTCAAGCCTACACCTCTTTGAAATGATTTTTTTTGATGAACTTGATGTAGTTTGGCATCTATTCAAGAGCTTCAGCAAAAAGAATATTAATATATAATTTTTTTAAATCTAATAAGTTATAGAATTATTGCTCAATTTTCTCCTTGTAAGCTCTTTGGGGGAAAGGCAGTGCCAGATAGGTTCAAACTTGCTTTCATGCATTCCCTTTGGCTTCCTTGGGCCGTGGATGGTAATATTGTTGTTATGGGATGCCTCAAGATGCGTATTAGTGTTGTTTCCCTCTTGGACTGTGGTCTATTGAGTGCTTGGCTATCCTTGTTCGATTGGACTGCAATGTAAGCTCATCCATCATATAGTTCAACTCAGTATCCCACTTAGAAGAGTGATGGCCTTGACTTGTTGCATCACTAGGCCTCTTGGATTGACCTCCGTGTCACTCGGTAGTGTTCCAATAGGTCGGGAATTGGTTGCTTGAGCAAATTGACCTATTTGAATTTTCATATTGCGCATCTGCGATTGTAAAGCCACAACAGTATTTTCAGTGTAATTCATAAAATTAAGGGTATAGGACATTTTTAGTCTCAACCTTTCATATTTTTGTCATTTTCATCCTAAATATTTATTTTTTATCATCCACGTCCTCAACCTTTTGAGTTTTTGCCACTTTGGTCCTACCATTACATTTTCCATCTAAACAAAGTATATTCCATCCAAAAAAGAATATTTCATCCAAAAATCATTTTCTAACAAAAAAATATTTTTGGAAAAAGGGAAAAACAAATGAAATAAAATCTATCGATAGGGTTTTGTTGATGGCTACACCTTCAAAATCAAGACATATTTCTAATTCAAAATTGATTGATGATGACTCATTCTGAGAAAAATGAGTTCTAATTTTAGAAGCGCCACCTGCTAGTAATTAATATTTCCTTAATCATCGATGAAGTGTACTTTTTTAAAAAATATTTTTGTTGAAAAATGATTTTAGGATGTATTATTCTTTTTTTAATGAAAAAAGTCACAGTATGACCAAAGTGGCAAAAACTCAAAAAATCAAGGATGTGAAAGACAAAAAATAAAGGTTTAGGATAAAAATGATAAAAATACGAAAGGTTGAGGACCAAAAGTATCTTTTCCCTAAAATTAATTATGATTTCTTCCAATCTCAAGATGTAATTTGTTGTTCCTGAGTTGAAGGAACACTAGTGGTGGGTTGTCTTTTTTGTTGATGTTGTTGTTGTTGGCATAGGAAAAATTTTGAAGATTTCTCCAAACCCGGACTGCAAGTATTGGAGTACGGATTGTTCCTCGGGTTGTCACCAGTGTAATTGGTCATTTCTTGCACCCGTTCCATGTATGTCCCTCCTTCAACGGCTCCATGACTTGGTCTCGCTCTTGGCTTTTCTATGCTATCACTTCCTTAAATAATGCATCCATCTTTCATGGAAGAGCTGAAACAACATCTACTGAATGTATTCCAGTAGCTCCTCATCCCATTGCCCTTTCTAATGGCTATTGATAGCCATTATTTACCATCTCTTCAAGCAATTCTAAGCATCCTCAAGATATTTGTTCATGATTGAACCGTGTGTAGCAGCATCAATCAAAGCATGGAAATTATCAAATAAACAATTATAAAAAATTTGCACCAATGTCCACATCTCGATGCCGTGATGGGGGCATACTTGTAGTAGCTCCTTTAAATGCTCCCATGCCCCGTACAAAGGCTCCATTGGATGCTATTTGAAAGTCATGATGCCATTCTTTAGCTCCATTATTATGGAAGGTGGGAAGCATTTCACGAACAACTTTTTAGTTATTGCCTCCCACGTGTTGATATGAGAGTGATAGTAGCCATGACTTAGCTTTGTCCCCTCAAAGAAAAAGAGGAGAGATATGCAAATGTATTCGGTTGACACCCATTGAAGTGAAAGATGTCACAAATCTCGAGGAATTTTACCTAGTGCACATGCGAATCTTCGTTTGGTGCTCCTCCAAAAAAAATCAAGTTTGGAGCATTTGGAATACTAATGGCTTGATCTTGAAAGTGTGGGCTTGAACCGGTGGTTTGACGATGCTTGATTAATTCTAAATTTGAGGTTGCCTATATTCTCGAGTTATTCTATGATTTAGGTTCCACGGTGCCAATTCACCGCCTTAATTCCCTCGGTTACCTCCTTGTCCATTCTCCATGGCTTCTTAAGTTTTCCTTTGCTCGCTTAGCCTTCTAAGTAGAGTGCATTCTATCTCCAAATCGGCTTCAAGCAACCCTCATCGGTTTTTTCTTTGCAAGTAAGAAAGAACTTTGCAAATCAAAAGAAACAAGTAAAAGAAGAAAAAATAACTTGGTCAAAGAATAATTGCTTAGTATTAGGTTAGTAGAGAAAGAATCTCCAGCACTTGTTGTGCAATTAAAAATGCATGCACGTATGAGTATTGCAAGCAAGTAATAAAGAATGAGTAGAGTAGAGTAGAGTATCGTTCCTACAAGGATTCCTCTACTAAGCACTAAAATTAACACAATTATACCCAAGCCAAGTCAGTCAAATATTAGAAGTAGGAAGTAATTAAGAAAGCAAGTAATAGAAGCAAACAAAATTATATCAATTAAGATAATCCTAGGGTTCACAACTTCTCCTATTCTAGTATTAAGCAACGTCTTTCTCTCATGTAATTAAATCCACCATATTATTAACCTAGAGTTCTAGGTTTTCCCCACTACCTCCTTATGCACATCTCGATGTCACACGGATACAATTAGTGTTGAAAGGCTAAGCAAACCAACCCTAATTGGCTATTTAGGGTGTTCACCATCTCTCGATATGCTAACATGAATAATCTCACCTCTCGACGTAAGTTAACGTAGACTATGCAGTTTCTAGTGCGATTTTGATTCCTTCTCTCGAGGATCCTCTCAATTTTAAGATCATTCTCATAGGTAATCAAGCAAAAGAAAGCATAGGGTATCAGATATGCATAAATAACACCTAAAAGGCGTACCTAGATAAAATCATGCACATGAGAAAAGAGAACTCAACTTAAAATATTGAGATAGGTTACATTGATTCCCCTAGGAATTTAGGGGTTCAGTTCAATATAATAAAAGAGAATATAAGAGTTTGAAGATAGGATAATATCATGAAAACAAGAAAGAAAGGGATAGCAAAAACTCTAGACAAGGTAGAGTCGAATCTCCTGATTATGCCGTCACGATCTTTAAGCACAGAGCCTCCTTCTTGCTTGAAGCCTAGCCTTCCTTCACTCTTGAAACACACTCAAATATGCTGAATTATGGTGTAGAAGTTATCCCAAGCTATTGAAGTGATGTCCTTTATATAGTAGAAAAGTTGGGATCTATCGGGATATTTTCAAATCTTAAAATTTTCCACTAGGTTGCTGCCTATACTCCCAAGTCTTTGACTACTTTCCTCTTTGTTTCCAGACCTTTAATTGCAATAATAAATATGGGAATGCATTTGGAAACTTTCCTAAGTCATTGGGATCAAGAAAGGCAAGTTTCTTATTTTGAAACAGTGTGAAAGTCGCATAGCGCCCAGTGGATCACGGTCTAAGTCCTCTACTTTGCATGTTCCGTGGTCTATAGACTGATTTGCCTTGCTCTACGCACAGCTTCCTTTTATTGGGCATAACTTTCCCATTTCATCTCTGATTTGTGATCTATTTGATGCATTAGACTCCTGACTTGACAAGATTTCCAATGATATCTCATTTGCCATAATTCTCATGTAGAGAACATTAGAAATTTCCTCTTAAAGTTGCTGCATAGAACGTTGAATCATTGTGCACCATTTTGTCATCTTTCTGCACATCTTCTTTTCATTCCCTGTACATTAAATGGTTCCCAGCAGTATCTAATCCACATTGAAAGTTCTAAAAACAATTATTTATAACAAGTAAATTCTAGAATTAAATAGATATGCGACTAATCTCTAAATATATGGAAAGTGGCCTAAAAGAATTTAGGTCTAGAATGGGCAAATAAATTATACAAATCATAATATCAACATATTGTGTTATTCCAGCTCCATTTCAGCTTTATTCTTCTTGAAGATCACATAATATTATTCAATTTTTCCACACGTTAAACCGCTCCTAGTAGTATATAATCCAAAATAAAGTTCTATAAACTAAAATAAACAACAATTAAGCCCTGAAAATAGGAAGATATATCATTAACCCCAAAATAAATGAAAAGTGACCTAGAACTCATGAATCTAAGTTAGGAATTGATAAATAAATCATACAAATCACAATATCAACAATGTACAAGTTATATTAATTTTAAGTAAAATGCATGTTGTAGAATGATTTTGATGACTCCCCTCCAAGAACAGATCTGCTGATCTAACAATCCTAGGGAGGGATTTTATTGCACTCAATTGGCTTTGAAATCCAGGGATGATGGATCACTAACTCCGTTTGGCTATTCCAAGTTGAAGATGTGGCATCTGCATCCTATGTTATGGTTGTGTCATCCTTGTGTTCCTTCAAAAGTTTCTCTCTTCTTGTTTCGATTTTACCAATATGTTCTTCATATTATTCCAGGTTGTCTTCCATATATCTATACGATGCTCATTGCAAACAATTATTAAGAGTATTTGCTAATGGATCCACTTGATTCTCTAAGACTATCGATGAAGTGAAATGCGCTTATAATGGAATATAACACATATTAGAGTGTTAAAGCATAATGCAAGACACCTAGAAACACACTAACAATGGGATAAAGGGCATGATGCATTCTAGATTGAGGGAAAAAAAAAAAGCAAATTTAAAGCTTGAAAAGCTTCTCACAGAAGCTCTATTAAGAACAACATGTATATGTATAAAATGTCACTGTCTCAGATACCAAAAACAGTCTATGATTAACTTAATCAACTAAGTAGAAGATTATGGCGGAGAAATATAAAATAGCAAGGAATCCCTTGACCTGGGACAGCTTAGGAAAGTGTGGCGGCCTTGGTTTCAAAAGGGTTGCTAATGTTAATAATGCTATTTAGTCAAAATTTCCTGGACTTCAACATATAATTCAAATACTCTAATGGCTATGATAATAAAAGAAAATATGGGAAGCTATTGAGAAAGAGAGTTTGATCTAATGGTACCATCGTCAACTTGAGAACAAGGGAGCACGAGTTGTAAAGGATAGTATTGTGTAATAATAGAAAGTATCAACAAATTCTATCAATTGTGCAATGAATATTATGTAACCATATATGTACACGGTATATTCAACTATAAATATATATGCACCACTATTAGTTTTTGTTGGGGGGTTGAAATTCCTCAAATCTACTTTGTCTTTATAGTACAAAGCCAGAGGAGAAAACTCTCATGTAATATTCACTTTCATTCCTTTTGTCCAAACTAGCTTCCTCCTGACCCGAGCCACCTTCTTTCTCACAACTCCCCTCTATACTTCTTCTTTGGTCTAAGTCTCGTGTTTCTTTTTGCCTCTTGTTCCTAGTAACCTATGGCTTCTACTGTCTCCAATTTCCAGCCTACACTACCAAACAATTTACTCACAATACCTATAAAACTCGATGGTACAAATTACTACCTGTAGAAGAGTATTGTGATGTCCCTCTTGCAGTCCTATAATATTCTTGAATACGCATATGGTACAAAGACAACACCTTTGGCAACCATCGCTGCAAAACAAGGATAGAAATAGTAAAATCACCTAATCTGGATTTTCTGCAATAGAAACTTTCAATGAATTATGCCTTACCTGTACCTCTATTGTAGTGACTCTAGACATTGGCCTTTAGCTCGTTGGCCTCAAAACTGCTGCCAAGGGGTGGTCCAAGCTCCAGCACTTCTATAATTCACAGACCTATGCTCAGAAAGAATTTCTTGAATAGAAATGGAGGGATGTTGCTAAAGGCAATCTTCAGATAGTGGATTACCTAAAAGAAACCATCAATCTCGCCACTTGTTTCGCACAGGTTGGACCGCCGAAGCAGACACTGGAAATTAATGATTGGATCCTTGTTGGGCTAGGTTAAGATTGGGAGCCTTTGATCTTATCTCCTCACACCGATGATTGCAACAATGGCAATCAATGATCTCTCGGCCCTCTTTTCGAGCAAGGATGCTCGATGAGCCTATCATCAATTTTGGATGGGACTACCTCTCTCTGGGCTCAGCGGTGTCTTGCCTAGTATGAGTGTTGCATATGGAGGTCGATTGACAAATCACCATGGACATGGCCGAGGTGCTCCTCGCAAAGGCAGAGGATGCAATTCCTTCTGAACCCTAATTTGATGTAGGTTTTCAAAGGAAAAAGATAGGGAAGTAGATCAAATTATTTTGCGCCAACCACCCTAGGAACTTCCGTATAGTTGATGGGCCTCATCACAAGTCCAACCCAAGCCTGGGTATTCCACAGCCTAGCCATTTACCGCTGCCAACTCCTTCTACTCAATATGGGTGGAAAGACAAGAACTGGGCTTCTTCAGGCCCGGCTGTCCCTATCTCCTATCAGTTGTATGCCTAGTTTGGATATGTGGCAACCTTCTACCCATATCTTCCTCAGAATTTTCAAATCCTACGGGCCCACATTTTATATGACCATGACCATAACACTTGCAATCTAGAGTGATATGTTGATTCAAGTGCCACTCATCACGTCACTGCTAATATGTCAAATCTCAACATTCACGAGAATCTCTTACATCCAGATCAACTGATGATTAGCGATGGTTTAGGTTGAGATTTACCCAGTTATTTCATATGTTCTTCTATTCTTTTCATTCTTCTCGTACTTTTAAGTTAAATAATATCCTTTGTGCACCTCATATTTCTATGAACTTACTTTTTGTTCCTCAATTTAAAAAGGGATAATGCTTGTTTCTTTGAATTTCATCCTACATTCTATGTTGTGAAGGACCTATGCCCTCAACAGGAGCTGACTCGGGGACCTCTTAAGAATGGACTCTGTTGTTTGCAATCGACTGCCAGGTACTCCTCAAACAGACTGCCAGGAGCTCCTCTCCGCTCTTCTCATCACCTCTGCCTCCAGTGCACTATAGCATCAAAGCCTTCCTTCAGCTCCTCCCATTGTCCGATAAAGAGTGGTCACGTGTCTCAAGATTGCTTTTCCTCTCAAATTGGTAAATTTTCTCAATTTCTCCTTCTATCCACAATGAATAAAAGCTCATTGCCATTTAAATTAATTCATACCAACACTTGGGGTCCAGCTCCTATTCTTTCTCACACCGGGCATTCATACTATATTCATTTCCTCGATGATTTCAGAAAATTCTCTTTTTTTTTTGGTCATGAAAACAAGAGTTGATGCATTTAAAATATTTTGTGCGTTTTGCCTACAAGTCAATGACCTTTTTTTATCAAAAAATTAAGGCTCTACAATCCAACAAAGCAAAGGATTTCGCTTATGATTTTCAACATCAATTACAGAGTCGTGGCATCGTACATCAAATTTCCCGTCCACACACACCACAACAAAATGGCTCTATTGAGTGGAAGCATCAACACATTATCAATACGGGACTCACACTTCTAGCTCACACAAGTCTCTCACAAAAGTTTTTGGATTTAGCATTTGAAACAACGGTTTATCTCATTAATTACTTACCTACTCGATCCCTACATTTCCTATCTCCTTATCAAGTCTTACATGGTTCTCCTCTTAACTATAGTTTTCTTCGTGTCTTCAGTTGTCATTGCTTTCCTTATTTACGTCCCTATAATAATCACAAATTCTAGTTTCACTCACATCCTAGCCTTTTTCTTGCTACCCCTAACTTTCTCATCTATCAATGTCTTGATATCACATTTGGTACAATGTTCTTCGCTCTAACGATGGCTTTTGATGAGCAGTCCTTTCTATTCAACTCTTCGACAGCTAATTTGCCTATATCTAGAGACCCTCTTGAGATCTCCCCAACAGCCTCACCTGTCAGGTTCTTCTCACTCTAACTCTCGTACTTTTCTTCGTTTACCCTTACCTATTTTATCACCATTATCAACTGGTCCTCCTCCAACAAATAGCAACTAGCATACTTGGAAAGGTTTCGCAAGATATGATAGTGTCTAACTACAATATTGATATTCCACAACGACAGACTCATCTAATGGTCACCGAACACAAGATGGTTCTTTGCCAGAGCATCACTTCTCTATAAGTTGGCACTCATTTGCCTTCATTGTCACATCTAATTCCTTAGAGCCTCGATCATTTTCTACAACAAAGAGGGATCCTTCAGTGGGTGGCCACCATGAATGATCAATATATGGCCCTCCTTTGTAATAGCACATGGGAAATTGTTCCACCTCCACCACATCAGAAAATTATTTTGCAAATGGGTTTACAAGTGAAACAAAATCAGATGGGTACATCGATCATTATAAGGCTAGACTAGTTGCTCAGGAATAGACTCAGCAAGAAAGTATCGATTATGATGCCACCTTCAGTTCTATTAGAAAACATGTTGCAATTCATGTCATGCTTTCTCTTGCTATCCCTCTGTAGTGGCCTATTCATCAATCGAATATCAGCAATGCATTTCTTCATGTTCTACATGTCTCAGCCACTTGATTTTGTGGATCACATGCAACCTGATCATGTCAGTAGACTCCAACACTCCCTATATGGACTGAATACGCACCTCAAGTGTGGTTTCTCCATCTGAACTTGTATATTCTCTCTCTCTCTCTCTCTCTCTCTTTCTCTCTCTGATTTATTGGGTCCACTGCCGATATATCACTATTCATCCTACGTACCTCAACCTATGTGATGTTCTTATTAGTCTACGTCGATGACATTATTTTGATGGGTTCCCCTTATGCTCCTTTTGATACTCTCCTTGCATCTCTAGATGGAGAATTCTCTTTGAAAAACTTGGGGCCGCTTCACTTCTTTCTTGGTATTGAAGTACGTTCTATCAATGAGGGCTTGCTCTTGACACAGTCGAAGTATATCCTCACTATTCTTCATCGACATTCCATGTTGGAAGTATCCAATTACTGCCGGACCATGCCTCTTAATTCTCAACAGAGATCCTCTCCCTGATCCCTCCTCCTATTGTCAAGCTGTCAGCTCTCTTCAATATCTTATACTTACTAGACCGGATATCACCTATGCTGTTCAACATGTTTGCCAGTTTATGCACCGACCCACATCCCTTCACTGAACAGCTGTGAAGCACAATTTCCAATACTTAAAGGTTACAATATCCTATGAACTGCACATTAGGAAGGATCACAACTTCTCCATTCATGGATTCTCTAACGCAGACTGGGCTAGAAACCCTGATGATCGTTTGGGTCCAATCTTATTTCTTGGATCTCCAAGAAGCAGCGTACAGTTGCTCGTTCCTATATTGAGTCGAATACAAGAGCCTGACTAACGCAACTAGGAAATTGATCTGGATTCAATCATTACTGAGTGAACTTGATGTTTATACTCGTCATCCACTGATCATATGGTGTGATAATCTCTCCACAATTTATCTAACCGAGAACCCATTCTTCCATGGACGGACCAAGCATATTGAAATTGATTATCATTTTCTATGTGAACGAGTCTCACGCAAACAGCTCCTTGTTAGGTTCACCAGCACTGATGATCAAACAATGGATGTTCTCACCAAGCGTCTTTCCACTTTGTGGTTCCACGATCTTCAATCCAAGCTCAATGTTTGTGACCTCCCCTCATGCTTGGGGGAGTAATAGATAATATTGTGTAATAATAGAAAATATCAAAAGATTCTATCAATTGTACAATGAATATTATGTAACCATATATGTACACAGTATATTCAAGTATAAAGATATGCACTACTATCACTTTTGTGTGATGGAATTCCTCAAATCTACTTTGTTTTTAGGTTGGAATCTCATCAATGAATCTCCCCGTGCCTTTTATTCTTTCTTTCTTCTACATCTTCTAAATTTACTTGCCTCTTTTATATACTAAAAAAAGCGAGGAAACAATTGAAAACTTGTACGTATAGAATATACAAGCGAACATGTACCTCGATTGGCACAGGTCAAAGTATAAGAGTCTGGCTAGATCCATGTGTATTAGGTAGGGTGTAAATGAAAATCTGATAAACCTAAAAACGGCAAAATAAAATCGACGTAACAAGCTCGAAAAGTCCTAACAAGAAATTCGGACCCACGCAAACTATCCGACAGCTCTGAAACCAGCGGAAGTAATGTAATAATATAATATTGTATTGTATAGTTTATCTCATTAAATCTTCGCTATAAAAAAGATATACTAATATTTTTAAGCTAGAAAGTCGGTTCTTTCATGTTGTTTTTAGCTTACCAATACTCTGAGATAATTAACGGTTCAATTTCATTTTGTTATTTGTATCTAATTTACTACTACACATGGAAATATCGTCCAAAAAATTGCATCCTTGACGATTGGTTTTTAACTATCCAATTAGCTATCAGTATAAACTTTTAAACTTATAAAATTGACTTGGAAAATTCATGGCCGACCATTTACCAGCTGACCCAACCACTTTCACATCTAGTACCAGGTAACTAAACTTTCATTCCTCTCCCACAATGCTCAGATTGGTGATTCAGTAAGAGATACTGAACTTGCTATAACTAAGACGAAAGATGAAATTTACCTTCGAACAAAATGCAGCTAGAAAAGTTTTAGGAATAGAACTACCAAATGAGGAGTTGCCTGATATGTACGTACCGTTGCCAATTCATGGGGAGATCAAATGGTTAAATCCTACTACTTGCTCGATCAAGAAGATAGTTTTAATTATGAAAATTAGCTATTACAGAAATTTCTTTGAAATCCGAGAATTCCTAATAGATTAAAATTTAAACAGCGAAGATCAACAGTGCCATTTGCCCGAAACCAGTTCCGATGAACCACCACATCTCCTCAGAGTGCTTATTCTTTCGTATTGTATGGAGGAAATTGCTATTTAAAATATGAAACCTTTCCAATATTCTGAACTCCTACACCCTCTACGGTGCACTCCTCTTTTACAAATTGTGGAGCTTATAAATAAAGTGTTCTATTCAATGTCTTACCTAACTTTCACGTTCCTCTTACCAGACTAAATAGAATAATATATCAGGAACATTTGATGGAATTAAGCTGCACCATCTCAAGTCAGATAAAGGAACTCAGTGAATTGAACCGATTTCAAGAAGGATGGGTCAAGATTGGTTTAGATGTTACCTTCGAGGGATAGTTATCTTCAAGAAAGGAAGTGCAAAATCCACAGCTCAAGCTGAAGCGCAGTCCGGCTCATTGCCATTGCATCGTTGCAACGGTGGAGGAGAATTCGGACATTATCAGCATTTTTTTTTTTTGTAAATACTGTCAAGAATCCATTTGATGAGAATTGGGCAAAAATACCTCATGAATAAATTGTTAAAAAGTGCTAAACTTTAAACTATTTTCATGAATACTATTTTAAAAGCATATTTTAAAAATGCACTTTCAGTTTGGTAGAGAATGTTCATTTTGAAAATGTGCTTTCGTTTTTTAAATTCTATATAAGACTGAAAGTACATATTTAAAATACACTTTTAAAATAATATTCATGAAAGTTTACCACTTTTTAATAATTTGTTACATGGAGAACAGTACTTTGGCCCAATTCTCTCCGTTTGATGTTCCATGGGAAACTTGGATCGGTCTAGCAAATAAAATGAATCTTTTAAATCCTTTTGAATGGTATATATGTAGCACTACGGAACCCAGATGGGAAGCCCATGAACTGGGATAAGTAGGCTCTCATATTACTTCCATATCCGACAGTACGTGTATTTTTACAAAGATATGCAGTTACTAATGAAATGAACTATGAATTCAATTACCTATGGAAAAAGTTAACACTTGTCAAGTGTTAAGCCCGTATGTCATATAAGAAATAAATCCTAACTTTATTTTAGAGTTGGGTACTATCTTCTAATAACTTAGACTCTTTTATTGAAACGAGTCCAATCTCTTGTAAAATCCATTAATGCTAATATAAGATGATCCCCTTGACCCTACAACAACACCTTATATATAAGACTGGAAAACCTGGCAATCTCATCCTAACTCAACTAATAATTCTTTGACATAAGTCTGATAATAACAGTCTATCATAACCCATCTGACAATGTGTCGGTAGTCCACTCACAACAATTTCACACAATATCGACCCATATAACGTGCCTATTAACACACTACATTTCAGAGGTGATGTTATACTCATATTCATCATATAAGATGTAAATCCTATATCTATAAGAGCACTAATTATCATCTCCTAATAACTGAAGCATTTAAATGGAAACAACTCCATTCTCCTATAAAGTTTACTACTAATAATAATATAATATATGAGTTACTTAACCCTTGCAATCTCTAATATAAGCCTAACAAACCCACAATCTCATTCTAACCCAATGGACAGCTCACAATCTCATTCTAAGCCAATGGACAGCTCGCTCACAACAATTTCACAAAAAGATCACAAAAGCTAGTGTGTGGAAATTGATAATATTCATAGTTAACTAAAAGTGTCGCAACTAGTTAAAAAAACTACTACATCTGATAAAAGCTTAACAAAATGCAATAGCATAAAACTATACCAAATTCTGCGCAACTCGATGAATTAGCTTAATTTCGCAAAAAATTTGTCAAATAAACTTGTATATTATAATGGATCTCCTGGGGTTTCTTGGAAAATTCCCACATCTACAATTTTTGCAACTCTGGAATTATTGTCACTCTTGCCTGTAAAACTGCTTTAAGCCCTCCTGTTTCTCCAATTCGTGCATGATGGGAGTGGGCCTCGAGCCCACTCCCCTACCAGGCCGGCCCACGCTCAGGCCCACGAGCAAAGCCCAGCACTCCCCGCAGCGCCCATACCCGGCGGCGCGCCCGTAACGGGGCAGTTGGCCGTACCACTGACAACGCCCACGCCCTGAGGATTGTATATCCCGTGATTTGTGTTGATTCATGATTAATTTATACAATCCCCCCGTCTATATAAAGATCCAAGGTAATTCGGCAGAGATAGAGAAAAAATTACCCCCCCAATACGTGCATTCTCGATCCCCTCTCCACTTTGAACCCAACATTTGGTGCCGTTTGTGGGAAAATGGACAAGAAGCCATGGCTCGAACTGCAGCAACCGAAGGACGACCAGCTCCGCTCGTGAACAACTTCCTCCGCCACACACATTGCCCCATAACCTCCAATTCGTGCCTGATCCTGCTGGAAACTCAACGAACAACCCCTCCCCTTGTTGAACCTGAGCCCGACGCTCTGCTCAGAGCCCTCCCTGCTCACACGCGTCGAGTTGTCGAACAGCTAATAGAACGATGCATGGCCACCCTTGTGGAAGTTGTCGTGTCTCGGCATCTGAATGAATGGCAAGAAGGCGCCGGAGACACTACGGGGAGTAGCTCGAATCCCTCCTCCCACAGTGGCGGCTATGAGCTCGCGCCTGACACCGGCCCCCTCAGAAGACGACGTTTCCCCGGCTGGCAATAGCATGACCGCTAGGGAGGTGCAGAAACTGGTAGAAGATCGTGTAGCTAGAGCCCTGGAGGCGAACAACCGCCGCCGATAGGGCCTTCCCGATGTAGAGGAGGACGTCACCAGCCCATTCTCTGTCGAAATCCAAGTGATCACCTTGCCCCACAAGTTTAAGGTCCCTCAAATAGCCGCTTATGATGGCCGAACTGATCCCGCGACCATCTCCGTACCCACATCAACTCCCTCTTGGGGAGGGGAGCCACTGACAAAATCCAGTGCCTCCTCTTTCCAGGGACGTTGAAAGGCCTAGCCCCGGATTAGTTCTATTCCCTCAAGCCAAAAAGAAAAATTCTTGGAACGCTTCGCGAGCTCCCTTCGAGTCAAACGCACCCTGATGGAACTCTTCGGGATGCAGTAGAGAGATCGAGAATCTCTCCGCCACTGGTACGAGGGTTTTGTTAAGATGGCAGCCGAGGTGGACGACTTGACCCCGCAGGAGAAGATGGTCGCGTTCCAACGTGGCCTGAGAGACGACGAATTTACAAAGAACTTGATCATTGATCCGCCGAGCAACTTTGCTGACCTAGCAGCGCGCGCCTAGCGATTCATGACTATTGAAGAAACTGACTAGAGGCGGAAAGACGTAAAGTGCAAAGAGGCTGCCACTAGTCGACATGATGAATGAGGAGCGCGGGACAAATTTACCCCACCGCTTGCCCTGAGCGCCGTCGTCCTGACCGAAGGCGAGAAGCAGCGCCTAATAAGAACACCCCTCAAAACCAAGGACACTCTAGGGCTCGACGTGGACCGGTACTGCCGCTACCATAGGGTAGCAGGCCACGACACGGAAAGACTGCAGACAACTGAAGCTTGAGATCGAGAGATTGGTTCAAGGAGGGCATTTGCAGGAATAGGTTCAGCGCCCGTTGGCTAGGAACACCTGGCGTCAGGATCCCGAAAAGCAGGACTGGCTTCCGAAGCAGCAGGAGAGCGGAAGGTTGGCGGCCAGAGACCCGCCCTAGCACTAACATCGAGGGACGATACATGTGATCACCGGCGGGCGCGCCTCCACAAACAAACACCCGGCCATGGAGATGCAATGTCTGGACCGTGACTATAGTTGCTCGATCACGTTCATGGGTAGAGATGCCGAGTCTGTGCCCGCCTCGGCAAGGGACGAAGCGCTGGTAGTAACCGCTGATGTGGGAGGGTTCGAGGTACGACAGAGCTTGTCGACAACGGGAGCTCAACTGATGTTTTGTACTATGACGCCTTCAGAAAGATGGGGTACGTAGATGCGGCCCCTCGCCTGCCGAGACACTGTTGGTTGGGTTTAATGGAGGGATGGTCTACCCACGGGGAACCATCACCCTGCCCTTTACCTTGCGATCTGGGGATAGGATTTCAAACTGCATGGCCACTTTCCTGGCGGTGGACATCCCCTCCGCCTACAACGCCATCATGGGGCGACCCACGCTAAGTGCTCTTTGGATAATACTGTCCACCTACCACCAGATGATCAAATTCCCCACTTCCCAAAGGACCGGAACCGTCCGGGGGAACTATCAGGTGGCAAAGCGTTGCCATATGGCGATCCTGAAAGAGACGCGCGTTCGCCCCTCCCTCCAGATAGAACAGGACTCTTGTGAGGAAGCTGAGCGTCCCACACCAAGGGGGGAGATAGAAGAGATTTCCCTCACACCTACTCGACGTGTCAGAATCGACGCGGACCTGAGTCCCACCTGTAAGGACAATCTTATAACATTGTTGCATGAGTTTTCTGATGTGTTTGCATGGACACCTACAGATATGATAGGCATCGACCCGTCGATTATCACCCACAGCCTCGAAATCAATCCAGGCGCTCGACTAGTCATCCAGAGGCGGCAACCCATGGGGGAGCGGCAAGAGGCCATCCGAGAGGAGGTAGTGAGACTCCTAGCAGCGGACTTTATTGAAGAGGTTCGCTTCCAAATGTGGGTAGCCAATGTCGTCCTGGTGCGGAAGCCAAACGGGAAATGGAGGATGTGCGTAGACTATACGGACCTCAATAAGGCGTGCCCCAAGGATGCCTACCCGCTTCCCCGAATTGACCAGCTGGTAGACGCCACAACTGGTCAAGAGCTACTTAGCTTCATGGACGCATATTCCGGATATAACCAGATTGCACTGCATCCGGACGATAGGCAGAAGACGGCGTTCTACACAGGAGATGGCATCTACTACTATCGGGTTATGCCCTTCGGCCTTAAAAATGCAGGAGCTACATACCAGTGTTTGGTAAACCGGCTGTTCGCCACCCAATTGGGATCTACCATGGAGGCGTACGTAGACGACATGATCGTCAAATCACAAAGGGCAGCAACAGACCTGGACGACTTGCGGGCGGCGTTTGACGTGATGAGGCACCACAACCTTCGGCTCAACCTAGAAAAATGCGCCTTCAGCGTAGGACCTGGAAAATTCCTAGGCTTCATGCTCTCACATCGGGGTATCGAGGTAAACCCCGAAAAGATCAAAGCTATCAAAGATATGAAGTCCCCTCTACGATCAAGGAAGTCCAACGCCTCACAGGCTGCTTAGCGGTGCTCTCTCGTTTCCTCTCAAAAGTGGGAGACAAGTGCTTCCCCTTCTTCGCATGGATCAAGGCAGGAAAAACCTTCACGTGGACATCCGAGTGCGAGGAGACATTCGTGCGGCTGAAGGCATACCTGAGCTGTCCACCATGTTTGGCAACCCCCATGATAGGGGAAATTCTAAGGCTCTATCTCGAGATGAGTGAGGTCACGATAAGCTCTGTCCTGGTCGTGGAAAGAGAGGGCGTACAATGCCTGATCTACTATGTGAGCAAGGTTATGATCCCGGCGGAGTGGTGCTACATGCCTATGGAGAAGCTCACTTTGGCGGTCATCTTGGCAGCGCGAAAGTTGAGACCGCACTTCCAGGGGCACACCGTCGCTGTTCGAACCGACCAACCCGTAAAACAGGTCCCCCACAAGCCGAGTTGTCGGGGAGACTGGTACGGTGGGCTATCGAGTTAAGCGAATTCGATGTCCTCTTTGAACTCAGAGGGGCAATCAAGGCACAGGCATTGGCGGACTTCATAGCTAAAAATAACGGGCCATGCGACGCCCTCGTTAACCCGCCGCAGGAAGTTTGGGAAGTGTTAACCAATGGATCCTCCGCGAAGGGCATCGCGGGTGCTGGATGTGTGATCATTCCCCAGGAGGGCAACCACTCACCTATAGTCTTGTGCTCTCCTTTCCAGCCACCAACAATGAAGCAGAATACGAAGCCCTCATAACCGGGCTCTTAATAGCAAAAGGAGCGGGAGCACGCCGGGTCCTTGCTAAGTGTGATTCCCAACTTGTGGTCAGCCAGTTGAATGGAGAATACGAAGCCAAGGAAGAAAACATGAAGCGGTGCTTGGGAAGGGACAGAGAGATAGTTCGCCAATTTGATGAAGTAAAGATTGTCCAGGTCCCAAGAGAGGCGGCGGACTTGCTCAGCAGAACCGCCACCGGACAGACCTACTGTCCCCTCAACTTCATCTAACAGCGCCGCGTCTTGGAGACATACACGCCTAGTGATGCGAACCTCACCAACACCGTGATGAAATGCCATATCAAGTATGATATGAACCTCACCAACTCATGACGAAACCCGAATACGACTAAGGTCTCCAGGAAACGTGTCCTCGTCAAACTCGAATGGTGGAACCTTGACCCATTGCCTATAAAGAGGTAAGAACCTTGGTATAGTGAAGACGCCACAATCAACTATGGAAGGGTTGACTGATAAGTTGGAGATGAACGCCACGAATTACTCCGATAAGTTCGATGGTTCTAATGAACCAAATAAAATAAGAAGTCACTATTATTGATCCATTATCTGAATGAATGAAAAATACAATGTGACCACTTGGGTATTTATAGACGCCTAATAAAAATATAAAATTTGTAAATATATCCTATCAGCTATCCTAAAGATATGGTAAATATAATCTAAATATATCTAAAAGATATCTTTAGAATATTCCTATGAAACCACAATATTTCCTAAAGATAACAAAAATATACTCTCCTAATTTATTTAAGTTCTAATATAGTAGATATATTTAGCAAATATTGCTTGCTATCTTGTTGCTTGTTTGCTCTTCATTCCATTGTAGCTGATATTGACTTCCCTTCATAAAATTCTTGTCTTGATTCACATCACCTAGGGAGATGCTATGCGCCAGGAACGAAGAAAACTGGATGACCCCCATTATCAATTACCTGGAAGGGGATCACCTTCCCGCTGACACCATCGAGGCTCGGCGTATCAAGCAAAGGGCGGCAAAATACACCCTGTTGGAAGGCACACTCTATCGACGTGGAATATCCCAACCCCTATTACGGTGCCTTAGTCCAGATGAAGCAAATTACGTGCTTCGAGAGATTCACGAGGGAATCGCCGGAAGCCACTAGGGAGCCAAGGCAATCTCCAGAATAGCCCTCCAACAGGGCTACTATTGGCCCACCATGATGGACGATGCCCAAGCTTTGGTTCGAAGGTGTCCGGCTTGCCAAGTGTTTGAACCCCACCCGCTGGCCCTCCAGTCGAGCTAACCGCCATGACGTCCCCTTGGCCCTTTGCGCAATGGGGAATTGACACATTGGGGCCATTTCCGCTAGCTTCAGCGCAGCGCCATTTTCTTCTTGTAGCGATAGACTATTTTTCCAAATGGGTGGAAGCCGAAGCGGTCACCACAATCACAGACAAAGCATCCCGAAAGTTCGTGATGAAGCACATAGTATATCGCTTCGGCATTCCTCATATCCTCATCTCCGACAACGGAACGCAGTTCAGGGGCCGCGCTTTCCAGGAGATTTGCCATGCTTTCTAGGAGATGTGCAGGGAGCTCAGAATAAAGCAGCGCTTCACCTCAGTGGCACATCCTCAAACAAATGGGCAGGTTAAAGTCACCAATCGAACCCTCTTACATGGGCTGTGCACACGGTTGATCGCCCTCGGAGGATCGTGGGTTGATGAGCTGGACAGCGTCCTTTGGGCATACCGCATAACCCTCAGTGCTGCCACCAAGGCAATCCCCTTTTCCCTCGTCTACGGGTTGGAAGCTGCCATCCCTGCCGAAGTCGCCGTGAATACTCACGATGTGGCAACATTCAAGGAAGAGGATAATGATCGCATCCGAAGAGAGGACCTTGACCTCATGGAAGAGGGACGGATGGAGGCCCTCAGAAACATGGACCAAGCCAAGCGATCGGCAGCGCGATACTTCAACCGCAAAGTCCGGGCACGACAATTCAGCGCGAGAGACCTAGTCCTCCTCCAGAACAAATTCTCCCACCAGCACCAAACGAACAAGCTCACCCCCAAATGGGAAGGGCTGTACCGCATCGTTGGGATCCCACACCCCGGCGCCTACATCCTGGAAGACATGGAGGGCTGCACGCTACCGCACACATTCAATACTGAGGAGCTCAAAAAGTTCTTTTATTAAAAAGTAATGTTGTTATATGATTATCTTGTGCTTTGATAAATCTCAGCATTGGACATCTAAACGCGACTGCTGCCTCTTGCTCTGCGCCGCTCCTTTCAAAAAAATAAAAACAAAAAAAAACAAAAGAAAAGACCTCAGCGACCCTGGGGCACCCAAGACCTCAGCAACCCTAGGGCACCCAAGACCTCTGCGACCTAGGGGCACGCTCAAGAAGCATTTAAACCCAAGACCTTTGCGACCTAGGGGCATGCTAAAAGCATTAAAAAAAAAAAAAGACCTCAGAGACCCTGGGGCCCCAAGGACCTCAGCAACCCTGGGGCCCCAAGGACCTCAGCAACCCTGGGGCACGCTCAAGAAGCGTTTAAGCCCAAGACCTCTTCGACCCAAGGGCACGCTCAAGAAGCATTTAAACCCAAGACCCCCGCGACCTAGGGGCACGCTCAATAGCATATCAATTAAAGACCTTCGCAATCTGGAGGCACGCAAACACCGGACAAAAATTCAACATCGGAGGAATCCATTAGGCAGCAATGAAAACGCAACACTCACGACGCGGTGATCTTATGCTGCAATGAAACGCCAACACTCACGACCCAGTGATCTTATGCTACAATGAAACGCCAACACTTATGACGCGGTGGTGATCTCACATAAAGGATGGGTCGACCATCAATGAACGCTCAATATCGAACATATAAAAAGCGCAGCGGTGGTTGGGTCAACGCATAAATAGAATACCATGCTCTCAGGCCTCACCACTCAACGTGGAGTCGAAGGAAGAATACTATAACACTTCGAAATAGACAGTCCTATGGAAAAAGGAGCGTCACATTACTTAAAATCTTTCAGCTCCCAAGCATTACAAAAGCAACGAACAGGAGGCGTCACAACGCTTGCAATTGAAATACCAAACAGTAAGACGACAGGTGGAAGGGAACTTGAGATTTTATTTACTAGATGTTCGTTACAATTGGCGCTTATCTACAGCTAAGTCCTAATCCTTATTTGGGGAGGACGTTGCGGCGCGACGAAGCTCGTCCAGCTGGCACACCAGGTCTAGACCAGGGATCGTGGCGGGGTTGACACTGGGATAGAGGCGTTGCAGACCATCCCTCACAGAGCCAAGTGACTCCTCAAGGGCTTTACCGCTACGCCTCGTCAACTCCTCCAGGAAGGCGTCGTTGGACTTGAAAGCTCCACAACCTCTTGTCCGGCGCTCTCCATCCCAGCCATGCTCTCTGCCTCTACCTTGGACAGCGCCAGGGAAGCACCGCGGAGTCGGCCTTCAAGCTGCTCCTTCTCAGTGGCCCAGAGAACTTGGCGCCTATCCTTCTTCGCTCTCTCTGCCAGAAGCTGTTGTTGAAGAGCCTCCCACTCCGAATCCAATTGGGCTTGGGCTGCTGCCAGCTGTTTCTTCGCTTCCTCCGCCTCCTACTTAGGGCCGTAGATCTCCTCCTCCGCGGTGTTGCCCAGAGACTTCAGGTCCTGGATGCTGTGGCACATGTCCCACCTCCACTTCTGACAGTTCCTCCGCTTCTTGCTCAGGTGTTGAACCTGAGCCTCAAGCTCGGGAATGGCAGAGCGCTCCTTCCTCCATTCTTCCATCAGCATCCCAGGAACCATGACTCCCTGAAAATGACTAAGGTTAGTACCCCCTGCATGATATATGGTCAAGAGTTGCAAAAGTATGGTTACCAGCAGGGAATGATAGGCAAACAGCTCGTCCTGGGAATCAATGGGAGGAAGCTCCGATCGACAGTGTTGCAAAGCATCGGTGAGCTGCAGCTGGGTCTCAAGGTCAGCAAAGAGACCCCCAGTGCTGGAAGCGCCACCCATCGCAATAGGCCCCTGCACAAAAACATAACTGCATTGAGTGCGCATTCACAAGCAAAATGGTTATAGTGAGGAGCTTACCTCTTCAGTGTGACCCCTGTGCTGCTCCGCAGACTGTAGCGAGGAACATGATCCCCCCGCTTGCTCCACGCTCTGCCCAGCGGCGGCCTCGGACTCCGCTGCTGGCTCACCCAAACCCAAAGCACCGGGCTCTACAGACACCAGCGCCTTCGGGTCATTAGGCGCCTCTCCCAAGGCTTCCTTCACCTTAGGAAAGGTAGTGGGAGGCACAACGCCCTCGGGGACAGACGCCTTGCCCCGCGCTTTGCGAGGCCTTCGAATAAGCACTACCTTCTCCTCTTCCTCGGGCACCGCCTCAACAGGAGCCCTACTCTCCGGCACTGCGCCGCCAAGACCCCGGGTAGGGGATGAGGAGATCACAAGGACATCCTCCTCCGCTTCGTTCCGTTTCCTCTTGCGAACCCCCTGCAGCGCCTTCTCTTGCACCAATAGGTTCCTCCAGATGAGGGCCCGCTCACCCTTCGCTGAAATGACAAAAGAAAGGAAACAAAGTTAGAAAATTTACCAAGACATTCCTGGGGAGCCCACACATACCCACATCGACGTTCCACTTCCAAGGAGCCTCTGACACGAGACCATATTGTAGCAGGTTCTTGTCGCTTAAGATGTCCCAGGCGTCGATCTTCACATCGTGGAACTGCTCCGCACGAGCTCGCTCCTCTTTCTTCATTGATCCCCAAGGGTCCCCGTCGTGGAACTCCTCCAGAGGACTCCAACGCCACTTCCAGCCTTTAGATTCTTGCATGAAGAAGAACGAGTCTTTCCACGCCAAATTGGTAGACCCGTAATTCGTCACCAGGGCTCCGTACACCTTCTTGCAGCGCGGTTGAAAGTGATAGTAGCCGTCCTCGAAGCGTTGAATCAGTAAATAAAAAAACCTAAACAGGAGCCGACTGTGCACTATCTTCTACGTCCGACAGTAAAGATAAAAGGCAGTCCACACGCACCAGGACGTCGGAGAAAGTTACCCTGGCGCTATGCGATAATACTGTAGCATGGCCACCACCAGCTACGCTAAGGGCCAGCGAAGGCCAGCCCTAACCTGCTCCGGGAAGATGGCGAACTCCCCCAGGCGAGGCTCGGAAGGTTCTTCACCCTCGTTTGGAAATCGAGGGGCGAAGTCGGCCCCTATCCTCTCTAGTTGCAGAGTGGTGAGGAAGCGAGAAGGGGTGAGCTTGTTTTCGAAAATCTCACCTGAATCAGAGGCCGATGGGTTGGGTTGGGTCGGCTCAAGGATGCCATTGATGCAAAGATCGGAGTTCGAAGGAGAGGGAGACGAAAGAGGGCTCTAAGGGGTGACAAAGAGGAAGATTGGAAAGGTGCCCCGAGACACTGTTGCTGGGCTTGTACTCGAAGGCGGTAGCAGTTAATGACCCCGGGAAACGAAGCGACGACATGCCCCTTTGCCTATCCTGAGCACCAGCGCTTCATGATGAAACCGTCAGGCCACATGTGACCTTGGGGGCGACCTCGTGACCCTCAATATACCCTCGGTGCCAGGGCCTGCAGACACAACTCTATTCCCACGTGTCAACCCAGGAATCGCCGCAGGCTTTCAAAATAATTTCCCATGCCTTCACGGCAAGTGATGGGAGTGGGCCTCGAGCCCACTCCCCTACCAGGCCGGCCCACGCTTAGGCCCACGAGCAAAGCCCGGCACTCCCCTCTGCGCCCATACTTGGTGGCGCGCCCATAACAGGGCAGTTGTCTGTACCACTGACAACACCCACGCCTTGAGGATTGCATATCCCGTGATTTGTGTTGATTCATGATTAATTTATACAATCCCCCGTGTATATAAAGATCCAAGGTAATTCGGCAAAGATATAGAGAAAATTACCCACCCCCACCCCCCAATACGTGCATTCTCGATCCCCTCTACACTTTGAACCCCACAGTGCTCAACCCAAACCATCGGACATTTCTCGTGGATCACCAATTGCAGTCCCTTTTCAGTTATTGCATTTCTAACCACTTTGACATATTTTGGAGCCAATCAGATTTGGAAATCAGTATCTGTCGGACCGGCTAATAATAGCATATGTCACAGTTTAAGATAAAATCTTTTGACCCCAATTAACTAATGGAATATAGGCAGCTATCGCATTTACCGTCATAATTTCGAAAGTTCTTGCCCTATGCTCCTCCACCACAGTAGCTAATACTGATATACTTCACCTAACAATAGTGGAAAAAACTTACCAAAAAAATACACCGTGGAAAAATTTTTTTTACCATTTTGCTGAAGGAATTGCCGTTAACAGAAGGAATTTGAAAGTCTGTATTTACCTTTCTGCAAATGTTCTTTTGATGAATGCAAATTTTTGTAGATCAGCAGTGTGGACAATACAGAAGCCCACAATCTTGGGCAACTGGGAGCTGCAGCTTCTAATGAAGATTATTGTATTTTTGGGGCGTACCCAAACACCAGGTTTCTTGCAATTAGTTGAGGAACATAATGCCAATTTATTCAGCCGAAAAAAATGGAGGCTGTTCATCTTCAGACAATCTTTACTGGAGTGTAAGGATCTGTTTGACTCATCCATCATTAGAACATAAACGACCTAATCATGTATCAGCCTTGTGGCGTGCATCATTCGCTTTAGAAACATATCTATTGACATTTAATCAGAATGAATTTTTAATTTGCCATCTTTTAATGGGTGAAAAAGTGATTATTGACATGCACTGAACTGTTGAGGGATATGTCAGCTCCAACGTTGAGTAAAACGAAGAGACGATTAAAAAAATCAAATTTATAGATAGCTAAATTCATTTCAATTTTCATTACTCCAAATTATCGTGCCAGGTAATTGAAGAAGTTGGGGGGAAATGCTTACCATTTTTAAGAAGCTCATCAGAGTCAAAAGCCTGAAGCAACTAGTCGCTCTCCTGAAACATTTGATTTGCCATTGAGGACATCTCCCACATCTACAAATGAATCATGTAAGTTATAAGCATCCTTCCCTATGAAATGAGACAAGTCAAGGGAAGTACTCCAGAGCATAATTCCGGATTTTTTTTTTCCAGTAAATACCTTTATTCCGTTCAGATTGAGGTAATTCCACGTCTACATACAGGAGCCCCTGCATATCTGATCTATCTGGTAGCTTCTCAATTTTTTCGCATCCTTCCATATGTAAGAGTTTCAGACCACTCAGCTCCTTGAGTCCTGGAACTTCCAAAATATTTGCACAACATTGCATTTTCAGAAACCTCAAGCTCCGCAAATTAGATATATCAGGTAGTTCTCTAATTGATGTACATCCAGAAATGTCCAATTCCACTAACGACTTCAACTCTTCGAGCCCTTCAACTCTGTGCAACTTCTTGCATCCAGTGAGAAATAGATGGCTCAACAAGTTCAGATTGGACAACGGGGGCATAAATTCCATGGATGTACAGTTAGAGAAGTTCAATATTTGCAAGTTAACCAAACTGCCAAGGCCTTGAACTTCGAGCAGCTTTGTGCAAGCTGAAGCATCTAACCGAGACAAATTTTTCAGCTTTGATAAGTCCGGTAGACTTTCAACTTGACAAGATGTGATAGACAAGTCAACTAAAAATTCAAGCCCATCAAGACCATCAAGCGTAGTTAAAGGGCAGTAAGACGCATCCAATGTTTTAAGGAATAAAAGATTGTGAAGGCCTTTAATTTCTTTCACCAGAGGACAATGGTAAATTTGCAGTACTAACAAGCTCTTCAAGTTCGAAAAATCAGGCAATTTCTGAAGGGACGCACAGTAGGCAATCTTCAATGACTGCAGACTCAAGGGAAGTGTTGGAAGCCTGATAAGTTCTCCACAAGAAGAAATATTGATCTCCTTGAGACCAGAAAAGTTGCCCATCTCCTCAGGCAAGGTACGGACATTTATTGACATTAAAAACAGTGTCTCCAGCTTTTGGAGGTTGGTGATAGGCAAGACCTCTCCTACACTGTTGAGCGATCCCGAAATTTTCAATGCTCTTAGATTGATCAAGTCCATGAGATTTGGCAAGGTCGACATTGCTGAGACTTCAATTGTTAGACTAATCAAGCTAGAAGGAAGCATAGGGAGTTTTTGAAGATACCAGCATCCTTCTAAATGAAGAGCCCGAAGATGAGATAGATTACCAATACTTGCGGGAAGGCCATTAATCCTTGTAAAGTTCAAATTCAGAGATCTCAAAAAGGAAAGCTTCCCAATATCCAAGGGGATTCTTCCCTCCAAGTAACACCCTGAAGCATCTAGCACTTTAAGCTTCTGTAAATTTATGAGATTGCCTGGTAGATTAGTTACTTCAGTACAATCAATATTGAAGAACTCCAAATTATTCAAATTTCCGATAGAGTCTGGCAAACTTTTCACTCCAGTACATGACAAGTTCAGCTCAGTCAATGAACCTAACTGACCAATAGAGTCTGGAAGTTCTTTTAATAATGTGCAGCCACTTAATGATAGTCGTCTCAGCTTCGTAAGGCACCCAATTGACGGTGGAATCTTTATAAGGTGATCACATCCATTGGCAGATAGAATTTCAAGTTTTGACAGTCCTGCCGTCAGAAAAGGTATTTCTCGTATACCAGTTTCATCAACTAGAAGTTCAGACAATGCCTCCATAGAACCCAATTCCATGGGCAATTTTTCCATACTTGAACATTTGCTTAAATTCAAGAAGGCCAAAGTTTTGAGATGAACTATTGATGGATCCACTGAAACCAAATATTGACAGGATTCAAGAATCAGTACCTCCAATTGCGGAAACGTTGAAAAATC
This sequence comes from Lagerstroemia speciosa, assembly GCA_037672795.1. Lineage (NCBI taxonomy): Eukaryota > Viridiplantae > Streptophyta > Magnoliopsida > Myrtales > Lythraceae > Lagerstroemia > Lagerstroemia speciosa. Next base: position 6,660,332 of record CM075307.1, read on the forward strand.
AGGAGTTGTCTGTAGCTGTTGGCAACTTGTAAGATTAAGAACTTTTAACTTCACAGCAGTCTGAAGAAAAACAAAGAGCCAAAATGGTAAACTTACTCAGGACATTACCAAATAGAACCAGAGATGATAAGTGAATGGTGGGACCTTGATCAAGCTCCAACCAGTCCAATTCTCGCTAACGCAGCTCATTGACAGATCAAGAACAACTAAATTCTTCACGTGAAAGTTGGCAGCCATTGAATTTAAGTTTGTGCCCTCCCAACTTAGCCATCTTAGCTCAGACATAAGATGTTGAAAATTTCCATGAAGTGTAGCACAGCCTAGCTGAAAAATCCTTAGCTTTGAGATGTTCTTTAGTAATTCATCTGTAAGAATTATTTCTTCCCCTTGTCCTTGTAGACAAATGGTTTCGATTTTTGATGTTCCCTACTCCAAAAATAAAAGGAAATAGGAATTATTAATTGCAACAACTACATATTTTAATTAAAACAAGAAAACAATCTATTTAAAAGAAATATCAATGAGTTTACTTGTTGGCCAACTAATACTTTGAGTGCTTCCACATTGTGCCACAACCTACTCCGTTGTCCTGGTTCTCTGTAGTTCTCTTGTTCCACGATATGTCTTCCAAGGTCTCTAAGTTGGTCATGCATCCATAGCTTGTTGTCATCTCCAATTTTAATTAGGGACTTTAGAAGTAGTATTTCAATTCCAACTTTTGGAACAAATTTACAGTCATCCCACATGGGAATAACAAGCCTGACATCTGTTCCAATGAAGTGGCATGCAATATCTAAAAATATCTCCTGTTGCTTGTAGTCTAATGCATCATAACTAATTTTCAACTTGTCCCAGACCTTCATATTAGGTTCCATTCTCAGCTGCTCAATCATACCTTCCCAAATATCCTTACGTCCACGATAGACAGATAAAAATGAACCTATCACCTCAAGAGCTAGAGGAAGCCTTCCAGTTATCTTCACAATTTCCCAAGATAAATCAACAAAATCAGTTGCGCGCAAATCATTTCTAAATGCATGCTTGCAGAAGAGTTCAAAACCCTGATTTTCACTCAGTAGTGTGACTTCATATGTTCTTTGCACTTGAAATTGATCAAGAACTTCCTTTTCTCTAGTTGTGACAAGAATCCTACTTCCACGGCGAAACCAACCAAGGTCTGCCACTAGAGCTTTAAGTTGGTCAATATGGTCAATGTCATCTAGAAGAATGAGAGCTTTCATATTACGGAGACTTTTTTTCAGAACATAAGTTCCTTCATCAAGACTATCAAAGTCATTGCATTCACGCCTTAAGATGTTGGAGACTAGTTTGCGTTGCAAGTACTGGAGACCTTTAGGACTTCGTGATGTTTCACGAATGTCGCTGAGGAAGCAACCAGATCCATATAGATCAATAAGTTGATTGTAGATGACCTTGGCAAGGGTTGTCTTTCCAATGCCACCCATGCCCCAAATTCCAACAATCCGAACATCATCTACATCAATACCTAGCAAATTGTTCACTTCCTCAACTTGCTGATGAATTCCTACTAAGATCTCACTGACATCTAGATAAGCTTTTTTTAGCTCTCTAAGTATTCTTGCAACCACTAACTTGATGAATTCTCCTTGATGCCTGGAGAATAGAAAATAAGAATGGCATATTAGTTAAAACTTAGTTCGAGAAGACATAGACAAACACAAAAGTTGATCTTATTAGGTTCAAAGTTTCAGGCAATCCTAAGAAAAAGAAAAGGGTACAGTTTCCCAAGCTGGCTAGAGGACTTGCTAATTTTGGCTTTAGCTTATCAAATCTGGAGCAAAATAAACCTGAGCAAACAAAACTAGGAAACAGAAATTGTGGTATGAGTCCCTTGGAGAGCGCATGGGCCTATGAGATTGGGCCTCAAAGACATGAAAGCCTGAGCAATCGTACAAGCATAAGCTCATCTAATTGATGAGATACTAATGATGAACTGCAGAAGAAGACAAAAAAACAAATTGATGAAGTATGAGGGTGTCTAAACCAATCTACATTGATTTTAAAAAAATATATATTATATTTGCAGAGTAAAATTTTTTTACACTACGAATTGCATACATTTTATTATATTTTTTTTAATTTTGTTAATTTTTTTAAATTTTCATCTATTTTAGTGAATTTATTAATTCATAATATAGTGCATAGATGGCTTCAGTCACCTTACCCCTTTGCTCAGTTCTTACTAAGTGACTTGAGACCCATTAAATTGAGGTCAACAACTAAAATATGCCTAAATTAACATCAGGCCAGTAGTCCATTTGCTTGCCCAACCCCAAATCTTAATCCTAGCTTGACAATAATATGTAAGAGGACCTTCTTAAACGTTTCATACACACACACACACAAACACACACACACACACATATATATATGAATGAAATAAAATGCAATGAAGATACCCATTTGCCACTTTCTCAAGTTCCAAACCCTTCAATTTCACCACATCCCTGAGAGTTTTCCTCCATTCCTGGACTGTCTCGTGGCCATACCCAGACTTTTGGTGCCCATGAAAAGCTTTAGCATAAGCACCAGTTTGGTGTTGAACATCATCAGGTGTAATGTCCAAAAAGATTGGCATGATCAATTGTTCATTGGACTCCTTCATGCACTTCAACATTTCTGTCAGCTCACTGAGGCACCACTTGCTTGAGGCATAATCTTTTGAGAAGATAGGCATTAAGATCTTGGACTGCTTTATAGATCTCCTAAGCTTCGAGCCTATCTCTTCACCGACATGGATCTCTTCATTGTCCCTAAATGCACGAATCCCTGCATCTACCAGGGCATGGTAAAGGCAGTCAGTGAACCCTTTACGATTGTCAGACCCCCGAAAGCTCAAGAAAACTTCATACTTGTGTCCCATCTCAGAAGGGATACAGGAAGATGACGATGGATTGGACAGATTTTCCTGCTACAAAATGTCAAGGTACAAATCATATCAACTGCACAAAATGTCATTATGGTACAAAAGTTTATTTCCCAGGGGACATCTATTTATCTATCATAATGGCAACTCAACAAAAACGCATTCAGATTAATCAAGCATATAATTTCAATACCTGTGAAGTACTTGAGCTCACTGCACCAGAGTTCGTACCAGGCTGCTTCTTCTGACTGAAGAAACGGATGCCAAGGGCAATGGATATAAGAACTGAAGTAATCATGGAAAAAGCAATCGGCAAAGAATGCCGACTAGATTGTTTATCAGAAGCCATCAGATGTCTTATTCAGTTTTCCTTAAACTTGAAAACGCTACGCACTTCCAAATTTTCAATCAGTTGTATGTAATCATGTGCTTAGCAAGGAGAAAAGCCCATAATCGTTGCAAGTCCAGGTGGGAATCAAGGCTTTTCTTTGGGGATACCCTGCAAAATATGATAAACCACAAGCGAATCATCAAACTGACACATGTATTTCACCTGAAACACTGCTTCCAAATGGAATTACTAACCAAAAGTGCCACAAGATTTTGGAATTCTAGGACATAAACGGCTGCAAGGAGGCAATTAACACCTCATTTAGATCCCATTTCTTCTAAAGAGTAGGTTCCTTGGTGAACGTCGCAGTCCTGTTCTCAAGCTCCGTGTATCAAAGCAACATAAGCATGCAGGCTCTGACTAAACTACTCAAATCAAAGTATGAGTTGAAAATAAAGCAGACCTCATTAGATTTCGTAAATCAAATGCTTACCCAGGAGTGATGACCTTGACCGCCGTTTCTTCTTCAACTACTACTCTGTCACCCTCTCTCACTGTCGTTTCTGCTGTCCGACGATGACGCTCTCCTTTTTGTTTAGACCGTCTCTCGCGCGCGCTCTTTCTCTCGCTCCTTTGATCTCTCCCCACTCTTGTCCCCCTCAGCTCCCTCCCCCGGACAAAAAAGTCAAAACTCATATGTATCTTTTCCTTTTTTTCTTTTTTAGAGTATGAATGAAGCTCCACATATTCTTTTCATTCCCTGTCCTTTCATTATTAACTAGAAAAAGAACCCGCGCCACGCTGCGATTCGATATATCTTTTATAACGAACTGAATGAATTATATTAAAGTATAGAGATATTTAAAAAATGATTATGTCATTTAACTCACATTCAAATATCTTTTTTACAAACAAATGTCGTTTATTTAAAAAGAGTTATGTTATTATTCGTATGTTTATAATGTGAATATTTTATAATTTTTTATTTACCAGTGCAGAAATAATATACATTAAAAATTAATACATAAATGTAATATTCATCTCTTTCCCACAACAATATATTAATGGTATATTGTATTCATGTCTAATCACTTATATTAATAGATTATTTATTTTTTGTATAGGCTAATAAATAATTTCATTTCATTTCTAAATAGGATACTCGATTTTCCTAAATGAAAGAAGCTCATTCTCTTGATATACTAATAAAATTAAATACGGAATAAAAATAAAATGCATTAATTCTATTCTTGTATTCAAAATAAAAATTTTTAATAATAAATTATATATTAATATTTTTTTAGATAAATATTGATATATATTTATTGATGATATTTATTTATTTTTAATAATATATTCTATTATTTATTAATATAAAATAAAGTAAGACAAAAAAAAAAAAAAACAAAGAGGTGGGAAGCCCCTCTGGTAGCTGACACGTGGAAGGCTGGGAGAGCCACATTGTGGCTCTCCTTTAGTCTATTAAATATAGATTTCTTTATTGGAAATGGAGGTGCTTGGACTTAACATCTAATACTGCCCCTTCCGCCCACGGGGGCACACCCCTGGTGGGCGCCCGGACAACTTCCAAGAGATCCTGCATTTAATTTCTAGAAAGGACGTTCCTCCATGAGTGGAGGCTTTTAACCCTTTTGAATTTGTCAAATTCATCTGATTTACCTAGTATATGTAGTTTGCTGATTATTGCGTGTACCCCGAGGAGAAAGTGTCGTAACCACTGTTAGTTGGACTCGGAAGACACTCGGATACCTCAATTATAGAAAAAAATGCCGCCTCTTGCATGATATAGAAAAAATTATTGCTGAACTTATTCTCGTTAGGGGCAATTTTGTGCACGCCGGCCGGGTTTTTGAAAATTCGGAACCGCTTCCGCCTACTAATATGGGCATGAGTTGACCCAATTTCAAAAATTAATAAATATACGTAAAATATAATATAATATTACAATTTAATAAATTTAATATAATATCAGCTTACAATACCATTATAATAAAATTAACTTATTATTATTTCGTTTATTAAGATAAAAGGTGATTATAAATTAAATAAAATCAACTTTAAAATATTTAATAATGTTTATTATATTTATTATACTGTCTTATCATAGCAGGGCAGGTTGGGTCAAGAGGCAAACTCTGACCCACTTGACCCCCCGACCCACTTGACCCGTGTGCAAATCGAGTCAAACCAGTCCTAGATCAGGACATGACAGGTCAGGTCATGCCGGTACGCCTCATTTTGGCATGCCTAATCTTATTACCTTTAAATTCATAATTTGCTTTGTATTAGAAAATTTATTAGATAGTTAGCTAGAACCAGTGCTTTTAGCAAAAGAAGGCTATTAAATAATTGGCTGTACCGAGAAACCTACTTTTTCATCAATGACGTTTTTAATGAGCAAGGAGAGATTTTATCATTCTCATCCAGAAAGAGAAAGTTATGAATTTGATTGGCCTTCCGGACAAGTTATGGTATTACATATTTAAATATTTTATAGTACCTGAGAAATTCTCAAACGATCTTATTTCATCACGTGACGTGAGAAAATATTTATCAAAATATAATAAACAAGTAAAATATTATTAATCACCCGAGCAGTTGTTATTATTATTATTAATCAAATTAATTTAATTAATTTTTATTCATCACGTAATTGTAAAATAATGTCATCTAAGATTTTTTTTTCATAGTACTCGGATTTTATATTGCAGAAGATAGTTATTTTTTAATCGGTTGCATACGACGGTTGTTAAATTGTGAATGAAGATCTTGCTCTATTAAATTCAGGAATTAAATTTCACTTGAAATCTATATTATACTATAAATTTTGACTACCCTATTGGAACCTATTTATTTTTTTTCTCTAATCATTTTTTTATGATTTTTCATAAAATCTTCATATTTTTGTTAGAAGTATTTTATTATAACTGTTGCCCAAAAAAGTATTTTATTATAATTGAGTAGATTTTAATTAACTTCTTGTAAATTGTCATTATTTTTCATTAATAGTCTCTAGTTTTTATTAATATTTTTAGCGTGATAAATTTGTTCTATTGTTTACAACAGTTGAAATTTCTTTAAAATATGTATAATTATTATATCAATAAAAAATTTTCGATTAAGAAATTTAATAGTATAAAAATAAAAAAATTTTGAAGTTTAAAAGAGAGATTTATAAATGATGAAAACAATTGCAAGAATCAATTTCTCCTTTTATACATGATCCCAATAGTGGTCTTGTAACGCAGAAGATCTGTTCAGCCCAATAATTTGTCATTCGAAGTCTACCGAGCTCAGCTCCTGAATCTCTTTGCCATGGGAAAACATTGGTTGCTTCGCAAACTCTCTTTTAGAGCACGTTTCATTCGCTCAAATAAAATAGAGTGGGAATAGAATGAAATAGGAAAATGAATATAAAGATGAATAAATAAATGATAAGTGAGTATATGTTATTTGGTTGAAGGGAATAAAGTGATATGAAATAGAATTTTTGAAAGTAAAATAACAAAATTGTCCTTACTATATATATTAAAAATAAAAAAATAATATTGAAAACATAGAAAAAGGGAAGACTGTGTATCGTCTTCTACCTCCCTCCGGACACGCTGACCACCCCACCCACCGTCCCCAACCCCACTGAGCTCCTGAGCCAGCCCTTCCTCCGTCCTTCATTCCTTCACCCGAGCAACCAATTTTCTCTATCTACTTAATAGTTGAATCCGTGACGAAATGAAGAGGTATGGGAAGGCTCCAGAGGTTCGGAGAAGGCATAGGACAGTACGGAAAGGCTCGGGAAAGGGTCGGGGGAGACATGTGCAGCATGGGAGGGGAGACAAATCTGCACAAGAAGGCTTGGGAAGGCTTTAAGGAGGCCCGAGAAGGTTCGGGGAGGCTTGACTATGTCAGCGGCAGGCCGATGGTGGCGGCGTTGGCCAGTGCGGCAGCGGAGACAAGTGGCAGTGGCAATAGCATGAATAAAAAATTTGATGAAAGGTCGAGGGTAAATACGTAATTTGGTTCCTATTCTGAATGGATCTGGAATAGTTATTTCGGCAATCCAAACGGCGAAATAGCTATTGTTGTTTCACTCAACCAAATATGCCCTTAGAGTTGGTTTTCCTTTGCTTCAACCTCTCGCTCTGGTCCTCTTGATCGATCACTTAGTTTTTCTTTTAATAGTCCTCTCGCATACGCTTCTTCATTTGAGATTCCTTCGTTTATGTCGAGTTGCCAACTCAACTCTAACAGGCAACAGGACGCAACCAACGCACAAAACCTCGTGCATGGGCCTAGTATCGTAAACTACAGAAAAATTCGAAGGATTTTTTTAGTAAAAGGAGAATGATAGAAGTTGTAGCTATTTAATTATCCTGCTACGCAATATTTAGATTTTTATATTCAATATAAACGCTTTATTTTGCTCCGAAAAGAGTTCAAACTTCAATTTTAAGAAAATGAATAGACTCGTATATATAGGCAATTAACGATAATCGTGATCGAATTCAAATTCTCAAATGTGATGAAATTAACCAAATTCAATATTATTGCCAAGAGCACCGAGTCATTTTCGATTCGATGTATCTCGGGACCTGAGGTTTAACTAGGAATATAGTGAGTCGGTTTCGGTTTGGACTGAGCATGTTTCATATTATTTTTTATCACCAATCTTTATTTTTACTTCTTATTTTTATATTTTACTTTTATTCTTAAAAAAAAAAAAAGAAAATGCCAAAAAAATTAAATTATTTAAATTAAAAAAAAAAGGAAGGAAAATAGAAAATAGGCAGTGCACAGTGTACGTCCCCTCGGCGGCACGCCATTTCCCTAGGCCTACCATCATCCTCTGGTTCAAAGCTCTGCATCTCCGGCCATCCGGTAGCGTCGGGACCTCGAGCCCAACCCGCTGCACTGCCACGACGGCGCCCTCTGCCCCACCGCCGTTCGTGTCTCCAGCCGACCTGTCTCCTACTGCAGCTTCCCATTTCCCTTTAAAACCGACGCTCACAACTCCATCAAAAGGGGGAACCGGGGCCAATCTCCGCCGGAGCTTCTGCCATCAGAGTTCCGAAACCTGGCTCATCGGAGACTCCAACAGCACCTGATCTTCACCATCTCTTCCTAGAACCTTTCTGCGGACAGGACTTCCCCGACCAGCCAAGCCATCATGGGCCTGATCTCGCCGCCGACACCACATCCCCCTGCCTGTCGTGCCGGCCTGGGACTCCGATCGAGTGACAGCGATTTTCCAATGTTCGAATTCAGAGCTGCCCGATGTCTTCGAGACGAAGCCACGTTCCCACCTTCGTTCTACTCTGTTCGATGCTTCGTGGGTCGGACGCCATCTGCTGAGCCACCGGAGCCTCCTGAATTACCGCTATGTCCGAGCGTCCACCCCCCTTGGCCATGTGTGCGCTGGTCCTGAGCAATCTACTGACTCCCGGCACGTCCCCTGTTGCCTCTCGTTCGCCTGTGAGATGCTGGGAAAAATGCCCGAGCTGCCTCTTCCTCTCCGGCCTCCGAGTTAGCTTGTTGCACGAACACCAAGTGGCAGCCCGCCCCGTCCTGAGTTACGCCAAGACGAGTTACTCTCAATCCATTTCCAGGGACCAACCCGTGAAGCACTTAGCTGCCTTTCAACTCGACTAGCAGGTATGACCACGATGAGCACCTTCTCCCCACCTTCACTAGCTTTCATGTCGGTTTAGATGATGTCTGCTCCTCACATGTTGCTGTTTTTGTTTTGTACAGAATGTCTCAATTCCCCTCGTAACAATCCCAGTTGGTTGATTCTTGATGCTTGTTGATGCTCGGTCTTTACCCGATTTGTTCCTGCTACTACTGCTTACTCTTTGGGTCCCACTGATTGATGATTTATTGCTGTTGACTGATGCGTTGTATTTGATGAGATTCATTCCCATCCTTTGTTCATTCAGTCCCTTGGATAGCAATTAATTGATATTTGCCTCTGCCACGTTAAGTTTTAGTTAGATATTCGTGGCTACCCCGGTATGCTATGTTGGTCTTTCTTTCTCTTGACATTGTCCTGTCGAATTAATCATGTTCATGCAATTGTGATAGTTTCACTTGAAACTTTGTTCCGTTGCTAAGTTCCTTGTCGTCATGGAATGGTAGATCATAGACTTGTCATTATGATTTCCGTTGAAAGTGTAATGGTGATTAGGACTTTCGCAGCCAATTAGTCTTACATTCAGCGCATGGATTTGGAGACTTTGTGCGTGATGGAAGGGAGTGAATGATTCAAGCGCGAGTCGGTGGTGTCGGTTTGCCTGATTTTGCAAAAAGAACTCTTCCAGAATATTGCCCCTCTAGAATCATGCATTACACAATATCTCTTAAGAAAGTTTCACAGTTCTTGGAAATGTCCTCTAGAACTTGATCAAAGTTTTACGTTTAAGTTTCTCTTTGAGATTAATAAGGCGATATACTTTGATGTTCGTTTAGATTGGATCATGCCTTAGCCGTATCTTGATTAATCTTGGGCTCAATTTGCGAATGTTCCACGTGTGTGATTATCTATTCCTTTAAACTACACGATTGATGAGTTGGGGAATGATTGGAGATTGAGTTGGAAAAATTGCGATAATGAATCGGGTCTCCAAAATTTGATTTTTTACAAGCTTTTCATTATGATATAAACCATTCCAAGATCATTTCCATGAATTGCCATATCATAAATTTTTCAAGCCAGACCCTCAATTCGTGAAACTTGCAAATTAATTTGTTAGGTTTATGAAGTTTACCAATCAAATTCTTAATATTTGAACTTTACAAACTAAACACCTTATCTTGTGAATTTTATGAATGAGTCTACTGGTCTTTGAAAATTGTAGATTGGTCACCATCCTAATTTCTGAGCTTTTTAGGTTAGGCTTGGAACATTTGTGAGCCTTTCAAAGATGGCCCAATAATTTCTGTAATTTTTATCAAGTCCTTGAGCGATTGAACTCGGTTTCCACGTCATTCCCCTAAGTTAAATCTATTGTCTTTTTTTTTGAATTAATTGATGTTTGGTGTGTGTAGATAGGGTCATGATTTTGATTATTGAATTGCCTGCCAAGTTCATTGATCCAACTAGAGAAAGAATTGGGGTTAATAAAATAAGGCAAGTTTAGAATCATTAGGGTATCGATTTAGGGTGTGTCGACTAGCTTGTGAGCCTTTCGAACTTAACAAAACTACTGGATCCAACTTTTGTTCGAGACCGACTAATAAAAACTTAGGAGGTTAGTGTCATGCTCCTAGGTGAATGGTAGGTTTTTAATCAACTTTATGATTAGTTCCTTAAATGATTAGAGACGATTTTTTTTCACATATTCATTGATAATTATGATGCCACAAGACAACCTGTAGAGATACTCGATTTGTGGTGCAACATTCAACATTGAGCATATTACATGAACTAAACAACCAAATTAATACTGTCCCATCAACGTAACGCTGCCATAATTCTAATATAATCTAAAAAATCAGTGTCCGCCAAGGGTCAAACTAAAAAGAATCTTCTAATTGTTTTGCTTGGAGTGGGAGTCGAGAATGGGGTATCGACATCACAAATTACATGGGAGTGTATTTTAAGCCACTAATTTTCACTTTTTATCAGAGGTTCCAATATCTTTATTTTTTTTTTGGGCAAATCAACCTCAGCCACCAGTTAAATAAGTAACAAATGCTAACGGATATTAATGATGTTACTGGCAAATTCTAGTGGTCCCAATATCGCTTCTTATCAAAAGGAATATACTGGCAAATGTAACAAACAATAAATACCAAGATGGATTATGGTGGCTTCGGCTATTGCGACTTAGAAAGAATGTTGGACGGAACAGTGTCACTGATAACCTCGTTTGGATCGGTACCGTGTCAACTCAGACGGGGAAAGTTTACTCAGAACCGACAGGTGGGGGACTTTGTCCTGGCCAAAACATTGTAGGGGATCGGATCATGGGAATAACAAAGACAACGAGAGTTCGAGAAGGAAAAAAATGCATGTACGGTATACAAAATTCGGGACAGAGGTGTAGTATTTGTAAAAAGAATACAATAAAATAATCTGGCTATAATGAGAGGGTGAATACTATAAGTAAAATAAGTTTGTTTCTTTCTTTGGTACGAAATCGTATTAAAAAAATCTTACTATAAAAAATAATAATAGTTGAACGAACCAATAAAAGAAAATAGTAGTATGAAGAGATTATTGGTTGTAAAGGCCTGGTTATTTATTTCAAGATCCGTGACGATCACAATTTTTTTAAAATTTATTTCTCCTCTCTCAGTCATGCTAAGAAAATGCGGACTTTAGTCTCCATAATACGACGACTATCGAGGTCGAGACTGCATGAAACTTGAAGCTGTAGAAACGAACCAAACCGAAGCCGAAAACCACCCAAATTCGGGCACCTTGCTTATTTTAAAAAAATATATCCCAAGTCAAAAGTGGCTGCGGTCGAAAAAGTGAAGTGACGAAAATGACCTCCTAGTCTCTATCGACTGCTCAATGGAGCTTTTACATCCATCAAAGCTTGAAAAATTCCTTCCATGTCCTTTCCCGCGAAATATAATTATGTAGTTTTGAAAAATCCTTCAATTTTTCAAAAAATTTCTTTAAGATGATGAGAGTTCAATCTCATATCAACTAAATTAAATAAAAAACTTAGGTTTATAAGAGGATTTGGTACTACCATTCATTAGCTTAGGCTTTTATATGGAAATGGGCTCGGGACTCTTATAGACTCACATAAAAAATTTAATATGATATCAGAGTGGATTGATCATGAACTCACACCCAACCAGGCCTAAGTGTGGATTTCGTGGCCCGTAAGCCTAAAACTGGAAGAAAAATGCTCGACTTACGTTTAGCTGTTAATCCTGAGTGAGAAATAGAGAATTACATAATATTATTTTACTTATGCCGTATTGAAATAATCTCTCTAAGTTACTTTTTTACGACTCAACTATTTATAGATTTCATTTAAACTTTTCTATTTCTTTAGTGGATCTGCCCCTAAATAGAGAATTGGATCACTTTTCAATATTTAGTAATAAATTTGTTTTAAATTTAGACTAAATTTCGATCTGTATTACTCACGGAATTATCCATTAAATAATTGATTATAAATTCTTACTTTTGACAATTGAGTATTATTTTTTTATGGATGATTAATTTTTAAAGAATATATAATAAGTAAATAAATAAAATATATAAGTAGAAATAAAAAATTAGAGAGCGGTTATAACATTATTTGATAGTTATAGTTACATAAGAAGTTTTACCACTTTATTTCCATTTGTCTTTTTTTAGTGATTAAAAACATATTTAGCAAGGGTATTTTGGGTAGTTCAAATGTGGGACAAACTAATCTCACTTTTTTCATATAATAATAGGAGACAATTGTACCTGTAACAACAAAGTTTGACAAAAAAGGGAGAGCCTTTATCGTTGAGCAACTAAGGACAACTAGCAATGCACTTGTGGTCAGTCCACTGGCAAATTTTTCAAGTACTGAATAAATAAATTTATCAACAAGAATTCCTGATCCACATGCACCTATTCAAGATGTGAAGCAGTGTTAACATGAGTTGACCGAAGTTAAGTAAGGTATGGTTTCGAGTTTTATGAATGGAGAAAATTTATAATGCGAGAATTTATCTTGAATGGGCCAATCAAGCTCGATTCTGGATGAGTTTAGATCTAATAGAGTTTATATGTACAGAAAGAAGATGTGATGCAGTGAGTGAAGCATAGAAATTGCACTCCGAGTTACCATGCTCATAGTCATAGCCAGGAACAAATTCAGAAAATCCGTTTAGGGTACGAATTAAGAAAATTAAATTAAAAATCAGATAAAATTAAATTAAATATGTGTAGTATATATTTTTCTGTCTGCGCCCCCAAATCCATCCTTGATCGCAGCGTTAGTCGGGTTCATCTGGTTCTTCTCAAATTCCATAGTCCACACAAGGTAGGGTTACCTGTAAATTCAAAGAAAGCTTTTAGTCAACTTAGATCCACGATGCCTCTGCTACTGGAATAAAAGCGTTTGGTGATCCCATCACTGTGTGAATTTATGGAACGAGGAATTGCTTATTTTCTTCGCTACCGTTTCCAACGGATTAATTGCTCCAGACTTTGAATGAATGCAATAGAATTAATAGTAGGAATTTTTGGAGGTACAGTAACTTGATCGTTCAATAGATTAATCAAATAGTTTACTATCAATAATTTAAATTAAAAAATTTAATATCTTATAATTATTTTTTCTAGTTAATAATCCAGAAATTACAACTTAAAACTTGCCTTTACAATAAGCCAAGTCTAAATTACATGTTTAGTGGGGTTAAGCTCTAATCCGTAGAATTCGAGAAAAATTCATAAATTGTCTATATAAGTTATATTTACTTTTATTAAATTATTATATTTCGCTCTCATTAAACTCGTCATCATAATTTTTTTAATTGAATTTTGTTCTCTAGAATGAGATTTTTACATCTGTCACTACTTATATAACTATTAAAAAGAAAAAGCTTAGTCTCTCTATGTACTCGGTCCCCTACCATGCAACTTGGCTATTTTTCATTTAATTCTTCTTGGGATTATTGGAGGTCTCTGCTGTCGCCTAACTTTCGATCCCATCAATGACACGGCCGCCAGCTCGTCCATCTCAGCCAAACGAGTGTCCCCCGAGGCCTCCCCCTTGGAAAATTTACCACTGATGGTGACTTCTGTTGACTATGAAGGTTTCCACTTTGAAACTGGGGAATTATTTGCAGGGTTTCCACGCCTCAGTGTAACATAGGTTTATTGTACAGTGGTACAAGAATAGGGTAAATAATCAGCAGCGTATGAATTCGAATTAATTTAATTTGAACTAGCTAATATTATTAGGATAGTAAAATTTTAAAACTTTTTTTCATTCTCAAATTTTAAATTTAAGATTTTATTTAAGAAGAAAACGTGACATACTATTTCAACCTATTTACTTTGGTCATCCATTATTTTTTTGTTTTTGCCGATGGCTTCAAAACCTTTGCTATCCAAATAGGGAGCAATCGACTAGAACTTGTTTCCCTTGCATGCATCTTCTTCTCTGCTGTGAAGCAGAAAGCATCACAAAACCTCCTCTGAACTCCAATGGAGCTTTGGCTTCTGCGCAGAATTTGGGATTTTTCTTTTATGGTCTGGTCCATCTCTTCTCTTCTTTTCTCATACTCGGTGGCTGTGCTTGGCGCAAATCAAATTCCTGGGAACGATACCGACCGGCTGGCTCTATTGGAATTCAAGTCTGCAACAGTAGACCCCCTCGGTGTTCTAGACTCGTGGAACACCACCAACCATTTCTGCCAGTGGTATGGAGTTACGTGCGGTCAAAGGCACCAGAGAGTCACCGCCTTGAACCTGCAATCACATAAACTAGGAGGAATTGTATCTTCGAGTATTGGTAACCTCACATTCCTGAGGGCGCTTAATCTGCGGAACAACAGCCTCTACTCAAGGATTCCTCCCGAAGTTGCTCGTCTGTCAAGACTACGAGAGTTTCGCCTCAATAACAACTCGTTGGATGGACCTATTCCTCCAGGTCTGTCTTTGTGCTCCAATCTAGTAACTGTTGATATTAGTAACAACAGGCTTGAAGGTAACTTACCTGCAGATTTTAGCTCCTTGTCCAAGCTCAAAGAACTTATAGTCAACCTAAATAGTTTGACCGGGTCGATCCCCATTTCTTATGGAAACTTGTCATCTCTTGAGGTTCTGATAACAACACAAAATGAACTTGGTGGCACGATCCCGGCCTCTTTTGGAAGAATGCGGAACCTTAAGGTTCTTGCTCTAGGTGGGAACAATTTTGTTGAAGCCATTCCTTCATCGATATTCAATATCTCATCCCTTGAAGTTCTTGATGTGACCAACAACCAGCTTGTGGGGAGTCTAATGCCAGAGCTGGGTTTCACGCTTCCAGCTCTCCGAATTCTTTTGTTGAGTGAAAACCATTTCACCGGACCCATTCCCATATCATTATCAAACCTGTCAAATCTCTTTAGCTTTCAGATCATTTCAAATAATTTCACCGGAGAGGTTCCATCCTTCCAGAAGATGAATGGGCTCCTTTGGGTCAACATTGGTGAGAATCATTTTGGAGGTCGGCAAGCTGATGACCTTAACTTCCTCTGCTCATTGACAAACTCCACAATACTGATGGTACTGAACACTGGGGGCAACAATTTCAGAGGAAATATACCCCAGTGCATCTCTAACTTGTCAATAACCCTCAGGAGGTTTTCGTTTGCTGAGAACATGATATCCGGAGGCTTACCAAGTGGCATTGGCAATATCATCAATTTGGAGAATTTTTTTGTAGGAGGCAACCGCATTTCAGGTACCATTCCTTCTGAAATAGGATATCTCTACAAACTCAAGCAATTGCATCTAGGGACGAATGAATTCTCTGGACAAATTCCACAAACCATCGGTAATTTATCGATGTTGACCCACTTGTCCATACGGACCAATAGTCTTCAAGGAATGATACCTTTGTCTCTAAGCAACTGTCAAGACTTGCTACTTTTGGACCTTGCAAGTAACAGTCTCACTGGGACAATACCCCCTGAAATTATGGGCATCTCTTCTTTGTCGATGTATTTGGACTTCTCCTACAATAACTTGACAGGCAATCTTCCCATGGAAGTTGGGAATTTGAAAAATTTGGGTATACTAGCTCTTCACAGCAACAGAATCTCTGGAGAAATTCCAAGTAGTCTTGGTAGTTGCATGAGTCTGGAGCTTCTATATGTGCAGGACAACCTTTTTGAAGGCTCGATCCCTTCAACATTGAGATCTTTAAAGGGGATTCGAGAGTTGAACTTATCAAACAATAGGTTATCCGGAGAAATTCCAGAATTTCTTGAGAGCCTAAATCTGACGAGTTTAGGTCTTGCTTACAACGAATTTGAGGGTACCCTACCGACCGGAGGAGTTTTCAGAAATGCAAGTGCCACCTCTATCATTGGAAATAAGAACCTTTGTGGTGGCATGCCTGAATTTGGGCTGCCTCAATGCGCCACTAGAGAACAGAGGAGGGAAGGGGCCAAGAATTCAATGAGAAAAATAATTATTTGCTCAATTTCAGGGCTTCTAGGACTACTCTTTGTTCTCTCCCTTCTGTATATTTTTTATTACAGAAAAAAGAGTAAAACAGTTTCCTCAGAGTTCTCCAGGGATGGGCTTTTGAAGGTTTCGTACCAGGACCTATTGAGAGCAACCAATGGTTTCTCCTCGGGTAATTTGATAGGCTCAGGTAGTTTTGGATCGGTTTTCTACGGTATACTTGACTGGAATCAAACAGTTGTTGCTATAAAAGTTCTTAACCTGATGCGGTCAGGAGCAGCCAAGAGCTTCGTTGCAGAATGTGAGGCCTTGAGAAACATCAGGCACCGGAATCTCGTGAAGATAATCACTGCATGCTCCAGCACTGATTACCAGGGCAATGATTTCAAGGCCCTGATATATGAATTCATGGTGAATGGGAACTTGGACGGATGGCTACATCCAGTGGTCAAGATGAATGGGATGGAGGAAGAGGCACCGAGGCAATTACTTCTTCTCCAGAGAGTGAACATTGCCATAGATGTTGCTTGTGCTTTAGATTATCTCCATAACCAATGTGAGACGCCCATGGTCCACTGTGACCTAAAGCCAAGCAATGTTCTACTAGACGATGAAATGACTGCGCATGTAGGCGATTTTGGATTGGTTCGGTTCCTGCCAGAAGCCACAAAGGAGCTAGTTGCTGAAACATCGAGCTCAATTGGAGTTAAAGGATCCTTCGGCTATATTGCTCCTGGTAATTATTGGCACTTTGATTTATTTATGCTCATTGCCTCCTTTTACTGAGAAAGTCTTCATTGCAGCCATTGCACCACATGAGATTGGTGATCTAGTATTCCTACAGAAAGGAAAGTATCGGTACTTTATGATATCGTAAAAGTTCACTCATTTAGAAATCGTCATCTGTCTTTATCGTTTAATAAATTAGAAATACCACGTCAACCATGCAACCGATACAGTCCTCACCAAAGACTTTCTCCCTTTTACTATGCTGCTCAGTGCTAAATGTCCCATGAAATTCTTATCTGTTATACATCATATTTATTTGCAAAAACACAGCATAGTATGTCTGACAAATGAAGTCTGTCTGTTGAATGGTTATGCAGAATATGGAGCCGAAGGAGAAGTTTCGATTCAGTGGGATGTCTACAGCTATGGGATCCTTGTACTGGAAATGTTCACAGGGAAGAGGCCAACCGATGAGATCTTCACGGCTGGATTGAACCTTCGTTCCTTTGCCAAGGCAGCTTTGCCTGATCAAGTTTCTCAGGTTGTTGATCCATTCCTGCTTCAAGAATTTCAAGACAAGGAGTGCAGCTCGAACGACATGATAGCAGGGAGGCATAGTAACAGACTTCGCAAGATTTGGGAAAGCATGGTCTCGATCATCACTCTAGGCGTTGTTTGCTCTGAAGAGTCACCGAGAGATCGTATGAATGCTGCTGATGTTGTAGCTGCATTTCGAGTGATTCAGAAGGAGCTTCTTCAAATTGTCACCCGAAAAGATTGAAAGGTAAACTGCTTTCAGGAAGGGATCCTTGTATTGAAAAAGAGATATATTATAAATGGACATCTCATTAAGGCCTGCAGTTGTTTAGGCGTGAAGAACTGCTCGGGATACTCGAAAGCCTCGTAATAGCTCCAATATGAGAGCCCAGACGTAGAAGAGTAAGTGCAGATTCCTGTTTGTCGCTGATCATAGGGTGTCTGTTTTTGTGGTACACTTCCATGGTGCTACTCCAATGTGTGCTGTTTGCCTTTAAAATAATGCTAGTAATTCTAATCTGATTATCTTTCCCATAGTTATAAATTAAAGTTTTCCATAATTGAAACCGAAATTTGAGAACGGATAACAACTAAATTCTCACTTTTCATTTCCATTTTTTAATTTAACTTTTAATGAAAGGTATAATATGTGTTTATATGCATAATTTAGATAATTACCTATTGTATAATAAAAAGAGGAAATATTTCAAATAAATGAAGAACAAATATGGTTAAAAAGATAGTAAAAAAGCTAAAGGGTTAGAAACAAAAATAATTAACTAACAAAAATTTAAGGGTAAATTACCTGAAAAACCTAAATTTTCTAAAAAAATCTCAGTTTGATTCAGAGTATTGTTTTGTAATATAATAATGCACGAGTTTCCAGTTACCTATTACATGATAAAAAGAGGAAATATTTTGAATAAATGAAGAACAAATATGGTTAAAAAGATAGTGAAAAGGCTAAAGGGTTAGAAACAAAAATTTAACTAACAAAAATTTAAGGGTAAATTACCTGAAAAACCTAAATTTTCTAAAAAAATCTCAGTTTTATTCAAAGTTTTGTTTTGTAATACAATAATGCATGAGTTCGTTTACTTGCGCGGATTGAATGATTGTTAAGCAGTACCTGCAAATGCGCACGTGACAACACTTACCCTATGCCACAAGAAAAAGTTTCAAAAAAAAAAATTGAAAAGAAAATTTTTAAAAACTACAAAAATTAAAAATTAAAAATTTTAATAAAAATACATTAAAAACTTAAAAGTGCCAAAAATTCAGAATTAAGTACATAGTATCACTTATCACATATAATATTAGCAAAAAATATTCATAAAAAAATATTAGCAAAAACTGAAACTAAATCAATGATGGAAAGGAAAAATTTTTAATATGAAAATTTTCAAAACATAAAAACTGTCAAATAATTCTAAAAATTAAATAATGTATAAAAATATGACATTTTAACTTAACTAGCATAAATTTGATAAAATAACGTGCATCTTAAGTTAAAATAGGTAGTAATAACATAATGAAGCACATATCTAACTCAATCCCAGAACAAATCATTTGCTCTTCCTCGAGTGAAGATAATAAAAAAACCAAAGTTAAAGTCAAGAAGCATTTACAGGAAGGACAACACTTTTAGCATCAATTATTTATGAAAATAGATATCCCTTGAAGTTCTAGGCGTGGCCTATCCCTCCCTGCTATGCCATCAATTCAACCGTACCTCACCTTCCATGCAAATATATAGCTCAAGCGTTATTAATTTAAGCCCAGGCAGCACGTGAAATCATCATCATCTAAGTTCAAATAATCATTACAAGTAAGCATACAGACGAGTCTAGTAATCAAGCGGAAGTGAAATATTCACTCTGAACATATTTTGAATTTTCCTTTCCATCTTTGCATTCGTTACGCCTTTCTACTAATAAATTGTTCCTAACTAAAACGAGTCCTAATAAGAAAATCCGAGGCAAGTATGCAATATTTTCCTACTCGCACTTTGTGTTTTTGCCAGCAACTAATTCTCCTAAACTGAAGCCCATTGCCCATGTGCCCCAGTCAATTTTCCTTTTCTTTCCCCCCACCGATTGCTACAACAGTCTCTTTGACCTCCGCGAGCGGCACTAGCATCAACCCGTTCATCCATGCAGAGAGCCACCTGTTGTACAAATGGCCAAAACCTCCACTAAACAGCGTCTCCTCTACCCCACATTCTCCTCGTGCACAACCTCTACTCTTCAACTCTCTCCGTCCTCAATAACCATAGTAGGAACTTCTCAAAATCGATTTCTCTTCCCGATTGACCGGCCCTAGCAAATCGTTTTTGGGTTATCCCTCTAATTTGGAGGATGATTTGGGCTTAATTTATTTGGGTTGGCTAATTGGGCTTTAATTAATGTTTTAAGGGCGGCACATGGATTATCTTCTTTGAGAGATTTTAATCCACAAAGAAAAGAATAAAAAGAGCAACAATTCGGGTTGTTTGAAACGACCAAAATACACAGTAGTGAGTGACAGTTGTGGGCAGCAGATCAACGATAGAAAATAGTGAGTGATCGAAGGAAAATCACAGTAAAATTCATTCAGCAAAACAGGAAAAAAATATAGCAGTTTTTTCGGGCCCGCAGTGCAAGATCAAACCTCGTACGGAGGGGCAAACGAACCCTCATTAGGACGAAATTTTGATAGTAGCGTCATGACTCTTGGGCCAAATTCTAAAAGGTGGGAATCAAATTTGGAGGTTTGTAAGTGCAGTTTTTAGTCAGGTCAGTGAAACAGTTTTTTGGGATGACAAATTGTGCTGATCCAAGATTCTTGATTTAAGGGTTAGTCCAAGATTGTTCTCTTGAGGAAAAACTATGTAATCTCCATCGATATGGTGAAAAGTTGATTTAGTCCGGTGCGGTGGTTTTCCCCACATTGGGGATTTCACGTAAAATTTTTGGTGCCCATTTTGATTGTTATTTTCATTGTTCAATCTTATATCAATTGCACAAGAAGGGAAAGGTTTTATTTGCTATGTTTCAATTAATCGGATTCACATTTTCCCAACAAGTGGTACCAGAGCGCAGGTTCATAAAAGGAGGATTTTTTTAGCGTTTTCAAGATGGAAGAGTCTACCGAGATGATATTCAAGTTAAATGCTTCCAATTACAATATCTGGGAGTCACATATGGTAGATCTCCTATTTTGCAAGGACTTTTATGATCCCATCGAAAGACATTCTTCAAGACCAATGGACAAGGATGATAAGGCATGGAAGCATATGAACTGGAAGACTATTGGATTGATTCGACAATGGATGGGTAATAGTGTCTATCATCACGTTATGCAGGAGACCAATGTTGAAGCACTCTAGGACAAATTGATGAGTCTTTATACAAGGAAAACTTAGCATAATAAGGCATTTCTCATGAAGAAACTTGTCCATCTTCACTACAAAGACGAAGGCAACATGGTTGAGCACATGAGCGACTTCTAGGACTTAGTCAACTGACTAACAAACTTGGAGATAATATTTCCTTATGAGTTGCTGGCTTGTCTACTATTGGAAACTCTACATGACAATTAGGATACATTGGTGTTAGCATTGAGCAACTTCGCACCTGATGGAAAATTGTCGATGGCCACAGTTAGAGAGAGCCTGTTTAATGAAGAAACTAAGAGATGCCATGACATCTTTACTAAGCTCGAGATTCTTATCATTGAGCAACTGAGGGAGAAGTAAGAGCAAGAAGCCCTACTTCAAATGTGGCAAGTCAGGTGATAGATCGATGGGTAGATCGAAATTGAGGTCCAGAAAGGAATTCGCTTTCATTGTGGCAAGCCAAGACATTTTAAAAAGGAGTGCAAGGTCCTGAAAAAAAGACAAGAATGAGACTAGTGAAAGGAGTAGAAGAAGGCATTGCAATAATGGCATCTGACGAATAGACCAACATTGAACGTGATGAAGCCTATCTGAATCTCACAAGTCGTGACTCTACTTGGGTAGTAGATACATTGCCTCATTTCATATTAATCCTCATGAAGAATTTTTCTCATCTTATACTGCTGGAGATTATAGTTATGTGAAGATGCGTAATTGTCAGTCTTACAATATCATGGGCATAAGTGACATTTGTTTGGAAATCGAGCTTGGCTACGAACTAATTTTGAATAGGGTTAGGCATGATCTTGATGTTTGCCTTGAACTAATCTCCACAGGCCAGCTTAATGATGAATGCTACGATAATGATTTCAGTAGCGGGAAGTGGAATCTCTCTAAGGGCTCCTTGATTGTGGCATAGGGGCAAAAGATTGACACCCTATATAGAATCTGTGCAAAGTTCAGTTCAAGTTAAGTTAATATTGTTGGAGACCCTTCTATCGAGCCTTGGCATAGGAGGCTTACACATATCAATGAGAATATTCTCACTAAGAAACCGTCTTTACTTGTCATAGGTACACACTTGAACATTTGTGACTACTGCTTAGACGATAAACAAAAGAGAGTTTCCTTTCTTAGAAATTATCCCTCCAAATGTGATGACATTCTTGATCTTGTGCATATTGATGTTTATTTCATGTTCGATAGATGTATTGGTGGCGCTCTTATTTTGCCACTTTCATAGATGATCACTCCAAAAAAGTATGGGCTTATCCTATGAAGTTAAAAGATTAGTTGGTTGAAATATTGAAGAAATCCCCCGTGACAATGGAAAGGGAAACCAACATGAAACTAAAGTGTATAAGATCAAATAATGGTGGTGAATATGGGGGATTGTTGATATAGTGATTTGTATAAGTTATGCACCCATTCCCGACTTAGATACTCGTATCTTAGACCACTTTTCATGCATTTTGCAATTAATTGCATAACATTTTATGTCGGGAGTCAAATGATGTGTTTGAGAATTCTAGAAATGAAGAAAAGATACTACCAAGAATTGTTTGATATATAGAGAACAGAAAAGAGATATGTGGAAAGATGAAGAATAGCTTGTTCGATGATTCTATGTTCGATGCAATAAATTCACAAGGAATTTTCTCATATTCCCATCATGAGAAATATGGAAGATAAGATATCATCGAAAGGCTTGTCGAGTCAAGATTTCAACGCAGCAAACGTATCATAAATCGGACCTTAAACGAGGAAGTTATGGCCTAAGAAAGGAAATTGCGTGCAGAATAGAATTCAATAAATCGCGGTCTGTAGACTGCGGTCTACAGAGAAATTTCAAGGAGAAGACTTAGACCATGGTCTATTGAGCAAATTTGTTGGGACCCACAACTCTCTATCCCACACTAATCAAACCAATATTAGAGGAAGGGTAATTGCTTTATATATAGTGGCGTACCCCTGCAAGTGAAGAGAGATATAGAATTCGGAGAGAAGAAGGAGCGCAACGGTCGTGGAATAGAAAGAAAGGACTACACAGACAAGTTGTAAAGTTAGGATCGAGAGATTTGACTTCACCAACCAGAGTTGTTTCTATCCCTTTTCTTCTGATTTTCATAATGTTGTCTTCTCTTCCAACTCTTGTATTTCATTCTAGTATGTTGGACTAAACCCCTAAATTCCTAGGGGAATCAATGAAACCTTTTCAATGTTTTAAGTAAAGACTTTCTTTCATATGTATGATTCTGTTGAGGTACACCTCCTTGGTGTTATTTATAGCAATTTCATACTTCATGCTGTTTTTTTTTTATTGGCCACTGATGGGAATGATCTTGAAATAGAGAGGAGCCTTGAGAGGGGGAATCGAAGTCATGTTAGAAATTGCATAATCTAGGTTAACTTATACCGAGAGGTGAGGTTATTCGTGCAAGCACATCGAGAGCTGGTGAGCACCCTAGATAGCCAATTAGGATTGGATCAATTAACCTTTCAATATTAATCACGTAGAGATAGAGTAGATTAGTGTCTTCCGCTTAGGTACATTCGCATGATATCGAGAGGTGTGACGATGGAAGTAGGGAAACCCTAGAACCCTAGGTTAATAATATGACAAAATTAATTGTGTGACAGAAGGATTTTTGCTTAAGACTAGAATTGGGGAAGTTGTGAACCTTAGGAGTTTCATTAATTAAATCTTGTCTACTTAGTTTCTGTCTTTTTAATTACTTGCACTATACTCAACTTATTCGATTTACTTGGCTTGGAATTGGTTGTGCTAATTTTAGTGATTAGTATGAGAGTCTTCCTGGGAACGATACTCCACTCACTCTCTATTATCTGTCGGCGATACATATACTTGCGGACATTCTGTCAAATGAGCAACAAGGATATTTTGAGGACTATTGCAAGAGTCATGGTATCAAACTTGAGAAAACAGTACCGAAGACACCACAACAAAATGGGATCGTAGAGAGGATGAACCACACAATCATTTAGAAAGTTCATTGCATACTTTCTCATGCAAAGCTACCAAAGTCCTTTAGGGGTGAGGCAATGATAACAATGGTTAATCTCATTAATCTTTCTCTATTAGTTCCTCTTGATGGAGATGTATCTGAACGAGTATGGAGTGACAAAGAGGTATCCTACAAGCACCTAAGAGTCTTTGGGTTCAAAGCGTCAGTTCACATTCCACGAGATGGGAGATCTAAACTTGATGGCCAAGCAAAATAGTATATCTTCATGGGTTATGGACATGAAGGCTTCGTGTACAGGCTGTGGGATCTAGTTAATAGGAAGATCAGAAGCAGAGATGTTGTGTTCTTCGAGGACAAGACAATTGATGTCATAAAAAGGTCTGAGAAGATCAAAGATGGTAATTTTGATGAGATTAGGATGTCGTTGAATTTGAAACATAGAGTAGAAGAGGTGCCAATACAACTTGAAGAGGAAGTAGACAATGACCATGTTCTCATTGCAAATAATACTAAAAATAGCCTCAGACAATAGCTATAATTAAAGCCAACTGAGAATGCACCAAGGAGATATACTAGACTAAGGTAGCTTCTACGAGATATCTACCTCATGGTATATATTACTGACTGATCGAGAAGAACTCAAGTACTATGCTGAAACTATGTTGAATAAGTACAAAGAGCAGTGGGCAATTTAATGTATGCCATCATTTGCACCAGATAAGACATTGCTTATTCTGTTGGCGTGGTAAGTCATTTTCTCTCTAATTAGAGAAAAGAGCATTGAAATGTTGTCAAGTGGATCTTGAGATATCTTTGAAGAACTTCCAAGCGCGTTTATGCTTTGGTGTTACAAGTCGGAGTTGGTGGACTACTTGGATGCGGATATGACTGGTGATATTGGTAGTCGCAAATCTACCTTTGAATATATGATGAGTTTCGCAGGTGGAGCTGACATGATAACCAAACCTCTAATTAAGGAGAAACTCGACGTGTGCTAAAGTATAGCTGGTATGGTCGAAGAAGGGTTTGTTGAGCCATCAGTGTATCTTCATGGGTTACAGGCATGAAGGCTTCGGGTACAAGCTGTGGGATTCGATCAACAGGAAGATCATCAAATGTCATAAAAAGGTCTGAGGAGATCAAAGATGGCAATTTTGATGAGATTAGGATGTCTGTTGAATCTGAACATAGAGTAGAAGAGGTGCAAACAGAACATGAGGATGAAGTAGACAATGACCATGTTCCCATTGGAAATAATACTAAAAATAGTCTCAGTTAGCAATTACAATTAGAGCCAGCTGAGAATGCACCAAGGAGCTTTACTCTTAGAATAAGGTAGCTTCTTTGAGATATCTGCTTCATGTTATATGTTACTGACTGACAGAGAAGAACTCAAGTACTATGCTAAAACTATGCCACATAAGTACAAAGAGTAGTGGGCAATTTAATGTAAGCCATCATTTGCACCAGATAAGACATTGCTCATTCTATTGGCATAGGAAGTTGTTTTCTGTCTAATCCAAGAAAAGAGCACTGAAATGTTGACAAGTGGATCTTGAGATGTCTTAGAGGAATTTCCCAACCTTTGGTGTTGACAA
This sequence comes from Lagerstroemia speciosa, assembly GCA_037672795.1. Lineage (NCBI taxonomy): Eukaryota > Viridiplantae > Streptophyta > Magnoliopsida > Myrtales > Lythraceae > Lagerstroemia > Lagerstroemia speciosa. The sequence continues at coordinate 6,685,939 of CM075307.1, forward strand.
GCCGGAGTTGGTGGGCTACTCGGATGCGGATATGACTAGTGATATTGACAGTCGCAAATCTACCTTTGAATGTATGATGAGTTTTGTAGATGGAGTTGACATGATGACTAAACCTCTAAGGACAAGCTCGATGTGTGCTGAAGTATAGCTAGTATGGTCGAAGACTCCAAATAGTTGGGAGGGGGAGTTTGTTGAGTTATCCCTCCAATTTGGCATATGTTTTGGGATCGATTGATTCGAATCAACTAATGTGGACTTTAATTATTGCTTTAAGGGCGGCCAATGAGTTATCTTCTTTGATGGCTGTTGTTATTATAATTTGTATGATTTATTTATCCATTCCCAATCTAGATTCTTGGGTTTTAGGCTACTTCCATATATTTAGAGGTTAATTGTACATCTTTTCATTCTTGGGATTTAATTATTGTAAATGATAGTTTTCAGAACCCTACATGTGAATTACGTATTGCTGTGAGTCATTTAATGTGCAGGAAATGGAAAGAAGATGTGTAGAAAGATGAAGATATGGCTTGCACAAGGATTCAACGTTTGATGCAGCAATTTTAAGAGGAAATTTCTCATATTACCTTTATGAGAACTATGGCAAATAACATATCATTGGAAAACTTGTCAAGTCAAAATTCTAACACATCAAACAGATCACAAACTAGAACTGAATGAGGAAATTATGATCAAAGAGAGGAAACTACATGTAGACTAGAGAGACTGCGGTCCATAGATTGCAGCCTACAAAGAACTCCTCGAAACAGAGGAAGTGGACCATGGTCTACAAAGAGATCAAACAAAAAGGGACATATAACATGTTCTATAGACCGTGGTCTACTAAGTGACACACGAGCGATACGCGGTTTGAAAATAGGAAACTGTCCATTCTTGATCCCAACGACTTGGGCAAGCTTCTAGAAGTATTTCCATATATATTTTAGTAATTAATGGTCTGAAAATAAAGAGGTAAGTGGTCAAAGATTTGGAATATTTGGCTGCAAATTTTTAAGGAAAAATTTGAAGATGGAATCTATCTCAATAGATTCTATCTCCCTCGTGATATAAAGGGGATCACATCAACAGCCTAGGGGAGATCTTCTGCACTTTATTTAGTATATTTTGGTCTAGTTCAAGAGCGAAGAAAGGCAGCAACCTGGAGCAAGAAGGGGGGCCATGCTTAAAGATCGTGGAGGCATCATCGATAGATTTGACTCCACCACTATCTAGAGTTCCTTTTCTCCCTTTCCTTCTTGTTTTCATGATGTTGTCTTCATGATGTTGTCTTCTCTTCCAACTCTTATATTTTCTTTTATTATGTTGAACTAAATCCCTCGATTCCTAGGGAGATCAATGGAACTTATTTTGATGTCTTGAGTAAAGTTCTTTCTCTAATGTATATAATTCTATCGAGGTATGCCTCCTAGGTTTTATTTATGTGTATTTCATTCTTCATACTTCCTTTTGGCTTGATCACTCATGAGAATGATCTTGAGATGGAGAAGAGCCTCGGGAGAGGGAATTAAAGTCACGCTAGAAATTGTATAGTCTAGGTTAAGTTATACTGGTTGGTGAAATTATTTGTGCCAGCTCATCGGGAGATGGTGAGCACCCTAGATAGCTAATTAGGGTCGGTTTAGTTGGCCCTTCAACACTAATCGCCTATAGATAGAGTGGAGTAGTGTCTTTCGCTTGGGTATACCCTTGTGACATCGGGAGGTACGTAAGGAAGTGGTGGGGGAACGCTTGAACCCTAGGATAACATGATAGAGTTAAATTGCATGAGAGAAAGACGTTGCTTAAGACTAGAATAGGTGAAGTTGTGAATCATAGGAGCTTTTTAATTGATTGATTCTCATTTTCCAATTTACTTTATACTTCCATTATTCGATTGACTTGTCTTGGATACAATCTTGTCAATTTTGTGCTTAGTAGTAGATTGAAACGAGTCATCATGGGAATGATACTCTATTCATCCTTTATTACTTGTTTGTGATACGTGTACTTGTGTGCACTCTCTTATTTATGCAACAATGACCAAAATACACAGTAGCGAGTGATAGCTATGGGTGGTGGATGATTAATAGAAAACTATAGGTGATTGAAGGAAAATCACAGCAAATTTGTTTTACAAAATAGGGGAAAAACAAAGCAATTTTTTTGGGCGCACAGTGCAAGATTAAATCTCGAATGAGGGGCAAATGAACTCAATTGAGACAAATTTTGATAGTAGACTCACAACTACTGGGGCTAAATTTTGAATGTTGGAGACCAAATTTGGAGGTCTATAAGTGTTGTATTCAGTCAGTGAACAATTTTTTGGGGTAATAAATTATGGTGATCCAAGGGAGTGATTCATGATTTGAGGGTTAATCCAAGATTGTTATCTTGGAAAAAACTATGTAATCTTCGTTGATACTGTGGAAAGTTGATTTGGTTTGGTGTCATAGTTTTTCCCAACATTAGGGTTTCCACGTTAAATTTTTGCTGTTTGTTTTGGGGGTAAAGCATTAATGGTACAAAAATTTGACTGATATTATAATACAGTAAAAAAATCTTTAAAACGTTACAGAATGATATAAAATATTTAAAAAGCTGACAGTGATAGTGCAATTGTTAATTAACCACTAACACTGTTAGTATTTATTGACTTGGCGCCTAGGGACTGCTAACATGGTGCCCAGGGGCTGCTAACATGGTGCCTACGTGGCTGCTAAGTTAGAAAATTGAATAACATAACAATAAAAACCTTAGAAAAAAGCACCAATGGTATACAAAGTTTGGATAATATTATAATATGATACAATATCATCAAAATGTTATAAAATTATACAAAATATTTAAAGTTGTATTATTATTTTATTTATTGAAAATTCTAAAGTTGCCAATGGCAAATTATCACTAATATCATTGCCACTATTATATATATGATATTTAAGATAATAATTATAAGAATAATTATTCCAGTGATTGTCATCAGTAACTTGTGTTCGACGATCTACAAAATGCATATGTCAGCAAATTTAAAAAAAATCTAATCTAAGAAAATACTATCTAAAAATTGAGATTTGAACTTTCAAGTCCTAATAATAAAAACGCACTCGATACTTTGTTCATGTTTCTACCCTCTCCCTCATCGGTGACTATGTGGTATTTATGAGTAGTTACTATGATGGCCTTAGTCTCTGTACTCTGTAAGACATGTTGAGATGAAGAAGACTGTTGTAAAGTCGATTGGTGATAATTACAACACATGAGAGTATGGGGGAAAAGGAGAGATGGATGGGTTCAAGATTTTATTTGTAAAAAAAAAGAATAATAAAACATTAAAAGTTTATATCATACTGTAACATTTTGAAAATTTTGTACCTTATTGTAACAGCAATCATACTTTTTGTACTATTGATGCTCATTTCTTAAGGTTTTTATTGTCATGTCACTCAATCTTCCAAGCCAGCATTAGGAGCCACGTACGTACTACGTCAGTAGCTGTTAATGGTGTTAGCAAACAATTAATGGTCTGTACTATCAATGTCAATTTTTCAAAAATTTTGTACCACTCTGTAACTATTTAAAGATTTTGTACCATATTGTAGTATTAGTCGAATCTTTTGTACCATTGATGCTTTTTTCCCTATCTGTTTTGATTGTTATTTTCATTGTTCGATCCTATCTCGATTGCAATAGAAGGAACATGTTTTATTTGCCGAGTTATCAATTAATTAGACTCATGGTTTTCCAACAAGATGTTCTTGAAATTGCTTAATGTGCTAGCCATCTCTACTTGGCAATTGTCGATCACATATTCTGGCCCAACTGTCGTGTGTTCAGGGAAAGTCCAGTGTTCCATAAGAAAGAACGAGCTTATTCACAGATAGTCTCTCTATTTGTATGAAAAATGCTACTCTCGAGGTTCAACACAACAAGATTTTCGAAGTACTTATTTTGTTCTGTATTCTGTATGCTTGAGCTTGAGTTCTCTTCGTTCTTTGCCCTTTTCCCAGTGAACAAATAGACAATTGCGTTCTTAGATAAAAGCATGTGGTGCAAATTATTATTGTATTCATTGTTATATCTAAATTTGGTTTAGATTTTATGTCTTCTTTTCCTCAGCTGAACAGGACGGCTCTACAATCTCCAGCATCACCACCGCTGATGATATGTATTAACCCCCATTTCAGTTCGGTTATTGAGGAATTGATTCACATATCAGCATTCAACCACTAAGATAGGATGGATCCACAAACTACATATTTGTGCTTATACAAAGAACAAAACCAACCAAAGATTGCAAAGCAAATGGGCATATTGAACTGCTTTTTACAGCAAAAATTATACTGCAAAGCATTTGCCAAACTATAATCTTATATAGTTGCCTCTATTTCTTTCATCTTCTGACAAAGATGTGGTAAGTTGTGGACAGTCTTCTGAACCAAATAAGCAGTCCAGTAATTAATAATTGTTCTTGCATAAGCATGAAAATGGCATATTTACTTGTGGAAGTTGACTTGCTTCGTAATCGGGACCTTCAGCGAGAGAAGTCGAGGTCAGAAGCAGAAGCAAATTAGAAACTTTAGAATGGTGAGGAATAAGCAGAGTGCAAGTTCTACTGTGCTTAATATCCTTTTTGGTTGAGTTTCTTGTGTTTCATCTTCAATATTTTTCTTATGAGTTTATCATAGTGTTTCACTCTCTCTTTTAGGTGTTACTTATTCAAGAGAAGCTTGCTGTATGGTTCAAGTCCGAGCAGCAGCGGTCAAAAGCTGCCCAAATGTCAGTAGCATTGGCCGAGATTCAAGAATGAGGTTAAAGAATCTGTTATACAATTGATAGTACAGCAACTGTTCATTTTTTGTTCAGGAAGTGAATAATTATATTACAGTGTATTTGGTAGTGATGAATGTAATTAATCATAAATCATAATTTATAAGGAAAAGGATCAATAGGAAATGTAATATGTTAGGAATATTTTTTACATAATTTGGTAATATGTAATAGAATTCACTGGGAATTAATAATCCATAGTCTAGTATTCATGAATAAGATATAGAATTCATGCAGAATACAACCTAATTATACAAATACCCTTGGATGTGTATAAGTTAGCAACTAGGATTTAGTTAAATTAAAAACTAATAAATAATAAATCTCATTATGATAAAATTTAAAATAACTTAAAATTTTAAAATACTCAAATTTTATAAAATAATTGAGTTGGTCCAAAATGGACAAAAATTAATAATTGTAAAGTTAACGAAGATAAGAATATTTGATATATATTTGCTAAAATAAATTGTAAAATTCGATAAATATCATAAATATGGCAAATATTATAACTGATACTTTTATCGTCTCTAGTGTCCCAATCAAGATAACACTCATGAATAGTCTTTTTTTTAGGTTCATCTTATAATTTTTAAAATTTTGAGGGGCAACAATAACAATTCAGATAATAAAATCCATTATGGGACGTAATGAATTGGTCCATAATGAGAATTATATATGTTAAGATTTGTAATAGCTATTCCATATGGGCTAGAATTGGGCCTGAATCCAGATAGCCCATTACGAACATAATTGCAACCAATCATGTATTGAGTATCCCATATGTAATTGGTGAATGGCCCACCACGGGCTACCAAACATGACATTAGTTCATTAACATTTGCTTATTAATAATTGTTTATGTATTCTTTATTGAATCTCCATGGGATCAGGATATTGATGATATTTGTAGGTTGTCAAAATGTGTACAGATTGCTTACCTATATCTCGATGTAATTAGCTTTTCTTGGGAATAAAATTCTTTCATGGGCCAAATTTTTTGCTATTGAGCTATTCTGACGATAAATAAGACTGCATTTGGTGCTTAGAAAACTATAAGCATTTGGAATAATACCGCACCATCCTATGTAATTTTAGCGTGGCGTGTCGAGCCTTCCTAATAAGTCTTCATTGTGATCTTATATGCGGACACAAATACTAAAGTACTGATAGAACCTTAGGTTTATTTTGGTTGTTTTATTTATTTTTATTATTCGGGTAGGGGAATAAATTCTTTATATGAGTATTTATGGATGTTTAATTTAGTTCATTATAGTTTAATATTTATAGAGGGCTTTCAAAATTGTTTAGGGGCATGAGAGAATTGAGTAAATTTCTTCTTAATATTGTTGTTATTTTCCTTTTCAATTGGGAGACTGCTGCGTCTCGAACGCAACCGAAACATTCAATAAAAATATATTTGGTTCCTATCAAAGTGGTATCAGAGTATCGATACCTAGGTAGATGGTGGCAAGGAGGGCCAAAGCACTAAAGGAAGATTTGAAGTCTGAGATAGAGCGACTCCGAATAGATATGATGAAGCTGATGGAGTCGCTCAAGAATCAGGTGACAGACATATTTCAAAGATACCGATCCACCATGACGTCTGACTCGAAGGCAATGCCGAAGAAGACTGACGGGCCCAGTGTAGATGTCTGGACCAAGGAAGGCGATGACAGTGCGAGCAAAGCGGAGGGGCCTAGCGACTGTAATGGAACTTGAGGGCTTGGTTTCAAAGGAACAAGGGCGAGGAGTCTGTCAGTAGGATCACTGCCGTTGATCAACATTCCTATCGATGAGATGGCAGGAGAGATAGGGAGGCTCAGTTCTGGCTGAACGCAGCTGAGAGGGTGGGCCTAGGTGCAGCCCATCTGGGGCTAGAAGGGGCCAGATTGAATAGGGGAGCCGGCCCTCAGCAGCAAATGGGGCTAGGACAGACCCAATTTGGAGTAGACGCAAGGATTAGGAAATTGAAATGCCCCTATTTGGAGACAAGGATCTTGAGATCATAGTTTTCAGAACCGGATCGGACCGGAAACTGGTGAAGGAATGGGTTTTTGGGTTCTTGGGTTCAACCGGGGTTCAATGGGTCTAACCGGGCTTTTATAAATAATACTTATAATAGTATAAAATTAGTAATATGAATGTAAGATTTTATATTCTATACATTAATTTATAATTTCAATTTTACAAATAAAATTATTATATTCTATACATTAATTTAGAGCTTAGGTTTCCCTTTTTTTATTTTTTATTTTTGACTCTTGTTTTTTATTTTTTATTTTTTATTTTTTTTGTTTTTCTTCGTTGACCGGTTTCTTGACCGGTTCTTATGGGTTCAGTGGAAACCTAGTCAGACCGGACGGTTCACACTGTCCAACCCGGTCCTTGATGCAAATGGAGTAATTAGTGAAACCGGACCGGGCTGGTGTCCGGTTCCCGGTCTGACCGGTCCAATCGACCGGTCCGGTCCGGTTTTTAAAACTATGCTTGAGATCATTCGCTAGCAATTTCCTGATTTACACCTTGAGAACAAGGTCTCTTGTTGGGCAGGAGTAATGATAGAACCTTAGGTCTATTTTGGTTGTTTTGTTTATTTTGGTTATTTTGGGCGGGGAATAAATTCTTTATATGAGTATTTATGGATGTTTCCTTATTTAGTTTATTAGACTTTAATATTCATGGAAGGCTTTCAAGATCGTTTTGGGGCATGAGAGAATTGAGTAAACTTCTTCTTAATATCGTTGTTATTTTCCTTTTCAATTGGGAGAGACGTTGGCTCTCGAACGCAACCGAAACATTCAATAAAAATATATTTGGTTCCTATCACCTACGCTAACAAACTTTCCAAGAAGAGTTAAATCAAGTATCGTTAGAAGAAACTCGATATGTCGTGGTCCTCAATATGACTCTTTGACAGGGTTGAAGTTGGTTTTGCTTGTGCCTTAAATCTACATTAACCATTTTAATTGGCATACAGGAAAACTTCAACATGCTATTTGGTTGCTGCTTGCGGTATGATGATGCTTTTAGTGAAGATTTCATGAACAAAACTTCGTTCTTGGTTAGCAAATAGGGCCTCTGGAGAGAGGGGAGAAGAGATGAATGGATCCCGTCACATAAGTGGATCAAGCAGCTGATATAGTGCAAGTCGCTCTCAGAGGCCGGAGTGAAGACACTGCGTGATCATGCGGGGGCAACCCTGGTCGACGAATGGAACTTGTAGCCCATCAACTGCCCTGTCACTGTCTGCAGCAACATCCACAGCCAATTCTATGATGTGATCGACTTGTTCTGGGTGGGAGGCAACATGCCTGTTTAATTATCGAAAAAAAGAAATATCTCTTCATGGGTGATTATGTTGGTGAACTTAGCTCTTATCCTTCCTTATTGCGGTTACTGTTTGATTTAATTGGCTTTTAAGCATTTCATCCTATCTACTCCAATCATTTTCAATTTACTGCAAAGAGAAAATCCCTGATGCACTTGTGTTCACCATTCTTTCCTCTAGCCCAACTATGCATTAACCTATTCTATCATCAAACATTTAGCTGGCTCAGATCTTTGCTCTCTATGCACAATAGCCTGAACTTAAGTATTGAAGTTTTCATAATTGATGCTTCTCGATTAAGCAGCCATAGCAAGACCTTCTCCAAAATCGGTTGCTGCAGTTATGTTGTTGAATTTACATGATATTTAGGTACAATTGGTTTCCAGGACCGTGGACTAAGTAGAGCTCATTGGTCAGCACAACCTCTTCCTCCTAGATGGGTAGAGCGAGCTGTTAGAGGGGCGAACGTTAAAACTTGGGAAGGACCAAAGCCTCTTTCTATCGACGGATTTGAATGGCTGGATTGAAGCACATATTAGAAACTGACTGATTTAGATCCTTTCCCATGAATATTTATCCAAGAGGGATTTGTACTGATCATTGTGAGGAGTTTAACTTTTTATTCTCTTTCATTTATATGAGAAGTTTAGATTTTCCTTCCAGGATTGTGGATGCTGCTGCTTGGAGAACATTAATATTTGAGACTGGTGGACCAAATGGAACTATGTTTGGGATCTCAATGTACAAAAGTTTATTTCTTCTATGTGACTTTTCTTGTCAGTCTCAACCTCTATTTTTTCTTTCACAATCATATATTGATTTCTTCCACCGATCAAAAAGATATTACTTTCTTATGATAAAATATATAGTTTTATGGAGTTTATAGAAAAACTCGCAGCGAAGTGCGGGAGTTTGCTCTAGTTATATATGATAAGCGTCCTACGTGTATAATTCTGCATTTTTTGAACTTTTAGTTTTTAATATATTTTTATTAATTTTTAATGTTTCTTAAATTTTATAACTTTAAAATTCCTTTGACTTTTTCTTATATTTTTATTTTTAAAATTTTTTAAACCTTTTGCTAATGTGGCTTGGGGTAAGAGGTGCCATGTATGCATTTATGGTAATGCTTAACGGCTGCCAGATCGAGGTAAGAAAATTAGAGAAAGTTGACAACATTAAAAGGTGGGATATATTTGAGATAAAATGAAAACTCGTGCAATATTATGTTATAAAATAAAACTTGGGATAAAATTGATTTTTTTTTTGTTAAACTTGAATTTTCAAGTAATTTATCTGAAAATTTAATACGTGAAAAGACTTTGTAAATATGTTTTTATCACTATATAGGTGGACATAATTTTTTAAATTCTCCAATTAAATTATATGTTTGGGTAGTACTCGTTAAAGGGATGGGGAAAGAGTTTAGCTTTAACATTACTTGCATATAATAGGAGAAAGGATGGGAAATTTAACCAATAATCGGTTTATGCAACTAAAAAGAAATGGGGAAGGGAAATAACATTAATAGATTATTTTATCACTCTTAATTTTAAAGATATGCATCATTTGGTCAATCTATTTAATCGTGTTTGTCCCTCTATTATTAAACTTGTAATTTTTCGTCCTTACCATTCAATCCTATTTGATGCTGCAGGAAAATAAATATATGAAGAAAACAAGGTAAATGCCTTAGAAAGAAGAGATTGCTTGGAAATGGTACTTTAATATCATATCATAATATACATGTTGATCAACAACAAAAAGTTAACAAATCGCTCTTAACTATTTAATGAATTTCGACGTCTACAACCGACCCATTTCTCCTCCCTCCTTCCTACGTCCTCCACCAACAAGCCTCCCCCTTCAGTGATGCTCCTCTTTCTCTCTCCCTACCTTCGGCAACCCACAAACACAAAACTGCAGAGAACCCCTTATATGCCCTCAGCCTAACCATTGCATGACCAACAACCTTGACCCGGATCTTCTTGATCTTCAGCTGCTCCACGACCCTGATGCTCTCGGTTTTTAATTGCCCCCAAGACCCACGACCACAACCCACGGACATACAGCTGGCTCGAAGGTGGCTGCAATGGCTGCTAGCTCAAAGCTGGCTAGACAATGGGGTCAACGATGCTGCAGAAGTACGTTTGCGAGGAAGACGATGAACAATGGGCTGAAAGTTTATTTTTTTACTTCATACTTTAATTTTTTCAGTATTATTTTTATATATCTTCAATATATATTAGAGACAATTTTATACTTTCGTCTTTAAATACCTTGTTTTATATTACTTTTATCCTCTTCAACTAAATAAGAACATTTGTATTCATTATTTAATTCTATTCCTCGCCCATTCCTTTTTTCCATCTATTTTATTCCCTATCTATTTAATTCATGTGAACTGAATGCACTTAAAAGCTTAAGACTCAATAAGAACTGTTGAAGATCATAGGCCTAATCTTAAAGACTCCCTAGGATATGAAAATTTTTAAAAGTTAGGGCCTAATTTTAAAAGTTTTGAAATTGGGGTTGATTTGCAAAACCCCAAAAAAAGGAGGGATTATCTTAAAGATACATAAGTTGGGGTATTAATTTACAAAACTCGTGAAATGAGAGACCTATTTGTAAACTTCATGAAATAAGGGACCAACTTTTAAAACTCACAAGGTGAGGGACTAGATTATAAAATGAATAGGATTATAGGGTGAAATTATAAAATTCATAAGATGAGTGAGCAAATTATGAAATGCAAAAGATGAGGGGTCGAGATGTAAAATTTACAAGATATGGGACTGAACTGTAAAGTGCATAAATGAAGGACCAAAGCTTAAAATTCAAAAGATAATAGACCAAAGTGTGAAGTGCATATGATGAGGACCAGAGTGTAAGATTCCCATGATGAGTTATTGGAATTTAAAGTGCATAAGATAAGCGACGAAAATGTAAAATTTACAATGCGAGGGACTAAAATGTTAAGTGCATAAAACGAGGAACCGAAATATAAAATTAACAAGATGAGGAACTAGAATAAAAGTTTATAAGATGAGGGACCAAAATGTTAAATTCGCAAGATAAGGAAATAAAGTGTGATGTGCCCTAAAGATCCTACCCATAATCGAGACTTCACACAACTCATTCCCGCCTTTATTCACTACCTTAATAATCATTCATTACGACAACGACGATTAAGGACTTAAGAGTACGCATGATTAACACGATCGCTCTACAACTAGATTTGAATAAGACGATTTCGATCACAATCGAACAAGATAGCTTTCAGCCAAGGCACAAATACAACTTGGTTCAACCATGGTCTAATCAAGAATGAGCAAAGATGGAAGTTAAACCATGGCAACCTTTCACCTAAATCCCGTTAAACTAGACTATGCCTCTTCTAAACCCGTTTATTTCAGCCAGTTTGACCTCGAGCTCCCTTGACTTGCTCCTAAAGATCTTCTCTGCCTCGCCTAGGCTCTTCTGAACACACTCGCGGTATGTTTGGTTGGATGGATTCTATTCTCCAATCTATTCCAGTGAACTAAATAAGTTTTAATTTGTCGGATATGAAATGGATGCGGATTGAAGGGGTGTTGCTATTCCTTTTCAAATTATCTGGAATAGGATCTTCACATCATCAATTGGGTGTGAAATCTCCAAAATGACCTTCAACATGTTTACCAGTCCTTCCTCTCATCCTGCAATCCCTCTCCGTTGAAGTTTTCTCCGATCAGAATCCAGCGACCCCATCCTCTTCGGCAATTCCTTCTCCTATCTCCGACGACCCTCTCTACGACTGGTTCGTCGCCATCATCCCTCAAAACTACAAGTTCTGGAAAGGGCAATGGTGAGACCAACCATCGTCCCTCGATGGTGGTCGGGGCTCGGATCGACTTTCACTCTACTGGTTGGATGGGTTTGAGCATTCTCTCTCCGGCGACCCGCTCTATGTAAGCTCCAAGTAGGGCTAGGGCGAGACGAACCCATCGTCCCTCGATGGTGGCTGGGGCTCGGATCGACTCCCTCTCTACTGGTTCGATGGGTTCGACCTTTCTCTCTCTACAGGTGGCTGCCGGCCGGGCTCAACAGTAGCTGAGGTGGCTGCCGGCTCAATGGTGACTGAGGTGGCTGCTACCTCAGTGGAGGTTGCGACCTCGACGATGGTTGCCGGGCTCATGGAGGACTGACTGTTCCTGCGTGAATTCATTCCTGAGGAGGAAGATGAATAGTGTCTCGAAACTATTCACTCATAATTTTTTTTAATTTTATATTAAAAATAAAAATAATATAATATATTATCTTTTAATTTTTAAATACTTTATTCCTTATCATTTTATTCCTTCCAACTAAATAATACAGTTTTATTCCTCATTTAATTTTATTTCTCATACTATTCCCTATCTATTTTAATCCCTATCTATTTTATTCCTTATCTATATTCCTACGAACCAAACATACCATTAAAGCTTTTAGTTTCAAAATCTAAACTCTCTATAACTTAATCATTTGACTAATACCAACTTGGGGTTGGCCTAGTGGTTTCCTCACGAGGCGTCCAAATGGGTGATCCCAGGATTGAATATCAGGTTGGGAGGGTCGACAGAAATTTTTCGAAAGATCCCGGTCCGATCGCATATTAGTCTCGAGGTGCGCTTCGGCTGACCCGGAGATATTGCGTGGTGCAAACAAAAAAAAAAAAATCATTTGACTAATAACCTCCCGGGCTTACAACACATTGAAGCGTATGTCTCATGACTCAAACACGAAGCTCAAGCAAATGTGTCACTCATTGCTTGGGAACAAGACAACCTAATCAGCTCCTAATCAATCCCTAAACATATGCAATACAGCCATGATCATCTTCATTAATGACGTAGAATCCTAGAATCATCTGGGAAAAATATAGTCGAGAAAAGTCGTCTATGGGCATGAGTGTTCCCGAGTTGTTAAGATAGAAATGATGAACTCAACCAACAAGAAGTTTGAGTGAAAAGCACAAACCTCCTCGATTTATAATCACCAAAACAATGATCGACACTAACCAAGGAAAAAGTTGACATTAAAGGGATCACTAGTTTGATTAATAATAACCATTGTCGTAAACTGCCATGAGAATCAGTAGATAGATAGTGACTAATAATAGGCATCATCATTTAGCGTGACACAACCATAACCACTTGAAATAAGATATCAAAATGAAGTGAGAACCACCATGGATAGCAACCAACCTCTAAATTAGATGTAGATTATGGCCTGTGACTTAGCAACATGTTATCTTATAGAAGCTTCACCAACTAGTCTCAGATGCATGCGAAACACATGTTGGCAATAATTAACTCTGAGTAGCCCCACATGGTCAAGCAGAACCATAAATCAACAAGAAATTGACATTCAATGGCTGTAGCAATTAACTATCAACAATAAGTAGAGGCACATAGCTCTGGACAGCAACAAACATTGACGTTCAAGGAAGATCAAGCAAGCAGGTACGGGCAATGAACCGGCAATCAGAAACACAATAAACAGCATTGAGGCACAAACTTAGAGCAATTAATAGAATGATCTCAGAGAATGAAAAGAGAGAAATGAAAGTCAGAAAGCTATATCTAACTTATCAGGGCTATGAAGGGCGCGCTATGACTTATCAGTAATGAGGGGGAGGTAGCTTTGGCACTTAATTGAGAAAGTTGCAGATAGACCCTAGAATAGAGGCTTTCACAACAAAGAGGGCTTTGTCCATTGGTGTTTAAGTTGACATCATGGAGCTCAGAGTGGCGTGCTCAGGTCTCATCAACAAGCAGAACTCTGGGATGGTGCGATAGGAAGTCGACGACTTAGTGAAGGGTGACTCGGTGTTGGCAGTGTCATGTGGCTTGTGTCTGGAAGTAAAAGCAAGGCAGAGGAGAGGCAGGGTTGTGCCTTGAGGAATCTCAGGTGATTGTATAGTTTGAAGAGGGCTCTGACAGAATCCCCATCTTGTCAATAATTCTCCAAATCTTGAAGAGTGATGCGAATGACCTCTTGTTTTTTTTCTTAATACCTGGAATGACTTTGCTTAATTAACAAAACACTAAGCGGCTCCATGGATTGCTTTAATTTATCATGAAAGAATCATCCTAGGTGTAAGTGCAATCTACTCCATGAGAACCTCTTGCATCTAAACATGTGTTAATATTGTGATGTGTATGATTTATTTGCCCATTCTCGACTAAGATACTCGAGTTTTAGGTCACTTTTCATATAGTTGGAGGCTAATTGCATGACATTGTAATTGGAAAGTCAAATATTGTGTTTGAGAGTATTTAGTATGAAAAAGATACTGCTAAGAGTTATTTTGTGCATAGGAAATCAAAGGAATATCGAGTAAACTCAGAAGAGGAAACACAAGCATGGTTGAGAACAGAGGAAAGAGATCACGGTCTACAAAGAGTTTTGAAATAGAGGCTTAGACTGCAGTCTACAGAGAGAGTTCAAATGGAGAAGACTTAGACCACTGGGCATAAACGAGTGATACGCCTTTTCAAAAGAGAAAATTGCCGATTCTTAGTCCCAATGACTCAGGAAAGTTTTCAGCTGTCTCCCCACAATATTTATAGCAATTATTGGTCTGAGAAGAAAGAGGAAAGTGATCAAAGACCCGGAATATTGTCTACAATATTTGATGAAGATTTGAAGATCGAATATCTCTTGATAGATTCTATATCCTTCACTATATAAAGGGCATCACAACAGATTGTTGGGGAAGATTTTTGGCACTTCATTGAGCATATAGGATCATGTTCAAGAGCGAAGGAAGGTTGCAGACTTGGACCAAAGGAACGATTCGAGCTTGAAAATCGTGGAGGTTTTTTCAAAGATTCGGTTCACCCATTATCTAGAGTTTTTCCTATACCTTTTCTTCTTGTTCTTCATGATGTTGTCTTACTTTTAACTCTTGTACTTTCTTTTATCATATTGGACTAAATCCCCCGATTCCTAGTGGGATCAACGAAACCTTTTGATGTTTTAAGTAAAGTCTTTTTCTCTCATATGTATGATTCTGTTGAGGTACGCCTCTTATGTGTCATTTATGCATACTTTGTTCTTAAAGTTTTATTTTGGATTGGCCAACCACGAGATCGAACTTGAAACGAAGAGAAGCCTTGAGAGAGGGAATTGAAGTCACACTAGAAATTGCATAATCTAGGTTAACTAATGCCGAGAGGTGGGATTATTCGTGTGAGCGCATCAAGAGATGATAAGCACCCTAGATAGTTGATCAGGGTTGGTTTAATTGACCTTTCAACATTAATCGCCTAGAGATAGAATGAGTTTGTGTCTTCCGCTTAAGTACATTCTTATGATATCAAGAGGTGCATAAGATAATAGTGGGAAAACCCTAGAACCCTAGGTTAATAACATGGTAGAATTAATTGTATGAGAGAAGGATTTGCTTAAGACTAGAATTGGTGAAGTTGTGAACCATAGGAGCTTTTTAATTGTTTGCTTTCTATTTACCTATTTGTTGATTTAATTACTTGCAATCTACTTAAACTTATTCAATTTACTTGACTTAAAATTAGTTATGCTAATTTTAGTGATTAGTAGGAGTATCCTTGTGGGAACGATACTTTACTTATTCTTTATTACTTGATTGTGATTCGTATACTTGCTGGCACTCTCATATACGCAACAACATGTTAGAACTCAAGATTGTGTTGCCATATAACTTTTTATGATGAACTTATTGTAATTTTTAATCTTAGCATTGGTATTAATTCATTGGGGATTGGATTGATATCCAAGCATTGATCGAGTAAAAAAATAATGAAAAAAAATAGTGGAAGCAAAAAGATAAAAAAGATCACACACTCGATATACATGGTTCTGAACAACTAGGTTTGTGCTTCATGAGCTAAGTAGGTTTAGTTGGAGATTTTCGTTATTAAGATAGCATAGAAAAACTTTAACATAATAGTCTCTTAGTAGGCACTTCTCACCCTCATACTACCCTAGAACCCTCATCCCCTTATGTACATCCATACAAGAGAATCATATAAAATTGGAGAATAAATTTAAAATATGTCTCCTATATCTTGAGATATACGCTTGACTTGAAAAAAAAATTCTACTATTGCTTAAATAGGATAGTAGGCAGATATACATATTTCTAACAAGCAATATAGGATGAGTATTTGGCCAAAAATATATAGGATGAGTAAAGTATTGTTCCCACGAGAACTCTTACCATTACTAAACACTAATATAGACATGATAACTCCAAGTTAAGTCAACTGAATCCAAGTAGAAAGCAATTAAAAACAACACAATAACTCGGAAAGCAAATAAATGACTCTCAGTCAATTAATGCACCTAGAGTTTACAACTTCGCCTAATTATAGTCTTAAGCCAAGTTCCTCTCTCATGCAATTAATCTTATCATGTTATTAATCTAAGGTTCTAGAGTTTCCTCAATATATATTTAAGTTCCCTCGATGTAGCAAGAATGTTCCTCAGTGGATGACACTAGCTTATTCTCTCTCTAAGCAATTACTATTTATAGGCCCATGCAAACCAATCCTAGTTAGCTATCTAGTGTGTTCACCATCTTGCGATACAAATTAACCTAGACTATGCATTTTTCTAGCTTGATCTCAATTACTTCTTTCCCTCAAGAATCCTCTTAGTGTCAAAATTATTCTCATAAGTGCTCAAGTCAAAAGAAAGCACAAAGCATGAGACATACATAAATAACACCAATGAGGTATATCTCGATAAATCATAAACATGAGGGGGTTGAACTTAAATTTAAAACATCGAATTAAGTTTCATTGATTCCCTTAGGAATTTAAGAGGATACATCAACATGAAAATAGAAAATACAAGAGTCAAAAAATAAAATAATATCATAAAAATGAAGAAAAATAAAGAATAGAGAAAATTCAAGGTTATGAAGAAGGTGAATCTCTTGATTGCGGCTCCAACAAGCATTAAGCACTTTTTTCTTTTCTTACTTCAAGTTGTAGTTCTTCCTTACTTTTGAAAACATTCAAAATATGTTGAAGAATTATGTAGAAGTTGTCGTCTAAACTGCTGAAGCGACGCCCTTAATAGTCAGAGAATTAGAATCTATTGAAATATTTATTGTTTTCATCTTTCTCTTCCATGTGTAATAATCTAAAATTTTGACCACTTTCTCAATTCCGAAATTATGGAAATATGTGTGGGAATATTTTTGGAAGTTTGCCTAATTCGTCAGAATCAAGAAGAGCAAGTTTCCTCTTTTGAAAACATGTTCTGCTTACATACTCCTAGTTGATCACAGTTGATAGATTTTGGGTACCCTAATTCATGCAAGTTCCTTTTTTTCAACCATAAATTTCTCGTTTCAGCTTTGATTTCTAATCCATTTGATATTTTGGAATTTTAACTTGATAAAATCTTCATTGGTACTTTTCATTGGTATAATGTTTTACATTTTCTTATGCAGGAAACCTGACCAGATTCCCGTCTAATTTGTTGCATCTATGGTTGGATTGTTAAATTTGCCATTCTTCCATCTTTCGCATTTCTTTTTTCCATTCTAGGACTTTGCACAATCTTCTAGGATTTTTTTTACACATAGATAAACTCTCAGTGATATCAAATCCATGAACAAAATCCTAGAAATTTGCATAAATTATAATTAAATCTCCTAAATTATAAGTGCATGCAACTAACACCTAAATGCATGGAAAGTGGCTTGAAATCCATAAATCTATGTTGGGAATGGATAAATAAATCATGCAAATCATAATATTAATATATCCCCAAGCTAGTTTTTTGCTTATCTTGAAGCAAAGCTAAGAAAATGCAATAAAATGTTAAACCAAGTTGGTCCTTGAAAGTTCTCATGAGTAGCTTGTTACCCATCACATAATCATCAATTCAAATGGTTTTTGCCTTTGATATTAAATTTTCAATAAAACTCAACCGTCACGTGTGCCCTGTTAATGCAAACATTCTTAGTAAAGTTCAAGCACCCAATTTGAAAATAAGGTTGGTCAAATACACAATCAAGTGACTTGAACAATTATAGAAACATTGTGGCGTCACAAGTTGGATGAGCCTAGTGGTGATCCCATTACCACTTGGGACCAATTTGAGGTGGAGCTGAGGCAACAGTTCTATTCGAAGCATTTCGAGGAGGCCAAGCTTCATCACCTTGAGCACAAAGAAGATATCCTGAAGTATGTGAAAGCCCTCGAGGAGTTGATGCTGTAGATCCCCTCATTGAGTGAGAGGGAAAGCTTGTTCCATTGCATGGATGAGCTGAAACCGTGGGCCAAGGAGGAGTTGCAATGACCTGGTATGCAAGACTTGGCAAGGGCCATATCAACAGCAGAACCCTTGATTGAGTTTCAGTGGTCGAGCAAGGGTGAATCTGACAATAAGTGCAAGGCGAAAGGTGGGGAAGACCATGAGAAGTATCCCATCGATTAGATGGCCACCCATCGGATTAGATGGCCATAAGTCATCCACACAGACTCCTAAGGAGAAGACGAGATCTAGCAAGTCCTCTAGGAATGAAAGAGGACCACTCAAATGCTTCTTGTGTGACGGATGGCAAGGGAATGCCCAACAAAGGCCAAGCTCGTGGCTCTTATCAAGGCCGATGAGGAGAAAGAGGAGATGCAATTGAAATCACTGCAGATCCTGAACTCCATCTAGAGGAACGAGCACAAAGCCAATGACATGATATATGTCAATGTGGAAGTTGCGAGCTAGCACTTGTAAGCTTTCATCGATATAGGTTCTGCAGCCTCTTCATGGCTGACTGGGCAGTCAAGAAGTTAGGAATCCAAGTCGATAGTGAGAAGAAGATTTGGCTAAAGACAGTTAACTCAAAGGAGGTCTCCATTGCTGGAATCTACAAGGACTTGGAGATCCGTATTGGGTATTAAGCAAGCCGCGAAGCGGTCATGATAATCCCTCTCAGTGACTATGGTTTTGTCATTGGATTGAACTTCATGGATAGGATCAGTGCTATAGTGGTACCTTTCGCAGATTGCTTGTGTATCCTACACGCGTGTTGCCAATATGTGGGGCAAGTCAAGCGCATCATGGGAATGCAGGATACTTTCCGTAATGGATTGTACGAGTATGTTTTGATAGTCAATTACTCATTAGTTCTTCATTAATAAATTTCATATTTTTCAATAAGATGCTAGTAATTTTTCATCAATGAAAATTGGATATTGCTTATTTATTATGAGATTGTCTCCATGCCTACGGTGTGCCAAATATCAAACATTTATTGCGGGCTTCTCGCAGATTCTAGGGCCAGTGCTTTCTGTGGCTCGTTGGAGATGTTTTAGTCACAAAATAAGAGGAAAATGTAATAGGCTGATCAATTTCTAGCAGTACATTCATACGCTGATGAGCTTATATAGAATACAAAAGATTAACACACTGAGTGATAAAATATATACGAGGATACGGTCTCATTGTAATAGTAAAGATGTTAACTCGCTATTAATAGATTCTAAATTCGATTCTCAACATGAAAGTTATGTTATAAATTAATGAGTTGAATTATTGGATCAGGTGCAGGTAGGCCCATATGTGTAGTGATCTTTGAGTCATGACTTTCAGTTATTCACCTTACATTCTCTGGTTATCTTTACGATTTTTGAACAGCGAGGATCAATTGATCGACATAAGATACAATATGGTCTTTGAACTGTTGTAGTAAGGTAATTTAATCCTGAGATTTCATGCTTCTACATTTTTTATTTTCTGTTTGTATTAGTCACATGAGCCTTTCTTATCACTGGAAAATGAAAATGAAAACATACGGCTCCATGAAATTTCCATACCGCAATAATCTATATTCTTGTATGCAAAAACAGGGTTTCAAACCATTCATGTTGACAGCTTCCCAGCCTTCCAGGTGGGACGGCTTCAGGTTGGTCTTTTCTATTTGCTTTTCCTCTTTTTATTTTATTTTATTTTTATCTTCATATCTTATGCCCCTTTGGGTTGGTTTTTTTGCCCTTGTCTGTTTTATTTATTTATTTACTTGTTGTTGCTCGATGGGCTGCTTCTCCTGTTTTATTAAATTATCTTTTCATATATTTTCATTATTATTCTTATTTAATCTTCCTAATTTTTCTGAATAGCCAAATTACTTATTTGCCAGAAGATCACGGGAGTTGATTTTTTTTTTTTGGATTACTTCTCAGAATTACAATTCTATTTTTGTGTTTGCTATAGTTATTTAGGCAAGACAGATAGTCAATGTAACCTCATTTTAGGTTGTGATATCATCTTTATATCCATAATCTGTTGACATAAAGAACTGATAGCATGTGTGTTGCCAACAGTTTTCAATCAGTGTTGTATAAAGTTATGTCTCCTCTGTAAGATGATTGTACTCTTCAATTTGCAAAGTTATGTTGGCTTTTTGTTACACAACACATCTGCCTCTTCTCACAGAGTTTGCAACTCTTAATCTTATAGGCAGCTACCTATTTGAACATATTTATTAACAAACGAATATTTCAAATATGGTAGCCTTCGAGGGATGAACCTGCAGATAAGTTGATAGCATGCACTAGGTCAAGAACAGGGTTCGACTCTCCCGAGAGTTGGTATCTAGAGGTTAATGGTTGGCCCCGGGTCGCAAGAACATATCGTCCGGTGGATTAGTCGGTTGCTATAATACTGGACACCACCAATATAAAAAAAATTCAAATATGGTTCGTATTTCAATAATCTAGAATCAATTCACATTATTGAATGTTTGTTTGGCAGCGGAGTCCTGAGTCTTTTTACTAGAACGGTTATATAACCCAGATGTGCAATGAGCCCTTAAAGCATGCCCAATTAGACCACGAGTTGGATTTCTCTTTTAAAATTTGGATTTGGCGGTCCGCAAGTTCTAAACTTGGCAAAATTATTAAATTTCCACTAAATTATAGGTAAATAGATTCCTATCAAAATCAGAAAATCAATTAGTTTTTTTATTACAAGCGATGTAAGTGGACTTAAAAGGTACGAGAAAAGGAGAAAAAGGAGGCGCACGAAGTTCTATTCATGAAAATCAAATTTAAAATACTTAATTTCATATCGAGGTAGGTGCTAATATGCCAAATTATTGAGAATAAAATCCGTTTGTAAAAAGAAATAATCTTTTTATAATAAAAGGAAATAATTAGGTGGTACCACTCTTACGGGAAAGGAAGTATACTACGTGTCCGTACTAATATGGTATCATGAGCTAATCAAATAAAGTTATTTTTGGATTATTTTTTGCTTTTAAATTTTATTAAAAAATCTTAAAAATAATTAAATTTTATTAGCTCGTGATACTATATCGGTTTTGTTATGTGATATACCTGTTACACATGAGACTCTCTGAGTAAATGGCTGGAAATCCTCTTGGCTCACTGACGTGGGATTTCAATAAACTCTGAACATCGGAAGGAAAGGAAAGCAATTAGAAGCATTACTTACTGTTCATAACTACTATTAATCACTTTTAACAGAAAACAAGCGAAGTTCTAGGAGAAATTTATAAGTGCCTCCTATCAGATCCTTGCTCTCTTTCTCTCCCTCTATCTCTCTTTTTTTTTTTTTTTTTCACTTAGCAGTGCACCCAAATAGATTCTACTTTCTGCGTTCTTCTTCCCCTTTCTTCCCCTCTAAAATCATCATGGTTCTTCATACTACAACACACTCACGACCTTTTCAATCACTTCTTTCATATCGAGGATAATCGGCATCATCTGCTAATTGCAACTGGCGTTGGTGGAACGATAATTCGGGAACGGTACCCTGCCCGACTCGATGTGCTTCACGTCCTCTACGAGCAGCTCGTAGTGCCTCTTCACTTCCTCGGCAGACTTCCCCCCGACTGCTCTCGCGATCTTCTGCCAACGGTCGGGCGTGTCCTTGTCGTACTGCGCTAGAGCCCTCTCGAATATCTTGTTCTGCTTAGGGGTCCATGCCGAAGATGTGAGAGAGCTGGACGCCATCCACTAACTCTAGCTATCTAAGCTTTAATCAAACCAGAAGGTCAGATACACTAGAAATACTACGAAGGATAGCGGAATTCGGGGTGGATTTATAATGAAGGAGAGCTGTGGTGGCGGTGGTGACGGAGGTGAATGAGTAAACATCCAGCGTATAATAAATGTAGGATTAATTATATAAATTACGTTTTATCTTAACATGTATAAAAATTACATAAATTTCACGTGTGACAAGACTCGAGAAAGTTTTACAAAATAAATTTATTATATATTGTATATTAAATATTTATTTGGAGGAGATTTTTTTTGAGATAACCGAGGTATGCGAGCGCCTTTTGGATCCGACTAGCAGTGGTTGCGATACCTCTTCTTCGAGACACATGTAATAGTATGCAAATACGTGCACCGAATAAGTTAGACGAATTTGACAGACTTATGAGGACTGAAAGCTCTCACTAACGGAGAAGTATCTTGCTACAGTTTAAACCTGGAAGGTTGGAGGAGAATATTTTTAAATCACAGAGAAGGACAATAAAGAAGATCTGAGGTGACCCGTTTGCTAGGAGCCACACAGAAGAATGGCGCAAGGACACAAGAGGGACTAAAGTGGAAGAATCGGTATCTATAGGACAAAAAAAGTATACTTATGTTTGTCAGATATACCTTTTTAGCAGGGTCACACACACCTATTCTGAAAAAAAGAGAAAAAAAGCAGGGTCACACCTATTATCACGTAGCGATTTTATTATATAATAATGTCTATGTAATAATATTAATTAATAAAATTTAATAATTTATAAATTTTTTTATAAAACTTAAAAATAATTTAATTTAATTAATTAATATTATCACGTTAATATTACGACCGGACAAGTCCTTACATGCCAGACTTTCTCCCCGCATACCGTGTACGTTGGGAACCGGTAGAAACTTAGCGAGTAGATCATGGTTAGATTCGGATGAGATTATGTCAGGCTCCGATGAAAAATAACTGGACCAGCAAAACCGACAGTTCCAGCTTAAATGATGCTTGAAAAAGACAAAAAGAACGAGTATCAGAAACTTGTTAGATGAATATGAGACAAAGGGACTTGGTACAATGATACCGTCTTCGTCTCAGGATTAAATGATTTTGAATTTAATTTTTAGTAGTAAAATTTCTCATATCATTTTATCTTCTTTCTTTTATTATTTTTCTAAGTTTATATGGCTGGTTCGTGTATATGCAAAAGGGGACTCATATCAGACCCTATCTTCGCACAGCCAGGTCCTTCAGTTCGCCGTAAATGTAAACCGGGATTGGTCGGAGTTTGACTAGATTACGATAATAGCTCTGCACATCCATAGCTTCTTTGTTTGAGATTTTCTTTCCTTAGTGGAAACATAGTATTCATTTTCATAAGTTTAATGAGATCCGATAATTTAAATTTTTGTTGGGTCCGTCCTCAGTCGTTTATGCTATTTCAAACCTATCCGAGCCACATTGTTGTTGGCGTTTCGTCATTTGGTATTGCGGAGATAAAATTTTAAATGTTGAAATTAAACAGAATGAGCAGCTTTATCATTCTCCTTTTTTTTTTTATTATTAAAACATATATAAGAGAACAAAATAATCAATTAATTCAAATTCTTTTTTTCTTACTCCACTTCACTTATTACGTTTTTTCAAAAAATGTTAAAATTTTCTTTCCATTATATTTTTGATGTAATCGCAGAAAAAATGCGCTGCTCTTCTTTGGGTGAGGATATGTTGGTCTAATCGATATTGAATTTTTTTTTTTTTTTTTTGCTATCGAGCAACTTCTACAAATGGATTACGATAGAAGACTAATTGGGATTAAGATCGCATCCTGAGAGTGGTGCCCTTGATTATTGAGGAATGAACGATGAAAAGTTCAACTAGGCAAAGACAGATATTGATCGAATTGGTATCATGTTGCATACTTTGATTTGGCTGGTATAGGGAAGAAGCAACTTTTTCTTGCCTCCTCACTAAGTTGATATTCTCATCTTCATCTTATTCACAATTTCTTTTATTTTTTCAATTTTTTTGTTCCTTCCCCTTCTCAAATTATGTTTCAGTTTAAGGGAAAAAAAAAAAACCTTTTCTCACATGATTCATTAGAAAGAAAATAATTTTGTAAAGCTCATACTTGTAGTCTCAAAAAATTTTAATTATCAGAAAGGTAATTTATTAATGAGGATTGTTACTCGATGTTAATTCGCTAGAATAACTATTTTTTGACCTTATATTCTATGTGAAATAATTATTCATCATTTGATTAGCATATCAGGAATACTTATTCCAGGAAATAGAGGGGAAATAGGTATTCTCCCTCCCCATGAAGGAATTGATATTCTTATGAGGAATAAAAATAAAATAACAAAATGACACCTAGCTGTTTCATGCATTTTCAACTTCTATCTCTCTTTTTTGGAAAATAATTTTAAAAATATTTATATTTAGTCCTTTATCTTCTTTTTACATTTTCTATCCTTACAAATCAAATAAAACCATTTCCTTCTAGATTTAATTTCTATTCCCTATCTATTTTTTACATGTAAATTTTATTTCGTGTTATTTTCTTTCCAGAGAATTAAATGAACATTTAGATTATTTTCTCGAATTTTGGAAGAGTACATTGGATGATGATTCTCTATCCACCAAGAGGGCCAACTTGGGAGACATCCATCACTGTTATTTTGTACCTTTAGATTCAAAGCTAAACGTGATTTCTCATCATTCTGTTCCTTGTACTGAAATTTGAAATTACATATGAATATGATTCTACTTGTTCTTTCTATAAATGGCATTCATCATGCCATAGGCATCTCGCAAGTTGAAGCGAAGGTCATGTGATTGAGATGGTATTTATGCATCCCCTCAACCGATCTTCTTTTTACCACCAATGATGGTGGTCTACTTAATCCAAAATTCATTCTCATGCACTTTGGTGAGGTTGAAGTTTCAAGTTCGACTTCCTCTAAGTAATATTATTAGAAGAGACTTTTGAGTTTGGGACTATACTAGATTTTTGGTGATATTACATTCACGATACCAATGCCAACAGTGGTTGTTCAGTATGTTTGATAAGTTCACAATTAAATATGAAATCCTGAACATTACATAGTGGGAGTGGCTGAGTTACAGATACTACTGCCCTCCTATTACTAATAATAAAAAAAAAGAGATATAGCATGTATGCATATATGATATATCTCTGGCAATAGAGTCGACCAATTGCCAGAAAAATTTATGAAAATAGGGTTTGATGCAATAAGATAATCTTTGACGACGGACAATGAGGTCTTCATTTTGATTATCATTATTCAAACTCCTTTCGTTTCTTTACTCACCAAATCTTATCACTTCTAATCCATTATAACTTTTATATAATCGAAAAAAGCGAAGAGTTTAAAGGTTTTATGGGTTTACCTGTAAAAGAATGTTTGTAGCTCATTTGACTTCATATTTAACTTATTTTATTTATTTGTATTACCTAATTTTATTTTAATACAATAGATCTTCAGCCACGTCTTTCACCCAAGAAAATTTAACTTCATTTTTTTTTTATAAGTTAGCTAATTTAACTTCATAAAATATCCACGCGGGCGCCCATACTCGAGTTATTAAATGATAAACAATCCTTTTGCCCCCTTCCTTTCATATAATCAGTGACAAATAGAAGGATCGATTATATATAGGACATCGTTTATAATAATTTGAAAAAAGATCTGAATTTTAGAGTATGCATGATTATTAAAAGGGAGGAAAATGAAAAAAAAAAGGTTGTAGAAAGTCATGGTTAGAAACCGGTGGAATGTAGACTATTAACATATTATTTGGAATGTTGCATTTTATTTCCTCTTCCTTTTACCATTTTTAGTCCTATAAAGAAATAGCTATAAGAGTGCAAGTTTGATGGATTTTGCTGCAGCGGGTGACTTCCATGGTTAATTGATTTCCAAATTTCAGGACCTAATAGTACAAGATGACAAGTTTGAGTCTTGCTCTGAATAATATTACTACAAAGACTCTTGAATTTGTACCTTGGTAAAAATCAGCTTCTTAGACTATATTAGGTATTTTGTGTTGCTACATTAATGGAGTCAATGTTAGAACCGGTGGTACAGTTCATCTGATATGTTCACAGTTAAATATAAAAGCTTGAATGTTATGTAGTGAGGGTGGTTGGGCTGTTACTTCTAGGCCCCTCCTGTTATTCATAAAAATTTTTTTTGTGCACCAAATAATGAAATTCATTTATTTGTGAGATTTTTTAATAAAATCTTTAAAATAAAAAAATCCTTAAAATAATTGAATTTTATTTGTTAGTATTATTATGTAAGCACTATTTACGTTATGACACTGTTGCATACAAGACTTTCTCTAATAATACACCATTTGTCAATTTATTGGAAGAGCCTGAAACTTGCTCAAACTAAGCAATAAACCTATCTGCCAACATTTTTGTGTTACCTATATAAATGTTGTTATTATATATATATATATATATATCATCTTGTTAACTTCCATAATGTTACATTTGATTGAAATGAATAGGAAGGAATAAAAGAAATAAGTAATTTGGCTATACTTTTTACATTTATTACTTGATAGTACTATAAAAATTGCTATATTTAATCCCTCGGTGTAAATTTCTCTTAACCGTGTTGTGTTAGTTTAGCCACTCCTACTAAAATTGAAGTATCCAATTAGAAACATGGTTGGTCAAGCACACAATCAAGTGATTCGAACAAACATAAGGCATTGCCTTATGAAGCCTAAGCAAACTAACTAATAACCTAAATGTATGGAAATCAACTTACCTATGATGTAAAAACAAACAAATGAAGGTCAGCAATTAGCACCAAATCACAGCAATCCCACCACCTAACGACTAAAGAAAGCTCCCCCCAAATTCCAATGTAAAGAAAGAGAAGAGAAAAGAAATAACTTGCCCGGCTTTTTAATAAAGGTGGAGGTGAACTTGATTGCTACTCTTCTTTACCCTCCTCTTCCCTTCATTGGCATCTTCTTTTTCATTACATAACACTGTTTGTCAAAAGGGATCGATGTCCTGTGCCATAGTCCTGCATCACTTGCATTCTGTGAAGTGGGATTGTGGTCCTATGTCACGATCCATTAGTATGGGGCAATTGATCAGCTTTTCTTTTGTTCCTAATTCTTCCTCTAGTTGCTGAACTTCCTAAGAAAAAGTAAAAAAATGTAAAGTATGCATAAGAACCTAGAAAATTTTTCAAAAACAAATTAAAATTAAAGCAATGGACTCTTGTCTTAAGTTGCTTCCCAAGAAGCACTATATTTTAAGTCCTTGGCTAAACTTCTTGTCACGTCATCCCCAGGTGTTCTCGAGTTGAGGGCTCATCTCGATTGATATGTCCCATTTATATGCCTTCAATGCTATCCCTTCACCTTGAACTCCTCTCTTGTCTCCTGACTCACCAATTTGACTGACCCATTAGGGAAGACTTGTACCACTTGGATTGGGGCCAACCAACATTCCTTTCCTGAGAAAAACTTTAACAAGAAATTACTATAAAGAACCAGGTGACCAAGTTAAAATTCTTTTACCATAGTTTTACCATAGTCCTTTCAACATGCTTTCTCTTTGTTCTTTCCTAAGGAAGTTCTTACTAACTTGTCTTACATCTGGAAATTTTCCTTCCAAAGGCTTAGTTAACTTCTTTGGCAAACTTGAAGTTGCTTCCCCTACTTCAAGTCTTCATGGTATGTTGCATCATGTGGTTTTGACCACTATCTTGAATTTCTATATGTGTATTCTTGGGTTGAGCTTCCGAAAACTCATTATTAATTAGCACAACATCAATAGAAAAGCATAAATTAGGTGGTGAATCCACAGAACGGAATATTTTCAAAGTCACCTTCTTTATTTTAAACTTCAACGTAAGCTTGCCTTTTCCCACATCAATTACGGTACGACTTGTAGCAAGGAAAGGTCTTCCAAGAATAATCAGGATCTCTCGATCCTCATCAAAATCAAGCACCACAAAATCAACAGGAAATATGAACTTATCCACTTTAATAAATACATCCTCAATAATACCACAAGGATAAACTAAAGATCTATCAACTAATTGAAGTGTAATTGATGTTGACTTTGCTTCTCATAAGCCTAACTCATGATATACCAAATACGACATAAGATTAATACTAGGACCAAGATCACAAAGAGCCCAACCTTCAAACTTGTCTTTAATGGAGTAAGGGATTGTAAAACTACTTGGATCCTTTAATTTGGTGGTAATTTATGTTGGAAACTTACACTACATTCCTCGGTAAGAGCCATGGTTTCATAATTGCAAAGCCACCTCTTTTGGGATAGTATCTCCTTCATGAACTTGACATAACTTGGCATCTACTCTAAAGTTTCAAGAAACGGTATATCAATGTGCAATTTACGAAACACATCTATAAATTGACGGAATTTATTCTCATTATTTGTCCTCTGTGCTCTCTGAGGATAGGGAAGAGGTGGATATATCCTTTCCTTTTTTTTTGGCTTTTTCTAGGTCTCCTCGATATGTTTTGGTCACTCTTGCAACTCTAGAAGACATCAAAGTTCGAGCTGTGTGGAATCTTGGCTCTGTTAGCGGGTTGTGGTCTTGTGTCGTGGTCCTTCTGCTCTAGAATTAGGGGTCGCAATCTTGAGGAAGATGAGGATGACATCCTAGGAATTGAAATGATATAATACATTAGGGCAAGATGACGGTGATGATAAATGTTCATTGTGCTTGGGGATTAAAGAGGTCATGTGTTCTCTCTTTTTATCTTGTTATTTTGATTTATTGGTTTTGTTTTGCATCCCTTGGATTGCTCTTTGGATTCATAAATTGCTTCATAGAGCTTAACTCATTCCTTGGGAGCAACCTCATGACTTACTGCCATGCACTTGGAACTTGTCACAGTTTTCATTCCTCTTCATAGAAACATAATTGAGGAACTTAAATTGTAGTTGAAATGCCAAGCAAAAAATGGTTTTGAGGCACAGATTCTGAATATAACTGTTGTAAAACTAGAAGAAATTGAAGACCAAACAGATATATTCACTGATTATGAAGAGAATTCTCGATTTTTTGAGATACTTTCAATACCTTTTCTACTGATATATATGTAAGACAATTGGGTTATGATTGTCATATCTTTATTCTTCTTGTCGTGGGTTAAAAAGTATAAAAGATTGATTTTACTCGATTAAAACCAATTACTTCAATCGGCTCCTATTTTGCAAATATTATCAGAATTCCTATCTTAAACTTGTTTAATTCAATTTAGATTTGGACTTCTACCCATTTTCAGAACCAAACGAACTCCTACTGATAAGCTCTTGGATGTATTCAAAGAATATACTCCAATGTAGTTGGTTTATTTTGTTGAAATTATTCAATTACATTAAATTTATGAATGTTGATGACTGTAATTCACAGTCACTTGCTCGGCTAGATGATAGATAGATGGTCATTCTACATGCATTGAGATCTAATTCATTATAAACATGCACCTATGTGACCAAACCGTTATAATAATGTGAGGGTAAAAAGGAAGAAATTGCTTACAACTTCATGGAGAGTGAGATATAAAGAATGTAATAATACTCTAAATTGAATTTGGTGTAATTTATGTTCATGTGTTGAGCTTGGTGTGTTGGATATTATAATGATTAAGTTGAAGGCATGAAGTTATAAACTAATGTAAGGAATCCGTTTATTTAGTTCCTTGTTATTAATTTTATAATATTGTTTATTTTCCAAAAACCCGGTTGGAGCCATAAATCCATGAACCCATGCCTTGACTTGTTCCTAGTCCAGTCCGATTTTTAAAACTATGATTATGAACAATGAAAGATTCGATAAATTGCAAATAATGCAAAATAATCCAAATTATAAGCAAAATGAAAAACTTGATAACTTAGCTCAATTATGGCCTTGAAAGAGCTATAATAACATCATTTTCATAGAGTTGTCATGTATGAAGGTGGCTAAGTTGAGCTATTTGCAGTGTATTTGTATCTAAAATCTGTAATTTTAAGCCAATTTTGTTTCTTTAATTATACAGATTACAATATCTAAATTTTGAAAAGATTGTATTTCAGAATATTATGTTTTAGGATTTGTAAATAGACTAAATAGGGATATCATAGATAATACAATCAAGATTACATATATTGTAGAGGGATTTAATGTCTGTGCATATTGCAAGCATACAATGAGTAGAGAGTGTTTTGGCTCATATCTCTATGTCAATTCTTTTGAGATTTTGTAAAACCTCTTTTTCGTTATTTGTTATACCTTGAGAGTTACGAAATTTCAAACTCTTGCTTTTGTTGCTTGATAATGAAGACATTGCTAGGCCTCCTTTATCCATGATGTACGGACCATTGTCTCACAAGCAATGCAAATCATGTTGTAATTGTTTTTCTCTTTGCTTGATTTTTATTATTTACATGGTCTAATCCTCAATGGACCAATATTAGAGCCAAAGCTAAGACATAGTGAAATCAACCTACTAGAGTATACAACAAGACTTGACACCAAGAAATTCAATGATAACCTGAGCTTAATATTTGTCAAGAAGTTCAATGCATGATGCTCTCATTAACAAGTTGGCAATTGCAATCATGACGGTTGTTCATGTCATCAAGTTTAGGTGATGCGGGAATCTCTTGGTGTCGTGTCAATTAATTCAAGCCAGCTAGGACATTGGAAAAGGAGATAGTTCCTATATATCTAGAGTTTTTGAGAATTCAAGATAAGATTGAAATTTGTTGAGTGCGTTTTAAATTTTTATTTGATTCTATCTCGTGTTTGAAGGAGGTCATTCAATGAACTGCATACTTTATATACTTATAATATTCTAATTCTAATTTTGGCCATTTTTACATCTCTATTTTGTAGATTCAAATCTATATATTATAAAAATGTTGCATACTGAGAATATTATAAATTAGGATATTACAAATAGGAAAAAATGAGGGACACTATATATAGTGTATATAGGGACTATTATATTTTTGGAAGCTTTGATATACGTACACATTGAGATTGCCCAATTGGTGGAGTCCTTTGTACGAGTTCTATGTGGGAGTTATTTTTTGAGAACTTTAGATTCATCTTTCAAATTAAATGGGAAAATTTCACTGTTGGTACGAAACCTTAGGTGAATGTACCATTTTTGGTACAAAACCTTTTTTTGTAACTTTGCACTACAAAACGTTTTCAAAGTGTAACGTTTTACTACAAATTGTTAATTTTTAACCAACATTGTGAAATTTGATGATGTTGCACTGTGACGTGGCAGTAATTATGACATTTGTGCTAATGTGGTATAAAAATAAGTTTATAATAAGAAAATAAAATAATAATAAAATAAAAAACTCTCTCTCTTCTCCTCTCTCTCACACACACACACACACTTTCTCCCTCTCCCCCATACACTCACTCACTCTCTCTCTCCCCCCTCTCTCCACCCTCATGTACACACACTCTCTCTCTTCTCCCCCCCTCATGTACACACACTCTCTCTCTTCTCCCCCCTCTCTCCACCCTCATGGACGCACACTCTCTCTCTTATGTGCACATTCACTCTCTCTCATGTGAGATATTTTTATTTAGAAAAATAAAAATCTCTCTCCCCCCTCATGTACACACTCTCTCACATGTGAGATATTTTTATTTACAAAAATTAAAAATTGGCAAGCATGCTCTAAGAAAGGTTCGAACTCATGTGCTTTCGGATGCAAAAGCTAGACCCTTCCACTACACTAAACTTATTGTTTGGTTGGAAGAAGAATCTGCTAGGTCTTATAGATGTTACTGATTCTTTCTTTTTCTTCCCTCTCCTTCCTCTTCCTAATCTAGCCGTCATAATCCATCAACTGCAGAACCAGCAATTAAAAAAATTTAGAAAATGCTACCCCGTTTGCTCTTTCCCATGTCAATATTGCCTACGTGTTATGATCATTCATTTGCTATAACTATAACTATTGTTACTTTTATAATTTTTATATTTTAAAGGAAAAAGAACTAAATATAGAGAGAACAACAACTTGAATAAAAATGTTATAGTATTACTGTTCTCAATTTAGAATAAAAAGTTTTGAAATCAGATTTTACTAGTAGAATTTCATTTTTTATTCTCTTTTTATTTAGAGGTAAACGAGAAATACATTTTTATTTCAATTTTTTATTTGATTACTTTTTATATTTTATTTCTAAATTTTATTATTTAATTTTAATTTAGTTTTTAATAAAAAAATTATTTGATGAGGGAGAATAGAGGAATGGGCGGGAGAAGAGGGAGGGAAGGAGAGAGAGGCGGGAATTTGTATTTTTTGGTCGGTGGAAAGGACGTGCGGGTATGAGAGAGAGAGAGTGAGTGCGGGTGAGAGAGAGTGAGTACGAGTGAGAGGTGGGTGAGAGAGAGTGAGTATGGGTGAGAGGTGAGTGGTGGTGATTGAGAGACATTGATTTGATTTGATTTGATTTGCTTGATTGGTTGATTTTAATTATATTTTTATTATCATTTTACATTATTTTACATTTATCAGTAAAATAACGTTTTGAAAATAATATTTCTGACCTTCCTCGAGCTCTTCCCATAAATTGGAACAAGATTTACAATACGATGTTGAAGAGAATAAACCGGTCCATCTTCCCAGTAGATTGTTAAAATTTTTTGAAATGTGCAGAGAGAGAGAGTGTGTATGTGGGGAGAGAGAGAGAGTGGGGGAGAGAGAGGAGAAGAGAGAGAGAGGGTGCACGTGAGTGGGAGGGAGAAGAGAAGAGAGAGAGAGTTTTATATTTTTTATTATTTTATTTTCTTACTTTAAACTTATTTTTATGTCATGTCAGCACAAATGTCATGATACTATCACGTTATCAAATTTAATGGTATTAGTTAAAAATTAACGATTTGTACTAAATTGTTACATTTTGAAAACATTTTATAGTACGAAGTTATATACCAAAACGTAACATTCACCGAAAGTTTTATACCAACAGTGCAATTTTTCCTAAATTAAATAGTTGTACCTTGAAGGTTGACCATTTTTTTCTATTCTATATTATCGCTCATCAATGAAGATAAGATCATGTCACCTTTGGCCGTGGAAATATTGATGTCATAGTCCCGAACTATGTAGATAGTCTATGAAATTTCTTCACTCTTATGTTTAATTATTATTGTTTGCATGGTCCAATCTCCAATAGCACTAAAGAAACCTTTTGCATTTCCAAATTTCTAAAATTTTAATAGTGGTTACTTGATTTTCCAAAAATAAATCATAATTTTGAACTTAACCCACTTGGAATGAAATGGGGGTGGTTAAGTTAAAGTAGTTTTTTTGCTACTCCTACTAATTGGGCTACATTGTTGTTCACTCTTGTTGTTAGATTTTTAGTTTCTTATTATTTATTTGGCATGATATTATTTTTCTTTACTCAAAATGTAATAAAAACACTTGGAAAGGACAAAATAAAGCAAACTTAGGAACAGTAATAGGATACCAATCATAGGGCATATTGATTGGCTTGTGAGTCCTTCAAGTATAATAGAACCCTAGGATCCATGCTATGGTTCAAGGCCGATTGATAAAAATTAAGCAATTCATATCATGCTCAGATATTCCAAGCATCTCTAACCTTGATCGGGCAAATTATTTGGCTACATGAACTTTTGAATTATAATCCAAAATGTAAAAACCATATTGGACCTATGGCTACATGTGATGTTGGAATAATTCCTTTCTGGGCTGATAGACTAATGCATGCCCTTCTATGAAATATTAAAGGGTGAAGAAATTTTAATGGACTTGAAAGTGCAATGAGCCCTTTGAAGAGTTCAAAACCCACCTCAGTTGGCTTCTAGCCTTAGCCAAGCCAAAAGTCCATGAAACATTGTATCCAACCCTAACTGACTCCAACAAGGTGGTGAGCTCTGTCCCGATTAAATAAGATGCAACCTCCTAATGACCCATCTACATCTCAAAAAAAGTTCCGCAAGAAGCCAAGTTAAACTACCAAGTAACTGGAAAAGTTGTCTACACCTACTTGGTCACCTCTAGTCAACCGGTTTGCTAGGCACCTTACAATGGTCTATAGTAACCAACCTCTGGATTCCTAAACAAGCCCTATGCCTTAGGGGAGCTTGTCTAGTGGACTGTGGAGCTTAGTAAGTATGGCCTTAGTCACCAGCCCATAATGCCATTAAGGCATAAACTCTCACCAACTTTATCGCATAAGTAACTAGACACATCAATGATGTCAATCCCGATCCCAAGACCCCTACCTAGGAGACCTAGACCTTGATGATAGATGACTTATCAACCAACATGGGAGAAGATACTAGGTGCATGCTCATTTCCCTTGGAGGATGACGATAAAGTATGCCATGATACTTGGTTCCAGGCAACAAACAATGAGGAAGACTAGAAGCCACTCAGAGTCAACCTAATATAAGCCCTAATAGCATGCATGAAAAAAATCAACATAATGTATGATTCTCAGGTGGTCATTTATCAAATTCAAGGGAATTATGGAGTCAACAACAATAAAATGAAGGTGTACTTGGATATGCCAAAGAGCTCTTTGTCAAATTCTATTAATATGCCAACTCCCTCATCCTTAGGAGTAAGAATATGGCAAATGACACCTTATGAAAGCTCATTGTAAACGTGATCTCGTGCCCTCAGGGTAACTTCACATGAAGGAGCCTAGGAGCACAAATACTCCCCGATATTCAAGCCCCTATAATGTTTTAGACCCAAAATACATCCACTTAATCATGTAGTATCTAAAAGACGAGGCACCTCCTGATCAAAAGGAAGCGCTAGATGTATTCAGCGATGATGTCCTATATAGAAAAGGATTCTCCTCTCTCTACTTTGATGTGTAGACAAAGAGGAAGGAAAATACCTGCTTTGAGAAACCCATGAGGGAAATTTGTGGAGCTTACTAAGGAAGACGGCCCATAGGCCACAAAGCACTCTAAAAATGATTATGCTACCCTCCATGAGGGAAGATGCCACTGACTTAATCTGAATATGTATGCATGTTAGAGGTATGCCAATTTATCATGAATGCCTCCGTTGGGTAAAAAGAAATTCCATATTGTGGTGATCGAATACTTTACTCAATGGATTGAAGTAGAACCCACAGGGAAGATATCAAGAAAGTGGTTATCTAATTCCACAAGAAGCACATAATTAGTCAGTTCGAGTTGCCTTAAGTACTCATATCCAAAAACAGACCTCAATTCTCAAGGTTGAAGTTAAAAGAAATCTATAAGGCCTTTTAAATATCCAACAGCTTACTTAGGTGGCTCACCCTTAGTCCATCGGCTAGGTTACTAATAGAATGCTACTCCATGGCCTCAAACCAGGGTCTAAGACCTGAGGAAATCCTAGGTAAGCAAACTAGATAGTGTGTTGTGGGCTTATCAGGTAACGTCAAGAAACCCAATTATGGAGTTACCCACCAGCATCATGTATGCTCAGAAACCATCCAACCCCTTGAAATAGGCATGTGCAGCCTCCGTGTTGAAGAATTCAATAGCAGTGACAGGGAGCAAGGTTGATGAGCCCACCTCTATTTGGTTGAAGAATGCCCTCTCATTATTGATACAAGGCTCTAGAGGCAATCCAATAGGCCACCCAACTTTCAGCAAATGAGTAAAATTGCGAACCTTCAAGTGGGTGGGTGCTATGCTGCAACACCTTCGGATCTAAGATAGAGGAAAATAGGGCCTCCCTAAACTATGAGGGGCCTAATCGGATAAACGATGTCAGAGACTCATCAACCAAGCTTCGCCCCCATAGCATTCCATACATAAGTACTTGAAAGATTTTATAAATAGCAAGATATCACTTCTGTATTTTCATCACGTAAATGTACTTATGCGCCTGTGTTTGTTTCTATAGTGCAAAGATCAATGAGAAAAGTCTCTAAAACAACCTTGGTATATCTTCTACACAACAAATGAACTCAGGTACTTCTATGAACAAATACGCTGTCAAATGTAACCTTGTGAAGCTTTCACAGTTACTCTCATGCCCCATGTAAATCCATCTCCCCTAAGATGTGGTAATTGGATGGCATGCTCAAAACTGGCCTCCACAAAGCCAGTCATGGTTACTTCCTTACCATGCATAAATCCGTCTTCCTTTATTGTGAGGTCACAAGATAGATGTGTGCATACATGACTCTCCCAAAGTCGATCTTAGAGACCCTTGTGCATTGTGGAAACCTTGCTCCTCTTAGAACATGGTTACATTTAGAGGCTTGTGCAAAACCTAGTCCTTACCAAGTTTTCACATTTATATTTTGTGGAAATCTGTATCCTCTAAAGACGAGTCACAGTTAAAGGCCTATGCAAAACATGATCCTCACCAAGTCAAAAATTGTTGTCTTTTAAAGAAGCCAATATCCTCTTAAGACATGATCATCATTAAATGACTATGCAAAACTTGACCCTCACCAAGCCTGTCATGGCCATCTCCCATGGAAATTTGACTCTTAGATCACACTTGACTTTACCAATTCAACTTATTTGGAATAATCTCCTTGACCATCCATTGAGACAAGAAGCATTGGGCTACAACTACTACAATCTTATAGGTCTATCGACTCTACTCAAATATACCAACTTCACTCACATGATAGACAAGTGTGCTAGCACACAATCATTCTTCTTGGAGCCGTGACCTGACCCTTGCATCTAAAGGTACCACATAGTTTACAACTATTTCATTAAATGTTCATAGTAGAATATGTTCAATCATGTTCTTATAGAAATCACTTGCCATGCATCCAAACTCGAGTCAACTTTAATTTTGTTGAAAAAGTGCGTAACCTTTTATCATTTGTCCTTGTAGGCTTGTAGGACAATAATGGCACATATAAATCACAAATTCCACAAAAAACTGACCACAAAGACAAATGCAATCATAACATACAATCCTGACAAAATAAATGAATAGACCATCTTCACTAAACCTAATACGATTACAAAGTTAACATATTAAAATGTCAAATTAAAAGAACCAACTATTTACTAACTACATAGTTGGAAAAATCTACGAAGGAAATAGCAACCAACATTCATAAAACTTTCAAGTAGGAATAAAAAAGTCATCACTGAAAAAGATAGGTATTGAATATCTTCAAAGTATCAAATTCATTAAAGAGAGATGGGCCCCATGGATAGTTTACCTATCCACCTCATTCTATAATAGGTTACAGGCGACCCAAAGCAGGTCATAAAGAACTCTGCATCTGCAAATGTCAAAGCTTCTTTCATGAAATCCTCGACTTCTTGAAGTTGGGGAATGTCATCTCTACTCATTGAGACATCCCTCCCTCTACCTCTTGCGCTAGTTGGTTAGCCTCTGTAGCTCACCCATCAATTAGCAGACTTCTGACAACTGTTCCTGAAATGTCTCCATTTCCTAAAGTTAAGCCTCTACCACAAACTCACCTTTTGTCTAGTAATTTTATCAAGGTCTACCCCTCCTCCAACTCCTTGTTCACTATCCTACCCGCAAGAGGACAGATCGCCAGTAGTAAACCCAATGAGCGGTATCGTTCCCAATAGGATCAAAGCCTGTCGAGCATGAACTTAGAATACAAAGTACTAAGTCAAACCACACAACAATCAAGAGGATGCAGAAATAGCAAGAAAAGAGCTAAAAGTGGAAAGTCTAAGGAAAATAGAAATAGTTTTATACGAACTCAACAAGAAAATGATTCTAGGGATTCGGTTTCACTTAGGTCTATTTCAATCCTCTTGCACTTAATTAATTGGATCAAGTCAAACATCCGTTTTTCCTATCCACGGGTTCTAAAGTCACCTAATCCGACTCTCACTGCAACTTGGATGTATCCCTAGGATGATCATAACCCACTCTATCTCTAGGTAGTTAGAATTAAGGGACCAAAGGTTGCGTTCATAACCGTATTGGGACTCCTAGGGTGATGGCTACCTCTCGGGCCTTCTCACATGTCTCTTCTAATTCTTAGAATGACTAACATAACTCTCAGTACAATTATTCCTTTCCTATGTTTACTGAGGTGACAAGATTCTCACTCTTGTGGCTCTCTTATTGTCCCTTAGATCGATTTATCGAGTTGCCCAAACATCAATGGATGCATGAAGTATAGTAAATATAAAGGAAATAGAACACCTTCCTAGATACGGGCAATGAAAGTTCAACACATTGATGAAATAAACACTAAGATGCACTTGCTGCCCTAGAAAATAAAACTAGTCGGACATCATCAGTTAAAGGACATGTTAATAGGATTGAAAGACAAGAAACCAAAATGAAGGAAAAGGACACAAAGGGAGAAGGAATATCAAACATCTATGATGAGCTTGATTCTTTAGCTCTTCCACCCATGACCCTTGTTCCAACATCCCAGGTTTCGTGACTTTAATTTGCCAAGAGCTCTATCTAAGACCTTACCTTTTCGAAAAGCTTCTTAACCTTGTGGGGGGTACACCTCTATTTATAGGGCATTTCCACCTCCAAGCTTGATTTGGTCAGTGTGAGATAGGAAGTCTTGGGTCCTACCAGTCTGCTCAGTGGACTGTGGTCTGAGTCTCTTCTGCACTGATCCTTTCTGTAGACCACGGTCTGAGCTCTGTTCTCAGCTTCTTCTCCTTAAACCGCGGTCTAAGGATTGCGATTACTTTCTTCTACTTAAGCTAAGCTTGAGCTTCCTTCTCCGGGAATTTGTTCGGTCTTTCTTTGATTTCCTGCACATGGAATAACTCTTAGAAGTATCTTCTCTACATTCTTTGAATTTTCGAACTCATTGATTGGTCTCCACATGAAAGGTAGCCTAAAACTCAAGAATCTAGGTCAGTGACAACAAATAAATCACATAAATCATAATATCAACACTCCTCAAGGAAGGCGTGACACTCCTCAAGGAAGGCGTGACACTCCTTGTTTGTACCTTAAGGCCCCGATCACATGTTAACACAAGAAATTAAAGTCTGCCTATTGTCACATACCTGAAGGCGGATGTCATTCACTCAATTTAGGGCATGATCAAGGCCCGTCTCACTAATCACATTTAGAGCATGGAAAGTGTAGACACGTTGACCCATGTGGTTCAGGGCCTCCAATTCCTTCATAGCAAAGAAGGTGCTCTTAAGGACCCCCTCTCAAGAAAGAGCCATGGCTCTTTTGAAGGTCCCTCTATAGTTGAATGAAAAGTGGCAGTCATCTTGTTTGGGAGGGACTATGCAACATCTCACCAACTAACCCCAAATTGTCAGTCAAAGTCTCTACCCTATTTAAATCAAGAAAAAAAGAGAGTTAAAACTAGTATTCTAAACACCTCCTGTAATGAAATAAAGTCCAAGGTTTACCAATATTGATAGGGGCCGAGGACATAGCAAAACCTTACATTCCTCTCCTAGCTTGTGGAATGGGAGCCATTGGCAGCATCTGCTTAACGAGGGTCTTATTCGTTTGATGGGTTGTTGTGTCTCCCAAGTTGACTTCTCGATCCCCCTATTGAGACTCGTCCACTTGAAACTACCCCAACCAATATCCAATGGCAATCCATTTGGTGTCCAATGGATTACCAAACAAGTATGAAAAATAAAAGACAATGAAACTCACTAAGCTTACCCAAGGAATAGAAAAACTGGCTAAGTAGGCCAGAAATAACCCGACTACTTAGAGTTTTGGGTCTGACTTGAAGAATCCTTCCATAAAATTAAACCCCCACCACAGTTGGCATTATAACCCATTTAGATCTTTCTAGGCACCAAAATCATCCTCCAGCACCTGGGAGCTCCAGTCATGAGGGACGTTACCCAAGTTGGCTATGAAGGGTCACCTCCACCTCTACCCTTTCACTTTATCTAGAAGAAGAGTCATCAATTCCGTATGAGTACCTCCTCTAAAATTTAATGCATAGTAACCTACGTCCTTATCGCTCCCATCCATCCTCTTCCCAACTCTCACAATCAGGATTGGTTTATAGTTACACCATGGATGGTGTAGATAAAGGAAAGTGGTTCAAAATATTTAACACGAAGGTCAAGGGTAAACAGATAAGAGAATGAGAGAGTACAAAAGGTGAAAAAAAATGAAGCAACCCTAAATGAAACTCTAACGAGGGAGGTGACAGTCAATGGTGTAAAGTTAAAATGGCTTCATAATCTTTACAACCTTGGGAGATGAAACACCAACACGTTGAAAGATGCACATATTTAGGTAAGGTCGTCTTTCAAACCACTTGGTTCAATCGACATCATAAACTGAAAATATTTATCGAACCTTGATTCCTATTCACCCATACTTAACCTTTGAGAACCTCATAACATGTATTAGGAGAAACAATTAAAAAACCTATATTTCAAATGATTCTTCACAACATATATGCAACTACCAAATTTAGAACTTCCTAAACTTTCATATATGGAAGGATAATGCAAGAAATGATGTTTGCATTAATCATGTTAAATTTACAAAAAAAAAAACTTTATAACCCATGAAGGCTCACTCACAAAAAGCCAAAAAAACAACCATAGTACTAGAAATGCACACAACTTAGATGCACCAAGAGGAGACTTGGGACTCCTTTCCCTATCTACAACCTTTGAACCTTCAATCACAATAGCATCTACACCCTGATGCCTAGGGTATTAAATTACCAGGTCTAGCATGACCTTCTCTACCTCGTTCTCTACTGACACTGGTATGCATAAACTCTTCCAAAGTTTTGTAGTCATCGATGACTTTTTCAAGATTCTCCCTCAACTTAGCATCCCACTCTTCTAACTATTGGAACAGGGTAATTGAATACCAGCATAACTCTTCCTTATACTTGTCAAATTTCCCTAGTTTAGCCAATATGACTAAAATCAATCCTTCATGTCGACTAACTTTGTCCACAATTGTGGTGATAAATATGAATTAGGCATGCATGCACATGTATCACAGGCAAATAATATAATAATGAGTATGAGATCATCTCCATGATAACTCAAAAGCATCAACTTCATTAAGTACTAAACACGTAATTGTAATTCTAAGTTAAGCCAATTCATAATAAAGCGAGTAAGAAAATAGTTAGAGAAAGCAAAAGTCATGATGATTGGAATTAATCAATTAATCAATCAATTACAGTTCCTAAAATTCACAATTTCATCTAGTTATGTCCCTCATTCATCTATCCTAATGCTATTAGTTGGTCTTATGTTGCTATCCTAAATTTCTAATATTTCGTTGCCCAGATCTTGATGCAACAAGAATGTGTTTCCCTTAGTATACCTAGCTACTCTATCTCTAAGTAATTAACTCTATTAATGCTAGAGTGATCACAAATTTCCCTCTTGAGTTCATTATTCTCCCCTAATAATTCTAATTGATGGCCACTCGAGAAAAAAGCATGGAGATTGAATTATTATAAATAATATCGAAGTATATTCCACAATGATTGAAAAGTATAAGGAATAGATATGAAGTTAGAAAATTAAACTAGAAACCACAATCTCCTTCGAAAAAGGTTTAATCATACTTGCCATAAAAGAATATCCATATTTAATATAGAAGAAGAACAAGAGAAAGAAGATAATAGAGAAAACTAGTTGGCTCGATCTCTCGATGTCACCTCAGCCGGTCTTCTATCTTCCTTCAATTGATTCCTTAACTATAAAACACTAACTAAATATAAGTTTCCACTGTTCTTCTATTGTTGATCGATGTACCCTTAAAATATAAGGGGATGGTACCATCCCATGGATTTTTTAAGTAGTCTTGACATCTTTGGGGATATTATCTTTCTTTCTTCAAAATTTTTTTGCCATTTTCTCACTCAATATCTGAGAACTTAAAACACTTGAAAATTCCTTAGAATGTGATGAGAACTTGTCCCAAACATGTGGAACAAAACTAGAAGGCGTAGCTCTGTTCAGCTTGAGTGGCCAAAACCGTCTAGCCATAACTTCCATGTTATTTCTCTTTAGTAACTAAATAGTTGCATCCTGCTTGATATTTCATTTGTTTTTACCTTCTTGGTTCTTCATCCCAACTTGATTCAGCTACAATCATCTATATCAATTTAGCCCCAAAAGGCACCAAGCAAGTGATGTATAGAACTTCCATTTATTTGTTGAAAAGATAGACTTAAAGAAACATAACTATGCTTAACAGTAAAATGCATAGTTACTTCCATACAAAATTCACCTAATAGAATACTAAGAATCCTTCTAGGCTAAAATGGGTACTAAAAATATGACAAAATGCATGATAACAACTAGGTACAATTTTTGATAGATTGTACAGAGTGCTCTTTATCTAATCCAGGAGTCCCACCAAGCTCGTTTCGGGAATATGATGACAAGCATACAACCAATAGCTCCAAGCATCTAATTCCCCTACATGAGGCCCCAGTTGATGAACATCTTCCTTTTGCTAGATGATATCCATTCCATCTTGCTGTACCAAGGTTTTGCAAGCCGACTCTCTTTCTTGTTGCAACCCTTGACTATGGCAATCTCCAACTCAGCTTGTTTGGCCCCTCGCAGCAATTGTTTGTTCTCCTCTTCCAACTCGCGACATCGCTCCTTCCCTACTCTCCTCAACACCTTCAACCCTAGTAGTGTTGAGCAAAATGGGCGACCTGCCAAGTGCTCTTCATAGCTGTCTTCTTATCCAGCAACAACTATGGAGATAACTATTTTACCTGGTACAAGCTTGTTCCCTCACCACTCCCTTGTGCGCTGGCTCCTGCATAGCCTCACAATCTCCAGCCTTGCTTGGCTCCTCTATAACTTCGCCACCCTCCTTTCACTCAACTAAACCCTACTCGTGTCCCCATCCTATGAACTCAATTGCCTGAGCAACATCCAAGCTTTTCAGCTCCTTCTAGTTAACAAATCTCCAAAGAAATCTTCACCGGCTATACCTAAATTACAAATCTATGAATTTGGCCTAAAAACATGTTAGACTAAGTTATGGTAACTAAAATTAGATCAACTTCCACCAAGCA
This sequence comes from Lagerstroemia speciosa, assembly GCA_037672795.1. Lineage (NCBI taxonomy): Eukaryota > Viridiplantae > Streptophyta > Magnoliopsida > Myrtales > Lythraceae > Lagerstroemia > Lagerstroemia speciosa. The sequence continues at coordinate 6,729,142 of CM075307.1, forward strand.
TAAATAGACTGAAAAATTCCAATAAAAACAAACCATGCTACATAAGCTAAACAATAGCACACACAAACTATGCAACAACTCAACTTCACTGCAAGAGTACATCAAATAGATCGATGTAATACTTGCATGGTGCACCTCAAACTACACTATCACATCCTCAAACTCATGAACATAGATGAAATGCTTGATCTAGGGAAATTTGAAAATGTGCGAAATGCCATCAAATGTTGCTTAATACCACGCATAAGGACAAATACATCAATTGCACAATCATTACCCTATACCTCCAATAAGGATGCCATGTGTCCTTCTTAAAAATTTGAAATTTGAGGCTGCCCATATACTGAGAACTTCCTTTGCACACTTTAACTACCCACCTACTCATACTTCCGGACACCAAAGAGACATTGAACTACTGATAGTTCCTTACACTTAAATAGTACGAGGAAGTTGAGGACAAATGATATAGGCAAAAGTCATTTGGCTCAACTCCAGGGCTACCCCACCCAACTCGACTAATGCTAGTCGATCCAAAAGGATTCTTCCAACTCATCAATCCAACCATGGAATTCTGACTACATAGATGCTAGATGACTTCTAAGTTGAAGGTCGACCCTGATGACTTCTAAGTTGAAGATCAACCCTAATAATATCTTTTGGATTTCCCATGGCCAAATGACAATTATGCAAACTAAGTTCCACGACTACTCTAAGAAAATCTTCTGACCAAATCGAGTACTCTTGCCACTAGATGCCATAGGTGAGGCCATGTTACATTAGCACTAGACCTAGATATGAGCATATAGATATCTCATGCAACTAGAAGTTTAGGTACCACACATATATTCTACTCAATTTTTATGCTTTCCTCTCATATATATAGTCGTCAACTTAGTATCAGATGGTCATTTCAGGAGTCAAATCCTAGGATCAACTTCTTTGCAAGTACCAAATAACTTCAAAGATTCAAACCAAGACTTAAAACTAGATCCAAAGATTTGTGGGCTATTTGAAGGATTCAGTGGTATGGATCTTCTCCAAGTCTTTGTACCCTTCTAAAATTAAAGGACCTTTTTGAAAATAGATGTAATAAGATATTGAGGTTCCAACATAGACAATTATCTTATATATTTGATAAATTTAATTACAGAAAAATATTAGTTGCTTATAAATAGAAATTATGGGGTTGGGGCGTATTTGAAGACTTGGACCAAGGTCCACCCCATAGTATTTCACAGATCAACCTAATTTACAAGAAAAATAACAAATATATAAATATAATTTAAAAGGTAATACAAATTTAAATGAAAATTTTAAATAATTAGAATTTACACAATTTCAATAAAATAGAACGATATATTATCCAATTTACTAATATAAAAATACACATAAATTAAATATAATTAATTTTAAAATATGTAATAATATATTATAATGTGATCGGGGGTGGGACAGAGGATAGACTTAGACCCGCCTCAACCCGTGCATGTGTTGGGTCAGACCTAGCCCAAACTGGGTGGGGTGGGGCAAGTCAGCTATTCCATATCAAAATTGTTATTTCTATCTCTAAATTCTACATGAACAATACTCCGTACTAATATTAGTGATTATTTCTTAGTGTCGAGATTTCTCGTAGAAGTTGCCTTATGCATTCTAAACTGATTGCAACTGATATCCATCCCCAAGTATCTTAATATGGTACTGCGGATCAAGCATAACTTGTAACAAAGGGCAGGATCTTATCAAAATAAGCACATAAGGTTATAGAACACCTACATTACCCATATATTGCACCATCCAACAACCGTCCCCAGCCCCTATAGCCATTACTGAAATATTTTCCAAACAAATCATTTTAAAATTTATATTTTGCCATGAAAATCTTCCTTACAAAAAATCTTAAATAGTTTTGTCTAGTAGATAAAAAAATTCGAGACATTAATAATTAGATAAATTGTGACTTCGCATATGCCTTAATAGCATCATATTCATGACTACATCACTTTTGTAAAAGCTCGTTGTTACCTTATTGATACCATATCACACTTCATCGGCCAAGTATGATCACAGAATATATTCTTCGTTACACTTTTCTCAGCAGTTCTACCAGTTTCTAACTGATTGTGATGTTAGGATGAAAGAAGAATGTCTCTTTAAATCCTGCCACGTATCTCAACGTATGTTTTTGAATTTGACACATTTCTTTTATAGTGGAAGATAAAACAGTGTTTTTAAAGAAGAAACATAAGGTTAAAAAAAGATAGAAGGAAGATCAAATAAATGGACATGTTGAGTTCCATTGATGATAATTGAATACATGACTTGTTGGTCTCGGATTAAAAATGATACCAATAATCGAAAGAGAAAAAGTCCTTGATCGACAAAGTGTGATTTTTAATTGTTCTTTACAGGGAAAAAAAGACAAAAAATAAATAGAGGGGCTTGAGTTGACAAATTCTGAGGGAGACTGATGGGATATGAAATGATGAGCTGAGATTCTAATGGTCCTAAGGCTGAGAAATCTACCTTCTCCTTGCTGATAAAGTTCTTGCTAATATTAGAATCCTTATCATTTTCTCCCGTCTTCTTTATTGAAAATGACCTTTTGATTCCCCCTTCCTCTCCCTCTCTCTTGCTGGGAAACAGTTCCTCGTTTTTAAAAGGATCAATGACATCCAATTTTATAATTAGAGACCAATCATTCAAATTCCACAATACCGGGAGAAAAAGATTTTTGCAATTTTCAACTGTCTTAATTTGAGGTGCATTTGGCTTGGGTATTATTAAAGCCTAACAATTTTCTTGGATTATAAGTTAAATGTAAAATTATTGTCAAAAAATTACAATAAAAATTAATATATTCTGTTTTATTTCTTATAATCTCATACTATAATAAATTTTAAGGATGAACTTGGCATTCATAGCGTAAAACTCGGCTTTTACATTAAATATTCAAACTAAATAAGTAACCAAACGCCATATTAACACTTAATTTGCTCAATACTTCAAAAAACTTGGATCATGTGAAAGTAAAGGGGTAGATTACATAAAAAAAAGCACGTGGTTTGCTTTGTTTTTCAAAAAGTCAAACATTTTAAATTTGAAAACAAATCACATAGTTTCATTTTATTTCCAAAGTAAACTAAATCTTTCAAATTTTAAAAATAAAATCACATGATTTCCTTTTCTTCCCAATTTAAGCCAAATAATGTCTTTAAAAATTAAAATTGCATCATTTATTTTGCTATTAAATCAAACTAATTCATTTAACGCAATATTCAATAATTAGGTAACCATTCTTTATAACTTTTTTTCAATGCAGGATAAATGTATATTAGAATTTTTTTAAAAATTTACACTAATCTCTTATATAAAGTTCTCTTTATATTTTCTGATAACTAATATTTATCTTAATTCAAGATAAAATTATTAAATTAATTCAAAAAATTATCCAAATTTTATAGATTTGTATGTACGTGATAAAAAAGGATAATATATTGCACAAGAATATTGCTTTATATTTTAATATATTAGTCAACTTGTCAATAAATACAAAATATAATTTTTATTTTTCAGAGTTGAAGAGTTTGGTTTGATTTGAGAATGAAACAAAACTATATAGCTTATTTTTACAAATTTAAAAAGTTTAGCTTAATTTAGGAGTAAAATGAAATCTTTCAGTTTTATTTTTTAAATTTGAAACACTTAACTTTTCTGAGAAATAAAACAAACCACATGCATATGACAAGAAAACTAGAGTACACAAGAAAAATGAAAAAGAAAACAATAGTAGACCATGCATTCAAGAACAATGGATAATATGGCCAGTGACACCACTGTCGTAGCTAGATAAAGCCGAAAAATGACTGGAAATGCTCCGATCGAAGCTAAAATGTTGCCTTCAGAGAATAATCTCTCTTTTATTTTTTTTCCCTAATCAGTATCAAAGAGGCCTTAAGAGAATGATCTCTCTTTTTTGGGGGAAAAAAATCATTTTGGTCTTCAACTTTTTTTCTTTAATATTTTTGTCCTAAATTATTTTCTGAGACAGATTTGGTCCTCAATTGTTGTTTACTTAGTATAATTTTAGTCCTTTGCATTATTTAATGTTAATATTTTTTTTGCTAGGTATTATTATTTAATGTTAGTAAATTTGCTCACATGTCAATAAAATAATAAAATAATTATTTTTCTTTAAAAATAAAAAATGCTAGATAGAAGGGGTCGTATGGAGGGATACGACAGACGGGGACCTCACTGGCCGCCACCCCATCACCTCCGGGATTTTTCGTCGCCTCTGAGCGGATGATGATCCCCTAGGGAAATGTTTGATTATCGATGTAACCTATTTTTCTTCTAATTTCTGAAATTTCAATTCTAGAGATTTCTAAATAGAAATAGGAGGAAAGCCTAACCGGCATCAACCCTCCTTTTTCAAGATTGCTAATTACCTTTGGTCTTGCCGGTGATAGTGAACGAGGTGGGGGTGTCTGCTGGCCCCTCTTTCAATCTCATTTGTTTCTACCACCCTTCATCTTTTTATTACATTATTAAAGTAAAAGTTATCATTTTATATTTTTATTGTCATGCCAGCAAAGCTTTTAACATCAAAAGTGTACCAAAATTAAAAACTTTAGAATAAATCTTTACAAAAAAGGTTTAGGATAAGAATGAAAAGAAAAAAAAATGTTGAGGATTAAACATATACTTATTCCCTCTTTTTTTTAAAAAAAATTTTTGGTCAATATCAGATGTGCCTCCAGAGAATGATCTCATTTCAAACGAGCACGGCTCCAATTCAGCCTACATGACATTGTCGGAGATAGGATAGCGTGCTCACATCTTATGGGGCTTTGGCAAGCGCCAGCTGAGACCATTGCCAAGAGTTCGCCTCATCTGTGGCTCTGGCTGTAAATATGGTCATTATCCAGTCCACTGTTGTCTCCAGTTAGCGGAGTTAATCATTTTATATATATAAAAAAAAAACTAATGTATCTGTGAATTCTTTAATCATTTCATTATATTTTATGCAACTACCGACATCACAAGCAAAATGTACAAGTTGGGATAAAAGATTTCTTTTCCACGTGCTATCATCACCAGGAGCCACTTCAATTGAAAATCATGGGAATCTTTGAAGGAAAAAAAGTGAGAAATTTTCCTCGATTGCCGGATCTAGATCTTACATTGATTTTGTTCCTCCCGATGAGCCGAGAACAGACCACAGATTCATGCAAATGCCCAATTGCAAAAATCTTTAATATTCCTTCTTTATCCCCAAGTTAGATTTTTATAAAGTGAATCAAAAGGAAGAAGAGACTAAAAATCTTGTAATGGTGTTAAAATTCTACTGGGTTTTAAGAAGTTAAGGTACGCTGGATTCAAGTTTAAGCAAATATGTAGTTGAATCCATCGAATAAAATTCTTATGTTACGTCTCGTATGAAAGAATCGAATGGAATAAAATGAGTTTTCTAGTATAAATTGCAATAGCATATAGTAAAAATCAGTAATATTTTAATTCATTTTGATAAGATGAAGAAATGAACATTCCCTTTCCTTTTCCAAGTAAATATCATTCCATCAATATGATGAAATAGTCTATACTAATGAAATACACATGATGACTTTCATTTGTGTAATCAAGTAAAAATATTACATACAAGGCTGAATTATTCATTTCGTTCCATTCCCTTCTATTCCTTTGTGCCAAATGTAAGCTTATTCTTCTTTAATATCAACAAAGTAACTTACCCTAGTGCCATGTTAACATTCTACTGGATTTATAAAAAATTTTACTCACGTCTATTTATAAAAACCTGATAACCTACGATATAAAATCATTTTATAATCGTTAGAAATTTGTTTCTTTTTTTTTTGAGTTACTGCCATCCAGAAACCCAATGGGTCATGACTAATCCAGTTTGAGTAGAGAGTGCCCTCTAGGGACCACTCCCGAGGTGAATTTCTTCATTCACTAGACTCGAACTCAAGATTTTACTTAAGGGGAAGAAGCACCCTATTACCTCAATCAATCCGCACTTTGGTTCCGCATAAATGACATTCTTTCAGTTCATAGTGGTTTTGTGGCTCGAATCGTGGGAAATTGTTGTTTAAACTTAGGGTAGAAAGGTTGACAGAGACCGGCAGCTATACAGCTATTGCATCCCACAATTTTTTTTTTTTTTTATCAGTCAATGATAATTTGATTCAAAGAAACCAACTCATACATGGGTCCATAAATTTGATATACATTATCTGGCTTCCCTAATTTGATAATTTCTTAATCGATCATACAAAATTGCCAGAGCCAAATTTGGCGGTGGCAAATCAAATGAGACAATATCCTGCACCAGGTCCCTAGCAAAGCAACCCAAGCTGTCAGCTACCCTGTTTGCTTCACAAAAGTTTTGCATCACTTGGCACCTCACAAAAGTCCCGCAAAACATCCTGCGAAATAATATCAAAAAGAATTGCGACATATATATACACACACACACACACATATAGAAATTGCAAAAAGATTCAAAGCAATTCAGGAGTATTATATGGTTATAAATTTTTCTATGCTACTAGGGAAAATAACATATCAAGAATTGTATAAAATAAAATACATGATGATCAGTGCTATGTATGAAACTACTTATTATACGTTTGATAATTTAAAAAAAATTAAGGTGATCTAAGTATTAATAGGATGATTAAAAAATTACTGACGTAACTAACCAAAGAGATAAATTCAAGGTGAGAGGAGATAGAAAAAGGAACTGCTAAAGTCAAGTAAAAATGGAGCCAAACTGGGAATTTGGGTTAACTTATTGTGAGCAAAGCTGCCGAAGTTAATGGCTTGGAAGAGATTTCAGTGGAAGTGGAGGGAAATTGAGGAATTTTAAATGAGTGAAAGAAGATGATATGGTTAATAAAATTATGAAAAATGATGGAGAGAATCAATAAAATATTAAAATTTAATAAAATGGATAAGTATATTGAAATAATAAATTTTTGGTGCAAATACCCCATTTTGCAGAAGTTATTTTTAAAAAAAGTATTTAAAACTATTTCCCAAATACTGTCACAAAATTGCATTTTCTTTTTCAAGGTTTTGTGAATAAATCACACGTAGACATGTCAGTCATCCATTGATACAAAGAAATTTATAATACTAGGACAGTATTTCCGGAAATAATTTCAATAGTACTGCCTTTTGAAAATAACTTCTGCAAAACAGGGTATTTTTGTCCAACCTTCCTGAAATTGTGGTAATTACAAAAAAAATAATTCTCATATATTTTATTATTTTAGTATAACTAAATTTGATCAATTATAAATTAAATTTGATAAAGAGTATTTTTGAAACATGAAGATGAGGCTAAAATTACTCCGTGTTTGTTTAAAGTATTAGGTAAATAACATATAAAAATCACATAATTTATTGTTAAATCATAAATTTTTTTATTTTTTCCCAAATTAGATCAACCGTTAAATTTACGGTTAAACGGATGCATGGCATATACTGTGTTTTTTTTGCCACGTGTACAATTTAAAAATTTAAACTTCCCTTCAATTTAGAATCCAAGAAAATAAATTTTTTTCAATAATAAGCCTTCAATTTTAATTTGCCGCCTCATTGTATCTTTTCATCGGCATCTTGTAATGACACAGCTGAACAAGAATTGCAATGTAAGAACCATCAGATCCTCTTTTTGTTTTATTGATCTAGCGATTTTTTCTACATTCCTCTCTAGCACCATTGCTTTTCTTCTTTGTTTTGTGCGGTTGCTAGTTATTTTCATAATTGTCAAATTACTTGTGTCAGTTGTCAGTTTCTCACATTGTGATCTAACGAATTAGTTTTCACTTCGAAGTGCTCCATATAGGATTGCTAGTTCTGGCAGTGCTAGGATCTTGTGGAGCTTTAGCTTTTTGTAATTTTGTTTCGCAGTGATTTTGCTTTCATTTACAGTTTTGTCTAAAGTGCTTTTCAGCCGTTAGATTCTTGCATCTAATTCCGGCAATGTTTGGGTGCATCTCTTGTGCTTCACAGGTTGTCTATTCTGGTGGTGTAGAGTTTTAGTTGTGGAGCGTCAACCTTTTTTTGGTCAATACTACTTCATCATTACTATCGTCTTTGTTAATCTGATCTATTTTGTATACATGGTAGATCATTTTTTCGAGTTTTAAAAGGAGGCTATGGACAGTCTGCTTGTGCGATGGGCCTACTTTTGGCTAGAAACGCATGACGGAATCACTTTAGATAACAACTCTTGAGTTTGAGACTATTTGCACTGAGTTGGAATCAATACTTGTTGGTAGGATTGCTGTTGAAAAGAAAATTAATTGGGAACTGTAGTTGGAGTTTTGAAATGGTCTTAGATTGAGTTTAGAGATGGACAAAATATTTTTGGATATTTGAGGTGCACAGAGAATATTATGGAGAGAAAGAGTGCGAGATGCAGAAGAGAAACTGGTCGAGCTAGTGGCGATAATAGAGAGAGGATTACTATGACCCATAAATAGCTTATCGGTACTAAGGTTGTCGTCTCAAATGCTGAGAGTGGTTAAATATGGTGTTGCGTGGTGTGTGGCACCTAGGTCAATACACCAGTACTTATCAGGAAGGCTCACAGAATTTGCCTGGGCATAATGAGCTTGGGCGTTGGGAAATTGAATGGTGGGGCAGGCTGGAGCAATGTGGCATGTCTTGTTGCAGAATTGATAGACAGGAGGTGCTGCTAAAGCTATGACCCAGGCCTTTCCTTGGTTTGTTGCAAATAAGGGCCCAATAGAGATCCTTTAGAGGCTTGGCTGGTTAATAGATGTTGATGGGCTGCATAATATGAGCCCAAAGAGAGATCTAGATGTTGACATAATAATTTGTATGATTATAGAATCCTAAGCTTGAGGCCACTTCCCATACATTTGGAGGTCAAATTCATAGCTTTTCATCATTGGGATTGAATGGTTATAAATGATAATTTTCAGACTCTAGATTAGATATTGTTGGGAGTTGTTTGATGTGCAGGGAAGGAAGAACACATGTGCAGAAAAATGATGAAGACTTGGTTTGTTCGATGCAGCAATTTTTGCAGGGAATTTGTCGTACTCCATGTGCGAGAGATATGGCGAATAATATGTCATCATAAAGCTTGGTGAGTTAGGATTTCAACGCATCAAATGGATCATAAATCGGAGCTAAAACGAGAAAGTTATGGCTGAAGAAAGAAAACTGCGTGCAGAATAAGGAATAGACCACAGTCTACTGAGGCGAATTGCTAAGACTCACAACCTTTCATCCCACACTAATTAAATCAAGAAAGGAAGGAGGGCAAATGCTCTATATGTATTGGTGCACCCCCAACAAAAAGATATATACAAAGAGTGGAAGAAAAGGCACCAACTACACTACAAGAAGAGGGATTACAACAACAATTCGTAAAGTCGAGATCGGGAGATTTGACTTCACTATCTAGAGTTCTTTCTGCCCTTTTTCTTCTGATTTTCATTATGTTGTCTTCTCTTACAACTCTTGTAGTTTATTCGAATATGTGAAACTAAACCCCGAGATTCCTAGGGGATCAATGGAACATTTTTTATGTCTTAAGTAAAGCTCTTTTCTTTCACATATATGATTCTGTTGAGGTACGCCTCCCTGGTGTTATTTATGCAGTTTCGTACTTCGTACTTCGTACTTTCTTTTGGATTGGCCACTAACGAGATCGAACTTGAGACAGAGAGGAGCCTCAGAAGAGGAAATTGATGTCATGCTAGAGATGGTATAATCTAGGTTAGCTTATGCCGGTAGGTGAGGTTATTCGTGCAAGTGCACCAGAAGATGGTGAGCACCCTAGGTGGCCATTTAGAGTCGGTTTAGTTTGGCCTTTCAACATTAATCGCCTAGGAATAAAGTGGATTAGTGTCTTTCGCTTAGGTACATTCGTATGACATCGGAAGGTGCGTACAATGGACTGAATTAATCACCTAGAATCCTAGGTTAATAACATGACAGAATTAATTGTGTGAAAGAGGGATTCTTGCTTAAGACTAGAATTGGTGAAGTTTTCAACCTTAGTAGCTTTTCATTGACTGATTCCTATCTGTTTACTGTCTGTCTTTTTAATTACTTGCATGCTTCTCAACTTACTCGATTGACTTGGCTTGGAATTAGTTGTGCCAATTTTAGTGCTTAGTAGAAGAGTCCTCATGGGAACGATACTCTACCCACTCTGTATTACTTGTCTGCGATATGTATACTTGCATGCATTACCCTCAATCACTCGCAACACTAGATAGTGGCCCAAAGGAGAATCTTGGAGTAGGCCTGGGCCACGTGTATTTCGATTTTGACATGAGAAAGTAGTAGACCTGTGACGTCCTCCTTGCTCAAGGGCACTCCAATGGCAACCGCTAGTTTTTTGCCCTCGGGAGAGACCTCCTTAGCATCTATTGTTCCAATGGAGATTGTCCACAAGAAGTCTACCTCGACCTTCTGCAACAAGTGCCTTAGGTGGTGGTGGTACGAGAAGCGTGGAGAAAGGGGTTGCCTGGTTCTAGGATGCTGTGAAGTTTCTTCGAGTTTTATTGTTGAGGAGGAGAATGAAAAGCTCATCAGTGCTCATGGAAGCGAGCGATGGAGACAAAGCAAGGACTAAGGACTCCCAATCCTGGCCGAGTCCTGTGGTGATGCAGTGGTTGATTTAAGCAGAGCTCTTTGGCTTGCTAAGTTGGGCAAAGCTGTTGGTGATCCGTTTAATAGCATGGATGAAGTCAATTATGGGTAGGGTGTCTTTTCTTGAGTCTCGCCATTTCTGCTCAAGAAAATCCTCTTGGGTATTGCCATATGAGAATCAAACATGGTAGTGAGGGTCTACCAAGCTTTGTGAGATATCTTGGCTCCAAGGAAATTGTGACCGATTTCTTCTGTCAATGTAAGCATGAGACAAGTAAGAGCAAATTTGTGATCAGTCAACCATTTTCTATAGGCAGGATTAGGTTCCTATATGCTATCTTTGGTGATTGCTGGTGCTACAGCTGAGTTGCATCCTTCGACATGATCTAACAGTTCATAGGTCTCCAACAGTGGGCTCATGATCCCATGCCAGAAGTGATAGTTTCTGCCATTCAATTTGACAGAGACTATGGGAAGTAGGATTGGTACTAGATTCTACCATTTGAGGAAGCTGTGAATTGGATTAGAGCTGGAGAAGATAGTTATAGGGTGTAAAGGATAATGTTTGGGATGACTATTCCTAGGTGAGATTAGAAAAATTACTGAGATCGAAAAGAATAAGGAGAATTGGGAAAAGGAATTTGCTCTCACACCTATGATTTTCTAGTATCTCTGTTGGTGTGATCTTCACCGATCCTTCTGGTACAGAGTCTGAGGCAATGTACCAACTCATTCTAACTTAAGAGTGACTGCTTGCATCAATCTTGTGTGACTTAGTGTGGCCAATTGATTATGCTAACTTATAGGGTTGTTCAAATTGATTGAGTTCATTTTGGGAGATGGCTGAATTTATTTATGCTATCAGAGGGATTTGATTGACTTTTGGGGTCAAATTTGATTGACTTATATAGTTGATCTCTTGTAATTCACTGACTTATTGATTTTGCCATGGAGCTTATGAATTGTGGGGTTCATCTTGGCAGGGCTCCACTAGCTAATGTGGACATTTTTTGGGGCATCGCCCACTTACAAAGTTGATTTCCTTGAAAGTTACACCAGTTATAGAGTTTGTGGTTAAAATGACTCATAGAGTTGATAGAATGAAGTTCACCCGACTTGTAGGTTTAATTTGTTGAGATGACCTTCTTGACCTATACTCTTCAAAATAGCCCAAATTTGTAAAGTCCTTCCTAAATGCTATATTGACTTGTCAATGGTTTGGATGAGTCGAAGATAGATTGGTTGACTTGTAACCTTTATCAACTGACATTGATTTTGTTGGAGGGTCACCAACTTGTAGGGTCTTTTTTTGTTATAACATGATTGGTTCTCTTGGTAGTTATTTAACGTCGATTTCGTCTGTTTCCTCTTAGGTTCATCATGGTCAACAACAAAGGTGTTGAGAACTTTCATGTCCAACCTAATCATTGTATATACGAATAAGAGCTAATGGAGTCAGAAATAAATTACCTGGGCCACGTTTAAGAGGGTGTTATAAAAGAGGGTAAGACTAGTCTGCTACTTTGGCCTCGTCTATCTGCTCCTCATGAGCCCGCTTACCAAGTAAGTCTAGATGGGGAGGTGGCTATATACACAATGCAAGTGTTAGTCAGTTAGTTTAGATTACCTATTAGTTCAACCGCCATTGAGTTGCTCCAATGTTATACTATTTGCCCATGGTGGATAACTCCCAACAAGTGGCTTGTTTGGACTTGCTTTGTAATGTTGTGCCATAAGCAAGAGGTTGAGTATAGCTTGGAGCTATTTAGACAATACTACCAGCTCATTCTTGGGCTAGTTGCTGGGTTGACGGGTCTTCAAATGGCTATGGGTCGAACTTCGGGCTGTGGGTGACCGAAGGATAGGTATAGAGTTTTCATCAGTGACCTGCAAGGAAGCCAAGTCAAGGGTGTTCCTAGGAATAGCCATCCGATTCCTAAGTCAGAGGCAAGGCTGAGGAATAAAAGTAAGAATGTAAAAAGAATAGAGACTGGGTTAGAATATGAGTCTGATTATGAGTGATGCCCTCAGGTCGGGTTGTATTATAGACCATACTTGTACGGAGTACTGACGTGGTGCTATTTGTCACCTGTCGATGATGTGACTAGAAATGAACCCTTGTCTCCTGCTGGAGTGATTCGACTAGGAGGGTCAGTCATGACCACGAGAGTTTGACTTACGGGTGATTGATGTAATTGTTTTGCTTATTGACGTCAAACCTTGGAGAGTCAGGTCTCCTCGAAGGCTTGAGTTGCAAGAACTGCTGAAATGGTTTGACTTCTAGAAGTCAAATCTTGTAGAGCCGTGGTCGATCTCCTGGAAATCTTGACCTATGGTATTTATGAAATGGTTTGGCTTATAGAAGTCAAACCATGGAGAGTCAAGGTTGATCTCCTGAGGCTTGACTTTCAGGGATTGATGAAATGGTTTGGCTTATGGAAGTCAAACATAGGACAATCGGGTTCAGCCTCTTGGCAGTTTGGCTTGTGGTAGTTAGGTTAGGCTGGTATAACTTCTTGTCCACATCAGAAATCAAATCATATGAAACACTTTCCCTTTCCTTTCTCTCATCTTTTTAACAAATGTACAAATTACTGGATGTCAAGCCTTAGTAAGGATCAAATGTTAAAATAATTGAGACAATGTAAAGAGAGAGAGGAGAGAGAATCCTCTCGGCGCACCTTAGCAGGCTAAGATGCGCTTAAATCTCCACCATTAATTTGTCTAGCTTAAATCTCCACCATTAATTTGTCTAGGAAGCTACAAAATAACCCTGGATAGTCTCACTAATATTGGGGGCGCCAAACCTGCCACTGCAATGAGTGGCGCTTCCGCAGGCCAAACTACTCTGCTGGCCAATAGTGGACAGCATTAGCCAAGCATCCCGACAACCAACACTTCTGCAATGAGATCTAAGGACAAAGGCTCTAAAAATGAAAACTTGGAAGAGTTTCTTCGAACCAAAATTCCAACCGCAACTGGAGTTCTTTGCTCCTAAAAGACAAGCTGGATTTACACCAAACTCCCAAAAGAAATATTGGAACAAGGAACAAAGAGATGGGAAAAAAAAGGCCTAGTGGGAACTTTTGTAGGCACGCCACCCTCACATGGAGTAGTAGTTTCGATGGTCAATAGAACATGGCCAAAAAAGGGACAGGTGACTGTATCAACAAGAGGTAAGAGTTTTATCTTTCAATTCTTCGACCAAAACAACATGGATTAGGTTATGGAAACTGGCCCATGGAAATTAGAAACAAGCTACTTGTGCTTTAAAAATGAGGCCCATACCTGACTACTGGTGAAATTAATCTACGTAAGATTCCTCTCTGGATAGTGCTTAGGAAAACTCCTTTGCACCCCTACAACCCCACAGGACTTAGTTACATTGCTAGTGCCATTGGTAAACCTTTATAAATGGACAAGGGCACTATGCATCTTTCTCATTTTGATTATGTAAGAATTTCTGTAGAGATTGACTTTGAAGATGAAATAGAAGACACAACCATGGTTGAATTGGAAGAAGGAAATGTGGTGCATGTCCCAGTGATTGCTCCATGTCTGCCCAAAAAGTGCAACAAATGTCGCTAATTCGGGCATTGCTACAAGACAGATATAGTGATCCAACGAAAGAGATGAAGGAACCGTTGAGCAATTAATCAGTGGGTGGAGCAACAGTCACAAGCAGCTTAGACTGCAGCACCAAACTCAAAAAGGAACTCCAAGCTCCTGAAAAAGATCCTGATTCAAAACACTGCAAGAAGGAAAAAGGGCTAACCTCCACCGACTCGAACTATAGGGTCTTTGAGTCAGCCTAGAAGGAAAGCCCAAAATTGACTTCCATAGAGAGCAAAGTAGGCTCCAATGAAATTCAAGACGTAAGGTCAAGATCACCCCAAAACCAGAAGGGAATTGTCACATCATAAGCAAAGTAGCCAACTAGAGACACAAAAAAAGGGGAAAAGGGCGAAGAAAAAGATTGAAGGGCTTGATGCCCTAATCTCCCCATGGCCATGTCTTTTTCGAACATCAGGGGTGTAAATGACCCTGTAAAGCATGGTGCCTTAATGAGCCATATTTGAAAGAATAAGATAGACCTACTGTGTGTCATAGAAATAAGGGTGACAAGAAACAAGAAGAATCAAATACATAGCAGATGGAAGAACTAGTGTTTTAATGGAAATGTGGATTTGGCAAGTAATGGCAGAATTTGGCTCTTCTCAAAACCTGAGTTTCAGCTCACAGTGCATCATAGAACTAGCTAGTTAATGCATTGTAGCACAGTTTAGAAGATTTGGGGCAAATCTACTTCACCTTTATTTATGCATCCAACTCGGTAGCAGAGAGAAGAACTTTGTGGGAGAGGTTGTAGAAATTAAAAATAAATGGGGAACTATGGATGTTGTTGGGAGATTTTGATGCTATTACATATACTTCTGAAGTTTACCAATTGGAGGGTAAGGTGCAACCTGATCAATCCATGGAAGAATTCAAGAATTGTTTGTTAGATTTCCAAGTAACTGATAATCCATCCCAGTGCTGCTATTTCACTTGGAACAATAGAAGGGTTGAAGGATTCCAATGTTGAAAGCTTGACAGAGCTCTGGTGAATGAAGATTGGATGGACAAACTAATTTTCTCCTCTATGGAATTCCTTCGACCAGGTATTTCTGATGACTCCCTTGCAATTATCAAGCTATTTCAGAATAAGAACTCTGGCACTAAGCCTTTCAAATTTTTTAATCTATGGACTGATGATGAATCTTTGCTCCACTTGTGAAAGATTGCTAGGGGGAGGAAGTCTTGGGAAACCCCATAGGAAGATTGTACAATAAACTAAAATTGTTAAAGAATCTCTTAAGAGACATTTCAATCATAGAAAGGAAAAAAAGGAATTGTTAAAGTTGAGAGAAATTGTAGAAGAGTATGAGCAAGTCATCATGAAGGGGGTAGGCTACTCAAGAAATTTTGCAACAGTAAGCCCAGAGAAGATAGGAGTTGACTGAGCTGATGAGAAAAGAAGAAGCTCAATTAAGGAAAAAGGCTAGGGTACAATGGCTCAAACTAGGAGATTCAAATAATGCTTTCTTCCACAGGGTTGTAAAAGGAAGAACTACCACCAACTCGATTCGTTCCGTGATCACACGAGAAGGAAACAGAGTCACCAAGGTAGAGGATAATATTAAAAAAGAGGCAGTGAGCTATTTTGAAGGGCTATTGGGCAATGCAATTACCACTTCTGCCTTAGTGGATAAACTAAAAAATCTCCTCAAATACTAGCTGAAGCCAAAGTAGAAAAGTTTCTATCAGCTTATTTCAGCAATGAAGAGTTGAAAGCAACCATGTTTTCCTTAGAGGGGGATAAGGCTCCAGGACCCAATGGCTACATTGCCCATTTCTTCAAATCAACTTGGGATATCATTGGAAATGATGTTATACAAGCCATCCAATGGGTGTTTAGCACAAGCAAGCTACCTGGCCAGAAGCTCTAGCATCATTGCCCTCATTCCAAAAAAGAAGACTTGTGAAACAATAAAAGATTACATACCCATTTCGTATTGCAATGTCCTCTATAAGTGCATAGCCAAGCTACTATCCAACAAGCTCAAAGAGGTCTTACCTTCTCTGCTCGTCTCCAACCAAAGCACTTTCATCAAGGGACGAAGAATAGCAGATAATGTACTCCTAGCACATGAACTAGTAAGAAATTACAATTGGAAAAATATATCTCCAAGAACCACAGTGAAGTTAGATTTAATGAAGGCCTTTGATTCCCTTGGCTGGCAATATGTTTCCAGTTTGTTAAAAGCAATCAGGTCTTCTTTTATCATTTCTTCCAAGAGTAAGAGTTCTTCTAATTCTATGAATTTTTCTAGAATACTATTTTCTTGAATATCGGTCAAAAAAGTTTCAAATTGCCTAGTATTCCACCATTAAACTTATCGAACTAACTTCTCATTGATGTATTGTTTCATCGAGATCTAATCCAAATCACGATGTCATTTTCTTGTTCCTGAATGGGCTTTTTCAATTCTTTTAGGTTTATGCTCTACTCCGAGTAAAAAAAACCGATTTGGATTTGCACATATAGGACAAATGCTACTAATACTACGCCTTTTTCCTACGACTTTTTTTTCAATTCATTTCATATCTTCTGCCAAATATTCGACGTATTTATCTTATCATATTGTATTTATCATATTATTTGTTTGATTAAAAGTTTGAGATTATTCTCTTATTCAATAAGGGTTTTCCTTCACAATTCAGCAAATGGATTACTTGTTGTCTAACTTCCCCATGGTTTTTTGTACTTGTAAATGGCTCTTTAGTAGGCTTCTTCAAAGGACAATGAGGACTAAGGCAAGGGGATCCGCTTTCCCCTTAACTCTCTGTCCTATCCATGGAGATTTTCTCGTAACTGTTGAATGGAGTTGCACAATCAAGTGAGTTCAAATTTTGTCCAAGATGCAAATCTTTGGAAATACCTCATCTATGTTTTGCAGATGATGTTATGGTTTTCACCAATGGTTCAAGGGACTCGTTCAAAACCATCAAGGCTTATTGCAGAAATTTTAATATTTCTCAGGGCTATAGGTCAATCTAGAGAAATCAGAGGTACCCTTTGGAGGTATTCATCCACATAGGGCAGCAGAGATATTACTGGAATCTAGACTCTCTCAAGTTTCCTTACCTATCAAATATCTTAGCATTCCTCATGTCTCCGAGAGATTATCAGCTACAGCCTACAAGAACCTCTTGGACAGGAACACAACAAAGATAATCACATGGCCTTCGAGAAGTCTTTCTTTTGCAGGATGACTACAACTTATTATCTTTGTTCTACTGGGCATTGTTATGTATTGGAGTCTACATTTTAGACTGCCTCGCAAGGTTATAAAACTGATTGTGAAAAGCTATCAAGCAATTCCGTGGAAGGGCAAAGACACCAATGCAAGAGGCTCAAGGTTAAATGGGAAAATATTTGTCGACTTAAGAATGAAGGAGGATTAGGACTTAAGGCATTGCAACATGGAACAAAGCCTATGTAGTAAAAAATGCATGGATTCTCTTGATGAAAGATCCCGATTCCTTATGGGTTGCAAGATGCCACAAACATCTACTGAGAAATAGGAACTTTTGTTCCATTAAAGTCCCTACAGATTGTTCGTGGAATTGGAGAAAACTCCTCCAGCTACGACCTATGATCAGACCATACATTTCATACAAAATTGTCACAATATCATTCCGGTATGACTCTTGGCACCCCTTGGGACCATTGGTGGAGGTGTGTGATAGGGGGAGAAGCTTTTTTCCTCACATAGGTGAGTTTGCCCTTCTATCAAAAGTTTTCCACCAAGGCAGATGGACCTGGCCCCAAGTCAACAACCCACAGGGCAAGGAGATAATAGAACAATATGTATGTATGACTCGTGGCTGAACGGATAAAATCTATTGGGACTCATTTGGTTTCTTGATCTCTAGGGCCTAGAACTCCATTAGACCTTTGCACCCTAGAGTTGAGTGGGACAAGCTGATTTGGTTTACGAGTCATATTTCGAAGGTATATTTTGTATCATGGCTAGCTATTGAGGATCGTTTGTCCACTAAAGGCTGGCTACAGAAGTGGGGATACCTCACCCACATGGAATGTGAATTTTGCCGATCCTCCGATGAAACAAGGGACCACTTATTTCTTACTTGTCCCATAACCAAGCTTATGTGGGAGAGTACATTAACTTCCTTGCTAAACAACTGACATTCGCTGAATTGGGACTCATAATTGAATTTTGCACTTACTAACTAGAGGGGAAAAGGCCTAGAGTCACTCATCTACAAGCTTGCTTGGACCATTTACATCATATGCAAAGGAAGGAACTCCCGAGTATTTCAAGAGATTTTGAATATGGAGAGTGCATTTCACCGAGCTAGTTTGCACATCATGAAAAGCATATTAGCTTCCTTGCATGGAATTAGCCAGAGGATTCCACAAAGTAGTTTCTCTAAAGCTCACTTTTTGAGGGATTCAATGTAGATGATGATGGGACTTATCTTGTATATTTTGCAAAGAGATTTCTCACAAAATGATCAATAGAATCCATTTACTTTTCAAAAAAAAAAAGTTAGTGTGAATACTTGCAAGTTTTTATTTTACTGCACATGCTGAAATCCTTGGAAATCTACAATACAAAAAATTAATTTTTTTAATTCCATTATATCCCTTCTTCCGTTGTTCCTCTTCCTCCTCACCCCTAAATTTCAGAAGCCTCAAGCCTGTAATAGCCAAAACGATGGCAAAATTTCAGCCCATTGTCATCCATATTCTTTCATTTATGTTTTTTCTTTCCTTTAATTCTTTATTCGGCATTTTTATCCTTGGCATAACATCTAAAATCTTCCTTTTACCTCTAAAAAATTGAACAAGTCCTTGATCCAGCCATGAAATTTTCAAAGTCGCAACTCAGCTAGAGAATATGACCTCTAATTATTTGAATGGTGATATGACATGTCGAAATTTTGAATGCATGTTTAATCTAGAGAAAAGAAGGGCACATCTACCTGTGGTATTTGATATGAATAATAGATTGATGAAGGATGTATGTCCTTTTATAAATGTCAACAACGAGTTTCATTTTGACACTCGACTTTTAGTAGTTCTTTGTATTAGTTCTAAAACTTTTTTCTACAGATATTGTTTCTTTGTTGTACTCATTTTTATTAACAAATATCTTTTAAAATGACGAGGAATCAATATTTCCCCCTTTTCCCCTCTTTTCCCACCCCTTCAATCCTTATATTCATCTTCTTTCATAATCTCCTATTAACAACTGCAGTTAATTGTTACCCATAGAAACAGTTTCCTTCGCAAGGGATTGTTTTGATTGTAAGAAGAAGGTGAAGTATTTTTTTTATCTAATACTAAATAACTCTAGATTTTTGCGCTTGTTGGTGTGCATATTTGGTCATGGAGATTAGACAGACAAAAGCCAAATATCCTGTGATATACAAAAATTATTACCCTTAGGAGAAATTACATATAGTTGATACAAAAATTTTGCAAACAAAAACTACAAAATGCCACTTAATCGTACAAAATATTTTTAGAATATAACAATTTGGTACAAAACTATTAATTTTCCATCAACATTGTTAACTATACTAATGTGGTAGTGTGATGCGATCGCTGACTAAGCGCCATGCAATAATATGCTAACGTGATATATCCAACCATTATTTTTATTAATAATTTATTAAATAAAGAAAAATAACAATAGAAATAAATATAATTAAAATAAATGTTAAAATGAAAATAAATGCTATTAAAAATATAATAAAACAAAAAAATTCTTCTTGTGTGGTACTTTCACCCCTCAATAATTTTTTTCATATCATGGAGTATTTCCTTGAGTTGACTTACACTTCAATCCCTAATATTTTAACAAACAAACATTGTCATCTGCATTCCTTTTAGCCAGTAGCTAGACTCAAATATCTACTCTTTCACTATCATGTTAGTCTAGAAATTGAAATACTATTAAAAAATTCTATATGAGATAATGGCATAAGATATATATTTTTTAAAAAACCAAACACTCAAAAACAATGCCATTTTGGTAAATAAAATAATGAAATGACTTTTTTACGTCCAACTATTCATTAAATTTTCATTAAATTGCCATTTACTCAAAAATTCCCAAAAAATCTCTCACTCTTCCTCAACAGCTCCACCTCCCAACCATGACCCACGACGGACTCTAACGTCATCTCGTCATCTTACTACTCATTTCCACCTCCATTTTTTTTATACCTCCATTTCCCGGAGGTCAATAAGCTGTGCACATTGTGAGGACGGATTCATCAAATTGATCGAAGTTCCATGCACATCTCTGATGAGACCAGCGGGTAGAGCATAACTAGTGTCTCCAAGTACTTGAGAAAAATCTAACAGGTGTTCACTGGTCCCACCGTGGCTTATTTGTAGAGTACATGAAGGATTAGTTTGTTCTCGTTTATCATAATATCGGGCTTGGTCTTGGCTTTCTCGGCATACTTCTCAAACTCAAACTCCTTTTAAAGAACTGATATAGAGATTAGTTCATGAGGTAAACATCTGAATATGAACCGTGCAGCTCATCTGTAATGACTATACATGCAACTTTCTCACTTAATTCCGTTCAGGAAATAATTGACAGAAATTTTATCGACTCCACACTTTTTTAAAACAATCCTTGTAGATACATTAGAACTCACCTTCAGATATCTTACCATCAACAAGAAAAAATGGAGATTCTGATGGTTGATGATACATCGAGCTAATCTTCAAATTAAATGCACACAATTCTAACATAAAAGGACAACTTTCAGAATCTGAATTATTGATAGATCAATTTTCTATTACACAACAGGAGCATATGTAGATAGAATAATCAATCACGGGTCTTTTTCATGAGCACAAGTGAATCAAACCCGGTATCATAAAGGATACAATCCGTAGTCTAGTAAAGAATTAAATTGATGCGCACCATCTGAGGTTCTGCTCAAAACTTAGATTACATTGACAAATCCATCCTCACTATGCGTGTAACATACTGAGTTCCAGGACATGGAGCTCTCGGAAAAAAATAGAGATGGGAATGGGTAGTAGGAGGAGATGTCAGTAGAGCTCGTTGTGGGTCGTGGTGGGAAGGTGGAGCTGTTGAGGAAGAGCGAAAGAGATTTTTTTGGGACTTTTGCGTAAATGGCAATTTAATGAAAATTTGTTGAATAATAAAGGATGAACATCGTATTTACCAAAACGATGTCATTTTAATTGTTTGGTTATTAAAAATATATATGTCGTTATATCACGTCGATGCCATGGAGATTTCTAAATGTATCTTAACATCTGGACTAACATGATGGCAGAAGAGTGAATGTTTGGATCTAATTATTGGCCAAAAAAGAATAGGCACAAAACTGTTAGTTCAGTGAAACATAAGGGACTAAACTGTGTTTAGTCCATTTTTCTTAACTACCCTCTTGCCCTGAAGTTTTGCCCACCGTGAATTCCAACCCCGCTGCCCCTTGACGTCGCCTCCAGCCAACCGATCTCCAGCTCCAGCCTCAGCCCTCCAACCTCCATTTATTTGTTCAGCACCTGCACTTACATAAATCCAATTTAAAATCACCAAGAAACATTGACAAATGTTAATTGCATTTAAGTAAATAATAAAGTTACAATATTAAAAAAAATCAATCGCATGGATTGATGAGGTTGTGAATTATTCATGGATTTATGTAGAACAAACTTCTCATTGTAAAAGTGAATCAAGTGAATATAATATATGGGCATCTAATTGAAATTCAAATCTATATTTGGTGGTGGACTATTTTTTTAAGGTCAAAATATAACTATAGATAGAAATAGAATCAGTAATGAAATTAAACTCTGGGGCGGCCACATATTTCCCCCACATAAGGGCAACCATTCCGCACTTCACTCAGTCCTCTACAAATAGCAACTTCTGTTAACCAAAAGTGTAAAAGTACAAAGTAAATCAGGCATTAAAGCTCAAAACTAAAACGAAAGGGAATAAAAAAGGAAAAAAGGGGGAAGCCTTTTAAGAAAAATGGCTAGCAAAGTGGTTGTGATGTAGGTCTTCTGTTATATGTTAGTCTTGTCTGTTCAAATTATTAAAGCAGAAATTTTTAGTTGAGTAGGGAACTGTTTCAAAACTGGCATGACAACTGCCAGACCCAAGGCAACAATAAAGCATTTTGCAAGTTGAAGTGCAACAATGAATGCCTGGCCAAGAAGATGGCAAGTAAGATATATTTAAGTTTTTTCCTTTCCATGGTCACAATTATTTAGCTTCACCAATTAAGTTCGTATCGGTGTTTTAACACTTCTTCTTCTTATGAAAGTCTTGGTTTCAATTCTTGTGGATAAAGTAAGATTCACATAAAAGCTTATTAAATTATGAAAGACTTTTTAGGAGGATCTTCATCATGGCAAAACTCGATATTTTTGTAACTTCCTATTGAACTACCTGACGAACTATAGAAAGGCATTCCAAAAAATAAAAAGATTCACTATTACCTATATGTAGTGCCATAATTGACTTTCTTTATCATATATGTGCTGTGTAGATAAGTTATATAAGGCAGAAGGAGACATCACAGCAGCCCGATAAAGTGCTCAAAACGCTAATTCCCCGCTTAACATTGATGGTCTACCAACTCAAAACAGCAAGCCATCCAGCGGTGAATTGATGGTAAATACTGAGCCATAGATGATGAATGACAAGGAGCAGTTGGGTCAAGACACTGTGCCACAAGTCAACAATTAGAAGTAGCCCGAAGAACAGCCACAAAATACTTGAATGAATGATAATAATGCAATAAGAGACACATTGTCTTGAATAATTCATATCTGTTTTTTGATGCGTTTGTTTTTTTTTTTTTTTTTCTCATTCACATGTCCACAATAAGTAGATAAAGTCTCTCGACTTTGTAGAAATTAGTAAGCAATGTTTTTTAGCCTTTCTTTACTTTTGACTCAATTGCTGAAATGAAGATAAAATTTATGGAAATTTATCATTATTTTCCATCAGTTGAAAAGCTTTTTTCCAGTTTATACTGCACGTATCTAGAAGTCCAATAGGTCATGCCAATACAGTTCGACTTGTGAGGGCCTGCTAGAGATAAAGTTTTTCCAAGATGAATTCTCTCCATTTATATGACTCAAACCCAAGACCTTACTCAAGGGAAAAAGGCGCACTACTACCTCAACCAATCCACTACGATCACGTCAGAAGCTTTGAAATTGTTGGAGAATAGGTCTAAATTCTATTAACTCCTGTAGTACTGCGGATGGAAAAAAGAACCTGAGTTCCTAAAAGTGTAAAGAGGAAGTATTGCATAGAAGTAACGCTTAAAGAGATGAAGTAGTGAGGGCTCGGAGAAGAGGAATGGGCAATCCTCCTAGGCTAGAGTACACAATGATAGGAAGGATAAATATGGTAGGAAGGATAAATATGGTAGGAAAGATAAAGGTAGTAGGATGGATTGAGTGGATCTGCAGATACTCTCCCAATGTTCCCAAAGCCAAAGATGGAGAAAGGTCCTTGAACTGAGGAGTGTGGGGCTATTTATAGTCAATAGTACAGCACAAGTGTCAATAATTGATTAGTCGAAATTAATAAAGAATGTAATAGGTTATTGGGTCGAGTTATTGGATCAGGTTATTGGGTTGTACTCTAGACCGATTAAACATTAGGAAAGCCTAATGGGTTTCTCTAACGAGCCCCATTCCAAGCTCACTAAACCAAAACTCTCTATAACATCACATGGATGGACTTAGCTCTGGATTCTGCCACCAATCCAATAGTTAGGCCCATATGTCAAGTACCTTATTGTCTTTGAGCCATCGTTATGCAAGATGTCTACATTATACCTCGATAATCTTCGAGTTACGAGTATAATAAATCCCGTACATAAGCTCCAGTGATCTTCAAGTCACGAGTATCAATTGCACAATTCTATGATTTTTGAGCCAAGAGTTATTATTATGAGGATATCTTTACGGTATGTGAGCCGTGAGATAATTGTTATATGAATACTTCTATGATCTTTGAGTCACGGTGATACGTGTAGGGGCTAGTTTGTAAATGAGAATAATTGAGGGGAGAAATTAGCATAGATAATAAATGTAGCGAATAGTCGGTTACATGGGATGATAAT
Source organism: Lagerstroemia speciosa (assembly GCA_037672795.1). Classification (NCBI taxonomy): domain Eukaryota; kingdom Viridiplantae; phylum Streptophyta; class Magnoliopsida; order Myrtales; family Lythraceae; genus Lagerstroemia; species Lagerstroemia speciosa. The sequence continues at coordinate 6,753,523 of CM075307.1, forward strand.
TGTCTAAAGCCCAGCTCTATATAAATACTTGAGAGTCGGGAGCAATCGGTGTCGAATAACAAATTGAAGCTTCTCCCTCTCTCTCTCTAGAATTCTTCTCTTTGATTCCTCTCTAATTCTTCTTCTTCAGTCCCTCTCGATTCTCTGAGAACATTTGGTATTAGAGCACTTTGCTGGGCCAATGGCAGAAACCAAAGCATCAGAATTGCGCAAATTGGAGGTTGTCATTAAGGATCATGCAAAATAGATGGTGGAGATCTAAGCGCAACAAGCAGCTCTCAAGTTGCAAAGCAATCAGACACTAGAAGAACTGAAGCAACTCAAGAACCCGATGTATGGAAATCTGGTGCAGCCAACATATGAGAGAAATACAGATGCACCTAATCCATCGGTGAGGGAAGAAAAACAGGTCAATCCTTACTCGAATTCATTCCGATTAGGGAAATTGAATTTTCAAAATTTTGAGGTGAGGATGTAGAGGATTGGTTGTTTCGATGCGAGAAATTCTTTCATATGGATAAAACTCTAGAAGAATCAAAGCTCGATTTGGCTGTAATCCATCTGGAAGGGAAGGCATTATATTGGCATCAGACTTTCTTAACCAGTAAAGGGATCACGGAAGATCAAATAAGCTGGTTTGAGTACAAGGAAGCCATAATTTCTCGATTCAATGGAAGAGACTGCAAGGATTCGATGTCGGAGCTGAAGAACTTATCCCAAACAGGATCTCTTCAAAGTTATTAGGAGGAGTTCGACATATTGTTGAGCAGGCTGGTACTTACTAAGGATTTAGCCATAAGCATGTATTTGGGAGGTTTAAAGATAGAAATTCATAACCTTGTACGTGTGCTGGAACCTCAGACCTTGCAAAAGGCTTACAGGCTGGCCAAATTACAAGAGGTCACATGTGTTTTATTGCAAGATTCGACTGTTGTTTTGATGACCTCTCAAGGAGATTTTTCTCGTAGCTCATACCTACAACCAAGATTATTCCTCAATATACTGCCAAAAGTATGAGCTTGGGGACCTCTAACAACCAATTGGCAAGTCCAGAAGCCAATAAACAAGTGGGAATACTACCTTTACCTGCCAATGCAGTACCTCTGCCTACTAGAAGGCACTCTACTGCTCCCAAGACCCTGAGCCATAAAGAGATGGAAGAAAGGCGAGCTAATGGCCTTTGCTTCCACTGTGATGACAAATATATCCTAGGACGTAAGTGTTCAAAGAAGCAGTTGCTGCTGATAGAAATGGAGAAAGGGAAAGGGGAGGTAGGCGAGTATTAAGAGGAAACTAAAGAAGGCTTTGAGGCCGGTTGACTACCTTCCGCCAACACTCGAACACGGTCACATTGAAGCAACTCCCATTTGTCTTGCTATTCTCGATCGTCAAATGGTGCGTCGTGGATGGATCACTGCTATCAAGGTGTTGGTTCACTGGTTGATTTCCTTATGTCAACCTTGTGGGCAAGGTCTTTGTAGGGGCAGCATTGATACGTGTAGGGGCTAGTTTGTAAATGAGAATAATTGAGGGGAGAAATTAGTATAGATAATAAATGCAGCGGATGGTCGGTTACACGGGATGATAATTGCCTGAAGCCCAGCTCTGTGTAAATACCTGAGAGCCGGGAACACTCGGTGTCTAAAGCTTCTCCTTCTCTCTCTAGAATTCTTCTCTTCGATTCCTCTATAGTTCTTCTTCTCCAGTACCTCTCAATTCTCTGTGTAACACACGGGTAATCATCATATTTACTCTACAGTCTTTGAGTCATGAATAATTTAGTTATCTCCACAGTTGTTGAACTATGGGTAATATATCAATTGATATAAAGTCACCTCTACAGTTTTTGAGCCATGAGGATAATTGAATTATTATAAAGTATCTTTACAATCTTTGAGATGTGATTATTTATTAATTATAATAAGGTAAGTCATGATGGAAATTTTATGCATCTACATTTTGGCCCCTCGAGACATTTTCACACAATGGATTATACTGTAAAAGTCTATATTAGTGAATATAATAAAGTGAAAATAGTAAAAATATAGGATAATTGTCCAATTGAATTTAAGGTATATCATATTTGTCTTAATTAGTAAAGAATACGATAAAATTATTTAATTTATTTTAGAAAACATAATAGTTGGAAGATTCAACAGAAAATCAGTAGCTTTTATGGTTTTTTCCCGTTAAAATATCAAATATATATTAGGGATAATAAAATTTGTTAAAATAGGAGAACTTTCTATCCATCACTAGCATGTTGGTTGACGGTGGATGTGTATGTTGACAAAGATTATATATTACATATGAATTTAAGAGGAAACTTCTTTCTTAGGATTCGTGGAATTTTTTCTAAATTGTCATTTTCTTGATGACAGTTGGTAACAGGATCTAATATTGATGAATTTTTTTTGTCGTAAAAATATTGTCACATAGTTTCAGTAAAGTTTAATATTATCAGTTAGGAAGAAAGGAAAAGAAATATTTATGTGTGACTGATGGAATTTCAAATTAGCAATTAATGGTAACGCGTTTCTCCAAGTGGCAATGAAATTCATATTAATATGTAACTTTTCAAAATAACTCGGTAATTAATATTAACGGATTTTTTTTCAAATTGGTAACTGAATTAATATTGGCACGCCGCTTGGCAAAATGTGTTTGATTCTTTCCAAAGAAAATTTTTATAAAAGAGCATAGTATAATTTAGTTTTCACTCTTTGTTCTTCGTGCAGATTAGTAAAAGAAGACTTTAGTGATCAAATTTGTCGGATTGAATTGGTTGAGCTTAGAAGAATTCAGGTTCAGGTGCTGAAATCTTCAGCTTGGAATGAACTATTAATTTTTTTTATTGAATAAGTCTCAATTGTAATTTATATACGAATGTGAATTTTTCTAAAAAATTTGTTCCTCAAGGAGTGCTTCAAAAAGCTTTTCAATGGTCTAATAGCGGAAGAAGATTTTGTAAGACTAGAAGGGCCATGTAAGGATCGCACCTCTCATACACAGACCAATCCTTGTGTGGTCGGAGGATCTTGCAAACTATGTAAGGATTGCAGCTCTTATTTATAAAGCAATCCTTACTTGGATTGGAGGATCGTCAATTTCATAATAAAATTTTCGATTGAAGGTATAAATCTTCACATTTCTTTTTTGGGTAAAGTAACTCATTTTGATGAATCCATTGTTTACAATAATAATAATCTTTTTATGAATATATTATTCGTGAAAAGTTGGTTTTTGAAACCCGAAAGAATTATAACTTCTTATTCTCTCTTTTGTTGTCTTTTTTTTTTTTTTTTGTATTTTACATTGATATATACATTCATCGTTTCGTTTTTGTTTTTGTTTTTTTGGGCTGAGCTCGTATTAACATTATATTCATGACTCAAATTCTTGAATATACTATCTGATCAACTTCTAAACTTTCATTCATCTTCCTCTTGCTTTTTTTTTTTTACATGAATCTTTTTTAATCAATATATTTTATTATTTTATTGATTTTGTATTAGTATGATCGCTCGAGCAGGGCTTCAATCCATCTACGTCATCACCAGCGTTTCTCATGATTTGTTATTGTTGTGTGTGTTTGTTGTTTGTTGCTCTTCTTTTTTTGTATTTTAAATAATGTGTTGAGCATACTGCATTCCATGTATTCATCGATGTTGAGACTGAATAATTTGGAGTGTATTATTTGAAGAAACATATTAGTCAATTAATCTAGAATATCTAATTTTCATGTGTGTCTGACGATCTATATTTTTTGAATCTTTCTTGAACACAAATTTCGCCCTTAATGGTATCCTCATAAACATTTGAGAAAAAGTAATTTTACATAGCCAAATTAAATTGATTTCTGTACATTGTCTCTGTTACCCCAAGCATACTCCTTGTTGCGTGTCCATATGGTTGTTCTTTTTTTTTTTTTTTAATATCTTGGAGCTGTACTTTCCTTAGTGTTTGGTAGATTTTTTTTTCAATTTTTTTAATATTTGTAATTGACCTTGTTTTTGCTAGACTTTTAAGATAACTGATTCAATGAAATTAAAGGTATCCAGCTAAGTATCTTTAGATGTTTTCCTAATAGTACATTTCGGCTCTTGAAATGAATTCTAAGATTATTCTAATTCTCTTGAAATGAATTCTAAGGTTATACTAATTTTTATAACCGGTTACTCATGAACTTAGAGGAAAGAAGGAAATAATATTTTGTGAAATTAGTTCCATGTCTCGCATTATAATTATGCTACAATTCTCTCTGTCTCGTTTTCTTTTTTTAATATGCCAAATTTAGTTGTACAAAATATTCAATTTATAATAGGTGGCTTCAAAAGTTAAACATAAATTCTTATTAGTTTGTTTTTTTAACTTATAACTTTATTCTATCCTGAATATGAGAGGATTTTATATAAAGGAAATAGTTATAACAGGAAGGTGTTTAAGGAATCTTTATAAAGAGTGATGTTATGCTGTACTTTGGATTTTGCTTTTTTATAATTTTAGTTATATCTTGCCCCTTGCTTGAACCTTTTTTAATGAAGAAAACTTCTAGCATTTCATCAAAAAAATGTACATATATATATTGACAAAGCCATTCGAAATATTAATAAATTATGATAAGCTGTTAGCTCAGTATTGTTGAAATTAAACATTATATTTAGATGAAACTTATTTTGAAATGATTTTGATGTAGATAATCAAAGGATAGGTGCAGAAATGAGAGCTATGAAGGGTTCGGCAAAGGAAGATAGGGGCATTAAGTAAGAAAGGAACCTACCGATGCACAAGAATAATGAGTTGCCCCAGTGCCTCTGAAGGATGAATGGCATGATGCTATCATCTCCTCAGACGTATTCTAGGCAAAGTCTAGTAATTAGAGATCAGAGTCATTGTCTCCTCAAGGAGGGAACCTTAGGTTCATCATGCAAGTACCTACGGTGGATAATAGAGTGTTCTTGCAGCCAAAATTCATTCTGCGCTTTAGAGTGGAGAGAGGAGAACTCCCATTGTCTTGAACTAGCTTTGGATCTATAAGAAGAACCCCTGATGGATGGAAAGGATGGATTCATCACTTGTTAAGCAACCCTAAGCATGGCGTCAGGCTGGGGAAGGCGAGTATCATCAATGCCATAAGTTTGTTTGGAAAACTGGATGTTCGTTGTGACAATGGCATGGGCATATGGAGAGAACTCCTATCTTGATGGAGCACTTCCACTCACACTTTTGTAGTGTCTTGGGGTTAAATTACTTTTACACTTGAAGACGTGGCAGACGCCCTCAATATTCCATGCATTGGAGATAATAACATATTAAATATTTCTCTGTCCAAAGATGAAATAGAAACCCTTAAGCTTCTGCACACAACACTTGGAGACTAATAATAAAAGGAGTATCGGCAATAGAGCCACTTTCAGGCAATGGATTGCATACTTCTTTGTGAGCAAGGATAAGGATGGAAAGTGGGTCGTAGGAGCATGCAGAGAGTGCAAGTAAGTGTCTTCTTATCATTTTGACTTTTGTTTTTTCTCGGTGTTGGCTTTTTTCCAATTCCTTTTTTTTTTTTTTTACATCTATGAGCTTGAAGCTTTGATTGCTTTTTGGTTGGCGAGGTATGTCCTTCCTGAATATCCAAACGATGGAATCAATGCTAGTGTATTCCCATTGGCCATATGCATTGCGCAAGGAGATAGCTTTGCTCTTGTCCCTTATTTCTAGGATCTTTATATCGGTGATTGGACATGTACCATGTACCATGAAGCATTGGTTCACTCCATGGGACACTATGATGCAGTTACATATGTGGATAAGATATTCCTCCAACTTTTTCTCTGGTAAAGGTTCAAGAGTTATACCCCCAATCTTGTTCTCCCTGACATTGAAAGATCCGAGAAGGGTGAAGGATCATCTAAAGAACCTACTTCATTCCCTCATGCATTGGTTTGGTCTTTCGAGTCTTCAAATGGGGAACTGCTATAGTTTATTGAAAAGGAGGAGAAATTCACTTTTCGTACTTACACAAAGGATATTCTTGGATTGGAAGGAGCCAAAGAAATATATCCTACACATTTGGATGTGGTGATCACCCTTGTTTCTAAGATAGGTACACTTACGGAGCGGGATATACAAATCCTTGCATAGTTAGTCCCTGGATCCCTTCCTATGATCGTGGTGTCTTAAACGACCACCTACTGTGATGAAGTTAAAATGGTGGAGATTTATTGTCTACATAGAGTTGCTAGGCAATTTGGTAACAATCAAGGTGTACCACGTGTTGTTCCTTTGGTTCAAGGCTTTAAGTCTTGTTGCAGGCAATGCACGTATAAAACATGGAGAGGACTTCATCCTAGCTTAAGACAAGTTTTCTTTCCCTCACTGAACTAAGTGGGAGTGTGTTATGTGGTTGGAACACTTACTGGGATAAATGTCTAAAGTCTTTCAAGGAGTATGTTACCTCCCCCATGAGACAACATCTCGATTTTCTCCTTGCACATAGGTATGATGTATCCTTGCACTTGCCTTGACAAACCAAATGTAGGGAATGAGAAAGAGGAGTAATGAATAGCTGAAGTCCTCAATCTGAGTTGAACAATCTATTAGTTGTCGACTCTTCCTCAAAGAGGCGTAGGGAATCACCCTCTGGTACTGATGAGCCTCATGTTAACAAGACTTGCAATGTCGAGGTATTATTTACTCATAACATTATTTTCAATGTCATATCTTCATGTCATTTTTACTCATTGTGTATTTTCACATCCAGGTTGTTGAGAAGGAAGTTGGTCCCATGGATTAGAAGTTCCTTAGGATGACATAGAAAACATGCATTGCAATATGGATCCTTTTAATGTAGAGGAAGGAATCATCACTTTGAACTCATCTTGGGACACAACTTGCTCTTTTCCCTCAAGCATGGTGTGGCGAAACAACTCCAGGGAATAACTCCTATAGCTAGTGAGACATGGAAACATTCTCCTCTAGAGCAAGCAGACGAGGCTATTGCAACTGGAGACGGGAGCAAATATGATGACTCCTCCAGAAATACTGAGGAGCATATTGATCGCTATCAGCCCACAAGATGACAGATCGCTAGTAGTAAACTCGGTGAGAGGGTATCGTTCCCACGAGGATCAAAGCCTGTCAAGCATGAACTTAGAACACCAAGTACCAAGCCAAACCACACAATAGTTGAGATGATGTAGAAATAGCGAGAAAAGAAGTAAAAATAGACAATCTAAAGAAAACAAAAGTAGCTTTATACGACTCGACAAGAAAACAATTCTAGGGCTTCAGTTTCACTTCGGTCTATTTCAATCCTCTTGGACTCAATTAACTGGATCAAGTCAAGCGTCCTCTTCTCCTATCCACGGGCTCTAAAGTCACCTAATTTGACTATCGTCATAACTAGGATGTATCCCTAGGATGATCCTAACCCACTCTATCTCTACTTAGTTAGAATTAAGGGATCAAAGGTCATGTTCATAACCGTATTTGGATTCCTAGGGTGATGGCTACCTCTCGGGCTTTCTCACACGTCTCTTCTAACTCTTAGAATAATTAATATACCTCTCAGTATGATTATTCCTAGGCTATGTTTACTCAGGCTACGGGATTCTCACTCTCGTGGCTCCTCACCGTCCCTTATATCAATTTATCGAGTTGGCCAGACATCAATAAACGCATGAAGTATAGTAAACATAAGGGAAATAGAACACCTTCATAGATCCGGACAATAAAAGTTCAATACATGGATAAAATAAGCACTAAGATCCACTTATTACCCTAGAGAATAAAAAAACTAGCCGGACATAGTTACTTTATAATGCATGTTCATCAGAATTGAAAGTTACAAAACCACAATGAAGAGAAAGGAGACAAAGATAGAAGATGTCTGAAACACTGATGATGAGTTTGATGCCTTAGCTCTTCTACCCATGACCCATTTTACAATGCCTAGCTTCGTAATCTTTATCGGCTAAGAACTTTGTCCGTGGCCTTACCTTTGTGTGAAAAGTTTTTTTTTTTTTGTGGGGGTACCCCTCTATTTATAAGACATTTCCACCTCCTCCAAGCTTGATTTGGTTTGTGTGGGATAAGCAGTCTTGGGTCCCACCATTTCGGCTTAGTAGACCGTGGTGCAGATGTGTGCTCACCTCAGTGCACTGAGCTGACTTTTTTCCTTTGTTGTGCGGTGCTGAGTATTGGGTACCACGGTGCACTGAGTCTGTTCTGCACAGTTTACTTCGTTTGGCCATAACTTCCTCATTTTAGCTCCAAATCATGCAAGGCTTGATGCGTTGGATTACTAACTCAATGAGCTTTCCTCTGATATTTTATTTGAAATTTCCTCTGTAGTGGAAGTCCTACAAACACCCAGATAAACTTAGAGGTTGGATATTAACCTCCTTAGGAGCATAGATACTCACATTTTAGCCCATTTCAACAAAAATAACAAGTGGAATGTATATTCTTAGCTCAAGTTTAAGGCCCGAGAGTATATTCAAAATATAACTTCTATGGTATTATCAGACCCCCAAACCTAAACTTTTACTCGTCCTCAAGCAAAGTTTTAAGCACAATGATTCATCAAAAGTTAAACATGAATCTCCACTTCTTCAATTGGTAGGAATGCTCATGATTTGTTTTTCAATACTTTCAAGTCTTTCCCTCAAAGTTCTCAGAGATGGACATGTTTCCTACTTAACTTTGAGTTTCATTGTTTCAAACCTCATGATTCCCTTTCAACCCATATAGTGTCATGCAATTCCTTACACTTAGCCTTAAGTCTTGACCTCACTATTGTGCATCATAAGAAAATACTCATGCAAACATGCATCTAGCTATTAGTCCAATGCATGATCTCATCCTTTTGCTTTCATCAATCAAAACTTTTTTCCATTTCTCATTATCACACAACCCTTACTCGGGTGGTGCACGACTTTCAAGGGCCCGCACCTCCATTGGCTCTTTGATTTACTCACACTATTTTGATTAGTCAGTCGGATGAACAGATAGTCCCTTACAAGTACATGTTGGGCCGTATTGCTAGCACACTTAGTGTATCAATTTGGGCTCAAGCCCGAATAGAGGTACTCAAAGCCTTGGCATATCTTTCCTTGTATACTCAATTTTAGCCTAACACATTTTTGCTAAAGTATTTCCAAAGATGACGCTGCCCTTGACTTAAGATCTAGATGTAAGGTTCGTGTACAACTTAATTGGGGCTGAAAATCATCACAAGATTTGTCACAATTTCACTTAGAGTCAAGCGATTACACTAGCCATTAATTGTCATCACAGAACAAGGATCAACTCAAGTTTCCCACTCACGACTTGCAAGCATCTCTATCCATAAAAAACATCATCATCTTTCACCTTGTTTTTTTTTTAAATCGAAAATAGATACAAGATGAAATAAACGCGCAATTATCTAACACCCTATGAGCTATATGTCATGCAAACGCAAATGCAAATAAGCAAACAAGCAATCGTGGCGCATAATCTGAACAGCTTTGACACAAATTTTCATGCTTTTCCCCCCCCCCCCCCCCCCCCCCCCCCCCCCAAAACCAAGCTAAACATTGTCCTCAATGTTAAGAAAAAGAAAGAGAAAGGTTTAACAAATACTCCCCTTGTGTCAAAATCGATGTAATGGCCTTCTAGTTGTCGAAGCCTTCGCTTCCTCATCTTCACCATCCTCTTGCCGGTGTTCGCTCATGTGAACAAGTATATAATGCATGCTAGTTTGAAATGAAGACTATTCTTAACTGTAGAATTAAAAATTAAACAAACAAAAAAAGCTGAAGTAAATAAACTGGGTTTGGGTTGCCTCCCAAGAAGTGCCACCGAGAGGGTTCATGGCCCAACTTTTTGATGTTATGCATCCTTCAAGTGGATCGAGGCCTCGTCTTGATTGATCGGGCCTCCTAAATATCTTTTGACTCTTTGAGCATTGACCTTGAATGTTTCATTTGTGGCTTCACTCTTTAGCTCGAGGACACCATATGGTAACACTTAGTTAACTCGGAATGGCCCTGACCATGTTGATTTAAGTTTTCCTGGAAACAATTTCAACTGTGAATTAAATAATAACACAAGTTGACCAAGATGGAACTCTCTTACCATGATTTTCTGATCATGCCATACTTTCATCTTTTCATTGTAGACATGATGATTCTCGAACACTTGTTGGCGGAACTCATCGAGTTCATGCAATTGAAGAAGCCTTTTTCTCACCAGCCTTTTTCAAGTCGAAGTTTAGAGTCTTGATTGTCCAATATGCTTTGTGCTCTAACTCCACCAGGAGGTGACATGCTTTTTCGAAAAACAAGTGGTACGGGGATGTGCCTAACACTGTCTGATATGCCCGTAAAGCATCATCAAGCTTGTGAGCCCAATCCCTCCAAGAAGTGTTGACCATCTTTTTAAATATCCTTTTGATTTCCTAGTTAGATACCTCTGCCAACCCAATTGTTTGAGGATGATATGCTAAGGCTACCTTATGGCGTACCCTGTACTTGGTCATGAGCTTGTCAAATTGCTTGTTGCAGAAGTGGGATCCACCATCATTGATAACTGCTCTAGGTGCTCCATATGTTGAAAAGATATTTCTTTGCAAGCACTTAAGAACAATTTAGAAACATAGTCTACCGCAAGCAATATATCACGGTTACCAAAGGATGGAGGGAATGGCCCTATGAAATCTATTCCCCAAACATCAAACAGTTCAACTTCGAGTATTGAATTCAATGGCATGTTATGGCATTTCGAAATATTGCCTACTGGTTGACATCTATCACAAGTTGATATATAAGAAAAAGCATCACGAAAGTTGGCCAATAAAAACCTGATGCTAGTATTTTCCAAGCAGTTTCGTGCCCCCCATAATGACCTCCATAAGGAGATTCATGACAACTTCTCAATATGTCAAGCTACTCATCATCTGGGATACATCTTCTCAAAATATGATTAGGCCCTATTCTAAACAGATATGGCTCATCCCATACATATTTCATGCAATCATTCAAAAATCTTTTCCTTTATTGAGCATTAAATTCAGATGGAATGTATCGAGAAACCAAGTAATTCACAATATCTTCAAACCAAGGAACAAATGATAAGGTAAGAACTTGTTCATTAGGGAAGAACTCATCAATTACCATTTTTTCTGTGCATCTCTTGTTCTCAAGTCGGGATAAGTGACCTGCCACTTGATTCTCTGATCTTTGTTGGCTGTGACAACTTTTCGATTAAAGTATTTTTAGCCCTATCTACCTCCATGCCTTTTTTAGAAATTTTATGTCCCAAGACTGCTCCTTCTTTTACTATGAAATGACATTTTTTCCAATTTAACACAAGATTAGTTTCCTCACATCTCCTAAGGACAAGAGACAGATTAGCCAAACATTCATCAAATGAGTTGCCATACACTGAAAAATCATCCATAAAAACTTCTATGTATTTTTCAATCAAATATGAAAATATGACATCATACATCTTTGAAAAGTGGCCGGTGCATTACACAACCTGAATGGCATTCGTTTGAATGCAAATGTACTATAAGGGCACACAAATGTGATTTTCTCTTGATCCTTAGGAGCTATAGCAATTTGGTTATATTTTGAATAGCCATCTAAGAAGCCAAAATATTCCCTACCTGCAAGTCTATCAAGCATCTCATAAATAAAGGGAAGTGGAAAATGATCCTTACGTGTGGCCTTATTTAGCTTTCAGGAATCCATGCATACTCTCCATCCTATCATAGTCCTAGTTGGAATTAACTCATTACCTTCATTTACTATGACTGTCATGCCGCCTTTTCTAAGCACACACTATACTGGACTTACCCATTTGCTGTCAGAGATAGGAAAGATCAAACCTACATCGAGCCATTTGAGGATCTCTTTCTTGACTATCTCCTTCATAATAGGATTAAGCCTCCTTTGTCCTTCTACCGACTCCTTGGGGTTTTCTTCGAGTAAAATTTTGTGCATGTACATTGAGGGGCTGATTCCTTGGATATCAGTTATGGTCCACCCAATTGCTTTCATGTGGGTCCAAAGAACTGGAAGGAGTTTTTCTTCCTGTACTGATGTTAGGTCTGATGCAACAATAACAAGAAGTGTAGAAGAAGTGCCAAGGAAAGCATGCCTTAAATGTACCAGTAATGGCTTAAGCTCCAGTTCTGATGGTTCTTGAATGGAATGCCTTAAAGAATTAGATCTAACCTCCAATGGTCTGAAATACGACATATTCTGCGGTAGCAGGGGGCACGACTCCAATATCTTGAGGACCTCTTGCAGATTTTGATCATCTGAAGGTGACTTGCCGCTTAGAATTGATGCGAGAGGATCCTCAGGTGTTGTTTCTTGGATTGCTATTCTAGTCACTTGCTCACATACATCAATGGAGAGAACTTCATCAGGTTCACTAGGATGTTTCAATGCATTATAAACATTAAATGTTACTTCTTGGCCGTTCACACGCATAGTTAATTCTCCTTTCTGCACATCGATTAGTGCTCAACCAGTTACCAAGAATGGGCGACCCAAAACTATCGGGATGTTCTTGTCCTCATCATAATCCAAAACAATGAAATCAACAAGGAATATAAATTTGTCTACCTTAACTAGAACATCCTCCACAATTCCTAAGGGGTAAGCCAATGATTTATCAGCTAATTGCAATGTTATCGTTGTTGGCCTACCCTCACCTACCCCTAATTCCTTCAAAACAGTAAAGGGCATGAGATTAATGCTAGCACCCAAGTCACTTAATACCTTACCTTTGAAGCTTTTACCAATAGAATAAGGGATAGTGAAACTTCCTGCGTCTTTGAGCTTTGGAGGAAGTTTTTTCTGAAGGATTGCACTTGCCTCTTCTGTTAGCACAACCATCTCGTAATCGACAAGCTTCCTCTTCCATGAAAGGATATCCTTCATGAACTTGGCATGGCCCGGCATCTGCTCCAATGATTCTACAAAAGGGATGTTAATATGCAGTTTATGGAATGTATCTAAAAACTTACGAAATTGAAACCCAGATTGATCCCGCTTTGTTCTTTGTGGATATGGTAACGGAGGGTATGCCCATGTCAGTGTATTGGCGCTATCTTCCTTCCCTCAAGTCAGTTCTATTGGCGGTGGGTTGCTCCTCTCTGCCCGATGCACTACAGTGTAACTGTTGGGTACTACAATGTGCTGATCTCCTTTGCCTGTTGGTCTGCTCAGTGTCTTTATGGGCTCCGCTATAGGAGACTCTAGCACCGAGGTGCTGGAACCTGTGGACCGTTGTGCAGATGTTGTTAGATACTCCTTGACTGTAGTTGGTACTTGGGACACCGGGATGTGTTTCATGGTTTCACCGAAAGCTGGAGGGCTCTATTCTTTTGCTTTGACATTGGGCTGACTGAGGTTGAAATTTACCTTTTTTCCACTCCTCAGTGTGATGGCATTAACGTGCTCAGATCACCCTCCCCTTGGATTTGTCTTGGTGTTGCTCGAAAGTGATCCTTGTGCCCTGAACTCCAATGGCTTGAGTGATTTGTCCTAGTTGCATCTCCACATTTTTCATTTGTGCCTACAAGGTAACAATGCTATTAGTGTTGGATTGTACACTAGCATTAGTATTTTTGTTAGCCACATAAGCTCAAGAAAAGTATTTTCTAGTTTTGCAATTTGCTCGGAGTCATTTGGTGTCGGTTTTTGCATCGATTGGAAACCCAGTAGTTGAGTCGGCCGTTTGTTAGCATATGAAAAGTTGGGATGATTTCGCCAACCCAGATTGTAAGTGTTGGAGTATGGATTATTCCTCGGGTTGCTTCCCACAAAACTTGCCTCCTCGTGCCCGGTATCCATCAGGTAGTCTTCGGTTCCTTGTGACTTCATGGTTGCCATTAAGGCATCCATTTTAGCCGAGAGGGCAGTTAGAGCATCCACCGAGTGAGTTCCGACTGTCCCTTTTTGCACCATGTTTCGCTCCGACACCACATTTGCTACTGATGCCTCGATGAGGTCGCATGCCTCCTCCGGTGTCTTCTAAAGCATCATACCTCCTACAGCAGCATTGATATAAGTTTGTAAGGCATTAGAAATTCCATTATAAAAGGTGTTTACTACTTGCCACATCAGAAGGTCATGATGTGGACAATTGTGCAATAAGCCTTTGTATGCTCCCATGCTTCCGACAAAAACTCCATTGGAAGTTGCTTAAATGATGTGATATCGCTCCTCAACTTAGCCATCTTGGAGGGTGGAAAATACTTCGTGAGGAACTTCTGCACGATGATTTCCCAATTGTTTAGGGATCCCGGTGGGAATGAGCAAAGCCATGTCCCTGCATTGTCCCTAAGAGAGAAAGGAAATAAAGTCATTTTAATATAGTCTTGAAGAACCCCGTTTTGTCTAAAAGTATCACACAAATGATTAAAAATAGCAAGATGGGCATGAGGGTCCTCACTAGGTCCAGCCCTAAACAAGCATGCTATTTGAATCATTTGGAGCATCGTCGATCTAATCTCGAATGTGGGAGCTTGTACAGTCAATTTGGCGATACTCGATCGGTTGTCCGTTCGCAATCTCACGTAGTGTCTCATCTTAGGTGCGGGGTTGTCTTGCCGGTCCTCCATGTTATGAGAAGATGCAATCTCTGCAAGTGATTGTTCTAAACTCCTCCGAATGAGGGTCCTCTGTATTTTCAGGTCAAACGGTAGCAAGTCTTGTTGAGATCTCCTACTCATACACTGAGAAACTACAAAACAAGGGAAAAGTAAAGAAAAGTAAATTGGTTTGGTCGAAGTCAAGTCCTTCAATTCGGGTCGATAGATACACTTTAATCCCCGGCAACGGCGCCAAAAACTTTGATCGCCATCAGCTCGCCAGAGGATGAATTGCAAGTAGTAAACCCAGTGAGCGGGTATTGTTCTCATGAGGATCAAAGCCTATCGACCACGAACTTAGAACACCAAGTACCAAGCCAAACCACACAATAGTTTAGAGGATGCGGAAATAGTAAGAAAAGAAGTAAAAGCAGACAATCTAAAGAAAATAGAAATAGCTTCACACGACTCAACAAGAAAAGATTCTAGGGGTTCAATTTCACTTAGATCTATTTCAATCCTCTTGGACTTAATTAACCGGATCAAGTCAAGCGTCCTCTTCTCCTATCACGGGTTCTAAAGTCATCTAACTCGACTCTCATCGTAACAAGGATGTATCCCTAGGATGTATCCCTGGGATGATTCTAACCCACTCTATCTCTAGGTAGTTAGAATTAAGGGACCAAAGGTCGTGTTCATAACTATATTTGGATTCCTAGGGTGATGGCTACCTCCGGGCCTTCTCATATGTCTCTTCTAACCCTTAGAATGACTAATCTACCTCTCGGTATGATTATTCCTCGGTTATATTGACTTAGGCTACGGGATTCTCACTCTCGTGGCTCCTCACGATCCCTTAGATCAATTTATCGAGTTGGCCAGACATCAATAAATGCATGAAATATAGTAAACATAAGGGAAATATAACACCTTCATAGGTCCTGTAATGACCCAAAATTTTGGTAGAGTTTCCCTTTGTTTTTATAACATTCCACATCAAATAAAAACATGTGCTAGAATCCACCAAGAAATATCTACTCAATACCACATCCACAATTCATAATTTATCCTCCCACATAATCCATTACCATAAAAAAAAAATATCTCTGCCAAAAGTTTCATGTCGTAACATTATACACGGAGCTATTTTATTACTAACTTACCTACGCTTGAGACAAAAGGGTTGGCACTGCTTTTCGAAACCTGAAAACCAAATAACTATGCCAAGTTGCTCGTCTTTCTCAAATTTAGCTGAAAAATATCCGGGGGTGAGCTGTGAGCTCAGTGAGTACAAATTTCTAAAGTAGAATAATACCATAATATAATTTCTTAAAAATTCGTATATGTATATATTCACAGCACAATAAGAATATCAAATCATATGATGCTCAACAATATCATATATATAATGCAAACAATTAATCAATACAAACAGTAGTCATGGGGTCGCACTCCCTCTGTAATAGAGTTACAACGGTATCGATAGTACTCTCTCCGATGATACCATGACCCTACAAAATAATCAATATTAATCTTCCTCCCATCTCCCGGTGCCCTTCATCTACACACCTCACGCCCGCGGGGGCTACCCATTTCCGACGATAAGAGCAGTTTTAAATTATATTATTTTTATATCTCGTTGGAAACCAAAGGTAAATTACCTCAATGGACATCAGCGGTAAATTAAATATCTGTCTTTCACTTTCATTTATATTTTCTTTTCTCATCATTTTTTTGGGCCCATTTTTAGTCCGTCAGCTTAGCGATCACTATAGCTATTTACAATCACAAACAATGATGCAAAATACGTATAATAATGCCATACTGACATACAAATTCCACAACAGTTAAAAACAATCTCATTTCTACATATCGATTTAATATAATTAATGTAATCTACTACATTTACAATGTACATATGAAAGCGCATGCAAAGGCATGCATTATAAGTTATGTGGGTGTGTGTATATATATTATCAAGATGATTATATATATATATAACATACTATAAATTATTCTGTAATAAAAAAGAGTACTCACAACCCCCTTCAGTCGATCTATTGGTCTTGGTCTCCCAGAGGTCTTCAAGTCCCATGCCTCCGACTCTCCGTCTTCGCTTCTATTCTTCTTCCTTGGTAACTTTTTTTTTCTCCTCAGCCACTCTCTCTCAACCTTCTCATTCGACCTCGCTCCATCAGCTCTATTCATTTGATACCGGTCCTCCTTGACTCGATCTTGCTCGGCTACATTTCTCCTAACTCCCAATCATCATCCATCTCTCATGATTTCTCTCTCTCTCTCTCTCTCTCTCTCTCTCTCTTTTAGGTTTCTGAGATTGGTAGCATAGTGGGAAAAAAGAAGAAGCAGAAGAGATAATTATGTGGGGTTGCCGGGGTTTGCTGAGTCAGTGGGCCAAATAATAATAATAATATAATAATAATAATAATAATAATAATAATAATATCAATTGGATTGAAATCTAGTGGCTAGGATGGGCTTACAATTTCCTCCCACTAATTATAATTTCGTCCTCGAAATTTCTTACGCACTAAAAGATAAAAACATTTGAGGTTCAAGGCATACTCAAGTTCTCATATACTCCTTCCTTCACTTGCATGGATCGCGATGCTTCCGCTGCACCACTCTGATAATCAGTCTGGCTATATCATAAATCTATCCAATAGAACTTGCTAATAACCCACTTCTTGAAATTTAAAATTGAATACCAAATGGTAGGACATATAGATCAAATAAAGAAATCAATATGTTCTCGCTGATATTATATGCAAAGATCCTGGAAACTGACTGGAGTTTGATATAGATGTATATATAGAACATAAAAATCCTTGATGAACTCCCATAATAACATGAAGTCCGAAAATACTCAACCCAATATATTTTTGAACCTTGTTTATGTTATCTTCCACACTTCCAAATACCAAATATGGGACCCATAATAAACTCCCATTAAAATAATGAGGCCAAGGAAAATAGTCACTGCAATATTGTTGAATGCTTGCTTCTATAGTCTTTTGTACTTGTCACTGTTAGATACGAAATCCAAGAACAAGAACAGTAATGGTAATAGACAATCTCCCTTTGATGAAGAATATCCATGTGAAATAGCATCTCTATCAAATACCTCCCTAAATGCCTCATGATGTAGGATAACCTCCCAACATATTACAGATGTAAAAGAACCAATTCTAGAAATAATCCACCAAATGTCAATAAATGCAAAAGAAGGTCTCGTACGTGGATTAGCCCTCAAATCACATGCACCCTTCATGCAATTCTCCATCAGGATAATCCCAACATTTTTCTCACGTACTACAGCTTGATTAAATTTATAACATAAATAGTGATAATGTCCTCATAATCAGCTCCATTACTTGTACCTCTAGTTTGAATATAGAAAAACCAACTCTCCTTTGATATAGAGGCAATTAGGATAACTTCTCAAGCATTTCAAGAATAACTGCCATTGTCAATACAGAGGAAGACCATAGATACAGAAAACCACCAACTAAATTAATTCATCCTATTTGAGAATATTTCTCTGCTTCAAAAATCTGCTTGAGGGGCCATGATATTGAATTTGATAATCCTAATTTTTATGGGAACTCGAGTTGCCTCTGAACACCGCATATCCACAAACTATGTATCGTGTAAAAAGATATCATATCTCATTTCTAGAATATTAGCAGGTTTCTGGCCAAATGAACTCGTATGGTAAATAGCACCACTATTCATATCTTATTAATGAATCAATTTCTTATTTTCACATATTTTATTTCAGTAGAATGATAATCTCCATCATCATAATTTTATTCCACTCTTCTTATAAACTAAAGGAGCTTGGTCCATCATGTGTCAGGTATCAAGTTCTACAATCCTAAATTAGGACAAACCAAGTTATAAATAATTACTTTAGGGTTTTTACCACTCATCACTTCCAATCGAGTCAATTCTAATAAATGACAATTTCAATCAAAAGTACTATATATATATTTTTGTTTTTAATTAAACATATCAGTAATTCTACACCTCCCCATCCTCATATTCAACAATTATTAAATAATACTACTGCTCATCCGATTTAATAAACATAATTATAATCCAAAATAATCTTAATTGGGTAAAATCATTAAACATGTTTTAATAATTTGCTTCCGCTACTGACGGTATATATTAAATTTATTAAATATCCCACTTTACCCATTTTCCCACATATTTTTACCAGTAATGAGCCATGATCTCAAGAAACAATTATTATTATTTTTTATCTAGCATATATTATACTATACTAGTAAATTCATTAGCTCCAATGAGTGATGTGATCATAACACTAGTTTACCCATTTCCATTATTGACGAATTATGAAATTTTCTCATGTCAATTATAAGAACACACTAAAATGTATGCTTATATCATTTACTACTTATGGCTCTAAATTTATATTCTCAACAGTACATAATAATGTTAATAAATGTATATTCCAGCTCCTAGTTATCTAAAATAAAAACATCTCAACATGCAACTATCTAAGGGAGTCAACGTTCATAGGATTTAATTTTATATGTACTCCATTTCAATAACCTAAATCAATTAATTAGAGTAAACAAATGGTAATGAAATTCCATAAATATCTTTATTATACCAATTAATGGATATGGCAGTAGTACAAGCAGACATTCCATTTTTTTCCTCGAATATATTTTTTCGCCATAGAATTGATTAACCAATTTAATTAATTTAATTTATTTTTTGGCCTCTATTTAGACTTTACAGTCACATAAATATACGCAACATGTAAAATCGTTAGTAAAATCTCAATATTAATAAGTATAACTTAACATATATCAGTCATAATTTTTATCTATCTTATTTCACTTTAATTTACACCCCTTGTTCGATTATTTACAATTCTTACTATAATAAAATAGCTCACTTTAATCAACTTCCACTCCCAGCTCCCTAATTGGAAGTACAATAACAATAACTAAAGACCATTATTAGTAACTAAAGTTAGAATATAATGGTTTCCACAAATGTTTACAATGATATCCTATATCCAATAACAATCACATATATTTGCACTCAAAATATACTTAGCTCTCTGATTGTCATATTCAGTTCGTAGTATCACTTCATTATAAATCACACAGTCAATATTCCTATTCCAAATATATAGGATATTTAGTTCATATAGTGAATAATGACTCAACTGTGGAATACTGACCTATCACAAAGCTAAGCGAGGATTATACGTCTATACTAGTCTCCAGAATCTCCTAACCTAAGCTCAGATACCACTTTTGTCACGACCCGAAATTTTGGCAAAGTTTCCCTTTGTTTTGATAACATTCCACATCAAATAAAAACCTGTTATAGAATCCACCAAGAAATATCTACTCAACATCACATCCACAATCCATAATTCATCCACCCACATAATCATTACCTTCAAAAAAATAATCTTCGCTAGAAGTTTCAGATCGTAACATTATATACGGAACTATTTTATTACTAACTTACCTACGCTTAAGACAAAAGGGTTTACGCTAATCTCTGAAACCCGAAAACCAAAATAGCTATCCCAAGCTGCTTGTCCTTCTCAAACTTAGCTGAAAAATATTGCAGGGGATGAGCTGCGGGCTTAGTGAGCATAAATTTCTAAAGTAAAATAATATCATAATATAGTTTCTTAAAAATCCATATACATATATATTCACAATGCAATAAGAATATCGAATCACATGATGCTCAACAATATCATATATGTAATGCAAACAATCAATCAATGCAAACAATAGCTATGGGATTGCACTCCCTCTGCGACAGAATTATGACGGTATCAATACTCCACTCTCTGACGATACCGTGACCCCACAAAATAATCAATATCAATCTTCCTCCCATCTCTCGGTGCCCTTCATCTACACACCTCACACCTGCGGGAGCCGCCCATTTCGTGCTGTAAGAGTAGTTTTAAATTATCTCATTTTTATATCTCATTGGAAACTAGAGGTAAATTACCTCGATGGACATATGGACATCAACGGTAAATTAAATCTCTCTCTTTCCACTTTCATTTATATTTTCTTTTCTCATCATTTTTTTTGCCCATTTCTAGTCCACCGGCTTAGCAACCACCATGGCTATTTATAATCACAAACAATGATGCAAAATACGTATAATAATGCACACACTGACGTACAAATTCATAGTAGTTAAAAACAATCTCATTTCTACATATCAATTTTAATATAATTAATGTAATCTACTACAATTACAATATATATATATATATGTATGTGCATGCAAAGGCATGCAAATCAGCCATGCATTATAAGTTATGTGTGTGTGTATATATATTATCAAGGTGATTATATATATATAACATATTATAAATTATTCTACAATGGAAAAGAGTACTCACAACCCCCTTCCGTCGATCTACTTGTCTTGGTGTCCCAGAGGTCTATTTGCAGTCTCTTCAAGTCCCGTGCCTCCTACTCTTCGTCTTCACTTCTATTCTTCTTCCTCGGTCACTTTTTTTCTCCTCAGCCACTCTCTCTCAACATTCTCATTCGACCTCGCTCCATCAGCTCTATTCGTTTGATATCAGTGCTCCTTGACTCGATCTCGCTTGGCTACCTTTCTCCTAGCTCCCAATCATCATCCATCTCTCGTGATTTCTCTCTCTCCCTCTCTATCACTCTCTATTTGGGTTTCTAAGATTGCTAGCATAGTGGGAAAAAAAAGGAAGAAGAAGAGATGACTATGTGGGTTGCCGGGGTTTGTTGAGTCGGTGGGCCAAGTAGTAGTAGTAATAGTAGTAGTAGTAATAATAATAATAATATATTAGTTGGATTGAAATCTAGTGGCTGGGATGGGCTCATAGATCCGGGCAGTAAAAGTTCAATAAGTAGATAAAATAAATACTAAGATCCACTTACTACGCTAGAGAATAAAAAACTAGCTGAAAAGGTTACTTTACAGTACATATTCATCATAATTAAAAGTTAGAAACCACAATGAAGAGAAAGGAGAAAAAGGTAGAAGAGGTCTCAAACACTGATGATGAGCTTGATTCCTTAGCTCTTCTACCCACGACCCATGTTCCGACGCCCCCAGCTTCGTAACCTTTATCCGTCAAGAACCTTGTCCGTGGCCTTGCCTTTTGGTGAAAAGTTTTTTTTTATATCTATTTGTGGGGCTACCCCTCTATTTATAAGGCATTTTCACTTCCTCCAAGCTTGGTTTGGTCAGTGTGGGATAAGTAGTCTTCGTCCCACCATTTCGGCTCAATAGACCATGGTGTAGAGGTGTGCCCACCGTGATGCACTGAGCTGAATTTTTCCTTTGTTGCTTCTCTGTCCACCGCGGTGTTGACTATTGGGTACCGCAGTGCACTGAGTCTGTTTCACGTAGTTTACTTTGTTTTGCCATAACTTCCTCATTTTAGCTCCAAATCATGCAAGGTTTGATCTGTTAGATTCTTGACTCGACGAGCTTTTCTTTGATGTCTTATTTTCCCATGTTTTCTGTTGAGGAAGTCCTGCAAACACCTAGATAATTTTAGAGGATGGATATTAACCTCTTGAGGAGTATAGATACTCACACTTCATCCTCTTTCAACAAAAATGACAAGTGGAATGCATATTCTTAGTTCAAGTTTAAGGCCTGAGAGTATGTTTAAAATATAACTTTTATGGTATTATCACATATGACAAGTGATAATAGTGAGACTTTCAGAGGAGAGAGTCACCCTATTGAGGAGCACATGTAGTAGAGATGGATAAGGGCAAGATTGGTCAGAGTAACTCTAATGAGGATAACATCCCGCCCAAGTACACACACCGAGCTTCATCTCATGTTGTTGATACACCATCAACTTCTGCTACAAATGGTACTCATGTGGAGTTCTTTGGATTTTCCGCACTCTAATATTCTCCTTATTTGAAGAAGTTCTACAAGGCAGAGGGAAAATTCTAGGAAGACACCATTGTGCGAACTACTGTTGTAGTGTCTAGCACACTCAACTCCTTGGGTGAGGTGTTATCCTTCATGGGCAGGACAAGGAAATTGTTATCATTAGAAGAACTTTAGGAGGTAACTCATGTTCTCGAGGATGCACTTTTGTTCAGATTTAGAGTGCAATGCTTGATGCCTATATGCGGAAAGGCTGAGGCATTGGTGAACTCCTTTGATAAAAAATAAAGCATCTTGAGAAGCTTCACATGGAGATTGATGAACTCGAATCTAGCCTCAAGGAGTTGATACAAGAAGAACAGGACATCTAGAGGAAAATAGAGACTAGTATTGGAGAAATAGACATTGAAGCATAGATATTCAACGATCTCTTTGAAGATCTTCTTCCTTTTCTTTTCTTTTTTTTTTTGCTTCTTCCGTAATTACCTTGATGGAACGAATTTTTTTTTTTTAACATTTGTTGGACATTACAATCTTCCTTTGTACGCTCCTTTCTTGCTTCTTTTTATCACTTCTTGCAACAACTAATGATTCCACAAATACTAAGAAAGAAGTATCCTCTTAAATTCATACGTAAAATATATTTTGTCAACATACATATTCAAAGTCAACCAACATACAAGTAACGGATAGAAAGTTTTCCTATTTTAACAAATTTTATTATGCCTAATATACATTTGATCCTTTAATGGGAATAAACCCATAGAAGCTACTGATTTTTTGTTTAATCTTCCAACTACTGTATTTTCTAAAATAAATTAAATGATTTTATCATATTATTTAATAATTAAGATAAATATGATATACCTTAAATTCAATTGGACAAGCTTCCTATATTTTTACTATTTTCACTATTAAATTCACTAATCGAGATATTCATAGGATAATATATTATGTGAAAATGTCTCAAGGGGGCAAAATGTAGATGCATGAAATTTCCATCATGACTTACTATAATCAATAAATAGTCACGGCTCAAAGACAGTTATCGGACCTGAAAATTTTTTACTTGAGTGGCCATATGAGCTATAGGCCTAGCTTGGGACTTCAATTGTGTTTGGTTTGGAGTCATCACTAACGGTTTAAGGACTAGCTCTAAGGTTACTCAGGAACCTATTATTTACCTTAGGGGCATGAGGCTAACCACCTAGTTTCTTATTTTATCGATCTTGAACTAAAGTGAGTTCAGGGTCCTATTACGTTCAAAATGCTTGTAACTTAATTGAAATGCCCGAGATCGGTGCTCATCCCTATATCTAAGTTGTTTGTTTGCTTGCACATTTTAATTTACCCAATTATTTCTCTAATAGAGGTTCAAACCGTAGGCCCAAAATAAAAATCGATAATCAAGAAAAATGCTCTAACATGTCACTACCCATCCTAATCTAAGTGCGGAAAGGAAAGGGTAGTTCCACTATGATTTGATTATGGGGATTTATCACCTCTTTCTCACTCTACTCGCCCCGTACAATAATACGTTCAAATACACGAAATCCCCAAACCCCGCCTAGATCATAAAACATGTAGTCAAACCACCTAGGAATAATCAGCAAAACTTCAAAATGAGAGACAAAAGCACAGAATATCCTAAATGATAGACTAATGTGTTAAATTCCATGAGGGATATGCAATCAACTGTAGATACCAAATCAACGCCTGAGATCCGAGATCAAGAACTGAAGAACGAAGAAAAGCAAACATCAAGTGGGTAGCAGTTGAAACCACAAACAAAAGATAGCTATAATCTCATAAGAAATGCCATCAGAATAGTGTGATATTGTCAAGCTACACCAGCTGCAACAATAGACACTTAACTGTGTTATTCTCTATTGAAAAGATAGTAAAAGTAAGGGGAAGACACGCGGGCAAAGAGCTGCCATAATAACATATGAAAGCTAGCTTTACTCCCCTCAAAATATACTTAGAAACTGGGGAAACATTGAGGAAAGAGCAGCCACAACTTCAGCCACTAAACAACCCCATTTTCTCTCAAAAAGTCATTGAAAATCAATCAAAATGCCTAGTAAGGAGTTGCTGCGGTGACCAGATAAATGCAGCGCTTTTCCTTTTAAAGATGCCATGAAAACCAAAGATAAACTCCAGCAAAGGGCTGCTGCAATGACCAGAAAATTAAAACTCTAATCTCCAAAACAACATTGAAAATGGAGAAATCATCGAGCCATGACCAGCAACAACCAAGGGAACCATTCCGCCCGTTTCTACACCAAAAGGGTCCTTCCATTTCTACACCAAAAGAGTCATTTAAAATGAGAAAAAACATAGCTAGGAGCTGCTGCCGTGGCCATAGTAAAATAGTCGTATTCCCCTCAAAAATGTATCAAAAACAAATGAAAAGATCAAGCAAAGAGCAGCTGCAACTACAGCATCTAAACTGCCCTATTTTTAGTGAAAATGGCACCAAGAGAAGGAAAACGTCGACAAAGAGCAGTTGTGGAATCAGATAAGTAAGGGCTCTATTCTCACAAAAAATAACATCAAAATTGTGAGATCATTGAGCAACAACCAGCTGCAAAACCATACATTAAACAGCCCATTCTTCCATCAAAAATGATGTTGAAATTCATGGGCGAATCAAGCAAGGAGCAGCAGCAATTCATGACACTAAAACTTCATATCAAATAGTAAAGAGTTGCAGCTGCAAGCCACATTCATCCACCAAGAGTGCAGCCCTATTTAGCAAGTTTATAGACCAGGGTGAGGGGCTAAAGACCAGCATTTTCAACCTCATTGAGCAATGAAAAAGTTCGGGACTGATTTAAACATCGAGCAGTGGATGAAATTGCAGTTCAATATAAGATAATTCCTTTAAAACTACTTGGACCGTCGCTGTAAAATGTCAACCTATCTAATAGCAGCGATTCAAGCTAAAATGACATCATATAAACCATCAAAATAAGGCAGAAATTAATCAACACCAACCCACAGACAACTCATAGTAAATGGCATCAATAGATAGCATTTAAGCAAACAACTCCATTAATTGAAAACAATATATCATCACCAAGAGGGGTTGGGCCGAGTGGTAAGCAGCTCGGTGCCGCTTAAGGAGGTCTCAGGTTCGAGACCTCACGTACGCAGACACCCCTCTTGGGAGCCTCACCCGCCATTGCCAGGCGTGCGACCCGGGGCGACCAACGGATTAGTCAAGTATGGTTGGCTGAAAGATGCCATCTCACCGCTGGTGGGGCTGCTTGGATACCGTGGCTGGCGACCAAAAAAAAAAAAAAGAAAACAATATATCATCATAGACTCGAGTATTTCATAGGACGAACAAATTCGTCATGAGGGAAAGGGACCTTAACTACTTACCATCAGAGGCCTGGACAGGTTCGGATGGAATTGGGTTGGCTTTCGGTGATCCCGGGATCAGTGGTTTTGGCTTACTTGGGGGCCGAGCTTAGATATGTCTGCTTATGAGGGAGAAGGAATGGAGGAGGGCATTGGTGACAGGAGGCAAGGATCTCAATGGAGAGGAAGGAAGAATGGGAATGGGTTGTCAGAGAAGGTTTCGGATCGGCCAAGCAAGGTGGTTCGTAGAATGGAAGCTTGGCTTGGTGGTGGCCGAGCTTGGTGTGGAGTTCCGATGATCAACAGTAATGGGAACTGAGGGAAGGATGCTGAGAGGGGCTCGGTAAGGACCGTGCGTCACGAGCAAGGATCAGTTATGGTGGTGACGGTGAGAGGAATCAGAGAAAGCTCGGCCAGAGGATCTCGGTGACAGAATTGGCAAAAGGATAGCTCGGAGGAGGAGCAGGATTGGAAGAATAAGATGGTCAAGACGGGGGGAATAGACCCGTTGGATTTGGTTCGAGGAGCATGACTGTTCGATGAGGATGAACGAGTCTAGGTCAGATGCTGGGAGCCGATGATTGTAGTGGGGATGGGGCTCTTCTTTTCCACCTTAGTCCCAGGGCTGCTTCCGTTGCTGATTTTTTTTTTTTTAGTAAACAGTCACTTTGGTCCTAAAATTTGTACTCGACCAACACCTTAGTCCTTAACTTTTTTTTTACCAACAATTAGGCTCAAACATTCATATTTTTTCCAACAACTTGGTCCGACTGTCAGCTTGCCGTTAAAATGCTGACGTAGAGTTCGATATGTCACTTATAGCGTTAGATTTATATTTTTTTATTGGTAAAACATTAAAATGACATCGTTTTTCTAAATAGAAAAGTGTAATGACTATTTTATCATTAATTATTGATCATATTTCTAACGAGCTTTATTTTTAAACCAATGGTAATTTGTTGGAAATATAATTAATAGTTAAGGATAAAACAGTCATTACACTTTTCTATTCAACAAAACGACATTGTTTTAATGTTTCACCAATAAAAAAGTACAAATCTAATACCGTAAGTGACACATCGAACTCCATGTTAGTATTTTTAATAGTAAACTAATAGTCGGACCAAGTTGTTGGCAAAAATATGGATGTTTGAGCCTAATTGTTGGCAAAAAAATTTAGGAACTAAAATGTTAGCCAAGTGCAAATTTTGGGACCAAAGTGACTGTTTACTCTCTTTTTTTCCCTTCGTTTTGTCCTCCATTTTCTCCTTCCCATGATGACAGTGTCTTCTGGTTGCCCCACGTGTGACTGCTAGGATTCCCTTTATATCATGAAATCTGAAAATGGGCTGTAATTTATTGATTTTAAATTTTAAATTTTTCTACTAAAATTTACTCATATAAGATTTGACTAGAGAAAGAAATTATGAAAAAGGGCCATTAACTTTATCCTGTATGATATCTCAAGCACATTTGGTTTCTGCTAGCTCTTACAACACCCCTGAGGAATTAAAATCATTCTTGTTTGAGCTTATTCTCAAATCCCTTGACATTAAGTTCTATTTTTTCTTCAATAAATGTTGCTTAATTTCGACTTCTCAATAATTAGTTACAATTTTTTTAATAAAACTGGCCTAAAAAATGAATTTGACAGATTTAATTAATTTCACTTAAAAAATCATATCTTTGCCTCCGGATCAAATGTCGAGTCCACAATACATCAAATTGAAGCTAATTCGATGCTCTTCACAATGACTATAAGTTTGTTCTATGATAAATTGAAGTGAATCCTCGATTTTATTCTCAAACATCATTTTAGATCAATTGTGGACACTTGCTCATTTTTTCTAAGAGCCAAGTACGGGTACTTTCCAAGCCAAAATGAGGTATCAACAATGGTAAAGGTATTTTATAATAATTAAAAGATTTTCACGGCTCAAAGACCATAGATGTGACTTTATATTAATTGATAGATTACCAACGACTCAACGACTATGGAGATAACTAAATTACTCCCAGCTCGAAGACCGTAGAGTCAATTTGATGATCACTCACGACTCAAAGATCATAGAGATATCCTTATAAAAATTGTCTCACGACTCAGACCGTAAAGATATTCTCATAATAATAACTCACAGCTCAAAGACCGCAGAGTTGTACAACCGATGCCTGTGACTCGAAGATCACAAGATCTCGTATGCAAGATTTATTATACCTATAACTTGAAGATTGCCGAGTTATAATCTAGACATCTTGCATAACTGTGGCTCAAAGACCCTAAGGTACATGACATATGGGCCTAAATACAGGATTGGTGGCAAAATTTTAAGCTAGCCCATCCATGGGATGTTACAGGGAGTTTTGGCTTGGTGGTCTTGGAGTGGGGCACGTTAGAAAATCCCACTGGGCTTTCCTAACCTCCTAACTGGTATAGAGTACAACCCAATAACTGTATCCAATAATCCGACCCAACAACCCATTACATTCTTTATTAATTCTGACCAACCAATTGTCGACACTTGTCATTGTCCTATTGGCTATGTAACTTCTTGAATTATTATAAATAGCCCCCACTCTCCTCAGTTTGAGGACCTTTTTCCATCTTTGGTTTCAGGAGCACTTGAAGAGCAACTGCAGATCCTCTTAATCCATCCTACGACATTTATCCTTCATGCCACTGTTTACTCTAGCCTGGGAGGATTGCCCATTCCTCCTCTATGAGCCCTCTCCACTTCATTACTTCGCGTTACGTGTGTACAATACTTCCTCTTTGCACTTTCAAGTGTAGACATCTCATTTTAGCTCGAGAAGAAATACTTGATGGTCAATCGTTCTGGGCACAAGACTATCATTGTAGGATTCAGAGGCTTGAAAAATGGACTTAACAAGGTTGAAAGTGAGCAAATTTGAATTCATCATGAAGCTCATTGAGTTACGTTTAATTTAGGTGGATTTTGGGCTCAAAATTCATCTTGGAGAGGGAGATACAATTTTTTGAAGGAAGATTGCCCAATCTGTGAACAATAATCAGGCTATGGCTGATTTCGTAGGAGAAATTATATCTGTTTATCGGGAGGTCCAATTTGAGTAAGGCTTATGGAATTTGGACCCAAACTCAGGAAGGATTAATATTAAAATAGGGTGAAATATCCAAAGGTCCGTAATCAGTCTAAGAAAATTGATATCCAAGCCTCAGCATACAGGGCCAGACCGTATCGGTTAGTTGGATTTAGAAATTTGTTTCTCACTAATTTTGAGGCCTTTTGGTGGGATTCTTCTTTTCAATGGTCAGTAACATGATGAGTAACTATCAGAAAATATTGGAAAGGAAATATAAGATCCGTCCTCAGATAAGGTAAAGGAAAATCGGGCAAATCCAAAACTGATATGGACAGATAATATTCCAACCGTGATTGAGAGAAGATATTGGTGCAGCCCCATTGATTTACAAATTAGAAGATATGGAGCCGATTTTCAGCCTCAACATCCGCCTCCTTCCCAAATTTAATCCTCGAATGAAGTGTATAAAAGGGGGGACGACTGAAGAGAAAAGGGACAGATAATCCTCCGACAGCTATCCTCTGTGACGAGTGCCAAGCCCTCTTGAAGCCACGCCAACTGATCTCAGCATCTCCTCCACGTGGGCATTGTGACTGGACGCATCCCGGATAACCTCTGCCAATCCTTACTTCAGTCCAACTCCCTAGTTCGATCGCTACTGAGAAGTCCTTTCCAAGTTGTGCTCTTTCTCAAGTTGCTACCGGGACCACATTGGACCTCCACTTTCTTTTGGTAATTAGGTCAGCTTCTACAACTTTCAATTCCTCTAAACGGTTGAAGATGAATGCCCTCAGTTTGTTTTATTCTCTCTATCTGTTGCCCATTCTTCTTCATGTCAATTAATGCTTGCCGATTCTGGTCTTGGTTGATTATGAAAAATTTGAATCCCTATATGTCTATGATTAGTAGCTCGTGGTATTAATGATTGCTTCATGAATAAAGTTTTTTTGAAAGAAATTAGAACGTTGACTCGGTTCTTTAAGCCAAATTCATACACTGCCTTATGTTAAATAAATATATCATCGCGTAATTTATTATTCAGAGTAATTATCTTATTTAATTAATTAATTTATTTATTTATTTATTTTGAAATTATGTTTTACATCTTCCATGAGAATAGTTGCCCTTTGACTCTAAACATTCATCACTAGTTGCTTCATGTTTTTTTTTTTTTTTGCATGTAACTTTCCTTACTTAAAAAGATTAGAAAATACGGGATTAAATAAAATAAGGTAAATTTAGAAACACTATTAGGGTACCAATTTAGGGCGTGTCGACGGGCTCGTGAGCCTTTCGAACGTAATAGAACCCCCGGATCCAACTTTGGTGCAAGACTGACAATAAAAGCCTAGGTGGTTAATGTCATGCTCCCTTAGGTTAATAATAGGTTTCTAATCGACCTTAGGATTAACTCCATAAATGATTAGTGGCAACTCCTTCTATTTATTTATTTTTAGCTATGATATCGTGAATTCGATTTATTTCGAGGTTGCGACATCAAGAACTCAAGTAATTTCTTCCATCCACATTTTGTAAGGAGGCATTATTGAACTCAGCAAGTATCATTGAAAAGGAAGAATTTTATTGAGTTTGTGAATATACAAAGTAAAGGGAATAAACTCTCAACAGAAGTCACTGGATATCTTTGTTTTGGAGGCCATCCTCAAAATGACGCCAATGGAACAACCCTATGGTGCTTTTCTAGAACATCCTCCCATTCAAGTGGATACGGAGCGATAGGAATATTATTGTCATTACTAATAGTAAAACATGATGCAAATCATTGTCATAACTCTAGGTGACCTCGCATTCATCTACAACATGATTTTATTGGATGGGATGATTCTCCGTTCCCCGAGCATCATTTCTTTCACTAGCAACTTGAGACACAACTTTCACTTTAGCAACCTGAATGATAGGGTATATATATAAAGTACAAAAAAAATCAATAGAAGGTAATGTCAAGGATAACAATATGAAACGAAAATTACCTCAGTATTGTAGGTCTTTTTCATAGTGAAATTCTGTTGTGCCATCAGGTGACTCCCTAAACCCCTTTTAGGAGGAGGTGATTATCGCAAACACATGCTGCTCACCAATTATTGTGGACTTTTCCTAAAGATCCAAAAATGATACATGAAAGTAGGAGTCCTCCTCTCTCCATCTATACCTCTTTGGAGGGAATGCAAGTGCCATGCACTCATGTTATTATCCAACCATCTTAGGTTCTTTCTTGAGATGCGGGTGAAATGTGAAAATGGGTGTTCTCCTCTCTCCATTCTGAAGCGCAATACACTCTCCATCTGTCAAGGACTATTTCTGAAGACCCTATGATAGTACGCTTGAGCAAGAGTACTCTTACTATGGTGGAAGCAACAACGCCCATATATGCATCTTCTATTCATGTGCTATGAGCAAAGGATTTCTTCCTTGTGGGAATGATTACTTAGATTTTCATCCTTGACACTCATCAAGTCCAAGGAAAGCATCACATCATTCGCCCATAGGAGGTGCTGAAGGATGATGTAAAAGTTATTACGTATCTATACTCTCCATCTACCATGGGATCTTCCTAACGGTTCAAAGTATTGCGAGTGGGAATTCTTCCTCCTTCCATCCAAAAATGCAAAACAGATTCTACAAGGGCTAAACAGATTCTACAAGGGCAAGGATCAACACCATATCATCCACTCATAGGTTCAGGTGTGATGAACCTAGGATTTTCTCCTTGAGGAGATGATGACTCCAATCTTAACTCCTAAGGATTGGACGAAATAAGAAATAAGCTCCCAATGAAATGGTGACAATAGGCCATTCATCCCTTGGAGGTGGACACTTCATTATTCCAATGCATTGACAGGTCCTCTCCTTATCGTTTATCCATATTATCCTTGCAAAATTCTTCGTAGCATGTTGAACTCCATCCTTTGATTCACCTGCATCAAAATTATTTTAAATTATATCTAATTATTTTCAAAACATGTCATTTAAAAATAATAATCTTAATAATACATTGTTAATAAAATCATTATAGACATCTCTCTGGCAACTTCGTTTTATATACCCTTGCTATAATTCTTAGTCTTTCATGAAATTCTTGTATATATTTTTTTTAAAAATCTCCAACCAGGAGGCAACATAGAATCAAATACATCATATTAGCATACTCTTTTTTTTTTGTTTTTTGAAGTGATCATATTATTCTTGACTTATCCTAATTTATAGATTATTTAATAATATTTTTACGAATCACCAAAATACTAAACGCATAAAAAGTCAAATGGTGTCTAAAGCTTTGCCCATTAATAAATACTTATTAAAAACAAATAAACTATATACTTATAATAAACGAATTAAAAAAACTTACTAGATCTATAAATTATAAAGATTATTTCATATATTTTACGATTACGAATAAAAAGATTTATTTCTTTTAAAGCATTAATATATCAAGGAAATACTTATTGATAGTTAAATGATTTGCAAAAAAGAACCAAGACATGATTTATTTATGAGAGATTGGTTAAAATATTTAGCTAACACATTCAATAAAATGTTAACTTGTTTCTCCCAACTCAAAATCAAGGAAAAGTTAAAACACCGTAAGCAATTGAATGTCATTGAAATACAGACAATATATATATATATATAGTATAAAAAATGTTCGTTTCCAGATTGTCTTAGAAAACAAAAGTATAGTGCGTTAACTATTAACAAATTAAAAATATATATGCACTCATTCAAGCAAAACACAAGAGTAAGTATACAGTAAAATAATAATAATAAATATGAAGAGTCTTACCTTCGATCGAAAATTCTATTGCAAAATAGGTGATTCTCCAATCTATGTAGGCCTGGGCATGGGCCGATTTGGGCATGGAACCGGCCCCGAACAATGAGGCTTACAGTTTAGGGTTGGTTCATCCGGCTGTCATTTGATAGGCCTAACACCTTCCCCTCCCAATCCCCACCCACTGCCTTGTGGCAAGCCTACCACCCACCCCTTGCCCTTTTAGAGGCCTACTACCTTACCCCTTTTCATTTCAAAATGGCCTACCCCTAATTATACGTAACTTTGATTCCATGGATAATCTAATTTTTGGTACGAAAATCAAGTTCAAGTCAATTAATTTAATTTATTTTTACATTTAACTTTTAATTTACTTTAATTTCTAATTACAAATTTTCAAATTTATATGCTTTAAATTAATTTGATTTAATTCTAACTAAAATCAAACCAGAACCGGACGAAACCATGGCTAGGCCTAAATCTACATAAGGTTTACTCTATAACTTAGAGCTGCAGATCCTCACACTATCTTCTGATCCTGCAACCACACAAGGATTGCTCTATAAATTGAGTTGTGATCCTTGAGTGGTGATCGATTCTCTAGTCCATGCAAAGGTTACTCTATTTTACAAGAGTTGTTATCCTTATATTGCCTTTGATTGTCACAAAAACTTCCTCCCCAAAGCTAATCTTAGACACCTTCGCAATACTTCTTTCTTTTTTTATCACCTCTGACAATAATTGATATTTAATAAGAGCTACAAGAAAGTGTAGTAAGAATGCATCTTTATTTAATTGGTTGAAAGGAAAAATACAAATGGCTCCCATTACAAATGAAACTTCTTGATAAACTGAAAATTTACAGGAGCTATCATAGCATTTGTCTTAGGATTAAGTCTACAATAATCGCTATCACTGACTTCTTGTACTACAAATGGCCCTTCCCATTGTGGTGTAAATTTTGGGGCAAGAACTCCACGTCTTATATGTTCAGCGGCAAGTAGAGCTACATCACCTTCTTGAAATGGTCTCCTTTTCACCAATCAAATCATATGCGAGGTTTAATTGTCTTTGGTATTGCACCAAGTTATCTTTTGCCTTGTCACGTCTGTCTTCCAATCCTTTCGATCTAACATCCTTAATGCCTTAGGTTCAAGATTGGCAGTAAGAGAGGGTCGAGTTGAGGAAACAAGAATCTCCAGAGGTAGCACTACTTCTGACCCATAGATAAGTGAGAATGGTGTGGCTTTTGTTGGACCTCTTGTTGAAGTTCGATATGCCCACAAAGCCAAAGGAAGTTGATTTGACCATGTCTTGGGATTTTCATGAACCATCCTACTCAAAATTTTGAGGAGGGACTTGTTTGTTGCCTCAGTTTGACCATTTCCTTTTGGGCAGTAAGGGGTGGACTTGACATGATTAATATCATAAAAAGTAAGAAGTTCCTTTACATGCAGTTGATGAATGGAGTCCCACTATCTATTAACACACATTTTGGGATTCCAAAATGGCATGTAATATGCTCCTTCGTAAAACTTGGTATTGTAGATCCATTTGCGTTCCTTAAAGGAATTGCTTCCACCCACCTTGTAAAACACTTCATTGCTACCAAAATCCATATATATCCTTTTGATGCAGGATTGATAGGTCCAATAAAGTCAAATGCCCAAGTGTGAAATGGCCATGGAGATGATAAGCTATGAAGCTCAACAGCTGGAGCATGAATGACATCACCTTAGAGCTGGCATGGAAGGCATCTTTTGGCAAACTTGAATGCATCTTGCACCATAGCAGACCAATAATAGCCGGTATCTATCAATTGCTTGTAAAGTTTCCTTGCACCTTGATGTTCTCCACATGAGCCAAAATGAACTTCCGCCAATGCCTTTTCTACTTCTAGCGATGCAGTACACCTCAAGGGTTTTCTATTGAAAGCGGTTCTATAGAGCTCGTCTCCATCCAACAAATATCTTTTTGCTCTTTTCTTAACAAGTTGAGCATTCTTCTCATTCGTAGGGAGTATGCTGCTCCTTAAGAAGTCTATGTAAGGACAACGCCAATCTCTTACTATCCTGAAAAAGTGGCACTTTGAAGGATTCAAAAGTTCCAAACATCAAGAGCAAAACCTTGAAGATGAGATGCATCCTTTGCCAGTTTGGCCAAAAGTGTCCTTATCTTTGGATGCAGCTATAAAGCGGGGGACCTTCTTCTCCACACCATTGCTCATGAAACTATTACAACTTAGCTTGCGCTTCCTCTTGGGAAATGCACCTTGATAGGATTCCTTTCGATCCTCTATGATAAAGAATGGAGTTTATCAAAAGGAAATCCTTCAAGGAAGGAATATCAACTGAAGTGGGAGCTTGCAATTGTTCCATGATGGGAGAACACTAATCATTCGAGGATTTAATATCTTCTTCCACAAATCCCAAGGATGTATATGATGTTACCCTTCAAATGATTTGATATCCATTTGGGTTACCCCCATCTGCAAAGGAGATCTTTGATGCGAGATTGGCGAGAGCATCAGCATAACGATTAGAAGACTACAGAGTATGCTCGCATCTTATCGAATGAGATCTACTCATAGGGATCTCCACTGTAGCTCAGTCTAGTGCAAGTGTTGGCTCCTTTAGAGCAAATTCTCCATTTGCTTGCTTTATGATTAAGTTGGAATCATCCTTGATACAGAGGAAACGTGCTTGTACATAGTGAGCAGTGAAGAGACCCAATATCATCGCTTTGTATTTTGCTTCATTATTGGTGCAAGGGAAAAATCCAACTTAAATGCCCAACTCCTCCACTTGAGCTAGTTGAGGACCGTGAAAATGTAAACTCCATTCATTTTCCTCCAAGTTAATAAACATTGATTCCCCATGAAATTCACCAGGGACTATCAGAGATTGCTTTATCTAACTGAGCTGGGAAGTCAGCTAGGGCATGCGACTTTACAGCCCTAGGAGAAACTTACAGCCTTAGGAGAAATGATGGTAATATCAAATTCCGAGAGTAAAATCAACTATCTCGCAATTCTTCTAGAAAGTACTGCCTCGATATGAGGTATTTTGATAGGATTTGGACAAGTGACAAGGAAAACCTTATGTGCTAGAAAATAATGGCGTAACTTCTAAGTAGCAAAGACTAAGGCAAGACAATGTTTCTCATATGACGCATAGTTGAATTCTCTCCCTGTAGAGAGCGACTAAGATAATACACTGGCCATTCTTTTCCATCCCTCCTGATCAAGCAAACCTCCTATCAAGTTTTTTGTGGATGTAAGATACAATATCATGGGTGTCACTTTAACTGGCATCACCATCGTGATAGGAGAAACCAAAAGTTCCTTAATCTTTTCAAAATCTCCTTGCTGTGTTTGTCCCCATTCAAATGATACACCGTTTTTCGTAAGGAACTAGAAAGGAGTCAAAATTTCTACGAGTGCAAGGATAAATCTTCATATGTTAGAAACCTTCCTAAGAAGCTCTTCAACTCCTTATGATTCCTTGGTGTACGCATGGAACATATCACATCAACCTTGGCAGGGTCAACATCAATTCATTGCCTATGGACTATAAACCACAAAAATTTTTCCAAAGAACCTCTGAAGGTGCACTTGAAAGGATTTATCCATAACTTATACCGGTGGCACCTTTCGAAAAGCTTCCTCAAATGTGTCAGATGATCCATAGCCTTTTGAGACTTTACAACAATATTATCAATATAATCTTTCATGAAATCATGCATCATACGATGAAAAATTGCCACTATTGCCATTTGGTAAGTTGTACCAGTGTTTTTGCAACCAAAGAGCATGACAGTATAGTAGAAGTTTCCAAGAGGGGTTCAAAAGTCCTTTTTTGCATCTTCAGGGGCCATCTTGATTTGATTATATCCACTAAAGCCATCCATAAAGGAGAATAGCTCATGGCCAGTAGTTGCATCAACCAAAATGATGATGTTCGAGAGAGGGAATTCATCTTTTGGACAAGCTTTGTTTGTTTAAATCTTGAAATTCCACACAAACTCTAATTTGTCCATTCTTCTTTTTTACAGGGACTACATTCACCAACTACATAGGGTGCTCAATGGATTTGACAAAATCCACTTTGAGGAGCTTTTCAATCTCCTCCTTCATCTTGATCTCTAGATCAGGGAGAAAAGTTTGCCGCATTTGCTTAATGGGTTTAGTCCCTAGAACTGTATGCAATTTGTGAGTGACCAAAGTGTCATCTAATTGGGCATTTCTTCATATGTCCATGCAAAAGTATTCTGATACTCCTTGAGCAGTTCAATGAGAGAATTTCTCAATTCTTAGGATAATGCCTTGCATATGAAGATGGACCTTGACTCCTCACCATCCCAAGCTAGATTAATCTCTTCCATTTCCTCAACTTGAGACTTCAATTGATCCTGGAGCTGTTGTGGAGCAGGTTAAGCCTCTTGCAGCTGAGATTCTGGAGTTTGACACGCTATAGGATCAAAAGTTCTTTCTTTGGACCCTGCAAATTGTCAAAAGCAATAACTTTTTTTCTATTATAGGATTCAATTTTCACATCCTCTCCAATCCTTGATTCAGTTCTCGTCCTTTTCCTGCAATTCGACATGCATTTCTCCTTCATTTTGCTATTACTTCTTCCCGTACCTTAGAAGTGGGGCTCCAATGGGCCTTCCAATGATTGTTTCTCTATCGCCTACATATTCATCATAGAAGGCTGCCTTTGTGATTGAAGCTTTATGGTGTTCGAATGGGTTCCTTGAGGCTGGGATGAAAATATCCTTTCCATTCCAGAATCCTTTGATGCATTAATGTAGGGTGGATGGAATAAGATTGGGATCATGGAGCTATTTCCTCCCAATAAAGAGGTGGTAAACCATAGCTGCATTAATTATATGAAATCATGTTGGACACTAGATAGTTCCCATCTTGAAGTCAATATTAATATATCCTAGTGTGTACACAGAAGTATTATCAAATGCTTATATGTCTATTACCTACTTTACAATGCATCTGTCGTCCAGTCCAATAGCCTTCAAGGTTGATACAGGCATAATGTTCAATGAAGAACCATTGTAAATGAAAGTTCACTTCAGTGAGTATCCGTTGACTATACCTTCCACGTAGAGAGGACAGTTATGGTTCAAATTTTTTACACACATGTCTGCATTTGTAAATAAAATGGTATTTTCATGCCCTTTCACCACTCATCCTACTGGTTAGTTAACCATGTTAAATTTTCCATATTGCCCTCTAGATATCCTCATAAGAGCGGATGCGACAGCAAACTTAGCTTCTTTGTTGTAGGCAAATTGGTCAAAGAAATGCCTGAAGTTCGAGGCTTTCATCAAGGCTCTAGCGATGGAATGGTCCACCATCTCTTTTGCTCATTGCTCCAAGCAAGATTGCTAGAATGAGAGGCTGATGGAGCATGGTCCTCATGTGTTTCAATAGGGCCATGAATAATAGCATTCAATTGCGCGCCAACACCCCCCCCCCCCCCCCCCCCCCCCCCCAACAACCAACTTGGTGGGGAGGGACGTCATTTCTCTCAATGATAAGCTCTCCACTCTATGTCCTGCTATGCATGGTCCTCCTCAAGTTCCTGCAATCTTGAGTGGAGTGACCAACCACCCTATGAAAACGACAATACGTGGGTTGGCCTTCTCCTCTTTAGTAGGTTGTCGCTCATTATTGGGAAGATTGATGCGATGATTTTTCACCCACTAATCCAATAAGGTGTAAACCTTATTCATGGACAAAGGAAAAGGCAGTGGATCAACATTTCTAGTCATGTTCCCTCCCTTTCGTCTTTTGTTTTGGCTAGAGTTTGCTCCTTGGACAGCATTAACTGTAGTGTTCCTCTTAGCAAAGCATTATCCTTTTTGCTTTAGGACGGAATTATTGGTCCATCAAGCATTCTTCACTAAAGCAACAAAGGAAGATAAGGACAAATTCTCCAGATGCGTAGCATATTCTGTCAACATGCCTTGAATGCATATTTTTTACCAACTCCTTTTCATTACATACAACCTGAATGTCCAGGGTACGTTGCTTGAAATGTGCAATGTAATCCGTTAAATCCTCCTTCAGCCTCTGGTGTTCTATTCCCATGTTAGTAATGGTTACCCTTTCTTGGCTGGAGAAGAATTTCTTCGAGAACTACTTACACATGGTGCCCCAGGAATCTATGGAATGTGAGGTTAAGTTCACATACCATGTGTAAGCCTTCTCTTTAAGGGATTTGGAGAATTCCTTCAATTTCAAGTCATTATTCAAAGATAGACACCCAAGGTTTCGACAAACTTCATTATGTGTTCCTTAGCGTTTCCTTGCTTTCCATTGAACAGTTTAAACTTTGGCTTGCATATTCTTTAGGATATGCTTTAGCTACAACTTGAGCGAAGTAAGGTAGCTTAAGATCCAACATAGACGAAGGTAATTTCCTCAGCTTCTCCACAAAATACTTTTCCAAGTCCTCTTTAGTGAGGTAAGTAGCTTATACCCTTGAAGTTGATAATTGTGGCTGAGGTGCCTGGCTTGGAGGAAGTGAAGGAAGAACCTGAGGAGTGGATAGAGGAACTTGAGAGGACGTATTCACTTGTAGTGAAGGTGTCTAATCACTAGATGAAGTTACAACAACCGGTGCATTGGCCACAACCTCAGCATCATGAATGTTGCCTCAACTTGCATTTGATTAAGGGCTAGGGTCTTTGCTAGGACCAATAGCATTGGATGAAGGCAACAAGTGGTTGAAGGTAGTGAGAGTTTGGTTGAGAACTTTGGTGTTCGCTTCGAGAACAACAAATATTTTCTCCTGAGATGCTTGGAATACCTAGATTTGAGCTAATGAAGGCGAGTTATCCTATGAATCGGTCGTAGGAGTCTAGACAAATCCCTTTGTTCTCTAGACACATCTCCTTGGGGTGTTCCCATCCCTAGCGTGCTGATCTGTTCATTATGCTGCACTTTTGAAGCTTTTTCATGGATCAAATATTAGTCCTAAGCCTTTCAAAATTTTCAATTTCCAAGCTAACAGACCTGGCTTTCTAGATTCGGTTGCCAGTCATTGGTTATAGTCCTCTTCATATCATTTATTTGAAGTTGAAGAGCTTGAAGCCTATCTTGGTTAATTTCTTTAGATCTCTGAATGCAAATTGGCTAGTTTTCCCAAGGATTCTTCTTCAGATCTTCTCCAGCAAGAAACCCTAATTTGTTGGGAGTTTGAAAACCTTCGAAGAGAAGAGTAGGCCATTATGAACCAAAAATCAAGAATTCAATGGCTTCGTGTCGGTGATCAAAACATGTCTTATTTCCATAGAGCGGTTACAATCAGGCAGTCTTGTAATGCTATTCTCTCTTCTTCTTTTTTTTGTCTGATGTTAGAGTGACGTGGATGGAGGATATTAAGAATGTTGCTATGAATTTCTTTTCTTTTCTTCTTGGTTCTTAGAGTGATGGGTATGCCTCTATTTTTGTTCATGGCTTCTCTCCAGGATTTTGTTTCAATCTCTCCAGGATTTTGTTTCAACTAGAAGTTGTGCTGCTATCAATGCTGAAGTTTTGATAAGAAGATTAAGAGGACTTTTTCTTTTGGCCTAATGATAAGGCTCTTGAACCTAATGGCTATTCTACTTATTTCTATAAGGTTTCTTGACCAGTTATTTGTCTTGACATTATGTTACTATGCGGCATTTCATTCAACCTTTTCAGATGCCTTCACAGCTTAACGCAACCATTATCCCTCTGGTTTCGAAAAAGGCGAATTGTGATGGTATTATAAGCCTGCTTCCTGTAGTAACTCCTTGTACAAGTGTCTTTCTAAGATTTTAGCCAATCTCCTCAAGGTTGTTCTAGGTTCTCTGATTAGTCCTAATCAAATTGATTTCATCAAATGTAGAAGTATCTCAGATAATGTTATATTGGCTCATGAATTAGTCTATAAATATGGTAAGAGAGGTCTTTTATTGCCTAGTGTGGTGAAAATTGATCTTCAAAAGGCTTTTGATTCCGTGAGTTGGCCTTTTCTCATTAATGCTTTATCTGCTATTTCCCAATTAAATTTATTCGGTGAATTAGGCTTGTTGTGTTCATCTTAGTTTTCTACTGCCATTAATGGGTCTTTTTCCGGTTATTTTAAAGATGGAAAGGTCCTTGGTCAAGGGGATCCTCTTTCTCCATTCCCTTTTATTATTGTTGTAGAAGGATCGCTCTTACTTATTTGTGCATCGCAGATGACTTATTGGTTTTCTCTTATGGATCTCTGTCTTCTCACCTGTTTCATATGATATCTTGTATAATTTTTATTAGATGTCAGGTCTTCAATTGAATGTAGTGAAGACTAAGATTTTCTTTGCTGGAATTCCTGAAAGTAAGGCATAGGACCTTTTGTTTGCGGCATGTTTTGCTCTTACAAGTTGGACTCCTTCCCGTATTACACATTAATCTTCCAAATGCCTTTCATATGCCAGGCTAGTTCAGCTTATCGGTTTTCCAATTAAAAGAGTTACTAATTATTGGTCAGTGCATTTTGTTCTCCCTTAAAAGGTTATAAAACAAATTGAGCAGTGTTGTTATGCTTTCTTATGGAAGAATAGAAATGAGGGTGCTCATGGTGCTAAGGTGGGGGTGGGAGGCGATGTTTTATCTTAGGGGTGAGAGTGGACTTGGAATACGTGGTCTTGGACTCTGGAACAAAGTTTTTATTCTCAAGAATTTGTGGCTGATTCTTACTGAGGTTGGGTCTAAGTAGATTGGTATAATCAATATCTTTTGAAGAGACAAAACATATGGACAATTGGCTTTCCTAGTAATTGTTCTTGGAATTGGTGGAAGATCCTTAAGTTTCGGTCTTTGGCTCAACCCTATATTAGTCACAGAGTTGGCTCGGGTGCCAGGATTTTGCTTTGGCAAGATTTATGGCTCTCATATGGACCTCTAATTATTTTCTGCCATAGGAAGCTTTCATGTTTTTCCACTGTTCAGGCTTCTACTGCTATCTCCAGTGGGCTTCAGAATGGTGCATGGAATCTGCACAGGTCTTCTGATCCTTACTCTATCTTTGAGCTTTTGCAGCAGGTTCTTAGGGTCCGATCGATTCCCTCTGTTGGCATAGTTCCATGGAGTTTTCTTTGTCTAAGGCCTGGGATTCCCTTAAGCCACACAATCCTATGGTCCTTATGCATAAACTTTTATGGTTTCTGGACCATATCGCACATGCTTCTTTCACCTTTTGGCTTACTATGAGGAATAATATGCCGACTAAGGCTAATCTCTTCCACTGGGGCATCATCTCTGATAATGCTTGTCAGGGATCTTCTGAATCTCGTGATCATCTCTCTTCTTTACTTGCCCCTTCTCTTACGATATATGGAATAGAGTTTTAGTTCTTGCTCATCACTTCAGGTAAGCTAATTCGTGGCCTCAGGAGTTTCAGATTGCTATTTGTTTTCTTCGAAGGAAGAAACAGGATGTCACTATACAGAAGTTATTCTTTTATTATTCTGTTCATCAAATTTGGCTTGAACAAAATAGGAGAATTTTTAGGAGTGAGAAAAAAGGGTTTGAGGCTGTGCTTTCTTTTATTTTGAGTTTGTTTGTGGTAAAATTTCTACGGCAAGGGGACTTCGTAACAAGTTACCTGGTAGTTCCTTGGCTGGGTCTCAAGTTCTAATGAGAGAACATGTACATCTAATTAAAGAATCACTCATAGAAAAACTCGATGTGTTTATTTTTCGATCTTGTAGGCATCAAGGGGCAGCGTCTAACTGATGGAACAACAAAGGAAAGTTTGTGATTGGAATTTTCGGATCATCCAAGGGGCGTGGGACTCACCAAATCAAAGGATTAGACAAACAAAGATTGATTCAAAGAGTTCCCCCTTTGTATGAATTCTTAACTAGGATGCAATAGTTAACAGTGGTGATAAAGGCAAAGGAACATTTCCCAAAGAGAAGCAAAGATAAATTAACTGGATTCTGTACATTCTAGTCTGACAACACTGACAGACAACATAACATACAACAACGTCCCAGGTCCCCAGCTTCCATAGGATAACAATCCTGACAAGCCCAGTAGAATTCTTAAGCAGTTTACGTGCAAGAGATCAATAAAGTGTCATGTAGAAGCACATCTTGCTCAATGCTCTTTTTCGCTGTACCCAGTAGACATTGTTTGGTGTCATTCACATGCAAGTTTCATGTCAAAGCTGCTCAAGCAGATAGCAAATGCCTGGAAGGCAGAGAGAGGGTACCAGTAATCCATCGTGAATATGTCCTTTGCAATCTTTCCGAACTGCAGAATTACCTTTTCTTGCTCATTAGATGAGTTGTTCTGGGATGGTTCAACAGCTGGCACTAGTTGGAAATTCTTGACTGAAGCTACTGTAACTCG
This sequence comes from Lagerstroemia speciosa, assembly GCA_037672795.1. Taxonomy (NCBI): domain Eukaryota; kingdom Viridiplantae; phylum Streptophyta; class Magnoliopsida; order Myrtales; family Lythraceae; genus Lagerstroemia; species Lagerstroemia speciosa. The sequence continues at coordinate 6,796,660 of CM075307.1, forward strand.
GCCTCTGAAGTTCAAGCACCAGCACTGGAGCTGCTCATGCCACCTGGGAGACTTGTTCTTGAGGATTAGTGGAACCGCTGAGAGTTCAACAGGGTGAATCTCTGAGAGACTCGTGAAGCTAAAATCAGAGGCTGCCATGTCCTTTCCTTTGGAAGCTGAGAAGAGAGGAAGGGCTTGCTTGTCTAAAGGAATAGGAAATGAAGTTGGTGTTGGGGCAGTTCCCCCCTCTTGAATGGAAGAGATTGGAATCGAGTGCATGGTGCAGTTCATTCTCCTTGGCCCTCTTCCTTGAAGGACATTGACCTCATACGAGACTATGCCTACTCTGTAACTACAGAGAGGTGCCCTTGCTGATGTCTTTTTTGAATGGGCATTCTTATTGAACCAGCTGCTAGATTGGAGATCGCCTTCACTCGGAGGTTGATTATCATAAATGGTGAACTTTGTACCAATAAAATTGGACCTGGCAGACAAACTCTTGCGAGGTTGATCACTAGGGTACAGAGTTGTTTGTTAACAAGAAGCTAAAAAGATTAAGGGATAACATACCTCAATTTACCAACGTAAGCAGTGCTTGCCTGAGAAAAAACATCTGGAGCCAAAGATATATGAAATTCCGTGCATGTGGCCCTCCTACTCTTTCTGGCAGCTAGCAGCAGTTTATCTCTGTCACTGTTAGCTGTCAAAACATTAATGTGAGCATTGAAATAATCTTTTCAGCTAAAACGAACCATTAAATAATATGAGCTAGAATGGAATCCGCTGGAAAAAGGATTAAAGATAAAATGCATGCTTTAGGAAGAAAGTAAAAAAGAAACAGAACATTTTAATGACATCTGCAAATGTACTGCTGGCATAATCATGCAGTAAACAAAATATTTGCATCATATGCGAAAGTTCATTCTATGAAACAAAAGAGAGGTTATTTATGAAGGCGAAAATTTCTCTAGAAGGATAATAGATAACTTCATCCTAGCATATTAGTAGAATGTCAGAGAAAGTTACAACATGAGAAACAGTGTACTTACATGGAACTAAACCATAGCACAAGAAATATGTAGAAGTTGCTCTATCTCTTCTAATAAAACACTGGATTGGGCACTCCCGAGGCCCCGGCTGATCAAAAGAAATGAAAAAGTCTAAATCATGGAGAATTCACCACGAACAATAACGATTACTGCTTGATGAACCGCATAGGAAGGTGTCTCACCTGCTTCAGTGAGATGGGTAAGGTAAGCTTCCCACACTGCTCAGGTGTTTTGACCATCTCCCTGGTAATTTGTCTCCATGACTTACAGACAGAAGCACAGAACACAACAGCAGCTCGGGAAGGCCACGAAACCTCGGTTTCCTCGACCCTCTTTATTATGTCCAACAACAATTCTGGTGGTAGGTAAGCCCATCGGCCCTGTTCGAGGGGTAGCTCAGAAGGCTGGGGAGCTTGGTCAGGAACTATGTGCGACCTTGTTCGACTACCCCAACGTCCAACATCAGATCCTCGCCTTGATACGTTTCCAATTCCATCTTTCATCTCTTTCAGTTCACGAACAATGCTTTTTAAGTGCATCTCAGTCGCTCACGTGAATCCTGTCCTTTCCCCACTGATACGAGAGGCAACCCTAGAAATGAATGAAAGCCAAAGAAATTGTACAGAATTCACCCAAAAAAAAATTGAACTTGAACAGAAAAGATCTGAATATAAGTTATTCGTTTTTCCCACCAGGTGGTGACTGATATTAGAAGGGTAGAAGCAAAAGCTCAGGACGTAGTAGACTGACAAGATACTCAAACAAACTTTCCCAAGCTTTTAAGGCCGTGAAAATCAGTGCAGTCGAAACTTAACAACCTAATAAGTTCAAATTAATGAAGGTCCAGTTGTCAAGTCAAAGTTCTCATCTTCAGTACCCAAGGCCATAAAAATGGAAGAATGAAGCGAACTTTCTAAAGGTACAGAGAGTAAACAGGCAAATCACAATAACAATGCATTCAGTCTCTTAGCTCATACTCCTGCATTAGTCCTCAGACTGAAATCTCAACGAAATGAAACAAAACATCCGAAAATTTACGCTAATGTCAACATTTTCATTGAATCATGAAAAGACCAACCTGCACTGTTACGGCACAAATCTCATAGTTCCAGACCAAGAAAAACCAGCTCTGGATGGTGAACTTCGACACTCAAATGGAGCTCGATAGATCAAGAGCAAACCCTTTGGTTGGAGACTCCAAAGCGAGTGTTCGTGTGTATGTTAGAGAGAGAGAAACAGATTGCAGGGATGTAGCTCAGAGATCATCCAGCGTAGCAGCGTCTTCTTATCGCTGATGCCGCCTCCTCCATAGCCGGCAACACCTCCGGGGAAAGGTCTCGAGATCCTCTCTTTCTTAAAAAAGGATCGGATGCTAACGAGGCAACTCTCTTTTGGATAAACTGTCTTAAAAAAAAAAAAAAATTTATAGTGGTGGACCTAAAAATTTATTATTTTTTAAAATCAAGTCCTATAAGTTTAATAATAACTCATTCAGTCCTATAATGTTCATTCCGTCACGCATGTAAGTCCGAAACATCACTGACCAGCTGACTCGAATTGGACGATGAAAAATAACGTGACGTGGATGGAATGACATGGCATCATTAATTCCACATGGCACAACTCATCAAAAATCCTAAATTCACGTTCACGTTTTTTCACTCTCCTTTTCCATTCTTTCATTCTTTCTTAACTACAATTCTCTCCCATCCCTTCCTCAAGTCTGTGAGGGTTGAGGGCGCACAAGGAATCAAGGAGGATCAGTTCAAGGAAGGTCAAAGATCTAATCGACTGGGATTCAACAACGCATAAACAAGTTAGGTGAACGGAGATAAGGATCGGGCCAACTCTAATCATCCAATTGAGCAAGAGGATCGAAAGGCTAGTGTTTTCGTTTTCAATTATTGTTTTCATTTTCAACCCAACTACTGGTATGTTAGTAAAATAGAAAGCTTAGGGCTTTAAATCTACGATTCTAATATGTAACAATTTCGTGAATGATTAAGATTAACTTAAAATTGCAGTTAAAGTTAATAAATTGTTGGCAATAATAACCAAGTAAAATAATTGGATATGGATGAATACCAAGCAAAACTTAAATATGTATGAGAAAAAGTGTTTGAAACAGTTAGTATTACCGTTATCTTATATCCTAGAGGTCCTGATTCGATCTTATCAGTGGGTTTCTCTTGCTCATTTTATTCGTTCTTTCTTTTACCTTTTTCAGTCGATGTGCCTCATTTATATAAAAGTTTTGGTAGGTTGGCATAAAATTAAAAACCCTTTCATGTTTCAATTCTAAACTTCAGGTACTCCAAATCAGATATACAAAGGAAAATTATTTTGCACAATTGACTTAAATCAGCGTAACTTTTTGGTGCGGACATTAATATCTTGTTGTATGTACCATTGGCTTTTTTTTTTTTTTAATGACCAAGGTATTCAGGGCCTCTTTTAGACCTGACTAGAGGGGTTGCGACACCTCCTCCACGAGGCATTCGTAATAGCCGACAAATCACGTGTGTTGAGAAAACGAGGTGAACCTAACGAGCTTGGAGACTATAAAGCCCCACCATCGGGAAAACACAATTGGCAGAAAACACCATTGGCATTGCACCAACTGAGGATTGAACTTGGGAGGTCTGGGATACCCAATGCTCGACCAGCTCAGCTGTCCCCTCGAGATCATGTACCATTGGCTTTTTAACTTGACAAATCTTCTACTAATATAGTAATTATATATTTAATAAATATGTATCATATTCGAAATATCAATAAGATTTAATTAACAATAATGAAAAATGCTAAAAATGCATATAGAATACGCTTTATTCTAACAATAAATTTTGTTATATAATAACAACTAAATTAAAATTTTAAGAATAAATAATAGACTTATTTTTTACAACAATTAACTTATAAAGAATGTGAAATAACTATATGCTCCTAAAGTCAAGAATGTGATCAAAGGAGGGAAACAGTTCCAATAGAGTACTTACAACATGTGATATAATACATATTCTGATTTCTAAATTGAACAAGTTAGACTTGAGACTTAGAAATCGATCTTATACCGGAAGGTTATCGGTAATTGTAAGTTCCATCCTGCATCGATTGGATCGTTCAATGAATAGTTTCTTTTATGGGGTTGGACACATTTTGACGACGACTGAAAGTTTTTTTATCTAACAAAATAAACCTGGACCAAAAATTCGATTTGAATAAATATTTGTCGATCTCAGAATCTAACGAACCCTAACTAATTTAGTTCGGGCCGGAAAAGTCTACTAAGAGGTAAAACTCTCCAAAGGTAAATTCTTTTCATTTACAAGACCGGAATATTAGATCTTAGGAAGAGACGCTCTACCACCTCAACTAATCCACCTCGGTTGATTTGAATAAATTTCGCGTCATAGCTTTGAATAAATTACGATTTCATCAACCGCAATAATGAATAAACTGGCTTTCACCTATTCAATGTAATTTCTGATTTTTGCATGCCAAAGAATAAATAAGTTTTATAAATCGATTATTTTTAATTTTTATCGCGAATATATTTCTAATTCTTTGAAACGGATATTTGTAATTCAATTTCATTGCTCCACCAAAGACAAGCACAAGTTTAAAGCGTGTAAAGAGGAACTAATATAAAATTCTTAAACACCACGTGAATTTTAAAAATTCTCGATATCAGGGCAGCAAATTAGCTAAAAGAAAAACATGAAAATTCAGGCAAAATGAGGAGCTTATGTAAAATTTCTTAAACATCCCCAGAATTTTCAAAATTCGCGATATCAAAGCAACAAAGCCACAAGAAGAATATGAAAATTCAGCAAAGGAGAAGAATTTTCAAAATTCATCTAATGTAATTTCTGATTTTTGCATGTTAAAAAAAGTTGGGTTCAAGTACGTCAATGTTAATTATATATTTTAACTTATTTTTATTTTTAAATTGGATTCAAAAGTTAATTTGATTGGGCTAATTATGATTAACCAAATTGCATATACCGAGAGTAAATCAACACTATATTTACTCAATAAACTGAAATAAAGATGTAACGATATGGGCAAAATTAAGTTTTACAAATTTAAAATATATTTTTAAAATCTAGTAATATTTTTTTACTAGGACGGTCTATTACATAGTCAACTATTATACTGAATTTTATTTTTATTAAATAGTTCAATTTTTGAATTATAAATAGTTCTCTTTTATCTATTTGTTTATCTTGGAAGGAGAAAAGTATACCGTTGAGAGTATTAAAGAGTTGGCCTAGGCAACCCCTCTCACATGTGGCAGTCTTAATACAATTTAGTTTTACTCATTTTAATTCTTATTGATATGATTTCTTGTATCGCTTTATTGTTCGTTTTCCATCAATTAAACTCGTGTGCCTTCTAATTCTTAGGTGATCCTATCTCGTCAAGTGATGTGAGAAAACACCAATCAAAATTTGATAAATGAGCAAATCGGTATTAATTACCTGGACAGTTACCATAATTAACACTAATCAAAGTAACTTGATTGGTTCTTTCTCACGATATTATTGTAAGGTAGGATCACCAAAGATATTTTTTCTTATTTTGTATATATGATTGCGGGAATCGTTGGGTGAAATTTGGATATCCCATTATATAAAAAAAAATTATATGTTTGGAAATTAATGTTTTCAGTATTCATTTCTGGCGGTTATTGTTTCTATCTATAAAAGGAATGCCATGTTCCCTCCCTTTATTTCCTTCATTTTATTTCATCCAAATTATATATCTTAACCATGAAGAAAATTTTATGGTTTCTTCAAGTGGCTGTAATTAACACATTTTTTTAATTGTCAGATCAAATTTCTCAATATACTATTCCCAAAAGTTTATCAGCTTGTTATAAAAATTGATTTATTAAATGAAAAAACACTATGTTAGCTCTTTAAAGGAATTGGAGAAATATCATTAATGGAAAGTTTTGTTCTAAATTGCCAAAAAATTAGTTCTATCAATATATAGGAGGAAATCTTCAATACAGAGGTCATACCACATGCTGACACGCACGTGGTATTTCCGTCCAGCGAAAGGCTGTCATGTCTTTTTTGTGTAGCAATGGTACCACATGGCGACACCTACATGGCACTTCTGCCACTTGGCATCGCTTCAGTGGCTTCATTTAATTTTATTGTGTTAAAAATGTCACTTGTCAGCCCAGCCGGGGCCTACGCGGGTGGTCGAGTCTTTCGCCTGAAATGGGGAAGGGAGCCCTAGGACAGGAGTTCGATTCCCACTGTCAACTGCAGCTTTCGTGAGGGTTACCCTGTATTTCAAAGGCTGGCAGGGGCTGCGGGATTAGGCCAACCAAAGGTTGGGATACCCACGTTATCAAAAAAAAAAAAATTCACTTGTCAATTTTCTATTAGACGAAAAGACCATATGGGCATAGCCATATGTTATGACGCCTCACTAAAAACTTCCTTGAAATATTCAGCTTCATTTTGTTAAAGGATGAATTATGTGAACAATATATTTTTCTTTTGTGAATGTGTCGCATTTGTATACTTTTATTTTGTTTCACTCTAATAAATTTCTTTTTAAAGTGATTGAATGATGGTCCAATCTGTCAATTTCTTCGTGACAACATTAAATCTCACCGGTGAAACAATCTAATATAAACACCACACATGTGCATATCTGCTGACGTGAAGGGTTCATATGTAATTTTTATGTTTTATAAAAATCAATATTTTAAAAATATATAGAATACACTAAACGAATTTCTTAAAAAATCGAAAAAAGTCAAAAAATAGAAAAGGAACATAAATTTGAAAATAAAAACAAAGTAAAAATATTTTAAAACGAAAATAGATTATTACCTCGGTAACAATTTGTATAAAATGAAAACAACTAGGGCACAGGCCTAGGCTGGTATATAGACAGACCTCTATAAGGCCTATGATAAAACGAATTGTACAGTGTTTACCCACTTTTTCTACTTCGTTTTGCTGAATGGATATCCTTATGATTTTTCAAAAAAAAAGCTAGAAGTTTAAGGTAAGGAAACCCATTTCATCATACCTTTGCATAATGACCTTGGAGGCCCTCAAAAAATGTATCATATAGAAGAAAAATTTTTAAAAAGGGTTGGAGGAGTCAAGATCGACATACAAGGCCCCCATTAGTCTCATTTTATTTGTTGATGATTTTTTATTTGCTTACTTTTTTTGGTGTAAAAGTTGGACACATTAATTTAGAGGGGAATAGAAGAAAGAGGGATAAAGGGATGCCGAGAGTTTTACTCATTAGAATAGAACTCAGGACCTCTTAGTATTAAGTCGAGTATGGTATCAACTGTGTCAAGTCCATTTTCTCTATTTGTTATTAGATATGTTAGAAAACATTTAAGGAATTGTAAAAAGGTTTTCAAAAAAATTTTTAAAACCCAAGTGGTTAGAAAATAAAATAGGGAAAATCTTGCATTTTCTTTTGAAAAATTCAACCCCTAAATTGTTTAGACGATTAAAAGATATACTAGGATACAAAAAGTTGGGGGAAACCACCTATCTAGGTAATCCACTCTTTGTTTGTGAAAAAGAAGAGTTGAGATTTTCCCAATTTGTTTGTGTTGCGTGTGCTTATTTCACTATTATATCATCCAACAACCGATCTATGATTATCGTGTGTGGCCTCAATTTGAGATACGCATGCAAGTTATAGTGGTTGGTTGAGAGTGCGGACTGCTCAATGCCATCACGAGAGCGAAGAATTCAGTGGCTGATTCGACCCTATGACAGTTGGCATCAGAGCCAGGTTAGTGCAAAACTGGCACCCAAGTTGTGACCAGACGGTGGGGCTGTTCTAGCGAAAGCCTATGCTGGAATCCCAATTGCTGTTAGGCATGGAGATCTTGTTAAATTTGTATTGAATACAATTTTTCCGATGATAAGGGGTCTATAAATTTAATATAACGATATAAGATACAAAAATTATGGGATATATAATTTCAACATACAAAAATTTTATATACGAAAAAGTCTTCTTTGGAGAATCGCTAGCAATTGTCTCTCCTGATCATAGTTTTAAAAACTGGACCGGACCGGCCGGTCGGACCTGTTGGACCAGGAACCGGACACCAACCCGGTCCGGTTTCGCTAATTGCACCATTTGCATCAAGGACTGGGTTGGACAACGTGAACCGGTCGGTCCGACCTGGTTTCCACCGAACCGGTCAATGAAGAAAAACAAAAAAAGTAAAAAAATAAAAAACAAGAGTCAAAAATAGAAAAAAAGGAAACCTAAGCTCTAAATTAATGTATAGAATATAGTAATCTTATTTGTAAAGTTGAAATTATAAATTAATGTATAGAATATAACAATTTTACATTCATATTACTAATTTTATACTATTATAAGTATTATTTGTAAAAGCCCGGTTAGACCCATCGAACCCCGGTTGAACCCAAGAACCCAAAAACCCATACCTTGACCGGTTTCTGGCCCGGTCCGGTTTTAAAAACTATGCTCCTGATTTGTCAAGAAGGATACTTACGGTCCTCTGTGTCAAACTGGTTCCGATGAATGTAACCGTCTTTTCAAATATTATCTATTTATTTGAGTTGGTTGTAGGGGTGTATGAGTACTCTATGTTTTTTCATGATACCCAAACCATACCCTCTGTAAGACCGGTTCCTAACTTTTGATTTGAACCATACCCTGTTGAAGCTTGGAACTAGACCCTACCAGAACATGTAAGATACTACAGTTTTTGGGTACCCTGTTGGAAACTATTTATTATTATTTTTATCTCAAAAATATGCATTGCTTGAATATTTTTCATGATTATTATCATTTTAAGTATGTTTAATTACATTTAAGTACAATTTATTACTAACTTTAAGTTGTAATGATACTTTACGCATGAGAAATATCAAATATGTATAATTATGTCAAATGAAAGTTCATCGAGTTAGGAATACAATGGTTTAAACAGTTCATGAATTAGAGTTCAAGCAAGAAATGAACGATTAAAATTAATTACGCAAATAAGTTAACAAGTTCCGGTTCTAGTTTCGGATACCATATATGCAAGAACTGGAACCGGAGTTAGAGCTGATAGGTTCCTTCATTTGCTACTTGAAACTATCTTATTTCTATTGAGATCTATCCAGAACCTATCCTATAGGGTAGGTTCCTACCGATTCCAGGTCTACTTTATACTCGTGTGCACCCCTAATTGCTTGAGGAAACGGTAATGAAAACTTTGCAAATTTGAATACTTCTTGATTCAATTCATCACTTAAGGTTCATTGAGACTTTAGCTAAGCTCCCTCTGAATTTTAATAGGAATTTATTAAAAAGCCATCACTTTCTATGCTGCCATTTCTACTTAAACAGATATGGGATCACGGGATTAAAGTATTCTCCACAAGTGTGAAAACTGATTGATATAAATTTTTACAAATAATGGGATAGAAGCTATAAAATATTAAATTTCCTTCTGAGCCAACAAGAGTTTCGAGGTCTTATCCACCTAAAAGCCTAAACTGTTAGATGGCAGTACACAATTCTTTTATAAATCCAAATTTCTTCTTCCGTGTAGTCGATGTGGGATTCAACTCTTAACACCCACTCTCACTTGGCAATATGTTCACACTTGACACGAGTCCTAAAACATCTGCCTTTAATAATTGATCTCAAGTTGGGCATTTCTCATACAGTCTCGGGTAAGGGGAACAAACTACCATGAGAATGGTCTTTCTTTTCCATTCTTGGGCTAACAACTGGCCTTGAGCTGGTCATTTTTCTTTTAATTTCAGGCTATAATCCCACGAGTTCCCTACTCGGGTTCAACAACTAATCATAAGCTGAGAATTTTTCTTATAATCTTCAGCTTATGGGCCACGAGTTCCACACTCGGGGGGGCCTGGTGTGAAGTTCATGGTTGAACTGTTCTGATACCATATTAAATTTATACCTAAATCTACAAGAGTTTGAGTCTAAGTCCTTGTGTTGTGAGGTAATCGTGCTATGTTTGAGTCTGAATCTAAGCTATTATATGGTGGTACATAATTCTCTTATAAATCCAAGCTTTTTCTTCAATGTAGTTGATGTGGGATTCAATTCTTAGCATAAAGAGCACATGAATACTCATTAAAAGTTGTCGAGCAAAAAAAGAATACTCAATTAGAAGCATCTAAGTCCAATGAACTCCATATCTTTAAGTGGGTCTTTTGCTAGCCCTACCTTGAAGGATGGGATCTATCTTTCTTGCTTGGTATAAAATGGTGATGGCTCTCCCTGTTCAACCTAAAATTGAGTGGGTGTTTGGTTCATTGTAAATGAAAATTTTACATGGAAAGTAAGAATTTTAAATCTCAATTTTCATTGTTTGGATGGAAAATCAATTTTATTTTGAAATTCCTTGGCCACGATCTTTTTTTTTTTTGGGATGATGGTGTAATTCCATTAACTATATAAAATTGCTTTATAATGATGGATAGTAGAAATTAGTTCATGTACAAGCAATACCCAGCAACATAACTACTTGGGATCCTTGAATTCCTCGAATTCTATGCTCGAGGCGGGGTAGCATGGCTACTATTTTCTTCACTGTATGCACGATGAGGCATGAGAGTTCACTATCACTTCGATGTTTGCGATAAAAAATGTATCTATTCGTTTCCATCCAGATGGTATGAATATATTGCGTCCACAAAAGTCAGTAAGCCACAACATTGATTGACTTACCATGTTGCTACAACAGCCAGTGGGCTTCGAAAGCCCAACTTACAGTATCCCGGTGGATTCCTAGCCTGCCAAGAGTATATTTCCAAATTTGTCCCATGGAGTCGCATGAGGAGAATAAGTGATTCCAAGTTTCCAATTCTGATTTGCAAAAGTCGCAATATTCCAAAGCCAACGGGATGTTCCATGGAGTAGCCGTTCTTTTGTGGCTAGTCGATTAAGCCAAACCAGCCAACTCAAGGTTGAAGCCCTTAGGATTTTTCTTGAGAACCAAATTTGCTTTGTCCAGGATTGTTTTTCACTAGGAGTATGTAACTTCTCCCAAGCGCTCTTAACCCAGAACCTGTCCGAATGATTTAGTGTCTAGATCAGTCTGTCATGATCCGCGATTGCTTATTTTGAAGCCATTAAACGTATTGCGGGACTTGTAGGTCATTGCTTCTTTGCCATCTCTATCATCCTTATCTGAAGACTGACCTGATTGTGGCATTGGGTGGGATAGATGGAAAACATTCAAGTCCTTGTGTGCAATATGTTTGCAAGGGACCCACGAGTAGCCAATTGTTGAACCAAAAAGAAATATTGGTTCCTTGGCCTACTTTGTGAATTGCAAAGGGTCTTAACATTTCACGCAATTGCAAAATTTTCCTCCAGCACCAAGAGCAATCTTCAAGTATTTTGAGAGTCCATATGCTACACCTTTTGATAAGGTAATGATGGACCCAGGCCACCCTAATGAACTTGAGTACAATGGCAGCAACCATATGTTCTTAAAGGTGCCAAATTTGTTCCATTGCTTAATGTCATGAATCCCTAGTCCTCCTTCAATTTGTGGTCGACATACTTGACTCTAGCTTATCTTTGTTGTGGCTGAGGAGTCATTCGGTTCGTGCCATAGGAAGTTCCTATACATCTATTCCACCTTAGAGATAATAGCTTTCGACAAAATGAAAATGGAGCACCAGTAGTAGGTGAGCATGTTGTAAATCCCTGAGTTTATTGATTGAAGACAGCCTGCAAAGCTCAAATATCACACTTTCCAACTTATTATGTGGCGGTGTGATGAGATCAGTAACATCGATGCCAGTTATTAGAGGGACCCCTAGATAATGTACCAGTAAATGCCGTTGCTTGAAGCTAGAGATTGCGAGAAGATTAGCTGTTACCCCTAGGGAGATGCCTCCTAGGAAAATTTCTGACTTGTCTGAGTTGAGCTTGAGCCCTAAATGCTTGTAGAATTGGATCAATTCACTAATGACTCCTCTCAAAAAGGTTGCTGAGTCATCCATAAAAATAAGGAGGTCATCCGCGAAGCATAGGTGTGTCAACTGAAGGCCTCGGCATCAGGGATGGTAGCCTATGTGTCCTTGTTGATGCTACAAAGTCGTCTTTATGACAAATAGTCCATGTCAATCATGAATAGGCACAGGGAGAGAGGGTCTCCCTATCACACTCCTCGTGCACCCAAGAAATAGCCTACCAAAGAGCTGTTCAAAGAGATTGAATAGTAAGGACTAGAGATACATACCCTTATCGATTGTACAATTCTTGTAGGAAACCTGAGTGCCTAGAGAAGAGCTTAAGAAATTCCCAGCGGAGGGAGTCAAAAGCTTTCTGCAGGTCTATTTTAATTGCCCCTCGTGGTGTGATTTATTTTTGGTGGTAGTCATGCTGGCCACAATCTTTTACCAAACTCAAGCAAATTGGGTGTAATCCTTTTACGGTTTAGGATGGTGGAATTCTCACTTTACCATGGGAACCACCCTCTGGAAAAGTAGAAAAACCCAAACATACCCTTCCTCTCTCTCCACCAACAACTGCCAGAACCAATCATAATGGATATTTTGGGTAGGGTATTTCAAAGATTATAATATTATATTTTTATATATTTTCCTAATAATTTAAAATACTTACCAACATAGCAATTTCACATTGCCAACCATATTCCATGTAAAACAATAAATTTCCTTGTAATTTAACTTTCCAATGTAATCTAACAATACTCAAACCAAACACCCCCTAAAGCATTTTTGCCCACACTCTGGACAACCCATGAGAAAAGGTGGTCTAAATTTGAAAACTAATAAGATTTTGAAATCAATTATCATTATGAAAATTCTCCATCCCCTATATATCCCACTTCCCATTTTTCTTCTTATAACAAGCCCAAAATAGAGAGAGTAAGCTTTTGGCACAAACCTATAAGGCCACTAAAAAATATATACTTACTAAGCAAGTTAAGCCTTAGCACGTGAATTAATATCCAACTAGTAAATCTCATTTTAGTTAACCACTCAAAACTTGATTTATAAGAGTGTAGATACCGCCAATTTATTAGCTTAAACTTTTATGTTGAATATGGGTCCAACCTCTTGTATGTCTTTTGAAAATTTTACATAGTATCAAAGTTAGTTGTGTGAGTTCACACTTCACTAGGCCCGAGTATAAAAACTCATGGCCAATAAAAAAACTCTGGATTGGAAGAAAAAATGCCTGACTCATAGTCAATTATCATCCTCACCTGGATACAGAAGAAAAACATCTAAGTCGAAGTCAATTATTGAGAGCAAGTGTTTAAGGGCACATGTTAACTGTGATTATATTGTCATATGAGAAACAAAATCTCACATTGGTTAAATAATAAAAAGAAACTTAATTTATAAAAGAATTGGGCATTATCACATAATAGTTTAGGATTTTGGGGGTAACTGAGCCCGGTACTTTGTAAGATCCATTAAAAAAATAATAAATAATATATAAGCATCTGACCATGATAATTTTTGACGTAAAATCGGACCCCTCTTTGATGGTCCCTCACTAGTGTAAGCCTAAATCTGTCTCCACCAGCCTCCTCTAGGCCTAGTTACTAACTTTACTAATAGTTTGCTCACAACACAATTTAATATGGCATCAAAACTGGGCTAAGCATCTTAACACACTATTTAAATCACCTAATAACTTAGGCTTTTAGGTGGAAATAGGTCCAATCTAATTCTAAATTAGCAACTAAATAATAAGGAGAAATCAAATAAGCAAATCAATCAATATTTATGGACCATGGGCTCACAGCTTCCGTAAATCCTAATTGCCTCTTGGCTTAATAAGATTGTACTTCTAAAATGATGTTAATTACTCTATCTCTATGCAGTTAACATTAAGGAGTCTAATGAGCTTGAATCTTCGTTAAATACCTAGGGTGATCGGCTAATCTTTCAAATCCTTTTACAAATAATCCCGACCTCGTAGTGTGAAATATCTCAATTTATATTATCTTTGAGATGATTACAACTTTGTCTTTCAAGTTCATCGAATCTTCTAATTGATCTTCTAATCGATCTTATGGGTGATTGGACTACTAGAAAGTATAAAGAATGATAATAGTATAAATAACATAAGTGCAATCAATTAACTATTAGGATTAGTGCCCTGAATCCAATCACATATAATGTACTTGGAGTAATTTTTATTCATGACATAAAATTGAGGCATTAATATTTATTACCATGATGAAACCCATAAATTGAGATGTTGATTTTAGGGTTATGATTACATTATACCAGTAGACCTAAAATCTTGTAAATATTAATTTAAAAATAGTTCCTAATTGTTGGATCACTGAGTAGGGGAAGTAAGACTAGTGTATATGTTACATGCTCTTAAGTAGAGGGTAACTAATTTCACAGTTTACTAATGTAAGAGTATAAGTGCTCATCATGGAATGAGTTCGCTCACTGAAGTGACTCACTAGAGGAAGGTCCAATGAATTTCAAAATAAATGTCACTAGGCTAATCCTTAGGTGATAGTAGGTCTAAATATTCCTTGGACTTGATATTATCATAGTATCTCATAATTGTTGAATTATGGCTTTGGTCTATTACTTAATATGGCTCTATGAGACGTGTGTAGGATGTTTTGGATCCAATGAGACTATTATTGAGGTAGTGGATATTCAATAAGGGATCCATTACTCCAAATGGTAGGAGAGAATGTCCTATGTATTCTACTTAGTATTGACTCGGAAAATCTCTGGTCAAAGTAGAATGAAATCTGAAAGGGAGTTTCTAATATTTCATAATTGAGTCAAATACTTAAGAATTGAAAACATATGATTTGGTATTGGGGTTGGACATATTATCCATACCCTAGCTTATTCGGGACATTGTATAATTGAAGGATTTAATTACACGGAAACTAATTACCGAATGATGTTTGATCCTTTAGATTGAAATCCTTCCTATTCAGGTAGTGATGGCACGTTACTAGACGTCAATCTTAACTTATGGATCTATATGATTAAGAGTTAATCAAGTAATCTTATTAAAGTGTTTAATGAGATTAATAGTTAACTAGAATATTGGATCCACTGCCTGTTTAATTAGTGTAGAGCTCAGTGGGTCACACACAATATAGGAAATTTTGCGTAACCAAAATCTAATAGTTTAAATTTTGGATTGGTCAATTGAATTTCCGCTAGCACGAATTTTCTCATAACAGTTGCAAGCCTTATCAGATAAGGATATCATAGAATTAAGTATGTTGTTGGATTAGTAGAGATCTAATCAATAAGTAATCTTAGTTACACATACACAGAAGCGATTCACAAGTCAGGTGCATTTGTAATTGAAGTTAACATGTCATTAACACATTCTACTCATGGGTGTTAGATGCTGGATATGGTTCTCATATATGAAATTCGTTGCAGGGGCTGAGAAGAAGTAGAAGACTAAGGAAAAGGGAGTATGACTTATGCATTGAAAATGGTGCAACAGTTGCAGCTTTAGCAGTAGGAACCTTTTATTTAAATTTAACTTAAGGCAAGACTATTGAGCTTAATAACTGTTATTATATTTTAGTTTTAATTAGAAATATTATTTCAGTTCCTTTGTTACTTGAACAAGATTTTGAAATAATTTGAAAGTCAGTGGTTGCTCAATATTTCATTCTAATGAATTTTATGGAATTGGAAAAGTTGCCAATGGCTTGGTAGTTTTGGACATCGATGATAATATACTTCATATCGAACAGACAAATAAAAGGAAAAGAGATGAACTAAACTTCACCTATCTTTGGCACTTAAGACTTGTCACATTAATGCAAATTGGATTGACAAGTTGTATAAGGATGGGTATTTTGGCCTATACGATTTATGAATCGCTTCTAACTTGTGAATCTTGTCTCAAGGGAAAAATGACTAAATCTCCATTTATTGGAGATGCAGAAAGGCAGACACAATTGTTAGAGTTAGTTCATACTGATGTTTGTGGGTCGATGGCAATTCAGGCTAGAAGTGGATATTCCTACTTCATTACTCTTACATATGATTTGTCTAGTTATGGATATGTGTATTTAATGAAACACAAATCTAAGGCCTTTGAAATATTCAAGGAGTTGAAGTTGAGAAACAATCTGGAAAAAGTATTAAGTGCCTTGGATCAAATCAAGGTGGTGAGTATTTGACCAGAGAGTTTTTAGATTATCTAAAAGAGAACAAAATAGTTTCTAAATGGACTCCTCCCAGTAGAGCACAATATAATGGAGTTGCGGAAAGGAGACATCACACTCTATTAGATATGATGCGATCCATGTTATGCTTCCGAGATCTCCCCATTTCATTTTGGGGATATGCTTTGCGAATGCCAATCTAACTTTTAAATAATGCTCCTAGTAAGTCTGTATCTAGTACACCTATGAGATATGGAAGGGCAGGAAACCAAGTCTCAAGCACCTTAAGGTTTGGGGCTGCCCCTCTTGTGTAAAGATACTAGATCCAAACAAACTTGGTGCAAGATAAAAAAAAAAAAGTGCATATTTGTGGGTTATCCCAAAAAAAGTTTAGGATATTACTTTTACTCCCCTGTTGAACAAAATGTGTTTGTTAATGGGCATGCCACATTCTTGAATAAAGAATTTATCTAGGATAGTGGGGGTGGAAGATTTGTGGAAGTTGATGAAGTTTCCAACCACAAATAATCTCGCATCAATCGATGGAAGAGCAACAAGTTGCTTAAGAACTAGCTCATATACCACAACCTTTTGAGTCTCCTCGAAAATCTAAGAGGGTGCTTAAAGCACCTTAAAAGTTGAATCTAGCCATCGAGAATGTCCTAGATTTAGACGTCATAGATGTGGATGAACCACAATCCTATGACGAGGCAGTCAAGAGTGTTGACAATGACAATTGGTAGGAAGCCATGAAGTTTGAGATGGACTCAATGTATTCCAACAAAGTGTTGGCCTTGGTAGATCCACCAAAGGGAATTACTCCCATTGGATGCAAATGTGTCTTTAAGAGAAAGATATAAGGCTAGACTGGTTGTAAAAAGATTCAAACAAAAACATAGTATTGACTATGACGAGACCTTTTCACCAGTAGTAATGCTCAAGTCCATTAGAATTTTGCTTGCTATAACTACATACTATGATTATGAGAAATGGCAAATGGACATCAAAATCGCTTTTCTTAATGGAAACCTTGAGGAAGATGTTTATATGACTCAGTCAGAAGGGGTTGTCTTTCCTATTGGGCTAGGCAAAGTATGTAAGCCGCAAAAGTCTATTTATGGATTAAAGCAAGATTCGAGGAGCTGGAACATCCATTTTGATGAGGCAGTAAAAAAGGTTTGACTTTATCAAAAATGAAGATGAACCTTGTGTTTACGAGAATGTTAGTGGGAGTGCTATTGTCTTTCTCATGTTATATGTAGATGACATATTACCTATCAGGAATGACATACCAATGATGTAATTGGTCAAAGTTTGGCTCTCCAAGAATTTCTCCATGAAGGATTTGGGAGAAGCATCCTACATAGTGGGGATAAAGATCTATAGAGATAGACCTAATAGGATGCTCATATCAAAAAGGTTAACATGGAAGGTAGTAAACGTGGTTACTTACCTATGAGTCATGACATCTATCTTTCCAAGAAAATATGACTGAAAATACCTGAGGAGAGATAGAGGATGAGTGGAATACCATATGCTTCAACAGTGGGATCCATCATGTATGCTATGCTTTGTACCAGGCCTGATGTGGCTTCTGCCCTAGGAGTCACAAGCATATGTTAGGCTAATCTAAGAGAAGAATACTGGAAAGCAGTGAAAAGCATTCTTAAGTTCTTGGAAGAACTAAAAATGTTTTTCTAATATATGGAGGATTAGATTTGAAGTTGGAAGGATATACTGACTCAAGTTTTCAAACTGATCCTGATGACAGTAAATCATTTTCAAGGTATGCATTCACTCTGAATGGTGGCACTATTAGTTGGAAGAGTTCCAAATAGGCCACCGTAGCTGATTAAGTGACTAAAATGGAATATGTCACTGCAAGTCAAACTGCGAAAGAAGGGGTGTGGATAAAAGTTTATCCGTTAGTTGGGAGTCGTTCCTTAGATCACTAATCCAGTGCCTTAATAATGTGATAACACTGGAGCAGTTGCTCAAGCAAAGGAACCAAGATCCCACCACAAGTCAAAGCATGTCCTGAGACAATGTCATCTAGTTAGAGAGATCGTTGGAAGAGGTGATATAGTGTTGACTGAGTCGACAGGAAGAATAACATTGTAGATCCATTTATTATGCCACTGTCACGACAGCAATTTGAGCGTCACCTAGATAGTATGGATATAAGATACCAAGGTGATTGGCTTTAGTGCAAGTGGAGATTGTTAGGATTAGTGCCCTAAATCCAATCAAATGCGATGCAATTAGAGTAATTTTTTATTCATGAGATAAAATTGAGGTATTTATTATTCATCATGTGCTATAAATATTTATTACTATAATGAAACCCATAAATTGAGACGTTGATTTTAGGATTAATGCGAGATTATACTATTGAGACATACAATCTTATAATCATTAATTTAAAAATAGTTCATAGTTATAGGATCACTAAGTAGGGGATTAATTACTCGATAAGACTAGTATACTCGTTACATGCTCTTAAGTAGAGGGTAACTGATCTCACAGTTACTTGTGAACAGTCACTAATGTAAGAGTATGAGTGCCCATTATAGAATGAGTTCAACGAACTAACTCACTGGAGAAAGCACTAATTGATTTCAAAATAAATGTCAATAGGTTAATACTCAGGTGATAGTAGTGTAAATATTCCTTAGACTTGAGATTACCATAGTATCTCATAATTGTTGAATTGTGGTTCTGGTCTATTGTTTAACATGGCTATATGAGGCATGCGTAGGGTATTCTGGATCCAATGAGAGTATTATAGAGGGTTGTGAGTATTCAATAGGGGATCGATTACTCCAAATGGCAAGAGAGAATGTCCTATGTATTCTACTTAGTATTGACTCGGAAAACCTCTGGCCAGAGTAGAATGAAATATGACAGGGAGTTTCCAGTATTTCATAATTGAGTCAAATACTTAAGAATTAAAAACATACGAATCAGTAATGGGGTTTGACATATTATTCATACCCTAACTTATTTAGGACATTGTATAATCGAAGGATTTAATTACATGAAAACTAATCACCAAAGGGTGTTCTATCCTTTAGATTGAAATCCTCACTATTTGGCTAGTATGACATGTTGCTCAACATCAATCTTGATTTGTGGATCCATCTAATTAAGAGTTATTCAAGTAATCTTATTAAAGTGTTTAATGAGGTTAATAGTTAATTAGAATATTGGACCCATTATTATACAATATAGAAAATTTCTGGAAATTTTATAGTTTAAATTTTGTATCGGACAATTGAATTTTCACTAGTACGAGTTTGCTCATAATGGTCACATGCCTTATTAGATGAGGATATCATAGAATTAAATATGTTGTTGGATTAGTAGAGATCTAATCGATAAGTAATCTCGGTTACATGTACATGAAAATTACCAAATACGATTTGGTTAAGTGTATAAAAGGTGTATATATATATATATATAGACATTATCTTATTCTTTAAATAAATAAGACAATTAAATGAAGGAATAAATCCACCTAAGTGATTAATGACCCAAAAAGATCGTGGCAATATTTTTAAAAATTCACTTTCTAAAATCTCCCTCTGTGGGATATTTTATTTCTATTAAGAAAATTTCGGCTCCTTATTTTCTTTATCTGAACGGAAGTTTACTTCAAAAAAAAAAAAGAGACAAAATAAAATAAAGAAAGGAAGGATATTGTGTGCCTGTTTTTAGGACAGGTATGAAATACATATACATATTTTATTTAACCTTTGGCAAGAGGTTTTTCTGAGGTGGTGTAGTTGAGAAAAATTTCAACTTCCGTGAGAGTTAAGTGTGACTGATCATTGAGAAATTGTTTCTCAATTCATACGAGAAACTTCCGGCGTGGATGCTATGGATGACGTACACGTGTGCATCTAGTTAGAGGATCGAGTTCAGAAGGTTCGTGAGGGTTCATTATTTGCGATTAATTATCGTCCCAACGCAAGTGCACCTGTCGAACGAGTACTATAGTGATGAGAACGAGTGTCGTCCCACAGAGACCTTATAAGAATTCAATTGATTACTGAAATTATAACAACTCTCCCTTATCCAAACAATCGATTATGATTAGAAGTAAGAAAATTAAAACGAGAACAATAGACAATAAAATTTCAATTAATCAGAATTAAAGGTCCTAAGGATCACAACTTCACTTATTCTCAATCCCAATTATAATTCCCTTCTACCTATGCCTTGAATTTGATTTCCTTGCTAACCTAGGGTTCACTATCGTCTTACGCAGCTATCGCTTGTTATAAGACCGTATCCTCAACTAGTCAATCCACTCTATGTCTAGGCGATCAACAAGTTAGGACCTATTAAAGATAAGACCTAATTGGCTACTTAGGGTGATCAGGTATATGTCTATCCTTTTCACTTAAAATCCCGTCTTTCGATGTGGATTAACCCAAGCTATGCTTTCCCTAGCTTAACCTAGAATTCCTCTATCGAATTCAACTAGATTACCGGATCAACTTAATTGGTGGCCAGTCAATTAAATCGCATTAAGTCCAAGACAAGCATAAGCAACTTAATCAAATCCATAGACATAGGAGAAGTAAACTAACAATCAAGATTGAGAAATAAGATCCATTGATCACCTTAGGAAAAGTATGATTAGTTCATAACGGAAATTGAGTCAACCATTGACATAATCAAGGAATACATGAAGTAAACTAAAGAGAAAAGAGAAGAAAACTCTAATCCGGTAGCAAGTTGCAATCCCGTCTTCAAGATCTCCCCTTTCACTTGTTGTCGACTTTTTTCTTCCTTGACATTGGTGTTGTCTCTATAAAAGAAAAGAGATAAAACTAAATCCAGATGTATCGATAGATAGATGTCCTTCACATTGCCAAAATACTTCAATATATAGATTGATTCCATATCTCTCAAGATATTCCAATGATATCTTTAGGTGCTCCTGTGAGATCTTGAGATATTCTTCTTTCCCTCCTCTCTTAGAATCAATCTTATCCAAAATATCATGAAAGTCTCGGTCTTTAAAATCTTGGCATCCATAATCCTGCTACTTGCTGCGGTACACGCCTTGGCACAAAGCATCAAAATGCATACTGTGAAGGTACGCCTCGGCACATGTCTCGACAAGTCGTGCTCGTTAGTCTTTGCCCTTGTGTGCCTGAGCGCATGCTTTGGTGCATCTTTTTGGGATTTTACCATTCTTCGATTCTTGGTTCCCGTGACTTCCTATAATCAAATAAGCTCTAATTAAGCATTTGAAATTGAAGTATCACAAAATACTCAAGGAACATCCACAATTCAATTAAACTCAAGAGCCCGCATTGGTGTAAGGCTTAAAAGTGTATACAAATATGTAATGTTTGTAGAGTTAAAACACCCCCAAACCTCAACCTTTGCTAGTCCCGAGCAAAGCCTAAACTACCTGACAAAAACGATGCATCAAAGTGATAAAAGCAACAAAAATCACCATCCTTAACTTCATTATGCCAAATCCATCACCTCTCATTCACATTCTCAGATATGGTTCCTCATAGGCTTAGTTATCAATTCAGATTCAACTGACCCAAGAAACCAACACAAGGTGAACCACCAGATCGGTCAAGACCCGTGCAGTGTGTGAAATCACCCCCACCTATGTTTGAGTTATCATTCTTATGCAAATAAATTAAACAATCAGGCAGAAATTGAAAACTTCCTTCTGTCTCTATCTTTTTTTCCTTTTTTTTTTTGGTGCATGACTCTGGGTGTCACGTCCAAAAGCTAAGCCCGTATAGCGAGAAATCAACCAATGGCTCCCGTCCCACTTGGTCCAAAGCATTAGGTGTTGAGACACCCCTACGGGTTTATCCTCGAGCTTCGACAAATGGACCATTCACCACGAGCACGTGTTGGGCCTTATTGCGTATGCTTTCGCACTAAATAACGTTCAAGCCTGTACAGTGGTGCTCAGAGCCTTGGCACATCTTTTCTACTCCATAGTTTTTTTTCTTTTTTTTTTCTAACATTAACAATCAGCTCACTTTTAAAGTTTTCAATCTGCCATCATGCTTTTTCAACACTTTAGATCAAAGTCAAACTCTTACCTAGGTGAGAAGTGTTGTGCTCAAAAGTGGGGTCCAAACTTCAAAGGTGATAACCTTATGCCAGCTCTCTAAGTCAAATTGTCACCTCCTATCCTACTAAACCATATTCAGTCCCATTTAATTCATCACAGAACAGGGAGATGACATGTCCAACATAACAAACTTAGGCTTAGTGCATGCATGCATCCTACAGCTTAAAACTACCTCCTAGCTATTCAAAGGTGAAAAGAAAAAAATTAACCTAATGTAAAGCATCAAAAAGCTGCCAGCAAAGCATCAAAAAATGGTACCAACAGAGCATAGCACAACACCCCCAAAGCTAAAACTAACATTGTCCGCAATGTAAAGAGAAGTAAGGAAAAACAATACTCCCCTTGTGCCACTAATCTGGTAGTGTGCATTAGGAGTCCCGGCCGGAGGCGTTCTCCTCACCATCTTCATTAGATGTGTCCTCACTCCCCTTTACTAATTAAAAGTAAAGTGCTGTAGCATGTGCCAGGGCACACATGGCTAGTACCTCTAGTGCCACAGGACACCAATATAATGCCATAGCGTGTGTCATGGCCTAAATCTGCTGAATGTAGACTGACCTCTAGTGCCACGAGACATGCTACGACACAACTCGCCCATGTTCAAATCTCACCTTCTTTGAGTCCTCAAGGGTCCACTTTGTGATCTAGGTCATGTACTTGCCCCAAAAAAATTGAAAATTAGCTACTAAATCATGAAATGGAAATTTAAATGTGAACTTGAAAGTAAACATGCAAATAAAGATAAACAAAAGAAATTTGGGTTGCCTCCCAAAAAGCGCCACGTTTATAGTCCTAGGCTCGACTTTCTTCCTTCTTAGGCATCTTTGAATAATGTGGTCGAAGTGGCCCGATTATCTACACTTCCAAGATAGGTTTTTAACCTATGACCTTTGACCTTGAATTGTGCTTGATTTGCCTTGTCAAGTAGTGTCACCACTCCGAAAGGGGATACTTGTATTACCTTGAATGGACCCGACCACCTTGACTTTAATTTTCCAGGAAATAACTTCAACCTCGAGTTGTGCAGTAGAACTTGTTGGCCTAGTTGAAAGTTTCGTTGTAATATCTGCTTGTCATGCCAAATTTTTGTCTGCTCCTTGTAGATTCGCGAGTTCTCATAAGCTTGGTAGCGGAATTCTTCAAGTTCCTGCAACTGGAATTTTTGCTTGTCTCCTGCCTTTTCTAAGTCGAGGTTAAGAGTCTTCAATGCCCAAAATGCTTTGTGTTTCAACTCAACCGGAAGGTGACACGCTTTCCCATATACCAATTGGTATGGGGACCTTCCAATTGGAGTTTTATATGCAGTACGATACGCCCAAAGTGCATCATCCAGTCGCTGCGACCAATCCTTACATGTTGGACACACAGTCTTCTCCAAAATACGCTTGATTTCCCGGTTGGACACTTTAGCTTGTCCATTTGTTTGCGGATGGTATGCCATGGCCACCTTGTGCTTCACCCCAAACTTCTTCATCACTGCATCAAAAAGCTTGTTGGAAAAATGTGTTCTCTCATCACTGATGATAGCTCTTGGGGTTCTGAACCTTGTAAAGATTTGTTTTCTCAAATATTTCACCACCACATTAGCATCATTAGTGGGTAAAGCCACAGCTTCTACGCACTTAGAAACGTAGTCCACAGCCAATAAAATGTAACGATTATTGTATGATGAGACAAAAGGACCCACGAAGTCTATACCCCAAACATCGAATAACTCCACTTCCAGTATTTTGTTAAGGGGCATCTCATGTCTCCTAGAGATGTTGCCCGTTCTTTGACACCTGTCACAATTGGCCACGAAATTGTGTGAGTCTTTAATCAGTGTAGGCCAATAAAAACCACATTGGAGTATCTTAGATGCAGTTTTGCTTCCCCCATAGTGCCCTCCATATGGTGATGAGTGGCAATTATATAGGATTTCTCCTTGTTCCTCCTCAGGAACACATCTCCTTAAGACTTGATCTACACATTGCTTGAACAAAAAAGGTTCATCCCAAATATAAAATTTTACCTCATGAAAGAATCTTTTCCTCTGTTGAGCCTTCCATTCATCAGGTACAAAGTTAGAAATAATGTAGTTAACGATATCTACAAACCATGGTACCTTTTCATGTAGCATTACCCATACCTGTTCGTTGGGGAAGTGTTCATTGATACAAGTGCATGGCTCCGGCATCTCATCACTTTCTAGCCTCGATAAATGGTCCGCCACTAGGTCCTAGGATCCTTTCTTATCCTTGATCTCAAGATCAAATTCTTGAAGCAATAATAACCACCCGATGAGACGAGGTTTTGCCTCTTTCTTCTTTATCAAGTATTTGATAGCAGCATGATCAGTAAAGACTAAAACCTTAGTACCAATAAGATAAGCACGAAACTTATCAAATGCAAAGACCACAGCAAGTAACTCCTTTTCAGTGGTTGTGTAGTTAATTTGTGCATCATCTAAGGTTCTACTCGCATAGTATATGGGATGAAACACCTTATTAATTCTTTGACCTAGTACTGCCCCTACAGCATAGTCACTAGCATCACACATTAATTCAAAGGGCATCGACCATTCAGGAGACATCATTATAGGTGCTGAAATTAACTTCCTTTTTAGCTCATTGAATGCAGCTAAGCATGCTTCATTGAACTTGAATGGCACGTCCTTCTCTAATAGGTTGCATAAGGGCTTAGCTATCTTTGAGAAATCCTTAATGAAACGCCAGTAAAAACCTGCATGTCCGAGGAAACTTTTGACCGCCTTCACTGATGTTGGAGGTGGCATCCTCTCAATTGCTTCCACCTTTGCTTGATCCACTTCAATGCCTTTGTTGGAAACCCTGTGACCAAGAACAATACCCTCTCGAACCATAAAATGGCATTTTTCCCAATTTAAAATGAGGTTTGTTTCTTCACAGTACTTAAGAACAATAGCAAGATTATCCAAACAATTGTCAAATGAGTCTCCAAAAATTGAAAAATCATCCATGAAGATTTCAATACAATTCTCTATGAGATCAGAAAATATTGCCGTCATGCACCTTTGGAACGTAGCAGGAGCATTACATAGCCCAAACGGTATTCTCCTAAAGGCAAAAGTGCCATACAGGCATGTAAAAGTTGTCTTCTCTTGATCCTCCTGTGCCATGGCAATCTGATTATACCCTGAATAGCCATCTAGGAAACAGAAATAATCGTTACCTGCAAGCCGGTCAAGCATTTGGTCTATGAAAGGCAAAGGGCTTGCAATAGTCCATGCATACTCGCCACCCCGTGATTGTTCGTGTAGGAATAAGCTCATTCTTTTCATTGGGAACGACTGTCATCCCTCTTTTTGGCACACATTGCACTGGACTGACCCATGAGCTGTCAGAGATCGGGTAAATGATTCCTGCATCAAGCCACTTTATAACTTCCTTTTTGACCACCTCCTTCATTGACAGGTTGAGGCGACGCTGATTCTCGATTGAAGCTTTTTGTCCTTCCTCAAGTAAAATCTTGTGCATGCAAGTTGCTGGACTAATCCCTTTTATGTTTGCAATCGTCCATCCAAATGCTCTCTTGTGTTCTCTGAGGACTCTTAGTAGCTTTTCCTCCTGCAACTCGGTAAGTCCCGCAGATATAATCAGAGGTAAGGTTGAAGAAGTACCCAAGAAAGCATACCTCAAGTGGCTAGGTAAAGGCTTCAGCTCAAGAGTAGGGGGTTCTTCAATTGATAGTTTCATGATAGACATAGGCCTATTCAAAGGTTCAAATTTAGTTCACCCTCTAGGCATGACTGACAATGCTTCTAACCTCTTAAACTCTTCCACATGCTTCATATCTTTAGTGCTTTCCTTTCCTTGTAATATAGCTTCAAGTGGATCATTAGGATGCACACCATCTAGTGTCTTTTGAGCTAACCTGTCCACCACATCAATAGAAAAACAAGTATCAGGTTCATCAGGGAACTTCATTGATCTAAACACATTAATGGTTACTTCTTGGTCATTAATCCTCATTGTTAGCTCACCCTTTTGGACATGAATAAGAGCTCTCCCTGTTGCTAAAAATGGTCTACCTAAAATAATAGGAATCTCCCTATCCTCATTAAAGTCTAGTACCACAAAATCAACAGGAAAAATAAACTTATCAACTTTAACTAATACGTCCTCTATTATGCCTCGTGGGTATGCGAGAGACCTATAAGCTAACTGCAGTGTGATAGATGTGGGTTTTACCTCCCCTAAACCTAACTCCTTAAATACTGATAGGGGCATTAAGTTAATCCTTGTGCCTAAATCGCACAGAGCCCTACCTTCAAAATGAGAACCAATGGAGCAGGGGATAGTAAAACTACCTGGGTCCTTTAATTTTGGTGGCAATTTGTGTTGCGAAATTGCACTGCATTCCTCTGTGAGTGCAACAGTTTCAAAATCACCAAGCTTACGCTTTTTGGATAAAACTTCCTTCATAAATTTGGCGTAACTAGGCATTTGCTCCAGAGCTTCTGCAAATGGGATATTAATATGCAACCTTTTAAACACTTCAAGAAACTTACGAAATTGAGTTGCATCCCTTGACCGTTGTGCTCGTTGAGGATATGGGAGAGGAGGATATGTGTTATCATTCTCTGGGAGTGTTCTACTTGGCTCAGCATCCTTAGGGTTGTCCTCCTTTTACTCTACAACTTGCTCAGATGCTCTGTTAGGGGAATTTATGCTACTGCCTTAACTTGCTGCGGCATGAGCCTCGACAGATTCCTCTTTGTGCTGTTGTGCCGTGGCAGGTGCCGCGGCAAACCCTGCTTCCGAACTCGACTCATCCTTCTGCCCTATCTCATGCCCGTTCCTCAATGTAATTGCATTGACATGCTCATTTCCCTAATTTCTTGGGTTTACCTCAGTGTCATTGGGTAGTGTGCCTTGGGGACGGTTATTTAGAGCTTGTGCTAGTTGTCCAACTTGCACTTCCAGGTTCCTTATTTGTGCCGATTGAGCTTGAAACATCGAAGTAGAGCAGTTAGTAAGATTGAGTAAAGCTTGTTCTATCTTAGACATTTTATTAGAAGGAGGAAGATTAGATTTCAGTTGAGCCTGGAATCCGGGTGGCAGATTTTGCTTGGAATTGGCATATGAAAAATTTGGATGATTGCGCCACCCCGAGTTGTAGGTATTTGAATATGGATTATTCTTTGGATTCCCCCCTACAAAATTCACTGATTCCTCGTGCTCTTCATAATGATTAGAATACATATTTCCTCCTTGTGTGTGGCTGGCTCCTGCTCCTTGCACCTTAAGTGTGGCCACTTCTCTTGTTAGAGCATCAATCTTGGCATTCAATGCTCCAACTGTATCAACCGAATGTATGCCAGATGCTCCTCTTCCTGCAGAGATTCTTTCAGTTGGCCATTGATAATTGTTGTTGGCCATCTTGTCTAATAGCTCAAAGGCCTCATCTAGAGATTTCCCCATGATTGTTCCACCTGCTGCTGCATCTATAGTTCTGCGTAGAGATTCAATGAGCCCATTGTAAAAAGTCTGAATCAGCAACCACTTAGGGATCTCATGATGGGGACAAGCTCGGAGTAGCTCTTTGAAGCGCTCCCATGCATTGTATAGAGTTTCTGTTCCATGTTGTCTGAAGGATGTAATATTGTTTTTCAACTTCATAGTTTTGCTCGGTGGAAAGTACTTTGCAAGGAACTTCTGAGTTACCATGTCCCACATCGTGAGGGAATTTGGTGGTAGAGAGTGCAACCATGCTCTAGCCTTGGCCCGAAGAGAGAATGGGAAAAGTTGCATCCTTATAGCCTCAATTGGAACACCGTTAAGCGAAACGTATCATAGATCTCCAGGAAGTGAGCTATATGACCATTAGGATCCTCATTAGGTGCTCCCCCAAAGGATGCGGATGTTTGCAACATTTGTATGATAGCCGGCTTGATCTCGAAGTTGTTAGCTGCTATAGGTGGTCTCACAATGCTAGAACGATCCATGACTTGTGGCTGTGCATAATCTCCCAAGGTTCGAGGTCGAGGCTGCTGAACCACCTCTGCTGGTTATTGCTCATTAGCTTGCCATGCCACCGCTCCCTCATGTTGTGGAGGTAGTTGTAGATCTCTACCGTCCTCCATTGCTTGGTCACGTGCAAGATTCTGCCTTTGCTCCCGAAGTCGACTATGAAGAGTTCTTTCAATCTCCGAATCAGCAGCAACTAGTGCAGAATTATGAGCACGTGTCATGCACCACGCAGTAAAGCCTGAAAGGAAAATAAAGAAACAAGAACTTAAAAGAAGTCTGAACTAAGGGTTGATTGTTTGGTATCAATATTAATTGAAATTCTGAATTGGTCCCCGGCAACGGCGCCAAAAACTTGTTCGCAATTAATTATCATCCAAATGCAAGTGCACGTGTCGAACAAGTACTATAGTGATGAGAACGAGTGTCGTCCCACAGAGACCTTATAAGAATTTAATTAATTACTGAAATTATAACAACTCTCCCTTATCCAAATAATCGATTATGATTAGAAGTAAGAAAATTAAAACGAGAACAGTAGACAATAAAATTTCAATTAATCAGAATTAAAGGTCCTAATGATCACAACTTCGTTTATTCTCAATCCCAATTATAGTTCCCTTCTACCTATGCCTTGAATTTGATTTCGTTGCTAACCTAGGGTTCACTATCGTCTCATGCAGTTGTCGCTTGTAATAAGACCGTATCCTCAACTAGTCAATCCACTCTATGTCTAGGCGATCAACAAGTTAGGATCTATTAAAGATCAGACCTAATTGGCTACTTAGGGTGATCAGGTATATGTCTATCCTTTTCACTTAAAATCCCGTCTTTCGATGTGGATTAACCCAAGCTATGCTTTCCCTAGCTTAACCTAGAATTCCTCTGTCGAGTTCAACTAGATTACCGGATCAACTTAATTGGTGGCAAGTCAATTAAATCGCATTAAGTCCGAGAAAAGCATAAGCAACTTAATCAAATGCATAGACATAGGAGAAGTAAACTAACAATCAAGATTGAGAAATAAGATCCATTGATCACCTTAGGAAAAGTATGATTAGTTCATAACAGAAATTGAGTCAATCATCGACATAATCAAGGAATACGTGAAGTAAACTAAAGAGAACAGAGAAGAAAACTCTAATCCGGTAGCAAGTTGCAATCCCGTCTTCAAGATCTCCCCTTTCACTTGTCGTCGACTTTTTTCTTCCTTGATATCGGTGTTGTCTCTCTAAAAGAAAAGAGATAAAACTAAATTCCAGATGTATCGATAGATAGATGTCCTTCACATTGCCAGAATACTTCAATATAGATTGATTCCATATCTCTCAAGATATTCCAATGATATCTTTAGTTGCTCCTGTGAGATCTTGAGATATTCTTCTTTCCCTCCTTTCTCAGAATCAATCTTGGCACAAAGCATCAGAATGCATACTGTGAAGGTACACCTCGGCACATGCCTTGGCAAGTCGTGCTCATTAGTCTTCTGCCCTTGTGTGCCTGAGCGCATGCCTTGGCGCATCTTTATGGGATTTTACCATTCTTTGATTCTTGGTTCCCGTGACTTCCTATAATCAAATAAGCTCTAATTAAGCATTTGAAATTGAAGCATCACAAAACACTCAAGGAACATCCACAATTCAATTAAACTCAAGAGACTATACGGTGTAAGGCCTAAAAGTGCGTACAAATATGTAATGTTTGTAGAGTTAACATTCGTGTACACGTTATGGGAGACTATCAACTTGAGGATTCAACACAAGAACCAAATCAGAGTTCTTGTAGGTATGATCTCAAAACACCGTTTTTGTTTGAGTTCCGAATTATTTCAAAGTGATCCTAGGTCGGGAATAAAATTTTAAAATTATTTTTCTGTTGCGTTATGATTCCCATCACTAGCATGGAAAGAGAGAATTAAAATTTAAAAATTGAAAAGAGTTTCATTGCTCACCCTAGGAAATTATGGTCTTAATTCATGATGGAATTAAATAAAAATACCAAGAATAAATTTGAACAAATCATGACTAAGAAAAGAAAAGAGAAAACTCATAGATGATTTGAAGCTGATCTGTCAATCCTCAAAATCATCTTGAAGCACGTCATCCTCTTCTTCCTTGAAGCCATGAATAGCCTGATCTTCCTTGGTAGCAAAATAGGTGTAAACGTACTAGTGTGAAAGATTGAACTATAATTGCTGCTAGAGTTGATAATTATAATGGTAAAAACTTGAATATCACATCTATTCTTAAAATATTTTCCAAAGATTCTCTATACTAAAAATATTCTAAAAAAATATTGTCTCTCCTGTGGAGTGAATCTAGTGAAATTGACCGTTTTGGAATCCTAATATCTAATAATATGTTTTATATTGAGTTTTGAGATATCTGAAAAATTAATATTTTATGAATATTGTGGAATCTTCATGCTAGCAAGGAGTTGAGACCCGTTAACACCTTTTGCACTCAGCCTCAGGGAGTCGCCCCACCTTTCCTCTATTTTCTAGCTTATTTAAAACTTCATTCCATGGGTCAAGGTCGATCTTCTTAGTCCAGTTGGTCCTTCAGTAGATCATTATATCATTGAAAAACCCAAAAGTACCAACATTCATGGAAAAAAATCGAATTAATTAATCATATTTCGATTTCACTCAATTAAGGAAAAACTAACCAATCATGCATCAACATCACACAAAACCCGATAAACTCACTTGAATCTAGGCCCAAAAGTATGTTTTAATTAGCATAATCATAGAATTAATAGTGACTTGTGAGCAGACAATTGGTGAAATTAGTGACTGCACATAAAGGAGACTACTGGAGACGGATTAAGGCTTACGTTAGTGACTAAGTGTCAAACACAGGTTTAGGTTTATGTCAAAGATTATCACAGTCAGATGCATATATATTATATTATTATCAGTAGATCTTACAAGAGACTATGTCTATTTCCACCCAAAAAGCTAAACTATTACATTGTGGTACCTAATTCTCTTATAAATGGCTTTCTTTTTATTATTTATCCGATGCAGGATTTTATTTCTCAACATCCACCTTTGTGTGGCAATATGGTCACACTTGGAACGTTCCCTTAAACATTCGTTCTTAATAACCAATATAAAGTCGAGTATTTTTATTATGTACTCGAGCGAGAAGGACAATTTACCACGAGCTTGTTTTTCTTCTGGCCTCGAGTTTATTTTGCTAAACATGAGTTTTCATACTCGGGTTTGGTGAAGTGTGAGCTCACATGACTATCTGTGATACCAAGTACAATTTCAACTTGGGTCTATATGAGGTTGAGCTCGTTTTCACATAAAAACCTTAACCTATCAGGTGGCATGGTGACCTATGCATGTTTGAAATTTTACATGGTACCAGAGTAGGTCACACCGTGCCAGGCCTGAGTGTCGAACTCGTGGCCAATTAAGCCCAGGATCAAAACATAAATACTCAACTCATGACTAGTTCATCGAGATCTAAAGAAAAAGCCTGACTCGTGTCAGCTATTGAACCAAGGACAAAAGAGACAGCCCACATAGTAATCACATGTCACGTTACCCGAGTACGGAAGAAAAATGCTTAGCTTGAAATTAATTGTTGAGGAAGGTTGTTTAAGGGCATGTGACAACTGTAGACCACTTTACCATATGAGGCCAGATGTTGAGATATAAATCCTATATATGAGAGTCAATAAGTTGAAACCTAATTCATAAGAGAAGATACCATCAAGCAATAGTTTAAACTATTATGTTGGATATGAGCTTAAACTCTTGTATGCTGGGTGACTATTTTACAAAACAGACATTCCTAAGAATATATTTTGTGAAAATGAGGAAAACTTTAGAAAACTTTCAAGACTTCCCTACCACTGAATGGAGAGAAGCTATCAGAGTTGTCTGTTGGTTTAACTGCTGCTCGATTGCCATGGTGCAATAGCGCATCCTGCTCGGGGAATTGTGCGCACTACATTGGTTCAATGGGTAGAATAGCACTACATCCCTCAAATGTTTTGCACCATCACCTTTCTCACTAACCAAGACAAATTAAGCAGTCACTCCAAATTTATAACCTATAATTGAATGAATTGTAAATTTTAACTTACAATTCCTTAAACTGCTCTAAAGTAATTACTCAAACTTTATAATCTTAGTTTAGAGGGTTGCAAAAGATTAGTTACAATTTATTGTACTAATATTACAAGTAATTGTTTGAAAATTGTAGTCTTAGTTCAAAGAGATATAAATAATTAGTTTTACCTTCTTGAACTATTGTTTTTAGTAGCAGCTATTCTAAAATTTTTAAATGCCTGATTACAACTACTTCGACTACCATTACTAGTAGATACCCAAAACATGTAATTTCAGTTGAAAGATGTCCAAATGATCAGTTACAACTCATTAAAAAGTTGTTATAGATAATCACTCAAAGCATGTAACCTGTGTTCCTATATGAGCTCTAGATACTTGGTTACAACTTCTTCAACTGTTGTTACAAGTAATTGATCCAAACTTGAAACCTCATTCAAAACAATTGCAATTGGTCAGTTACAACTCCTTAAACTACTAACTAATGAATCACTTGAAACTCTTGTAACATCAGTTCAAAGAGTTGTAAATGCTCTATTAAAACTCCTTAAATTGCTATTACAAGTAATCGCTTGAAACTTTGAAGCTCAGTCAAAAAACTTATAAATAATTAGCTACAACTCCTTGAACAACCATTAAAAGTAATGGCTTGAAATTTCTAACCTCAATTTAAAGACTTGTATATGAACAGTTACAACTTATTAAACTGTTATTACAAGTAACCATTCACAACTTGTAATTTTCGTTCAAACGGTTATAAATGATCTACTATAACTCCTTGAACTGTTGTTATAATAAGTAGCTAAAACTTGTAATATTAGTTCTAAGAGTTGTAAATGCTCGTTTACAACTCCTTAAATTGACTCACAAATAATCACAAGAAAATGGTAACTTTAAGGAGTTCTAAATAATCACTTACAATATCCTAAGTTGCTGAGACGGAGGTGGAACAACACTCAAGTTAAATGGTGATGACAAATAGAGACAGTGCAGTAAATCAAAGGAAAGTGTAGAAATAAGTGACAAGGATTATCTCATGATAAACTCAAACCAAATTACAATATCATCATTCTACCGAAAACTATAATATTATCATACAGGTTAACGTGACCACTATAAGTGCTCTTGAATACTAAAATGATGATTTTACATTCAGATAGTTTTATCCTTTATCGCATGGAAATATCACTACATCAAGTACCATTTCTCAAATGCATATAGTGTGTTCAGTTACTAGTTGTAGTATGTCCAAATATTCTTCCACTTAATATTATTATTTAGTCAAGAAATAGGGTTTAGTACAATTAGCACTACTCTCGCACATTAATCTAAAGGTCTTGGATTCAATCTCACCATGTAACTTCCCACACCCCTTTTATCCCCTTTTCCTTTTATCATTTTTAGACTTATGTGTCTTCTCTGTATACGGAAAAAAATATTATTATTTGGCCATTCCAATCACAATTAGTACAATATAAAAAATTTTGGACAACATTATAATACGGTAAAAAAATTTAAAAAATATAGAATAATATAAAATTTTTAAAAAGTTGAGAACTGACGGAACAAATTGTCAACTGTCCATTGACAGTGTTAATAATTGTTTGTGTGACTCCTATTACACAGAAAAATAGAATGATATGGCAATAAAAAAGGACCGATAGTACAAAAAGTTTTGGCACTATTACATTATGGTGGAAAATCTTCAAAACATTATAAAATTATACAAAATCTTTGAAAAGTCAATGTCATAGTGTAAATCGTCAATTATCTTTTAACGGAGTCTTCAAAAAATTTAATACTCTTGACTTATCACTATGGCATTATTGTATCTATTAGATGCTCCAAGCTCGAATGAAACCTAAAAAGATGATTCGTAAGTGTCGAAATTCAAGGTGATGTAAAAGATAATATCAATATTAATTTTATTTGCTGTGTTTTGAGGAGTTTCAGTTAAATAATATAGTGTTTGACAGGATAGAAATTCTTATGACTATTTCTAGTGGTATGATCCACTAATTGAGCCTCGGTCAAGGATGATGATCATGAATTTTGAGTAATATTATTCGTTGGTTTAATTATATAACTCATCTCACTACTATTTTAGTGCTTAATATAACATCCACCTTTTTATATAATATTTGGACTTTTGTATTCAGTCGTAATATATAAGATGAATTGAACAATGGACACTCAACAATGATCCTGTCACATAACACTGCCAAAGGTATATCATATTTTTGGGGAAAACGTCAATGACATAGACTAAGCACAAAATAACAATAATGTGAGCTATATAATTAAAAACAATCAGGCAGATAACATTACTTAAAATCCATGATCATCACCCTTGGCCGAGCCTTAATTGGTGGATCATATTAGTGGAAATAGTCACAAAATTTCTCATTATTTAAACATTATATTATCTTATTACAACACCTCAAAATGCAACAATCAAAATTGATATTTATATCAGCTGTTATATTACATATAATTTTCAACCCTACAAATCATCTTCCTAAGTTGTTTGTTTGGCTCACGAGCATCTAATAGATAGAGTATCACCACAATGATAAGTCAGGAGTGCTGAATTTTGTCGAGATTCCATAGTAGTAATTGACGATTTGTACCAAATGTATCAATTTTTCAAAAATTTTGTACCATTTTATTATTTTTTGTATACATCATAACATTACTCAAATTTTTTGTGCAATTGGTGCTGTTTTTGGTTGTCAAGTTATCCAACTTTTCCAAGGTAGGAGCAACGTAAGTAATTACTAATGGTATCAACAGATAATTGACGATTTGTACCATTTGTATAAACTTTTACAAGGTCTTTATTATTATATAATGTTTTGAAGATTTTGTACCATACTATAACATTACTCAAACTTTTTATACCATTAGTGCCTTTTCTCCCTTATTTTGAATGGTCATAAGCGCAATTACTGTTTGAGTTATACTCTTCTCATATACCCATATTACGGCGGGATGGTTTTAAATTTGGAATTGATTTATCTTATATTTTAAATTCAACTATTAAGTTTCATTGAATTACAAAGTAGAAAAATGAATAAAAAATTTAAAATCATATTTAATTTTAGAAATTTGTAAATCATGTTTGAATTTTTATAGCAATGTATAAATAATTTTAAAATAGAGTATTCAGTTGACCATAAGAAAGAAAATTTATATAATACAAAAAATCTAGATTACGGAATACTGAGTTCAGCACATAATCATGAACTTAACTAGTAACTATTTAATATATCAATGAAACGTGTTGTGTGGTACAAAAAAGTTTGTATCATAAGGAAGGAAGCAAATTGAATGTGAAAGGAATCAATTAAGAAATTAAGAAATCCAACAACCCAACAATCAAAATCACCCAACTCCTTCATTCCCCTCCCTAGATGAGCAACAATGAGACCCCACTGCTTTAGTCATCGTCATCCAAAAACCTAGTTGCTAAAAGTCGTCAATTTATCACTAGAGCCCTTTGGGTTGGTCGTTGACGAAAAACTCTAAAAGAAGATGATAGTAACCAATATAAATTGATTCAAGTGATTTGACACTCTACTCACTTAAGCAAAGGTCCAGGATTCAAGTATTTGTAAATGGAGAAAACTTATATTGAAAGAGTTTTGCTCTTTAATGGATTGACTCCACTCGGAACTGAATTGGTTAGATACACCATGCAGAAAAAAATGAAGATCACAGTAGAGGTAAGGGGGAGTGTGAAGAAAGTGGATAGGGCATATTTGTAAGCATTTGCCAAAAAAAAAAAAGGGTTTTTATTGATAAAAAGGAAAATCGTTGAGTTTTGAAATATAAAGTGAAAAGAAGTGGACTTTTCCTCGAGGGGAAGAGCGGGCGCATAACAAGTTAAGCGTTCATTGTAGACCAAATGTATTGTGACTAAACATGATGGCTGGAAATTCACCCTCACTCCATTTCCAGCCAACTTTTGATAGGGTGTGCAAAAACCAATTCGGAGGTTGAACTGATTTCAAATCGAACCAAACCAAAAGAACCGGTTTGCTTCAGTTCGACAAAGTGAGCATGAACTGTAACTGGTTTGTGTGGAAAAAATGGATTGATTTAAACCAATTTGTTTAACCAGTTCAAGCTGAATTGGTTTAAAACAGTTCCGTTCAATCGGGTAACCGGTTCAAGCCAAATTGGTTTAAAACAGTTCCATTTAGTTTGAAACCAGATCGAACCGAATCGAATTGTTTTTGAAATGGTTCAAACCAAATCAAATTGGTTTTGAATTGTTTTTTTTATTATTATATTTAAACCAATTTGATTCAGTTTGATTTGATTTGTATTTTACTCATAAATCTATTATGGTTTGGACCTATTCCATCGAACTGAACCAATAAGCTCTTGTGATTGGTTAGGTTCAAAACCAGTTTAACTCTTGAACCTGTTGTTCAACACCCCCACTTTTCATAAAGAAAACTAAGGTGTTTGAGAAACTTTTGAAGCTTACAACACGTCTTGCTTGCTAGATTACATATTCCTTGAAGTGTTTACTATGTGCAAAGTTGTTGTGGTTTGGTTGACGTATTAAGAATACATATTCCAGATGCAGCCAAACTAAAAGGGAATGGTTATCCCTTCCCCAAAATGTTATAACTATTATTTATAATAAATATAAGTAAATTTATAAAATTAACCTTAATTATTTTTAAAATTTTTACTTCCTTCTCTATCATTTTAGAAAAATTAATTTTAAAAATATTTATATTTGTGGTCATCTTAGTCTTTTTATTATTTTTTATATTTTCTATTCTTTTTTTCGATTACCTATCAATAGACAAAATCATGCCTATCGAATCATAATTTTTATTTCTTATCTAAATTTTTTCTTAATTATTCAATTTCATATCATTTTCTTTCATGCCAACCAAACAAGCCCTAGGGTGATTGAAGGATCCAATATATGTGTATACGTAGATAGTTTTTGTAATTTATTTATTTCATCGCAACCAAAATAATTGTCTACTAGCATATCGAGAAAATATTATTTGCAATGGCAAATAATTGTTCAGAATCCTTTACTTTAAATTATGTCCTCCACTTCATTTTTCAAATTAAACATTAATTACATAATTTTAACATTTTATAAAAAAACATATTAAGGAATATAACTAGTACAAGATAGCTTGGGATCGAGACAATGTGAGCAAGATTTAATACATGTAACATGGCCAGCTAGCGAGGATTTTGAAGCATCAGTAGTTTCATATTTCCAAGACACCCAGCGACTATCTTTCTGTAAGAAAATTACCGACTGGCAAATATTTTTTTTTTTGGGAAATTGACTGATAGATATTCAATAGAGCAAACTATCACTCCCATCTCGGAGAAATTGCACTGTTAGTACAAAACCTTTGGTAAATATAACATTTTGGTACAAAATCTTTTTTTTTTGTAACTTTGCACTACAAAACATTTTCAAAATATAAAGTTTTAGCACAAATCGTTAATTTTTAACTAACACTGTTAAATTTGATGATGTGGCGCTGTGACGTGGTAGTAATGATGATATTTGTGCTGATGTGACATAAAAACAAATTTAAAATATGAAAATAAAATAATAATGAAATAAAAATTCTCTCTTCTCCTCTCCCTCCCTCTCATGTGCACCCTCTCTCTCTCTCTCCTCCTCTCTTTCTCCCCTGACGTACACACTCTCTCTATGCACATTTTAAAAAAATTTAACAATCCACCAGGAAGATGGACTAGTTTATTTTCTTCAATATCGTATTGTAAATCTTGTTCCAATTTCCGGGAAGAGCCTGGGGAATGTTGGAAACATTATTTTCAAAATATTATTTTATTGATAAATGTAAAATAATATAAAATGATAATAAAAATATAATTAAATTCAACCAATCAAATCAAATCAGTCTCTCTCAATCCCTACCACCCACCTCTCACCCGTACTCACTCTCTCTCATCCACACACACACTCTCTCTCATACCCACAAGTCCTTTCTACTGACCAAAAAATACAAATTCTCGCCTCTCTCTCCTTCCCTCCCTCTTCTCCCGCCCATTCCTCTGTTCTCCCTCATCAAATAAATTTTTTTATTAAAAACACATTAAAATTAAAATAATAAAATTTAGAAATAAAATATAAAAAATAAGAAAATAAAAATTGAAATAAACATATATTTATCGTTTACCTTTAAATAAAAAGAGAATAAAAAAATGAAATTCCACTGGTAAAATTTGATATCAAAACTTTTTATTCCAAATTCAGAACAGTAATACTATAACATTTTTATCCACGTTGTTGTTCTCTCTATATTTAGTTCTTTTTTCTTTAAAATATAAAAATTATAAAAATAACAATAGTTATAGTAATAGCAAATGAATGATCATAAAACATAGGTAATGCTAACGTGGGAAAGAGCAGGCAAGAGTAGCATTTTCTAAATTGTTTTTAATTGCTGGTTCTGCAATTGATGGATTAGGGCAGCTAGATTAGGAAGAGGAAGGAGAGGGAAGAAAAAGAAAGAATCAGTAACGTCTATAAGACCTAGTAGATTCTTCTTCCAATCAAACAACAAGTTTAGTGCAGTGGAAGGGTCTGCCTTTTTCATTCAAAAGCATATGGGTTTGAACCTTTCTTGGAGCATGCTTGCCAATTTTTGATTTTTCTAAATAAAAAAATCTCACATGAGAGTGTGTGTGTACATGAAGGGGGGAGTGAGAGATTTTTATTTTTCTAAATAAAAATCTCTCACATGAGAGAGAGTGTATGTACGTGAGGGGATGAGAGAGAGTATGAGGGTGGAGAGAGAGGGGGAGAGAGTATGCACGTGAGGGGGAGAGGGAGAGTGAGAGTGTGTGAGAGGAGAAGAGAGAGAATTTTTATTTTATTATTATTTCATTTTCTTACTTTAAACTTATTTTTATGTCACATCAGCATCATAATTATTACCACTCCACAGTGTCACATCATCAAATGAAAAATTAACGATTTGTACTAAAAAGTTATAGTTTAAAAATATTTTGTATTGCAGAGTTACAAAAAAAAATTTGTACCAAAATATTACATTCACCAAAAATTTTATATCTACAGTACAATTTTTCCCTTTCATCTATGAAGTTTTATGCGTTCATCAATTTGATCCTCAAAATTAAATTGCCAACAAAGTACTACTGAATGTCGTGAAAGCCCTATAATTACATCCCTCCGTCCATTTAACAGTAACTCCATTAATAACCTGTTAAATCATTAACAGCTTAAAAAAAAAAAAAAAGGAAATAGAAGCATCAGTCTTCGTGCAACTCCATCTTCTTTTACTTTACATCCACAACACCAAGTCCTCCACCCTAATTCCATCTTCAAGCCCCAGTTCAAATTTCCATCCATTTATTCGTACAATTTCAATTTTCTTCGCCCAATTCATCGTTCAATCTTGCGATTCAAGCCCCAGTTCCTTTGACCCCTTCTTGCGATTTGAGCCCTGGCTCCTCCGAGATTGGATCAAAGTTGCCAACCGAAGATTTGCAGCTTTTGGCCTAATGATGGGCACGATTGAACGGATTAAGTCGGCAAAGAAGATGGAAATTGTACGAATGAACGGATGAAAACTTGAATTAGATCTTGAAGATAGAAATCGGGGTAGAGGAATGTTCTGTGCACGTTAAGTGAGGGAAAAACAAGGTGAAATAGACTGATGCTTCTATTTCTCTTTTTTCTAAACGCGGTTAATATTTTAACGGCGTTATTGACGGAGCTACGATTGGACGAAGAGATGTAACTGTGGGGCTTGCGCAACATTCGGGACTATTTTATTGGCAATTTAATTTTGAGAATGAAATTGATGGTCGCATCAAATTATAAGAACGACAATAACAGTTTGCTCTATTCAATAACATCTTATTGAGTTGAGACATTCACCAAAATTTAAGACAGAAAATTATTTTAAGATTTTCTATAAAACTTAAATGCTAAAATGTCTTAAACTTAAAAGTTTAGTTTGGTAAGTGGTGGAATTCAAATTTCTTATATAATACATATTTTTATTAGTTTGGGATTAAAATTTTAACACTCACCTTTATATGATAAAGAAGACCTACACTTATTATGTACCCTTATATGCTCGTTCTCAAAGGTTGATCTCGAGTCAAGTATTTTCTTTTTGCGCTTGTGCAGGATCAGTGCGGAGGGTAATGATTGATCATGGAAAATATTTTAGATGGTTCTACCTCTTATAACGTAGTTAGAAAAAACTAATCAAATTATTTTGATTAATAATATTTATGACAACTGCTCCTGTGATTAACACTAATTTACTTGTTTGTCATATTTTAATTAGTGTTTCCTTACGTCACATGATGAGGTAATAGGATTATCAAAGAATTTCTCCTGATCATGAAATTGGCTTT
Organism: Lagerstroemia speciosa; assembly: GCA_037672795.1. Lineage (NCBI taxonomy): Eukaryota > Viridiplantae > Streptophyta > Magnoliopsida > Myrtales > Lythraceae > Lagerstroemia > Lagerstroemia speciosa. The sequence goes on from CM075307.1 coordinate 6,837,461, forward strand.
CTATTCCGTACTTATCCTTACCTACCAAGAGTTTCACACTTAAACTTAGCATGGTGTAATGTAAATTCATATGATATAGTCATCACGTGAAATTTTCACTAAAGTTATACAATATTAAATTATATCCTACTCAAATGTTAAATAATTAATAGATTATAGAACACAAAATTTCCACATTCCATAATTCTTTTTATTAACCTTATGGCACCAAATTACAACTCTAACCTTTTGGTGCCATCAATATCCATTTATATCTGTTCTTTGTTGTTTGTTAACGAGAAATGTAAGTGAAATGTTTATTCAATTAATTTTTAAAAAGGCGAGATATACGTAGCCTATAGTTAACTTTTTTTTGTCTCTAATAGGTATGGCCGGTTGCCCACTTGAGTGTTAACCAATTTTTCATTTTCAGATAAATGGGATTTGTTGCAATGATATTTCTTTTAACCTGAGATCAAGAAATTCCGAATTTAATTCTCATTGGCGAAATTTTGCCCATTTAATTTCTTCATCCTTCTATTCCCTTCTAAGTTTATGTGTCTTCTTTATACAGTGAAAAAAGCTTCCCACTTTCATCGTTATCGGTTCAACTGAATTTGGGCAAAACATTAAATTTCATGATTGATGAGATGTATGTAATTATAAATCTTTTGGTTGGGCCATTGAACGTCACAACGTGGGTAAGGTTCAGCCGCATTTCATTTCAGTCTTTTCATGAGCTCACACTCATTATTTCCATCTCTTTGCCAACTCCTCGCCAACCCATGACACTTCCCTTTACTTAAATTGTTTGTCCCACAATGCATTCTTCATGGATCAATATTTTTCTGATAAGGTACAAATGAGGACTGTTGGGGTTGAAAATAAGGTGATCGGGACAAGTGAGGAGGGCAGTATTGATTCTCATTCAAAACTTTTCTGTGTATAGGGGACCCTATATATATGAGTACAAGGCGATTAACTACAACTACGGAGGAATAGGGGAGTGGCGAGGGAGGTGGGCACGTCGTTGACTCGACGGACACAGGCTCAACGCCTTGTAGTGCACATTGGGCCAAGGCGCTAATGCTGTTGGGCTGTTCTGGGGATCTGCGCCCAATGGCCCCATCAAGGACCATTATAGGAATAGGGTATTATCGATGGCCATATAAAAATACTGTATCAACGCTTCTACAGTTATCATATTCACTAGACTGATCAAAATTGAACTTCGGAGATTGAGGTGCACGCGATGAGAGTTTTTTGTTTTCATGCAGAGTATTAGAGATACCAACATCATTTGCTTAATAGGAAATAATACAAAAATAATAAACATATTTAGTAATTCAGAATTCAGAAACAACTTCTATGTTATGCTAGGTGTAAAACCATTTGATGAACTTATTAGATTTCTACTTCAAATATTTTCTCATTTTTACATAATAAGTAAGCTAAGTTAATCATTGTAATCAATGCCAATCGATTTCACGCATCTTCCCTTTAAATAAGACCCCAGATTTGGGTCTTGTAGATGTGAACATTCCATCACTACAAGAAAACTGTTATTTACCGACGGACGGATCCGTCGGTAATCCATCGGTAAACGGCTTTTCCGACGGATTACCGACGGATACGTGCCGTCGCGTTTTCCCTTGTCGGGATTACCGACAAATTTAATATCGACGAGAATCCGTCGGTAAATCACTCTCCCGACAGATTTACCGATGGATAATCCATCGTTAATCCGTCGGAACTGACGACAATATATTCATAGATAATTACCGACGGCTTGCCGCTCGCGACGGATTTCCGACGGATTATCCGTCGGTAAATCCGTCGGAAAATTCCGGTGATGCATGTTACAAATATTGATATATTTTATTTTGTAACTATTTATATGTTAAATTTATCAATCATATAAATTAATAAAATATCATTAGTATAAAATATTGAGCCAATCAAGAAAATAAATTTTATTAATTAGAAATATTTACAATTTTTATCCTGAAAAAAAACAATACAAATAACATTTGGAGGAGGTCGGCGGCGGCGAGGCTTGGGCTCGAGGGGCTGGCAGTGGCAGTCAGTGGCCTCGGTGGGTCTGCTCGGGGCTTGAGGTAGCACTTGGTGAGCGCTCGAGTTGGCTCTTCACGGGTATGGCCAGGGCTTCGGGTGACAGCTGGCGGTTCGGCGGGGTTGGCCGTGGCTCGGTGGGGCTCTTTGGAGGCCGGGGCTGGGACTTGCTGGAGGCCGGGGCTGGACTTGCTGGAGGCCGAGGCTCGGGCTCGGTGGAGCTCGAGGCCGGGTTGCTCGGTGGATGGACTTGGGCGTCGGGGCTCGAGGCTCTAGCATCGAGGCTCGGACTCTGTGGCTCACTGCTCAAACTTGGTGGATCGTGCTCGGGAGAGAAATCACCAAAGGAAAGGGAGAGGAGAGGCCGGGCTCGGGATATATATAAGCAATTTTCCGACGGATTACCGATGGATATTTCCATCGGTAATCCGTCGGAAAATTGATTCGCCTACGAAAGAGCGGGAAAAAATCCCGCCAATAAAATTCAAATACCGACGGAATATCCGTCGGTAAATCCGTCGGAAAAAACATGAACATCGTCTCCATAGATTCACCAACGGATTCGGCCGTCGGTAAATCACCCGCTTCATTCGCACTATAACATACCGACGGATTTACCTACGGAATACAATCCGTCGGTAATTGCCTACGGATTTACCGACGGAATAATCCGTCGGCAAACTCCTGTGCTCTTCCCGCCATGATATAACGACGGATTTACCGACGGATTAGTCCGTCGGTAAGCCTCGTTGATGTTCCCGACGGATAATCCATCGGAAATCCGTCGGAAATTCATATGGATTGGATTCCGTCGGTAATATCCATCGGTATTTCCGATGGATTTTGTCCGACGGTTTATCCGTCGAAAATATCCGTCGGTATTTGGCAGTTTTCTTGTAGTGCATGATCAAAAGAGATTTTTATCTCTTAATGGATCGATCCAACTCAAACTAAAATTAATTAGGATCCAGTAAATTTTTTAATATGTGCATCCAAAAAAGCAAGTGAACGTATGTTAATTCTTGATGGGTCTTTTGGAGGAACACATCGAGTCTTCGAATATTCTCTTAAGTTGGCATGCTAGTCATGGACACCGGGGACTGTTCGGGAGGCTTCGAGGCTTATTATGGTCTGGCTGTGGTTTCTAAAGTTTTTGAAGACTAACAAATACTCGAGTCCCTAGTGGTTCGAGTCATTTTATAGACATTTACCTGCATTGGGACTAACGTAACATATCATTTGTATGAGTGAATAATTTTCCTAGGATTGAATATTACGGGCATATAGACTGCAAGGAGAATGAGACCAAGAGAAATTCTCACAAACCAAACAGTTCAAGAATGCTTTTATTTACAAGATGAGCATACATCAAATATAGAAATTTCTCTCTACTTAAAATATAAAATCTCACAAATAATAAATATATTTTAATATCTTTCAAATCTCTCACATCATATCAAATCACTAAATATTTATATAGTATATTTTCTCCAATACTCTTGACAAGCACAATGGGATGTATTTCACACAGTACAATTGGACAACAATCTTGATTGAATAGGCACTTAATCTGAAGTGATGATATTATTGAGCCGATTAAGTTGTTCTCTTGATAAGCCATCTTCCATGCTATTAGTTGCATGTGTTGGGCATAAAGACACCAAGTACTACCGACATAAAAGAGCATGTAGGCAAAAAGGCATCAAATACTAAAGAGAGTGCATTTGACATGATGATACCAAATGCTTGGTAGAAGAGAGTGTTGTAGCCACTATACTTCTTCAAAGTTTCTTAAAAAAGAAAGTAAGACAAAATATGTTTTTGAAGAAAAGAAATTTAGAAAAATATGGTGAAAATTATCTAGGTATTATAATTGTTAATCTTGCACACAAAACTTAGAAAATAAGTATGAAATTGACAAAAAATAAAATAAAATTAAGCTACAATAGAAATTACAGAATCCATGACCATAAGAAAAGAGGGTCGGTTAAAGGAATGGAGAGATATTGAAAAGAGGACTAAAAAAAGGAGAATATTTCAATATTTAATTTAGAAAATGGATGAAGTATGATTATTCATCTAATTGAATAAGAAAAGATACTTAGAATGATACCTAAAAAGGAAATAATGATAAAGATTGAATACTGATGGTATCGGCATGCCCGGTCGAGGGCAGACATCCAAAGAAGAGAGTATGTAGTGGAAACTCTCAAACCAATTCCATGAATTTTTGTTCTTACACCGTAAGTTGTAGAAAGAAGAGGTTAAGAAAAATTCTTACACACCAAATAGTGTCAAGTTATTATCTATATGGTGAGTGTACATCAAATATAGAACTTTTTCTCTATTTAAAATGAAAATTATCACATGCAACAAATATATTTCAATATATCTTAGATCTCACACATCATATCATATTTTAATATCTTGAAATCTCTCACATCATGATCATATCAAATTCATAAATATCCATATAGTATATTTTCTCTCCAATGAGAGACAGGAAAATATCTGGCCAATGAGGGGTGGATGGGCCATTTGGCCAGTTACTAAGGAATTGGTCTTGTCCAATTACAAGTGAGTTAGACCGGAAGTCCTTAATCAGTTCATTCTTATTGGTGTATATATCCCTTCCATTACTTATCTTTGAAGTAGTATAGTTATTTTTACCATACACACCAATTATATAACCTTCTAAGACCTAATGTGAAAATTTGTCAATTGGGATCCGAACCGATGTCTAGGAATCAACTGAGTCACAAAACAATGAAGATAATAGCGGACTAAGGGGGGTCAACAAAGATTTCCACTATAAGCAAAAAAGAAGTATAACACAAAATTTGAACATAACAGGCACTTACATATAGGAGTCACTACAAATACTCACACATATGCCTCACAGTGTGCATCTCTCACCACAATGATCCTTAAACACATTCCCCTATTTAATATAATATAAGAGAATCATATAAACTCAGGAAAAATATTTAAAATATATCTCATACATCTTGAGTTAAGGAAATCTTATTAAAGAGAAACAACCAAAAACACTCTTCAAAATTTCTAAATTTAAGGAGAATTAAATAATGATAGGTATGTCTTTCACTGCTAGGAGACCTTTATCTTGGAGAGCATTTTATTCAAGAGCATTGCAATACTCTTGAACTAAGAGTTTTTATACTCTCCTACTTGCTTCAAAACATCATCCTTTGACTTCACATGCCTCGGGTTGAATCTCCTCATTGTTGCACTAAGAACTCGATAAATATAAGACATATTTAGCCAATTCTCCACATTGGCTCAAATTTGGATAACCTTTATCCAATCAAATGGGGTTGATATGCTGCTTAGCCATGATCCTTGATAACTCTAGGAAAAATAGAGTTATTAAGTCACTTTTGAATACTAAATGATTGTGAAATCTTGAGTTAAAGTCAAATTTATATTTGTTTCAGGTAGAATGCTCATCGATCTTCTTTCTGATACTTTCTTGTCTCCAAGGATGTTTCGTGATGTTGTGTATTGAGTCAGGGCTATTTTGCAAGTTACAAGTTAATCTGAATCCAAGAAGATAAGGAGAAATCAAGGACTACATACTATCAGCAATGTCATGACGTTGTGTCATAACAAATTAGAACAAATTGCATTATGTTCTGCTTTGTTCCACATTATCACAACATAGTGTCAACACACTCGCTGGAATCTGCTTGGAACGGGAATATCAAGTTTCCTTGATATGTGGGATACCAAGATCATGCTGAACAATGAAGAATTGTTGAAGATCCTTGAAGATGTTTGCAAGAAAATCAGAATATTTTTTTCTTTTTGTTATTAGAGATATTTTTTGAGAGATTTTTGGAAACCGAGATTTGGATAGAATATTATCTCCAGAGATATTAGGAAAGGAAAAAAAATGCATTTAAAGAGGAGGAAAGTAGAGTGAAAGGCATATTTTCCTTGTCTGAGCACAATTGAGAGTAGAGGAAGAATTCATTGTTGAAGGCAAGAAGGAAGATCAAGACTCTAAAGATCTGATTCGAGTGGAGATGTAGAATTAGTTTACATAATTTGTTTCTTATTTCCTTTGTTATCATTCGAATAATGTCTTCTTTACTCTTGATGCTGTTTGATTTTATTTCTATCATGAACTTAGCATTCTATCCTAAGGTGACCAATGAAACCTAGTTGTTTATTTTAATTTCGTATCTATCTCAATTACATTCGTTGATTAATTGTGTTACTTATATTATTACCATTCTTAATGCAACTTAATTTCTTGATCAACAATTAGGTTAAAGTGGAAATCCAATTTAACTCGAGAAAGAAATATTATATTAAGTAGGTAAAATATAACTTATATTAATTCGTGTCGAGATTCATGAGAGGGATAGAGATATACCCGATCACCCTAGGCAACCAATTAGGGTTCAAACATAAAGGGCTTTCATGTGATTGACCACCTAGAGATGGATGGAGTAGGTTAGCACGATCTTGAAAGTATGATCTTACTACAAGCGAGAGTTACATAAGGCAAGAATTGAACCCTAGGTTAAACATTAATTAAATTGTAGCATAAGAGAGATAGATTGGAATTAGAATAACAACTAGGGAAAGTTGTGATCCTGAGGTTTTCATAATCTAAGTTCTCATTATTTGATTTCTTTGTTGATTTCTTCTATTTAATTGACTTCACTTTTGACTCTATGAAATATAATCTATATCTTTAGAAATATAAAAAAATAGAAGTAATATGACTATTTAGAGAAAGTAATATATTTTTAGATGGCTGTAATATATCTGAATATATTTTGCAAGGAATCTTCTTGTTTTGTGCTCTTCTTGTCAATCTTTGATATCTTCTTTCCCTTTCAGCATATGTTAACATTCATTCATAATCCTTGCAACCTATTATTTTCCTTTGGCATCTTTGATTTTTGTTCTTGATGGTCTTGCAATATATATGCTGAGAATAATATATATTCTTTTTTTAGGGTAATTGAAGGACTTTCATTGATCAAAATGGTTGTACAAAATGTTGATTACAAGATTTGCAACTTTAACGCCCCATACTCAGGATGCTAAACTAGTTTGCTACCTAACTTTGGTATTGAAGCTATACGCAATTTGAGCAAGTACAATATTGAAGCTTTGATACTAGTAGCATCCCTAAATTTTTGCTAGGAAACTCGTGAGTTCCTTTCTTTCCACGTTTCATAGATGTAACATGTAAATGCAAGCTTGTAGATAGTGGAATGAAAGGATCTTCCAATCTTATGGCTTTGTACCCATTCAAGCTCTGAGTGCCAGTCTCCCGTATTCCTTGGGACCTTGATTTCTACCAAAGTTAGCTGCCACACTTGACTAGTTAAAGAGCAAGAGAAGAAGATATGGTCCCTTGTCTCGATATCTATCCCACAGAACTCACATAAAAGGTGAGGCAATTGCTTCCAATGAGATATAGTCTCCTTTGTCCATAGCCTATTGTGAATGGCTAGCCATCAAATGAAGGAGACTCGAGGAATGTGTCCTTGAAACCACAAGATTTTGTGCCAAGGTACCCTGTGTCTTCTCGGTCTAATGTCCTCCCAAATGTTCGTAATGCGCAAGTTGGCTTTAGAGTTCCACCAAAAAGAATCATGGGAATAGAAAACAACATAACCTCGGATGATTTGAATGAGAGCGACAGTAGCAGGGTTTCAACACCTAGGCCAATGCCAAGCTCCTTCAAAGAATACTTTGGACACCTAAGCTTGGAAACTGATTTGAGGAAAGTAGATTCTTGCCTAGACAGTACCAAACATAGGGGATCGGGATCAAACCATTTGTCATACCAAAAGGATAAGGAATCACCTGAACCAATTTTACAAGTGATGAAGCTTCTTGCAATGTCTCTGTGCTTAATATTTTTCTCCAACCCCATGAGCAGGAGGATGGCATTTTAGTAGACCAGATGGACTTGGACTTTAGCAAATACTTGTGAGCCCATGCTGTCCACATGGAGCCTGTGTTCACTAATAGTGTCCAAATATTTTTGATGATGCAAGCTGTACTCCAAGACACAAGATCCAGACCTTCTTCATTCTTGGGAAGGCAAAGATCGAGCCATTTAACCTTGGCACCTCTTGTAGAATTAGGATGCCCTTTCCACAAAAAACTCGAACAGATTTGGTGGATCTTGTTAATTGCTTTTTTAGGAAGAATAAATGAGCACACTAGAACTGAGTCATGTTTTGAAGCACAGAGGATATGAGTTGAGCTCGTCAGCATAGGAGAGAGATCGTGCAGTCCAACTTCTAATTCTTGCTACAATTCTATCAATTAGTGGTTGACAATCTTGGTATCTCAATTTGGAGGAAATTAATGGAACACCAAGATACTTGACAGGGAGTGTCCCTGGTTGAAAGCTCGAGCAGCTAGCTAGAGCCTCAATTGTTTCAGCAACGACACCTGCAATGAAGAATTCAGTCTTGCGAGAGTTGAGCTTGAGCCCTAAAAGGAGTAGAAAGCCTGCAAAGTGTCACAAATGTTCCTGTATGAGAGGGAGGAATAGTCAATGAATATGATTAAATCATCTGCAAAGCACAGGTGGGTTAAACCCAAGCCTTTGCATCTAGGATGGTAGTCCATTCCTCCTATACCTGATAGTGTATTCAGCATTTGTGAGAGAATCTCCATAGAGAGCACAAATATGTAAGGAGAGAGTGGATCCCTTTGTCTGATTCCCTTTTTCCCCTGAAAGAAGCCTGTAAGAGAGCCATTTATAGAGATGGAAAACCATGAGGAAGTAATGCACCCTTTTATCCAACTGATAAATAGAGAGGGAAAGCCTGCAGCTTCAAACAAGTTGAGAATGGATTCCCAACTAAGGGAGTCAAATGCTTTATGGAGATCAATTTTGATGGCAGTCCTAACTGAAACTCCAGCCCTATGGTAGTTATGAATAAGTTCGTGGGCTAGGAGTATGTTGTCAGAGATGCTCCTACCCTTTATGAATGTTACCTGATTTTGACTAACAAGTTTTGGAAGGACTGCACTCAGCCAATTAGCCAAGAGCTTGGCAATGCATTTGTATATGGTTGAGCAACATGAGATAGGTCTGTACTCGAATAGTTGACTTGCATTCTCTTTCTTGGGTACAAGGGAAATGATGGTAGTGTTGACTTGCCTATCCATTGTGCCAGTGCTGAAGAAATGCTCAATTGCGTGTGTGACAGAGTCACTTACAATGCTCCAACAGTCCTTGAAGAACTGTGCTGTGAAACCATCAAGCCCAGGGGCCTTGCTGCCATGAAGAGAGGATAGAGTGGACTTGATATCTTCCTTGGTAAATGGAACTATCAAAAAGGATTAAGTAGAAGGAGAAAGCCTCTTTTGCAAGATGTGTGCCAGGTGCTAGGAAGAGGAAGACACATTGGTATCAACTGTCCCCAAGAGTGACTGGAAATATTGCACAGCAGTCTCTTTAATACCATGAATGTCCTCAATCAGCTGATCTTGATCATTGACAAGGGCCCTTATCTGATTCTATATTGCCTTACTTTGATTATGTTGTGAAAGTAAAAGGAGTTTTGGTCACCTTTTTGAAGCCATTGTAATCTGGACTTTTGTTTTAATATGCTTTCCTCCCTGGCAACTTGTATGTAAAGTTCTTCCCTGATTTGTTGTTCTGTTTGCAGCAAAGTTTCATTAGCTCCGCTTGTCATCATAATTCTCTGTACGTCACACAATTTCCTTTTCAGCTCATCTAAGTTGTTGATAACCTTTTTCTCATTCTGACTGAAAGATCTTATCTCTTTTTTTTGGCATCTGAGCTTATGGAACAAGGAGGGCATGGCATTTCTTGGACTATGAATGGACCAAACTTTCTGAACTATTTCCGGAAACTTAGGGAGACTGCTCCAATGATTAAAATATTTGAAAGGCTTAGGCCTAGAGTTCTGAGGAGTAGATAGCTTCAGTATAGCAAGAGAGTGATCAGAAATACCTGGTTTGGAGAAGGAAGCCCTAGAGAAAGAAGGGAGATCCAACCATTCGTTGTTGATCATGATTCTATCAAGTTTCCTAAATTGTAAGTCCTCTTTCCTTCGGTTAGACCAAGTGAAGAAACATCTAGTAGCAGGGTAATTGAACAACTTTAAATCATTGAAGAGATATTCCAGATCAAACATACTTCTATCTTTTATAATCTCCCTCCCAGAGATGGATACTTCTACAGGAGAAAGAACAACATTGAAGTCGCTTATTAGGCACCAAGGGGAGTTGATTCCTTGATTTGGTGATCTAAGATCTTACCACAAAGTTGATCTCTCATCCATTGGATTGGAAGCATAAATGAAGGTGATATAGATTGAACTCCCAGTAACTAACTATAGTTGACAATGTATCAGTTGATTTGACTTTTGGCTAACCGTCAAGTTTACATTAACCTTCCAAAAAATCCATATTCTCGCATTCCTGGATTCATGCAGATTATTCACTTGGTTCCACTGCCTCCATCTCCTTGCTATGTTACCTTCTTTTCCATGTCTTACTCTTGTTTCTAGAAGTGCCATTATATCAATTCTCTGGGATTTAACATGGCTTTGAACAAAGCCATATTTAATGGGGTCATTATAACCCCTAATATTCCAAGAAGAGATGATCATGGGGAAGAGAGTTGGGCAGAAAGCCCTTTCCCTCTTTTCTTGTTTTTCTTCCTCTTTTGAGTGTCCTCAAGGTTTTCTTGCTTTCCGGAGGCTTGCCTGAGCTTGAGTTTGCCTAGAAACATAGTTTTAAGGGGTATTTTCTCCTGATCACTTCCCATATCATATGAAACTCTAGAATTATGTTCTGGTTCCTACTCGGTAGATTGGGCACGATCAGTGTTGCCTCCTTTTCCAATTTATAGTGATTCACTGGTGCTTACAGTATCAACGGTATCCTCGTTATTTGCCCGAGAGGGTTCTGGGGAGCTAATGATAGGTGTGGGAATAGTTACCTGTTCAGTGGGACTGACAGTAGCATCTCCAACATTAGGAGCACCTTGGTTGTTCTGAACCTTAGCAAGGTTAGGCTTAAGCTTACAATCATGACCAAATAAATGGCACTGAGTGCACATATCTGGTAGCCAAGGAACAACAATTGTAATAGCAGCAATTTGACCCTCCCCAATTTCCACTTCAATGGTTTCAGGTATTTCATCTTCAAAATCTACCTCAATACAGGTTCTTGCAAAATCCTAGTGGGACTGAGTAGTAGTACCTCTATCCATATATAGAGGCCTCCCAATGTAGCTGGCTACGTAGCTCAAACATTTGCTTGTATAGAAGTGCATCGGAATATTCGTGAAAGTTAACCAGAGGGGAATTTTCTTAAGGTTGATATGTCCAGCTGTTAGCTCAAGACTCCATCGCTAAACAATTAGCAGTTTGTTGCCTATAAACTAAGGACCAGCATCAAGTACCCATCTTAGCAAACTCTCATCAGTGAACTGGAATACAAAAGATTTTCCTTTTTTTGCTACACTGATTTTGCTTCTTTTCCCCCAGAGCTTGTTAAGAACAGCTACTACCAGATAGATTTCGGGCTCATCACCGATGAACCAGCCAACAAGGCAGTTATCCCATTGTCTCATACCTTCATTTAGCACTTCTGAGGGGAGATTAACAGTCTTGCAACCAGAAGTTCTCACCTGGGGTGGTATTGCAGATGGGAATCACTTTCACGAACAAATAAGTTGCGCCATGATGGATTCGTAGCTTGCTAAGCACTAGAGGAAAGATTAGCGTCAACATTAACTTTGGAACTTGCGGGATCTGCCGTGATTTTGGCCATCTTGAAGAACGCTCTTGTGCAGAGGAAGTGTCTAAAAGAGGGAAGAAATTAACGGCTTGGTGAATTTTGGAGAACGCTTGTGCACTTAGAAGAGACGAGAAGATTGAGGGGGAAGCTAGAGAGGATTTTTTTTCCTCTCTTCGTAACCCATTGCTAGTGGAAAATCAATATATATTCTTTATACTATGGCAAGTCTAAAATATCTTTCATATTATGTGTCAATAATAGTTGACCATCACTTATAAGTAAGTTCATGCCATTCAATCGTCTCGAACTCTTGTCACTGAATCAAGAGGAACATCAATTGTATTCTTCAAATCCATGCCTTGAATCACATCAATGGGACTTTGTCAAGATGTTTTCAATCGGAGAACAACCGTGGAGGACGCAATGCTCAAGCCGGAGCTCGAGATGGCTATCAAAAGCTGGAGGAATGACTTCTGATGTCCTCTTTATTTCTTGGCTTCCTCACGTGCTGCAATCGAGAGCAAACCTCACCTGTTAGGGAAGAAAATCTTTAACCGAGTGATCATATCAAGTAGATAATAATGATGTGTATATTAGTCCTATTAAAATTAACTATTTATATACTTGTCCAATTAATTGTATCTATAAAATTATTGATTACATGTCAAATTCTAATTGGATGAATATATCATGTCATTATTGACACGTGATCTAATCGCTCCACTAAAGACTTCCTCATGTTCGGGCTCAGGAAAATGATCCCATACTTTCTGAAAAAAGATCACGCGGCTCCTCGTCCTCCCTTCCTTTTTGAAAACTCTCGTTTTGTTTTTTTTTTTTTGGATCTCATGGGAGGTGTAATTTATTTTATTTTTTGTTTTTATATTTTATTATTAAAAGGTACTTAAATAGAATTCACCTACATAAAAAAATTCAGAAAAAAAACCCTTGAATTTGCGCTGTGTGATTTTTCTAATTCAATTGGACACTATCGACTCATATAACGCGCTCAGACTTGAAATTCAATTTTTATCGAATGACTTGGAACTTTTTGTTGCTAGTGATTGTGGGTAATGCACGCAAGTATACGTATCGTAGACAAGTAATACAGAGTGAGTAGAGTATCGTTCTCACGAGGACTCTTCTACTAATCACTAAAATTGCACAACTAATTCTAAGCCAAGTCAATCGAATAAGTTAAGTAGAGTGCCAATAAATAAAATGACAGAAGGTAAACAAACAGAAATCAGTGGATAAAGAACTCCTAAGGTTCACAACTTCACCAATTCTAGTCTTAAGCAAGAATCCCTCTTTCACACAATTAATTCTGTCATGTTATTAACCTAGGGTTCAGGCTTTCCCCACTTCCATCGTACGCACCTTCCAATATCATACGAATGTACCTAAGCGGAAGATACTAATCCACTCTATTCCTAGGCGATTAATATTGAAATGCCAAACTAAACCAACCCTAAATAGCTATCTAGGGTGCTCACCATCTTCCGATGCACTTGCACGAATAACCTCACCTTCCGACATAAGCTAACCTAGACTATGCAATTTCTAGCATGACATTGATTTCCTCTCCCGAGGCTCCTCTCTATCTCAAGTTTGATTTCATGGGTGATCAGACCAAAAGAAAGCATGAAGTACAAAATTGCATAAATAATACCAAGGAGACGTACCTCGACAGAATCATACGTATGAAAGAAAAGAACTTTACTTAAGACATTGAAAAGGTTTCATTGATCCCCCTAAGAATCTAGGGGTTTAGTTCAACATACTAGAAGGAAATACAAGGGTTGGAAGAGAAGACAACATTATGAAAATTAGAAGAAAGGGGACAAAAAGAACTCTAGTTGGTGAAGTCGAATCTCCCGATCCCGACTTTATGATTTGTTGTTGTGATCCCTTCTTTGTGTTCTTTGACGGTTGCCTTTCTTCTCCTCTCCAACTTTTGTCTATATATGTATCTCTCACTTGTAGGGGGTGTACTACTATATATAGAGTAAGTATACTTCCTCCATTCTTGGTCTAATCAGTGTGGGATACGAGGTAGTGGGTCCCAACAAGTTGCCTCAGTAGACTGCGGTCTACGGACCGCGGTCCATCCCCTCTTCTGCGTGCAGTTTTATTCTTTTGGCCATAGCTTCCTCATTTCAGCTCTGATTCATGATCCGTTTGATGCATTGGAATCCTGACTCGACAAGCTTTCTGATGAAATATTATTTGACATATTTCTCACATAGTGAGTATGAGAAATTCCCTCCAAAATTTGCTACATGGAACAAGCCAAGCCTTCATCATCTTTCTGCATATGTTCTTTCCTTCCCTGCATATGTTCTTTCCTTCCCTGCATATCAAACGACTCCTAACAGTATCTAATCCATATGTAAAGCTCTGAAAACTATCATTTATAACCATTCAATCCCAATGATGAAAAGTTATGCAATTAACCTCTAAATGTATGGGAAGTGACCTCAAACTTAGGATTCTAGGTCGGGAATGGATAAACACATCATACAAATCACTATATCAGCACTTTTCAACATTGTGTGCTTCTTTCCCCGGTCCTCAATGAGTCAAGAATCAAATTGTACTAGATTTGCTCATTTGGACTGCCCATCAATCAATTATATTCTGCTATCTAAAATTGGACAAAATTGAATCAATTTTACAGATTTGGCCGTTTCCACTCAAAAAATCACACCTTCCTCTCCGGATCAAATCTCCAGATCTATGATACATCGATTCAAAGTTAATTCAACACTTTTCATAATGATTGCAAATTTTCTCTGTCAAATCTAATTGAATCCTCGATTTTACTTCTACATGCTCTCTCAATTTTTTTGAAATCGAGGTCTAAGCACTTTGTGGCCAAAATGAGGTGTCTACGTACTAAAAACACCTACTCTAGATAACACTCATCGTAAGCAATAGGACTCAGCATACAAAGCATGGGTTGTGCGCTTGTTTACTTATATGTAGTGATGATTAATGTAACATCTATGTATTGCTTTTCATCTCAAGCTTTCTTTATATTACGGTGATCTATTTTTTGAGAAGATGTTGATGAGATGATTCCGTTTTAATTGAAGGAGTATTTGCAAAGTTATGTAATGTGATCTTTTTATTATTTAGTTAAATTATTCAATAACTGTTCAAATTCCTATTTATGTCGCATGCATTTATGTGTTCTAATATATGGGATTATTTGTTTCTAATTTGCAAAATATTGTTCAAATTTACGTTTACTATTTACATTCAAATTGACAGGAGTTCAGGTTCCATGGCCTCACTCGTTACAAAGGCAAGTACAAGAAAATTATCTCCAGTTGGAGAAATTTTGTATGTAACAGGTATATAATGTGACAATACTTACGTGATGTTACAAATAAATGAAATTCAACTATTTATATGGTTGTTTTTAGGATTTAATAAAAAAACTTAAAATGACTTAATCTTATTTGTTTGTGAACCACGTAAACATTGCCACTTGATATACCAATTACACACAACACTCTCTCACATACTTTTGGAATAAGCATTTGTACCAAACTCAAGAAATGCTTGAGAAAAAATTACCAAACTCTGGCCTGAAGACGAGGTCAGATGTAAACTCTCACTTAAAGACCTTAAAAAGAACAAATTATAACGTATAACATGATGAATGAGTAGCACACAATAGGTTTTGGAAGGTGGCATTAAAAAGGCCATCTTGGGTGCTTATAATGTTTTACATATTTTTACTTCACTCTGTTGCAGTTTATTATATGTACAACAACAAAAAAGAATATAATAGATAAAGATGACTTAGTACAGTTGGTGCTTCTCTTGTCCTTTAACCTATAGGTCCTAGGTTCGATTTCTTCCATGAGACTTTCCCAGCCCCTTTTGTCTCATCTTTCTTCTATCCTTACTAGACCAATGTGTCTCCTATGTACACTAAAAAAAAGAATATAACATTATTGTATGTTTCAAAGTCATAGAGAGACTGGCTATTTCAAACGAGAAGCTTCCGATTATATGAAGAGTTATTGCATATATGCCAAGGATCGAGTTACTAGAAAGGATACCAAAAATATCGGTGAAACTCTCTAAGAAATGAATTCGGAGAACATTTCAAAAGCAAGTGAAGAATGGGAGGAACTGGCCCAATTGATTGAGTGTACCAATGCAAACACTCCCATCGATATTTCTCCTTTTGGTCCCAAAATGCCCAATTAGGGAAGTAGGAAGTGCATTATCAGAAAGGAAGAGGGGAAGCATGAAATTGATCTAAAGCATGTCACTCGAGCAATGAACAGTATGGCAAATAAGATGGAAGTGGCAATTGAGCAAATTTCAAGCAATCTTAGTAGTCTGTACACTTTGACTTTCTTCAACAAAAGAACATTCAAATTCCAAATGCACTTTGTTAGGTGGATGGACTCTCCAAAGTTGTGAGGTTGATGGACTCTCCAAGTGCAGGTGTGTCTGCCAATTTGAAAACTTCCAAAAAATCCCAGTAATAGTTTTTTGTGCTAAGCAGAAGTACCGCTTGGACAATGTGAGAGATTTCTTTGAAGATCAATGACTAATTAGCAAGATGATATCTGTCTGTATGTATTTGCCTCTAATTAAGGAGAAAATTTTCAGTGATGGAGTTGCACCACATGGTATTGATGATGTGGTATTGTTATGGAGAGGAAAGTACATGTTTTTTGTGATATAATAAAATTTCGTCAATCAGAGAACACCATTTGTCTTCTATAATTTGACAAAATACATGTGTCTTGCTCATTGTAGATATATCTCGTCAACTGTGTGACCACTTCATTGTAGTCCTTCTCCTAATTAAGAATCACATAATGCTACTTTAGAATTTGGGCAGGATAGATATTTCTAAATATAGTGAATTGAGATAAGAATGGGATGATTGTGACGGCAAAATAGTTTTATTTTTCTAATTAACTATTTTGAGAAAAATCTCTATTATTATGAACATGTACCATGTGGCACTTTCTTATTGATCAACGATCCTCGATTATTTCTCCCTTCCCTTATAAATAGATGTCAACCTCCGATTTGTAGTGTTTTTTTTAGAACTCTACAATTTGTTACTTTTCTACTTGGCACTATTCTTTATGCGTGTCACTCACTTAAATATCACAAGGGCATATCAAACTACCACCTCCGATTTAGCTTTCTTATTTGTTTTAGGTCTAGAGGTTTAGTCCATAGACTAGCTCTCAACCGATGGGAATATCAGAAGAGTCAGCAAGCTATCCCAGAGATATCTCGAGAGTTCAATCAAGATGATCCTACCTTCAACTCATATTTGTCCTCTTATCAGGTTGTAGCATAAATTACATGTCTAGCTATGCTCTTCGTTACCAGTTTGTTGAATGTTGGAGCATTTCATGAAAATGAGGTGAAGTGCCTATAGCATTTTGTGTATTGTTAAAAGTTGAGAAAGAAGGTGCACAATAATGCATATTGACTTGTTATCTATCTATATATGAACAAGGGTATCTGAAGTATTTGTGAGCATGTTTGTCGTGTCTGGGGGATTGAGCATTTACTTAAGACTGTATCTGAACATATATGGCGGGAGAATTCCCTACGTTTGTGTTTAAGTTTCTGCCTGTACATGGACATGGGTATGTGTAGTATTTTTTGTGGCTTTGTTTATCTATAAAAGTGGTTTATATTGAATGCTTCCCCGAAAGACTTTGTCTACGTGTTGCTGAAGGTAGCATGTTCTATGTTCATCTTTTTTGCATGCTAAGCCTTTTTAAAAAGGTAACTAACCATACATGAACTTTATTTAAATTTTCAATTTTATCTTGAAATTTTACTTTTGATTAGAATAGTCATGAACTTCTAATTCTTCTCCACACTTCCCATACTGTCACTTTTTCCATCACTTCCATTAACAAAAGCATTGAATTGACTAATTTGCCCTTTTTGCAGTCACAGATAAATGATAATTTAATGCACGAACTTTGTATAATTTTTTAATTCTATCACAAACTTTCTCTTTTGACTAAAATGGTCAAGAATTGACAACTTTTTTTTATAACGAAGAGTTTATTCTCCGTGGACACATAAATACCTCACAACCCCATCAATCCAGGTCAGTCCATATGCAAAGCACATATATGAGTGGCTTCACTAAGAGCTACGAGCTCAAGAGAGATTCGAATCTCCGACCTTATGGATTTTCACATAAATCATACGCACATCCTATCTACTTGAGGTAACTCGCCATTCATTACCCTCAAGCAAAACTTCTTTTGTGCCCTTACAAATTTTGCTTACTACCCAAGAATATGCAATGTGGTAGAGAAAACATCAGCAATTACGTTAGAGCCTGCAAAATTCTTAGTGAAATTAGGATTAACAGATTGGGTCCTTAAAGGCAAGTTTGGAGAATTAATTGAAAGATCTTTAGAAATACGAAATTCATGATGACAACATCATGACTTTATGAATCAATTTAATCCATGCATCCAGTTTCGAGATTAGTATTTCAATTTCAAAGTACCCTTGTTTTTTCAATACAATTTGGGATGTAAATGAAAATTGAGACCCGAAAAAATCGACCCAATCCATCCTGAAAAGCTCAACTTCTAGACCCTATATAAACTTTAAGCTAATTTTAAGGTGTTGACAAATCAACTAGAGAAACTTGGGTCCGAACCTAGAAAAACCACAATATTCTATTTTTACCATGTATTACATGGTGATTTTACATATATCATGTCAAGTTTTTCCGGTTCAAGAGCTAAGGTTCTTGGGTGAATTTTTCAACACATTAGAAATCGTTTCAAAATTATATAGGATTTCAAAAGTCGGGTTTTTCATATTGCATTGGGTCTATTTTTTTGTTCTCGGTTTTCATTTACATACTTAACTACATCAAAACAAATAAGGGGAGTTTGAAATTGGGATACTAATTTTAAAATTGTAATGCATAAATAAAATAGATTTGTAAATTTGTAATGTTGCCACCAGAAATTTCATATTTTTAAAGGTCCTTCAAGCAACTCTTCAACTTGCTTTCAAGGAACCATTCTGTAAATTCCAATTTCAAAAAATTTTATATAGACTAACATAATTGATGATATTTCCTCCATATAGTGCATTTTTTTGGCATGCAAGAAACAATTATTTGGGCACATAAGAAATTTCACTCGAGTGTGATGAAATAATATAATATGCCATTAGATAAATTTGTCAACATTTTAATTATAGTGAAAATTTGTGATAGAATTGAGAAATCACACAAAAATCATATATTAAATAACCATTTATCTATAGCTCCTGGAGGTGAAAATTCATCAATTTGATGCTTCTATTAACAAAAGCTATGAAAAAAGTGACCGTGTGATAGATCTAGAGAAGAATTGAAAGTTCATGGCCATTCCAATCAAAAGTGAAAGTTCATGATAAAATTAAAAATTTACAAAAAGTTCATGCATTATATAGTGATTTACCATTTTTTAAAAATATATTTTTATTATTTATTATTTAGTTTTTTTTACGAAAAGATATTGTTGTTTGATTAATTTATTTATTATCAAATAGATTTTATTATTTACCAAAAAAATGAAAAATATTTATTATTTATTGTTAATACTATTTATTTGTTTTTTGGAAAGTTATGTTTCACAAATTTTGTAACTATACATCACAAATATCAATTATAAGAAACCCCCAAGACATACACAAATTTAGAATGTGACGATCAAAAAGACACCCTGAGACAAAGTTATAGCAGTAATCCGCACGGTATCCATTATAAGGCGAACTAGGCAATCAACCCCACACTGCTGAGCCACGAAAATCCTCTTTTTCTGCTGGTTCCAAGTGACATACATGTAGTAGAGAAGCTTTAGCATTACTGTATCTAACTTCTAGCCCTTTAACTCACGGGCCAACCAGTTTTAGAGTGTCAATCACAATCCACCATGTGTTTGTGTGTGTGTATATATATATATATATTGACTTTTAGCCCGTTCTGCAAAATTGTCATTAAAATTTTATTATTCAATTTTTAAAGAAAAGAAATTATTATTTTGAATTATTTTTATTTTAAATAAAAATATTTTATTATATGCTAAAAATATTTCAGAGTTATCTATAATTTATTTTCTTATTTACTAAATTTTCTACGCTAATATATTGATTAAAGAAGATACCGTTACATACTGTGAATATTTAAAATATTGTCCACATCTAGTTCTTTATTTATTTACAATATTCATTATTTGTTTTTATTATTTATTATTTTTTAATGAAAAATCTAAATATATTCTTTTATTTTACTAAAAATTCAAAAAATTTTCCTGTTCTTTTTTATTATATTTTTTTTGTTGAAAACACATAATTATTTAATAAATATTTATAAAGCATTTAATCTTGGAATGAGGAGCATTTTCGCCTTTTGGTATTTTTCCTGTCTGTTCCATACGCTATTGAAGTCAATCAAATCTTAAAATCTTGTTTTATTCCCAGTTTACATTTTCTATTCTTTCCAACAAAATAAAACAAATTTATACTAGTTGGTGGTATCAGTTCAGGTGGGTACCCGGTTGTCAATTGAACTAGTTAAGTTGGCCAGGTATAATCTATGCTAGTTTTCAGAATGTTTACTTTATCATGGATTGTTGCATTTTGTTTCATTTTATAAAAATTTAATAGTAATCAACATTAAGAAAAATGCAGAGGAAATTTTATAAAAATTATCCTTTTTATATCAATTCCTAAATATTTCATGTTTGTTGAGTGACACTTAAAGCATTAATGTCATATATGGTTATGAACCGTTATCAAATGATGATATGGCAGTGATGACGTCTCTTTCTGTCCTACCTTTGTTGATATAGTATTTACAAAAATGTCACATAAAATGGTGACGTTGTTTGCTTAGAAATAAAGACGGTCAATGGCTGATCGTGTTTGCCTGCAATATTGGAATTGTGACAGTGGTGAATGCATAACTTTAGTGAGTCCTTACAATTCTCAAGAAAGCGTGGGACCTAGGCTATCGTCAAATTATTCTGGAAATTGATTGTAACATTGTTCTAAGGTTGATTATAAGCTCCGATCATATTGCTCCTCATATTGCTGCTCCAGTAGATCCGGTTCGTATCTTGCTAGCTAAATAGTGGGTTGCAGGAGGTCATTTATATCTATTTTGAAGGGAATGCTTGTGCTATTTGGCTAGAGAAAGTGTGATTTCCTTGCCGTTGGTTATACAATTCTATCATGAATATTCTGTCAAGTTAGGTCCACTTCCCTTAGGAGATATTTGTGGGGCATCCATACCCATTTCTATATTGCCTAGTTTTTCATTTATCTTTTGGGCTCTTGCCTGCATGTTATAGCGAAAAAGATGATAAGTGATATTTTGAGAAAATTAAATTAATTAACAAAAAGAGAGAATGGCCTAGAGGCAGGCATTGGTGAACTCTATGTTGAGCAGTAACCCTCATTAAGAGGGCGCTATTTTCTCCTTCTCCATCCTTTCTTCAAAGAGAGGATAGAGAAAGGGAAACCCGATGGTGGTGTTGAATTCCATATCGATCACTTAAGAGAATAATCATGGGTTTATAAAATAATTGTGTACCACCACTTGATAACTTAAACTTTTGGTTGGAAATCGAATCAGTCTCTTACAAGACCTATTAATAATAATATAATTTATGAGTGCCTGACCACAGCAATACCTGATGTAAACCCGAGTCAGTCTTCGATAGTCCCTTACTAGTATAAGCTAGCAAACCTAACAGTCTCCTCTTGGCCCAAGTCACTAACTTCGTGGATGGTCTACTCACAACAATAATAATATAATTCAACATGGTATTAGACTTAGGCTAAACCCCCCTTAAAACATTGTGGGTGAGAAAGGGTGTTAGATCCCACATTGATCATATAAGAGAACCATAGTAGATTTATAAGATAACTTGGTGCCACCATCTAATAGCTTAGGCTTTGGGTAGAAACTAGTTCAATTTCTTGTAAAACCTACAATTATAAACAATGCATGATATATATATATATATATATATAGCGCCTGACCACACAGCAATAACTAATGTAAATGCACCCATCTCTGGTAGTCCTCTCATTGACATGAGCCCGCACTCCCCTCAATTCCCTCTAGGCCGCTTAGTCTTGTACTTTGCAACGATCTGCTCACTATATAGAGAGTTCAACATGGTATCAGAGTGGTTGATCCTCACCTCACACCACACTACACCCGAGTATGGAGCTTATGACTTGTAAGCTCAAGACCGGAAGAAAATTGTCCAGCTTGAGGCCAATTGTTAGCCCAAAAACAAAAGAGAAAGCTCGTCTCATGGTCAGTTGTCTTCCCTTGCCCGAATATGAAAGAAAAATGTCTAATTCGAGATTAGTTATTAAGAGTGGATGTTTAAGGATAGGTGTCAAGTGTGAACTTATTATCACGTGAGGGTGGGTATTGAGAGTTATATCCCACATCAACTAGGTTGAATAAGAAACTTAGGCTTGTAAGAGAATTGAGTACCACCACTTGATAGTTTAGGCTTTTAGATGGATATAGGTTCGAAACTCTTGTAGGCCTAGGTGGAAATTCAACATGGTATCAGAGTTGGGCTAAACTCC
Source organism: Lagerstroemia speciosa (assembly GCA_037672795.1). NCBI lineage: Eukaryota > Viridiplantae > Streptophyta > Magnoliopsida > Myrtales > Lythraceae > Lagerstroemia > Lagerstroemia speciosa. Next base: position 6,859,928 of record CM075307.1, read on the forward strand.
TTAACACACTACATGTCAGAGGGACTCCTAGATCCCTTATCATCGACCTGATAATTTAGGTTTTAGAGTCGAAACAGGCTCAGTCTATTATAAGGCCCACCAAAAATAATATAATATATGAACACCTAACCATAACAATATTTGAAGTAAAACTGGATCAATTTCTATTAGTCCTTTACTGACATAAGCCAGCAAATCTAGCAGTTTCCTCCCAACCCGACCCACAGACTTTGTGGAAGGCCGCTCACAACATCACAATATTCAATAGTTGGGGCACCCTTGCGACCACTTCCCACTAGACATCGTAGTCGGTGGCATCTTCGGAGAAGTTTGCTTCTTCATACGCTCTTTGTCTCTTTACGATGAAAATACCAAATAATACGGTCAACCAAAAAGGGTAAATTAGATCTTCAAGAGATTGAATGTCAAATTTGTCAATGACTATACCAACCCAGACACGGTATAGCCTAATTCTTTGGTCCAAGTCGTGAGACATATACAAGAAAGTAAAAATTAATAATAATCGTACGATGATTCTCAGATACTTAAGTTAGAATTTAGAGGAAGGTAAGGTTAAAGATAGTATGTTGAGACTTTAAAGTGTCTTATTGTATCTTTATCTTAATATTAACTGCTATTTCAAAGAATGAAAAGTCAGGCACAAGTCACAAAACAATGGTAAAGGTGCCACATGTACTAGTTCATGGAGTGAGTGGCATGCCTTACAAGGGTAAAACAACTTGCTCACACCTGTTATATTTTATTCCTTATCCAGACACAAGCATGACATTAAAGGAATGTTTGGTTCACGGGAATAATTATTCCTGTAGTTGGTCTGCATCAATAGTATCGTCTAGAATAGTTATTTTGGATACATCGAAATAGAGGGGAATAAGTAATCTGACTTCCTCATAAGGAATGGTTATTAGTTACAATGAATTGAACTAAAATAAAAAAAGTATCATTCCCTTAAATTTTCAACTTCATTATTTTATTTAGTTATTTAAAATTTTATTTTTCAAAAATAATTTAAGAAATATTAATTTTATTCCTTATTCACAATTTTTTGATGGGAAGGCAATATCGGAAAGTTTATGGAGACTTTTGATCATAAGAAGCCCAAACTTCACAAACCAAAGCCTCGAAAGTCTAATTGGAAATCACAAAAGAGTACACGAGTGCTAATGTGAAAGTCAAAACCTCTTAATAAGTAGAGTTGGTGGGGACATCAACAAATAAATGGAGTTGGTGATGATTTAGACTATCATTGAGAAAGTCAAAATTCGGAATTACAGGGAGGCATGCTGTCTAGGCAGTTGTTTTCTTGTTTCCAAGAGTGAAATTAATGATTTCTTATTTTCTGATATATTTACATTCAATGTGGGGTTTACTTTGAGAAGTCTACATGTATGAATGTACTCTTACACTTTAGAATATATATGAAATGCAAGAATAAAAGAACTCTTGAGATTATTCTCTACAACTTGTGTGAGATTCTTTCCCTCAAGTCTAAGCGAAGATTTAGGCTTATTCATGATCCTTCCTACATTAGTTTGAATCAAGGCAGAAATTTGCCTAAATCATATCATGGTAGACGAAGCTTGAGCGAGGGGGAGACTGAATGTGGTCTAGAGCATAGAATCAGGATATTGGAGTAAGGACATGAAGAAGTTATTGCTAGACTTGAAGCTATCAGGTTGCATGCCAATTGAGATAAGGATGAAGGAGGAATGGTGCACCAAGCAGCTCCTATTAAGCCTCCAACTTTTTGATGAGTTCCCACATTAACTCCATATTTTTGAAGATTCAGATGAGGAAGAAGGAACCGCATATGATCGAATTGTTCCGTGACAAGCAAACAGGCCGTTACGTCACGATGGTTATGATTTCAGACTGAAGGTTGACATCCCCATGTTTAATGGATGGCTAAACATTGAGGGCTTTCTCGATCAGTTCTCTAAAGTGGATCATTTCTTCAAATACACGAAGCTTCCTAAGGAGAAGAGAGTCAAGTTGGTTGCATATCGATTGAAGGGAGGAGCCTTTGCATGGTGGGATCGATTGCAAGAGCATCGTGCCTTAGAAGGAAGGTAGTCGATTCGAACTTGATGATGCTTGAAGCAAATGCTTTAGTGTGATTTCTAACCCTAGACTACAAGTGGTACTTGTTCATGCAATATCAAAGATGCTCACAAGAGCACAGGTCTATTCACAATTATCAGACTTAGTTTTTGAGGTTGACGGAACGTAACTCGTTGAGCGTATTAGAAAGCCAACAAGTCACTCGATATCTAGAGGGATTGAAGCCTGCAATTCGAGACAAAATTGGAGTACAAATGGTTGCAACAGTCAATGATGCCCAGAAATTAGCCTTAAAGGTTGAGCTGATGATGCAAGAATGGGGAGGCACTTATTGAAGGAATTATGCAAAGTCCTCTCAATCAATGGAAAGAGGATCCACTGCCCATAACCAACAAGAAAGATAATGGGAAGAATGACAAGCCGGTAAACAAGAGGTTTGTGGCAGCAACCAATGTTCAAAGGAACCAGAGCTCCTATTGCTAGCCTTTCAATGCAAAATCTTTCAAGTGCAGCTAGCCAAGACACCATTTGAGTGATTGCCCTCGGAGAAAGGTTGTGGCGTTAGTGGAACAAGAGGATGAGATCGAAGATGTGCTTTGTGATCCCGATGATGAGGATGAATTGGAAGACATTGACGACGATGAATATGAGCATGCTACATGTGTGGTAAGGAAGTTGATGCTAACCCCAAGATAAGAGGTGCCAATATAACAAAATAAGCTCTTTCGTGCAAGATGTGTAATCAATTCCCACACATTTGTGGTGATTATTGATAGTGGAAGCCAAGAGCATTGGAAAGTCCATGGTGGAGAAGCTGAAATTGCCAATGGAAAAACACCCAAACTCATACTCTATTAGATGGATAAAGTCTATTGGTGATATTTGAGTGACTGAATGCTGCAAGGTTCCACTCTCTATTTGCAAGTACCGAGATGAGATATATTGTGACATGGTAGACATGGAGGCCTGTCATTCGGGTAAGGACAATACTTATCAATTGGTGAAGGGTAGAATACATTACACTTTGTTGTCCATGACGAAGAAGCAGGACTCTGAAGTCATTCCTGCAACAAGAGGGAAGACATTCTTAATTGAGACCCTATCAGAACGGGAACTTGAAGTTAATTTCAAGGAATCAGGAGAAAGAGATATCTTGATTGTGAAGGACATGCCTTTATTACCACAAAAGAAGAAGTGCTCGAAGATGTGAAGCCCTTACTTGATGAGTTTAAGGAAATCATTCCTGATGAACTACTGAATAGATTACCTCCCATGAGGGATATAAAACATCAAATCGACTTAATCCTGAGACAATATCATAACAGAAACTTGAAGTTGATTTCAAAAGTAGTCAGTAGAAATGCATACCTTGATCGTGAAGGATATGCCTTTACCACCACAAAAAGAAGTGCCCAAACATGTGAAGCCCATACTTGCTAAGTTTCAAGAAATCATTCCCGATGAGCTGCCGAATGGATTACCTCTCATGAGGGATATACAACACCAAATTGACTTAATCTCAAGTGCAAATTGGCCAAATTTGCCACATTATTGAACAAGCCCAAAGGATAATGCTATATTACAAGAAAAAGTAGAAGAGTTGTTGTAGAAGGGCACATCCAAGAAAGCTTGAGTCTATGTTTTGTCCTAGCATTGTTAATGCCCAAGAAAAAGGGAAGTTGGCGAATGTGTGTAGATAGTAGGGCAATCAACGAGCTAACTGTGGGATACAAGTTTCCCATATCTCGGCTCAATGATATGCTTAATCGACTACACTGTGCCATATTGTTCTCGAAGATTGATTTGAGCAGATACCACCAAACCTGTATTCATCCTGGAGATGAGTTGAAAACGACATTCAAGACAAAGAAAGGACTCTATGAGTGGCTGGTGATGCCCTCCGGGCTATCAAATGCACCAAGTACATTTATGAGGCTAATGAATTAGGTATTCAAGTTATTGGTTGATTTGTGGTCGTATACTTTGATGACATCCTGACATATAGCAAGTCACATGAGGAGCATCTAAATCATGTATTTCAAGTTCTAAATGTTGTACGAACAAACAAGCTATTTTTTATCATTAAGAAGTATAGTTTCATGACATCAAAGTTGTTGTTCCTTGGTTATATTATGTGCACTAAAAGAGTTCAAGTATGTTCATGAATGGCCCACTCTAAAGACAATTGGGGAGGTTTGAAATTTTCATGGGTTAGCTACATTCTATCGAAGGTTTGTTCGTGATTTCAATACCATCATGTCCACTATCACAAAATGCTTCAAGAAGGGAAAGTTCAATTGGGGAAAAGAAGCTAATGATAGCTTTGCACTAATCAAGGAGAAGTTGAGTTCTACTCCTATCTTGGCCTTACCTTGCTTCAAAAAACTATTAGAGATATAATGTGATGAAGTGGTGTTGGAATTGGAGTTATATTGTCACAAGAAAAATGACCTATAGCCCATTTTAGTGAGAAGCTGAATGATGCCAAAGAAGTTGGTCTACGTACGATAAAGAATTCTATGCCAATTTCACTCATTGAAGCATTGGGAGCACTACCTCATTGACAAGTAGTTCATTTTGTATTCCGATCACCAAGCATTGAAGCATCTAAGTAGCCAAAAGAGGATATCTATCAATATGCATGCTTAGTGGTCAAGTTTTCTGATAATGCCAAAGAAGTTACATTTTAAACACACTTTTAGACCTTAAATTTGAGCTTTAAGAACATGCATTCCACTTGGTTTTTTTGAGTTAGGCTGAGTTGTAAGTGTCTGTGCTTTAAAGAAGGTATGAATCTCCATCCTCAAGTTCTCTAGATGTTGTGCAGGATTTTCTCAAAATAAGATATGCCGGATAATATGTCAACAGAAAGCTCATCCATTCAAGAATCCAACACATCAAACCACGCATGGTTTGAAGTTAAAATGAGGAAGTTATGGTCAAACGAAGTAAACTGTGCAGAACAAAACAAGGATAACGCTATCGGGAATCCATCCCACTGCAGTGGACCAACTTTCAAATTCGGACTTGGGCTTTTGTGGGCTTGTTCTTGTGTCCTTTTGAAGAGGTGATGGTTAGCATTTGTTAAAAAAGGCTGCCGAGCCACCAGCAACTTGGCCAACTTGAGCAAGTGGCATAAGTGGGACAATGGGGCTCTTTGCCTATAAAAGGAAACTTCCACCCTTGTGACCAAGAGAGGGAGAATACCACAACCCTCAGGATAGAATAGAGAAGCCGTCAGCCCTAGTCTAAAGAGGGTAGCAAGTGGATCTTATTGTTTATTTCATCCATGTAGTGAACTCTTGCTTCCTGAATCTATGAAAGTGTTCTATTTCCTTTATATTTTCTATACTTCATGCTTTTATCGATACTTGGCTAGCTCAATAAATCGATCTAAGGGACAATGAGGAGCCACAAGAGTGAGAATCCTGTCACCTAAGTAAATGTAGCCTAGGAATAATTGTACCGAGAAATAGGTTAGTCATTCTAAGAGTTAGAAGAGAAATGTGAGAAGGCTCAAGAGGTGCCATCAACCTAGGAATCCCAATACAGGTATGATCATGACCTTTGGTCGCTTAATCCTAACTACCTAGAGATAGAGTGGGTTAGGATCATCGTAGAGTTACATCCTAGTTGCGGCGAGAATCGGATTAGGTGACGTTAGAACCCGTGGATCAGAAAATAATGGACGCTTAACTTGATCCAATTAGTTAAGTCCAATAGGATTGAAATTGACTTAAGTGAAACCAAGTTTGTATAAAGTTATTGTCATTTTCCATAGAGTTTTCACTTTTACTCATTTTCTTACTCTTTGTTGCATCCTATCAACTATTGTGTGGTTTGGCTTAGTATGTTATGTTCTAAGTTCGTGCTCAATAGGCTTTGATCTCATGGGAATGATACCCGCTCACCGGATTTATTACTTGTGATCTGTCCTCTTACTGGCTGGAAAGCGAACACTTTCTACAATAATTCCCATTGAAGATCATGCACAAATCTTGTGCAAGCAACAAGGTCACCAATGCATTGAGTAGACATGATGTGCTATTGATTGAATTGAGGGTCGAACTTGTTGGCTTTGAATAGTTGAAGGATCAATAATCTGATGATGAGGACTTTGCTGATGTTTCATCGAAAATCCAAAGTCAACAAGTAGCTGGAGAGTTTCACATTCATGAAGGCTATCTTATGTGAGGGAATAAGCTATGCATTCCTCGATCATCTTTTCATAAGAAGTTAATTCAGGATTTACGTGGAGAAGGTCTTGCTGCACATTTGGGGAGAGACAAGACCATGGCCACTATTGTTAGAAAGATTTTATTGGCCTAAGCTGTGATGTGATATGGAGAAGTTCATATGCAAGTGTGAAATTTGCCAAACGTCTAAAGGGCACATGCAAAACAACTAGCTCTACTTACCACCTCAAGTTCCTAAAGATGTTTGGGAGGATTTATCCACGGATTGTGTTGTGGATCTTCATCGAATTCAACAAGGTATGGAGTCTGTTTTCGTTGTTGTTGACAGATTTTTGAAGATGGCGCACTTCATACCATGTAGAAGAACATCTGGTGCACGAAATATAGCTCAATTATTCTTCAAAGAGGTGGTTGGTTTGCACGGTGTTCCCAAGTCAATCGTATCAGACTGCGATTCTCGGTTTCTCAACCATTTCTGGCTCACCTTATGGCATATCCTTGATGCATCCTTGAAGTTCAGCAACATCGCACATCCTCAAATGAATGGATAGACTGAGTCAATGAATGGAACTTTGGAAAATGTGATTCGCAACATTTGTGGTGACAAACCAAAGCAATAAGACTTTGCTTCGCCCAATCAGAGTTTGCTTATAACAATGCCATTAGAGTGCTACTAGAAGATTGCCTTTCTCTATAGTTTACTTGAAGGTTCCGATACAAGCCATTCACTAAATCAAGTTGCCAAAATGATTTAAAGTAAGTATTGCAATTGAAAACATGGCAGAGCAAGTCCATTCGTATAAGAAGAGGTCAAGAAGAACTTAGAAGCAGCAAATGCTCAATACAAGCAAGCTGCTAATAGCCACTGCAAAGAGAAGCTCTTTTCAAAAGATGACAAGGTTACGTTTTTTCTATGATAGGAAAGGTTTCCCATGGGTAGCTACAATAAGTTGAAGCCAAAGAAGTACCGTCCATACAAGGTTTTGAAGAAGTTCAATAGCAATGCTTATGTCATTAACCTTTTGGAGTCATGGCTATCTCTAGTACATTTAGTGTTTGACATTTTCCCATACTTTGACTCCAAGGAATCATTGTATCCCGAGTTTCCATTAAGCTTGATGTCCAGCTTTTCACAAGTGGGGGAGATTGATGCGGAGGTAACCTTGGAAAAGTTTTACGGAGACTTTTGATCATGAGAAGCCCAAATTTCACAAGAAAAAGCCTCCAAAGTCTGATTGAAAATTACAAGAGTACATCAAGTGTTGATGTGGTAGTTAAAACCTTTTAATAAGCAGAGTTGGTGGGGACGTCAATAAATAATTGGAGTTGGCGGTGATTTAAACTATTATCTAGAAAGTCAAGATTCAGAATTATGGGGAGGCATGCTATCTAGATAGTTGTTTTCTTGTTTCCAAGAGCGTAATTAATGTTTTCTTGTTTTATGATATATTTAGATTCAATATGGGGTTTCTTTGAGAAGTCCACATATATGAATGTACTCTTACACTTTAGAATATATTGAAATAAAAGAATTAAAAAATTGTCGAGATTATTCTCTACAACTTGTGAAATTCTCTCTCAAGTCTAAGCGAATATTTAGGCTTATTCGTGGTCTTCTCTATGTCATTTTTATCATTTCCAACCAAACCATATAATATCAATTCTATTCTCCGTTAATTTCATTTCTCATAACCTTATTTCTTGTCTATCTCATTCTCGTGAACCGAACATGCCATAAGGTAGTTTGTTTGTACAAGTTGCATTTCTCTCTAGGATCCAACAAACGTTGGATACATAGCTGAAGAAGTCTTATTGAACAAGTTGGTGGCCAGGACATGGAACTAACACAGGACTCGTCACTGATTTCTTAATAGGACTAAAAGTAGCTATCCTATGTATGAGACACATGGTATAGTTAAATCACGGATAATGGTTCGATTTGGTCTTTTGATAGCCAAGTAGATTTTTTGATGGAAGGAAAGTTAAATCACAGTTGATAGTGAAAGAAAGAACACGTGGTATCCAGGGGACAACAAAAAGAATGTAATTGGCTATTTCTACCCTTCTTGACTACCAATCCATAATATCATTTTTTATGAGTGTAGAAGAAAAAATCTTAAATGATCCTACGTCGCAATAATGTTATAAAGAAAGATCAATTAAATTATTTTGACTAATAATAATTATGATAACTACTCAAATAATAAATACTAATATGCTAGTTTGTCACATTTTAATTAGTATTTTCTCATATTACGTGATGAGATAGGATTAATTTCTTGCGCAGCAGATAAATTTGTTATTTCTTCTCTAAATTATTGGCCATTAATAAGTATGTGGACCTTCTTGGTCAAAGGAGCGCGACTGATTCAAAGTTGTCATCCAGAAACCATGTCCTTTAGTTGACTTTGAAAAAATGTGTTGAATTGATTGACCGTTTCTTGCCGGAAAAATGTGTTGAATTGACTAGCGTGAGCGGGATACTTCTATTTTTGTGATAACTATGTCCCATTTTGTAGAGCCTGTTTTTAAACTGAAAATCAGACTCTATCCTATTAATTTTAAAAATCAAACTCTGTCCGAGCATGTGTTATACCGCAAATCTCACAAATTTCTGATACATTATTAGAACCTATTTTTTTCTTCTCATCGTATAAATTAAATTTATGAGCTTAATTATAGTAAATTTTCATAGTTTCAATTTAGTTTTACTTAGTTTATCATAGTTAATTTTCCTTAAAATCAATTGGCACTTTGACCCTGACAAATTGATCGAATATTCAAAATTTAATGCCAAACAGAAGTCTATTAAGTTCGGAATCCAATGGTATAAATTGCACGAGGATTAGAGTCTAAATAAGGAAGTCATGACCACTTAATTCAATCATTTAAATCGATTTCCTTTTTATACTCCATTTCACTTATGGCTCCAAATACCTTATTTTTGGAAGCAAAATTCGGACCAGTTCTAATTTTTTATTTCATTTGTGATCCGAACCCTCCCTAAATTTTGTTATAATGAAGTTCAAACCTATTCTGATACTTATCCGAGGTCCGTAAGCACATCTGAAAATGATGTATGTGATGTTGTTGAGTCAATCACTGGTATTCTGAAATCCTCCGAGATACTGACTTGAGCCAAGTCAGTCCATTAAGAGGTAAAGCTCTTCCAGGATAAATTTTATCCATTCACAAAAACTCAAACTTGAAATCTTTACTTGGGAGGAATAAGTGTTTAGCAATCATTTTATTATTCTATCTTCTATTATATTTCGATTTTGAATAATTATTTTTACTTTTTATTTAGCAGAGCGTTTGCCTCATTAGCATGCCCCGAGAATTTTATACCTCTTTCTTTTCTTTTTTTTTTTTGGGAAGCATGGCTTAAAAGCTTAATAAGGAATGAACCACTGGTTCAACTAGCTCGCCTTTATGTAGAATATCTTGTTCTAATTTTCTAAATGGATAAATTCAATGGTTGAAAGAATTTTACTTATTTAGTAGGTCAACTTGGCTCAAATTGACACAAATAATAATCTTTTAAATTCATGGATATCAAATGGTACACAGTAAAAAATAATAATTGATGGAATGTAAAACAGAGTGATAAAAAAATTCGAGTAATGAAAACTAAAGCTAACATCTTTTCATTGTAGATAATAATGAAAGTTATTATATTAGAGGTCTATCTTTACTATGCATGCATTTTATTATTTAATAAAATTGATGGAACAGTTGAGCACGTGATGATTAAACAAAGTCTCAATTGTAATTAGCCTTTGAGCATGTGACTTTTGATAAATTAAATATAAAAATAATAATAAATTTAGGAAAATTGAAATAGTGAAAAAGTTAGAGAGGAGAAAAATGTACCTAAAATAAGAGAGAAGGGAGAAAATGATAATGGAGTAAAAGCATATAAATATATTAGTGAATTTACCATCACGCCCTTATTTTTCTTAGTTTAATGGCTATTAAAACTATTCTTTACATATCAATGGATAATTTAAAAAAGTGAAAAAGACATTAAAAAGTCTCATGGATTTTCATATGATAATATACTAGAGGCGTGCCTATACTACATTAAAAAAATTATAAATTCAATAAAATTAGTTTTTTAAAACAAAGAAACATGTTAATGACTAAATAAAATGTTAACTGTAATTATCGCCTTGAATATTTTTTGGTATTTCAAATATAAAAATTAAATAATGAATTAAAATATAAAATTTGGCTGATTTATATATAAGTAGACACCAACCCATCTGATGCACGTGAGCAGCGTAAGGTACTATCGATGCTGCAAAGATATTTCCTTTCATGTAATATTTATGTAAGAAAATAATTAGAATGAGAAAAAATGGCTGAGAAAGATAAGCAAATGCTTTACGGGGATATTGAGTGTATCCATAAATGAAATTAGAGCCTATAGATAATTAATTATGATATTAAGATTTATATATAATTAATTAATTTTCAAAATTCTTACCAATAACAGTTTCAGAAAAGGAAAAAGACATCAAAACTAAGAGTTATACCAGTGTAAAACTCGCATTTTACAATAAAAATATAAATTATTAAGAATATAAATATTTATTGTTTGTTAAAATAAATTGATGGTGAAGAGAATATACAATAATATGAGAATATCTACACTTCTAGCATAGATCGTATAGTATGGGAATACATTAATTTTTAGATTTTCACAAAATGTAAAAGATTTCATTCGAACTCCTCGTGCAGAAAATAAAAACAAAATGGAAAATAAAGAAAAGGAAAGGTAGATAAAAAGTGAAGGACGATGGAGTTGAGGGTTGTGTAAGCCCCATCGCATAGAAAAAATTTAAAAATAAAAAAAGAAAATGTCACAAGAGGCAAAAATGAAGGACAACAACCCAAAATTTGTGTGGGTCCTACCGAATATAAAAATTTCAAACAATGAAAAGAAAATAAAATTTCAAGAAGCGGTCACGCGGCAGCCTAAGAGGGTTGCAGCCCTGTTTTACTATATTAAGAGTATAGATAGTAATAGATAACATAGAAGATGAGTAGATCCTTTAAATATTTTAGGTAATTATAAAAGATATAGGAAAGAATCTTAATTTGCATATAAACTATTCCATTATTTTTATGGGTAGCGATCCGTCTTGGACATGAATCAAATCTTTCTATGTAGATACCAATTGAAGACTCCTTACATTGTAATTTACATCTATAGGTGATGAGAAGAAATCTGGGCACGGAAGAGAGAGAACAATTGAAGGGGAGAGAGAAAATGATTGTTAGTGAGTGATTATATGCATCAAATTTACTATACTATCCTTATTCAATTTGGCTACTAAAACTTCATTGTAATTTATAATGGATAAAAATGAAAAATTAATAATGGGATTAAAAAGGAAGGTCCTTAAGAAAGATAATTTAGTACATTTAGTACTGTTATCATCTTATGACTTAGAGGTCTTAGTTTAGATTTCACCAGCCGGACTTCACGTGCTCTTTTATTTCTTCTTCTTTTCATCCCTTTAGATTATTTGTCTCCTTTGTAGACCACTAGAGTATGACCTGTGCTATACACGGATTTTGTTATTCAATAAAATGGATAAAATAAGTGAATATGTAATAAATAATTAAATAAATATTTAATTTTAGTTAATTTCGGAGTTTATGCTTCTTTGGTACGCCAAATACAAGAATAAGTGATAAGTTGATAAAGAATTGAGTGATAATAAAAATTATAAAAAGAAAAATATGAAAAAAAATTGAATGTAAAATAGAAGAGCGAGAAAGTGAGGGTAGAGAAAAATTAGATAATTAACTAAAGTGGATTGGTTGAGGTGATAGGGCATATCTTTCTCTTAAATACGGTCTCAAGTTCATGTCTTGAGAATGGTGAAAATTCACCGTGGAAAAGTTTTGCCATTCAGTGGGCCTTTTCGGCTCGAACTGCATTAGTCAAGACCCATTGGACTTCTTGATACCAATTCTTCAGACGGAAAGAATGGGTAATTACTAGTGGTAAATTAATAATCACATCATTAGTTATTCTTATATAGTGATTATTAAAAATTAAATTTTATTCATTATGGATAATTTAAGAAGGTGAAAAAGGCACCAGAGAGTGGATTTTTTCTCATATATTATACTAGAGTTCGACTCGCATTATGCACGAATTTTATTATTTAATAAATCTAATAAAAGAAGTGAATATGGAATCAATGATAAAAAATTAATTTAAATTAATTTTAAAGTATATAATTTTTTAGTAAATCAAATATGAAAAATAAATAATAAACTTACGAAAAATTTAGTGATAGTGAAAAGAGTCAAAAGAAAATATGAGAATAATGAATGCAAATGAAAAGATGAGAGAGAGAGTGAGAGTAGAGAAAAATTATAGAATTACGTGTTCTAAATTTACTATGATATCCTTAATTTATTTAATCTAATGATTATTAAAAAGTGGGTAATTTAGGAAAGTTGAAAAAGACATCAAAGAGGAACTTAGAGTCATGCAGTAATAAATAGGGTAAATTACACAAAAAAAAGCATATGGTTTACTCGTTTTCTCAAAAGAAGCCAAACGTTTCAATTTTGAAAATAAAATCATATAGTTTCGTTTTGTTCCCAAATTAAGATGAACATTTCAAAATTTGAAAAATAAATCATATAATTTTATTTTATTCTCAAATTAAAACAAACTTTTCAAATTTATAAATAAATTTTTTTTTATTTATCAACTACTTATATTAATATATCAAAATATAAAGTTATATGCTGGCAGGGCATATTTTACTTAATCTTTTCTTATCATATACCTATGAATCGACAAAATTAGTGCAATTTTATTTAAAATTAATTTCATAATTTTCTCCTAAATGAAGATTAATATTAGTTATAAGAAAATATCAATATGAACTCTATATATTAGAAATTGGTGTAAACTTGAAGAAAGTTATTAATATATTTTTATTACATGATGAAAAAATATTATAAAGAATTAGTCATCTAAGTGTTTAGGTTAAATAAATTTGTACAATTCAATAGCAAAATAAAATAATATAAAATTGTGGAATGTGAAATAATATTTGGCTTAAATTCGGATTAAAAAGAAGTCATATATTTTTTTAAAACTTGAAAAGTTTGGTTTAATTTGAAAGTAAAATAAAATTACATGATTTTGTTTTTTAAATTCGAAACATTTGACTTTTTTTGATAAAATGAACAAATCTCATACTTTTTTTTGTAACTTACCCTAATAAATAAACCAGTGGTGGACCCGCACTCCATATGAAAAAAATAAAAATAAACATGTTAACATAAGATTATAAAATACTTTGTAATATTACTAAATTTTGTATTGTGGTTAGTAAAGTTTTTACTTTCAAAGCACGTGAAGTTTTTGAATTACAATAAACTTTATAACAATTTTATGTACATTTATCAAATTTTACAATCAATTTTATATTTTTCCAGGATGAAAATTTTATGTTTCACCTTATAGTTCTAAAAGCTTTTATTACAATTAACACTTTTCGCTCAATCTAAATATTCTTTATAATTTTACAATACTCAAATCCAACACCCAATGTCGATTCATAAATATTTTTAAAATCGACAATTATATAAATTGTTTACAGATTTTATATCTCTTTAGCTTGATTCTGTTTTTCCCAAATCATACTATGAAATGTATTTTATTGGCCGAAACTAATTTTCATCCATTCGCAGTCATCACAATTTTTTTTAAAAAAAAAGATATTTTAAATGTGGTCTAAATATCAGTTGTATGTAATCCATGTCACCAAAAACTGTAGGGACGGTATGATGACAAATTCCATTCGAAGGCAAGTTCTAATCAGTCGGGTCCATGTTGTGAACGATCGAAATCCTAGGAACGGCATCATATAACCCATAATCGCCACCACCAACTTGGAACCTGTGAGAAGCTTCCAAGGATAAAATATGTCTAGTTTGTCCTTCATTTTTACCATCAATGCTCCTCTGCCACTGATTTTCCTATCAAGTCCTCAAACTTTGAGAAAATTCTATGTAGGGTGTTACAATTTCTTCAAGGTTGTGTTTCCTTTCCATACGACAATTCTTTAGGGTTTGTTCGGTAGTGTAAAATGGGGAATCTGATTTCAAAGAGAATCCCAATTCCATGGCTTGGTTGCAAGTCGACTGAAATAAGAAATCTCAATTGGAGGATGAATTCCTTATCAACGAGGATATTTAATAGGAATAAGGAAAATTTTAATTTTTCCCAACAAATTTTGAATATTTTTACTCACTTCAATATATGAAATTAGTTTCCCCTTTTACAATTTTAAAATGCTATTATACAAAACTTTTATAAATTCTTACGGAGAGAATTACAACAGGTCTTATAAGTTTTTAACTTTTTGACATCGACTAGCATAAATTTGAATACACTACTATAACATTTATTCTATTACAAATGTAACTCCAAAACCTTATGGATTGTTCACTGGGAGTTGATGTGAATATAACACCATTAAAAATATTTTTTTATTTGAGAAAATTACAGTAGCGATCCTATAATTTTACTGCTTATTAACATCATGTCTTGTAAATTTAAATTCGATTTGTTCAATCTTATAACGTCTATTTTATTATTACATGTTGTTAACTAGACACTAGAAATTTAGCTTTTTGTTTTCAAAACTATTCAATTACTTTTTCGCCTTATTTATTAAATTTTTAAAAGTTTAATATTCACTATAAAATAATTTTTATTTAGGATTTTGTTATTTTGGGAGTTCTCTGAGAACAAAGCTTGCACTGAGGCCACCGATGACCCACCCTCGGAGGAGCTGTACCTACAAATTTTTTACAAATCAAGACAGGCATAGTCAAATTCACCTAGAGAGTTCCCAAAATAGAAAATCCTAAAGCAAAATTTAATTTTAAGTTGAATGATATACTTTTAAAAATTTAACGAGGGGTAAAAGTGTAATTGTATGACATTGAAAAATATTTCTAATGATGTTATGTTGATGCCAATGTTAAGTTAAACACCCATAACGTTTTGGAAGCAATTGAATAAATGAAAAAAGATTGAATGAGCTAAAGTTAAACGTATATGACTTGATGTAAAAAATGGAAAACTTATATGACCTTGCATGTAATTCTCTCAAGTAAAAAATAATATCTCTAATGGAGTTGTGCTCAAGTCAGCATCTAGTTAATAGTCCATTACATTTTGGACTTACACAAGTAATGGAACAGCTATCATAATACTGAATTAGTTAAAATTAAACTTTTATGTCACTCATGTCAAAAAGTGGCAGATTTATAGAACTTTCACTTTAATTTTTCTCAATTCTTATTTAACTATATTATACATGGAAAAACTTCCCTCTTTGGCGACTTTTTCTCCTTCCCAAACTACCCATTGCTATATAAAAATTGTCTTTTTACTGGATAATATTTCATAAATATACTATTATTTAACTATTCAATCTTTCGTTGTGATCAAGATAAATGTTGATGCTGCTGATGACAATGCAAAGGGGATAGCTGGTCTTGGGTGTATTGCAAGAAATACCCAAGGAACTTTAATTGGAGGATCCCAAAGGAAGATCTGGTGTAACAATGTGGAGACTGCAGAGGCATTAGCTGTTGCTGATGCTGTTACCCTTGCTAAATAGAATAGGTGGAGGAAGATTGTTGTGGAGACAGATGCTGAAGTTGTGTTTAAAGCTTGCCAGTCAAATCTGAATGTGTCCTGGAGGTTGAAGCCTATTACTGAAGAAATAAAAGGAAGCCACATCTATTTTGATCAACGGGAATTATCACTGATCAAGAGGGAAGCTAACAAATGTGCAGATTGAATTGTCAATCAAGCTAAGAAGGGGATGTGCCCAGAGGCTTGGGTCTTAGCACCACCATCTCCTTTAGTTGCTCTTCTTCTACTTAATTGTTTTTCTCCTAATGATGTAAACTCTGCCTGTTCTGACTTTGGCTAAGTAGAATAAAGTTACTTTGATTTGGCCAAAAGAAAAAAAACTATTCAATCTTTCTATAATCTTACTTCAGCTTCCCTCTCTTGCTTTACATTCATTTTTCTTGTACTTTCTTGCTATCTTTTCTTTATCACTCAAATTTTTTTCTATATTTTTGCTTATTTTTCATATTTAATTTACAAAAGAAATACGTCAATCAAAATTTTATTTAATCATTTATTATATATTCACTTTGTTAATCAATTTTATTAAATGAAAAATTCCAAGCAGGGGTTGAACTCTAGTATAGATATATGGCAATTGGGGGTTTTGGTCGTTTTAATTTTTCTCATTACCCATTAAAGTATAAAATTTATTTTAATACCTATTAGATCAAGAAAATAGGGATGTAACTTCTCTAATATTTAACTAATAAATCTTTCACTGCTCTTTCTTTCTCTTTTTTATTTAACACAAACTTTTCAACTATATCTTCACAAGATTTATTTATATAAAATCACTTTACTTTTCTTTAACAAAAAATGCACGCTCTAAACATTGGTTATAATTAAATCTTTATTTAATCATTTGCATTTTCACCTTTTCATTAATTTTATCAAATAACAAAGTCTGTTAATAGTATAGGTCAATATCTAGTACAAAATATGAAAGTTTCTATTATACAAAGGAGATAAGAATTTTATAAATTAAAATCGTACAAAATTGATTTATACTATACATACTGATTTTTAAAATTAATTTAATTTTTTATTTTTAATCATAAACATATATCATTATAAATATATATATATTTATCTTCTATACTATTTATTAGATGCAAACCTTTGGGAAGTTTGGTGTCTTTTTCATTTTTTATATTTATCCTTAATCTAATTTACTAATTAAAATATATTATATACATATACTTTATAAAATCCTCATGATTAATGGTAAAATAGTAATTTTAATCATTTTCCTCTCACTATGTATTTACGATTTTAATTGTAAAAGTTTTTTATTAACTGTTCAGGTTTTCCATTCTCCAATTGTATCTATAATTTTAGTTGCAAAAATCTACTATATTTTTCAAACGAACGATTTGACATTGTAAATTTGAAAAAGATAAAGTTGATATAGTATACTAATAATAACTAAAAATGCTCCACCTAATATTATAAGTTAATGAATTTCAATTTGATTAAATTATATTACGTTATAAGTAAATAATATAATTTCACGAGTTCGCCCTAATATTCCATATTTTTTTATTTTCATTTTCTTTTCGTGCATGGTACGAGTTCGTATCTAGTTATTTTATATAAATATAAAAGGATATTGTGGTTATTTTGATTATCATATTTGTATACCTAGTTTTTTTACGGTCAATATTTTATGAAAATAACATCTCCTTTTAACCTGCTGTCCGTATTTCCGTACAAATTTGCTCGAAACTTTCCGTAACATTAACATTCTATATAATTAATTTATAATACTTGAGGCAAATTCCCTAACTGCCATAATAAATCAATGAAATTAAACAATTAAATGGAAAATGCACGTCTATCTTTCACAAGGGCAATATGGTACTCTCGCATCGACTTTGCTCTGACCGTTTACGTTTAATTCAATAATAAAACAGAATGTCATAAAACGGCAGCGTTTTGGTGATAACATTTTGGAGTCGTCAGCGGGAACTTGGGAAAGAAGACGGGTCGATCGTGGCGACAAAACCTGAGGAAGAAGCGAAGTTTCGGGGAGGGGAAGGGGAAGGGAAGAGAATGGAATTGAAAAGCTCGATCTCTCTATTTTCTCCAAAGGTCTGGGAACGGGGAACCGAAGAAAAGCTCAAAGACGACATTTTCAATTTCTCTTCGTCCTCCACGTGACTGTTTCCTCTCCTCCTCCTCCTCCCCCTCCTGCTGCTCCTTCTAGGGTTGCTGCTAGATTCCTCCAACGCTTCTGATCTCCGGTGAGTGCAGGAATCCTTCTTATCCCGTGCTGTCACTTGTCCTTGTTCATTTCGATTAGAGTTGCCTCACGACGCTGACTTTTGTGCATTTGGGCGGGATTCGGGCTTTCGGCAACCCATTTTATGCCCTGTTGGCGGATTTTCCTTGTTCAACGAAACTATGATTTGGTGTACTTGGTCGTTTCTGTTGTTGGCTTTGCAAATTTTGAGTCGACAGTATACTTTCGAGTTTTATTATTAGACGAGGAATTTGATTTCTTGATCTAGATTTTTTTGGTTGCCTCTGATGTTTTGCCATTTAAGCTGATTAAATTCTGTTGGCTTTGCAATTTTGAATCAACACGATGCTTTGGAATTTTATTGACGGAGAAATTTAATTTCTTGATCTGGATTTTTGTGGGTGCCTCTGATATTTTGCCTTTTAAGTTGATTGGTTTCAACTGGGCGTTTAGCTTTTGCGATGGGAAAAGGGCAGTGGTGTTTTGTGTTTCCCAAGATTTGTATTCTTTATTGTCGGAATCGCTTAGCGCGTTCAGGCCAGATTATGGAGTCGCAGAATTTTCAAAATTCAAAATTTGATTATAGCTGTTGTGCGGCTGAATCAACTTGAAGATATACCCCCGAAAAAATGGAGAAATTGATGAAACGAAAAGTTTTTGTATCATTTGGTGCCTATGTTTTCCTAGCATAATCTTAGCGTCAGTCTTCTATTTTGGGTGCAATTCTTTGCAGGCGGTAGTAGACGTGGATATGTGTAACCATGCTTTATAAGTTACATTTTCTGTTTGATTTTTTGATTTTCCAGAGCCATGCCGCACTTTACTGCTATAGCTCTGGATAGGTTGATAGATCCTGGAGCATCTAGATCTGCTGACAAAACTAGTCATGGATCAGCAGCCACTCGTGGACATCCTTTGAATCCCAAGCCGGGGTCAAGTCCAAAACTAGAGAGGCGAAATAGCACTTCAAGCTCACAGAGGAGGGTTCTGCATCCACAGATGACACCGGCGCTCTATGCTACTCCAGAGGCCACCCCTCTTCCAGATTCACCATCCTCGTTCCCTCCTTCTCCTTACATCATCAATCACAAACGCCGAGGCCCACGTCTTGGGAAGAATCTATCTGATGGCGATGCTTCCCGTGTCAACAACACCACAGATGAAGCAGAAGTCACTGTAGCTACCAGAGAAACTAGCAGGCAAGTTGTTGATTCCGCAGAGGATGTTCCTGTTGCACATCCCATGTCTAAACCCATGCAAGATAATCTTGATAATGGGGGCAATGGAGGTGAAAATGGAACTCCTACTGAGGAGGAAGCTGCCAGGACAAAACCAGGACAGAATGAGAATTTGAATGGTAGTTTGGTTGGAGAAGCTGATTCACTTCTGCCTTTTCTGCTGAGTCCAGGAGCAGAGGGTGATGGTGATGATTTTTATGATCCTCAGGAGTCAATGAGTTACACAAGTAGCAGTGACATAGATGATCATGGCACTCCAGACCGTTTTTCAAGGATAACTTCAACTTGCGGGGAGTTTTATGATGCATGGGAAGGTATTTAAGATTTTCTCCTATATTCTGTTATTTATTGTACCTTTATTTTTTGCACTAGTTTATTTTGTTAAAGAAATTTGTCTGCTTCTGCAATCTGCAACATTGTTACACGTTGCCTATCACTGTTGAAACCTTGCTTCTTGTCATGATAGCCTCAGTCTTCAGATTCTGGACGGGGTTATTGTAATTTTTTCCTCCCTTCAAGGAGTCAATTTATGTTTTCCCCCCCTCCATATATTTGTAACTACTGAGATAGCATAGGCTGAAAAGGGGAAGCACGATTTGTTGAATTGCCTTAATTTTCTTCTTTCTTGTCACTGATATTCTTCTCATTGTTATTGATATTACTATTGCCTTATCAAACTGCACTTATTATTATTGTTATCATTGAAATTGTTATTTGACACTGATTTTCTGTTGCTATTATTATAGCGTTACATACAAGGCTTAATGTGTCTTCTGTCCTATACAGAGTTGTCCACTGGTAGTGGCCTGCAGTCTTCTTTGCATGCTGTTGAAGAGGAATTGCGAGAGATAAGATTGAGTTTTTGTTGGAGATAGAGAAGCGGAAGCAAGCAGAGGAAGCACTGCAAAATATGCAAAATTGTTGGCAGAGTGTGAGGGAACAGTTATCCCTTGTTGGACTGACCCTCCCAGCTGATCCAACAGTCAAATCTGAACAAATAGGTGCTGATATTGCTAAAGAGCTGTCCCAGCAAGTCCATACTGCTCGATTTGTTTCTGAAGCAATTGGAAGAGGCATTGCCAAGGCTGAAGCAGAAGCTGTGATGGAAGCTCAGCTTGAGGCAAAGAACTTTGAGATCGCAAGGCTGTGGGACCGCCTGCATTACTATGAGGCTGTGAACCACGAGATGTCCCAAAGGAACCAAGAAGCTGTTGGTGAG
Organism: Lagerstroemia speciosa; assembly: GCA_037672795.1. Taxonomy (NCBI): domain Eukaryota; kingdom Viridiplantae; phylum Streptophyta; class Magnoliopsida; order Myrtales; family Lythraceae; genus Lagerstroemia; species Lagerstroemia speciosa. The sequence goes on from CM075307.1 coordinate 6,880,599, forward strand.
GATTCTGTTATCATTTATCAATAATGCTTCTGCACAATACTTTTTGGTGATGTTCTTGTTTCTAGAAAATTAGTAGAAGATTGCTGTGTTGAAAATATATCAAATAAATGGATTACTCAAAGCCGCATGCTATTATATGTAATCCCAGAATGCATCCTATAGTTTAAGTTGTTTTAATTTAGTTAGAAGTCTGGAAGAAGGTTAATCCCAAAACACTTGCAATCATTGGATTAGTATGGTCACAAGGCCCAACGATGTGTGACTTGGGATAGGGAACATTTGGGAATTCACTATTATGGCTCGGTGGGTTGAATTCTACAGTTTCAAGGCTTCTCTAAACCTAGAGAACTCAAATGAGAAGAAATTAGGACACTGACTGTTCCAAGTGTCTGGATTCATTAGTCTATGATGGGGCTTGAAAGTCGTGAGAAACTGTCAATCAGCAAAACTTTACCATAAACAATGGTGTTCCTGATATTTAGGTCTGAGACTTGGTGTTGCATACTTCCTGTGTATTTTAAGACTAAAACTTAAGAAGCATTACATCCTCAGGCTACAGTGGCGCATTGGTTTGGAATAAGCCCCAGGAAGTGGATTTCTGCTATTCATAGTTCTGAGCATGATGGTAATTTGGAAAAAAACTGACTTTTGTATTCCATGTCTATGTAGAAACAGCAAGACGGCTCAGACAAAGGCGGAAGAGGAAACAGAGATGGATTTGGGGATCTATTGCTGCTACCCTATCGTTTGGAATTGTTGCTCTATCATGGTCTTACTTCCAACCAGGAAAGGGTTCGTCTTCTCATTGTGCCCATGCCGAGGCTCCTGAACATAGAGATGAAGCCAACTAAGTCCTCTACGGATATCCTGGTGAGAGTGTCTTACGGTCATTAAACTGACTAAAATGCCCACCTTGTGAATTAGTAATTTCACAGATTCTATATGACCAGACTTCACAGGATGTATTTCCCACAACATAATCTAGGTGGGCTGCTGAGCTGCAGCTCCATGAAGCTGTTTGGTGCACTTCTGCATGTTGTTGAGAGTCGAACAATAATACAATTCCAGAGACCCCCAGAGTTGCAATTCTTTTCTTTATTTTGTTATTTTTCATATGTGATGGAAGTTATACTCCACACAGATAACAGAAATGAGCCAATTTTGGGACTACTGACTTTTTTTGTTTGAAGCGGAAGAACTCTTTTGATGGGGAGACAGGAATTGAATGACTGCACTTAATAAGATTGTTCTTTTGATGGGCACTTGATGAGATTTGGTGGAATTTTTTTGCTTCTTTGGACGGTGAATTCTGTAGTTCCTATTCCTTTCCTCACCACAGCCCTTCTGTTATATATATTTTAGTTGGTTTACTAAGAATTGGAGAGCGGAAAATAAAGGAATATAGACAATTCTATTATGAGGATTAAACTTGAATTCTTTTTTGTTTTTTCATATTTATGATCAAGAGTGATGTTAACTCCGTCAAGTCTTCTTCCTTTCCGTTACATATAGTATATATATGCGATTGTTTACGTTAGTGGCAGCCAGATTTTGATGCCCGCAACTCGAGCTAGCAAAAAGAAGGGCCTTTAGAAATATGGGTGCAAGGGTAGAAAGTCTCTAAGTGCATACAATATATGATATGATAAGATTGATGTGATATATTCATTTAATTAAAGATCATTATTTGCTATGTTTTCTTTTTAGATTTTAGAGTTTTTAAGGATTTGGTAATTAATACAGTTCGAGTCGAGAGGGCTCATTATAGAGTACAGTTAAGATGAATTTTCTTCATTTATAATATTCGAATTCAAGACTATACTTAGGGGAAGATGTGTCATACCACCTCAACCAATTCACTTTAATGAGGAACAAACTTCTTTCCATCAGGTATTTCCTTCCGTCAAGTGTCAAACTTCAGATCCCAGGGCTAACTTCAAGAAGTTCATTGTCTTAGCTTAGACCACTGATCAAAGGGTTTTTCGGTGTTCATGTGGGATATTTTCTGGAGTACTACAAATTAAAATTGGAAGATCAAAAGATGAAGAAATGGCATCGATAATCGAGGTCTTATATCATAATTTACAAAAGAATCAGAAGCTTCAAATCACGATCTCTTTCAAATCACCCAAGGAAATTAGGTCCTGTGAAGCGCTATAGCTACCATACTCTCTATGCATTTTTTTTTAATGTGCATCACCGGTATTCAAAAATTTTCTACACTACTGGCTAATTCAGCTCGAGCCAAATCAACCTAATAAGGGGTAAAACTCTCCCACTATGAGTTTTCTCTGTTCACAAAGACTTGAAAGCGGGATCTTTATTTAAGGGAAACAAGTGTCCTATCACTTGAACCAACTTATATCGGTTCTCTGTGCAGTTTTAATGACCCCTAAAAAATGTTGTCATTAATGTGCTTAGCCAAAGTTTTTCCTCTGTAGTACTACAATCAGTCAACGAGGAAGGTGCCGAAATACCATAATTGTGGAGAATAATTCTTAAAAAACCGTATTAGTCAAAGTATTTCTCGAAATACCATTCCTAGATTCACATTCAATCTGTGATCTCATTTTTGTTAAAAGATTGCAGGTTATTCTTTAGTATAAAATTTTTATCATGAAATTAATATTACAAATAGAGAGTAGGTGAAGTGGTCAATGTGTTGGACATTTCTCAAGAAGAAATCCTCTTACTAGTTATTTTTTTTATTTTAACTCTTTGATGAAAAATAATCTTGATAAAAAAGAAACAAACTCCTACCCTCCACTTAAAATATTGAATGTCTTACTATGTAATCCACACTAATTTCTCCATACTGAACATACGATTTCTTAACAAAAATAAAAGAAATAGCATCTCTTAACAAAAATAAAAGAAATAGCATGATCTTATCTCTTGACGGTATTGTGGTTAAAAGTTTTAAAAGAATTATTTTTTTAAAAATAAGTTTTGTAAAATACGGCACGTCCGTGCATTCCCATCATTAAACTACATACATGCCAAATTCTTATATGATGAATGTAAACACCTTATATTTAACCTTCAAAAATTAATTCAAGTAGATAGGGCGTGCGTCTAGATAGTCTGGAACTCCACGAGTTCTAAGATTCAATTCTCCATTAAGCGCATGGTCCTTGGTGAGACTACCTATGTATGTGTCTTGTGCATGACTTTGTATATCCATGAACTTGTGAAGTGTTCATGGTCCGGGAAGAATAAATTCATCATAAAAAAACCTCCTACTCCTCTTACAAAATTTGAACCTTTATGTGTTTGAGCAGTTCATGAGGCTGTTGATTCAATTACCCCTTACAACAGAGGCACCCCACATAGATGAGCTTGTATGTCAGCTTATCCGAATTCATGAACTTGAGCAACATCCATGGTTCAGAGAGAATACACGTAAAAGCACCTCATCCAAGTTGAATGGAACCATTTTGACCAATGATTTTTCATCCTTGTTAAACGCTAGCTGTGGTTCCTTCTCAGCTTCTCTAACTCTCTCTCTTTCTTCTCTCTCTCTTGCTGGCCTTCGCTAATCCGTTCAGCTCTTGGAAAATATTTTCACACTCCACCTATTTAGAATTGCGGATTTATATGGTTCCTTTAACTATGCTAGAGGAGAAAGTTTGATTACGCATATTAATGGCAACTTCTTTTAATTTTTCTAGCCAGTGACTTAAAAGTAAATTTATACTATAAAGGTGGTAAAGAAGTTAAATAAATTCTTGTTGAGCACCTTAATGGGAGGAAAAAAAGATTGATCTTACAAATCATCAAATTACAACTAACGGCACTAAAAGATGCATGTTTGACTCTTACAAGAACAAAAATACCCCTGCCCATTAATTTCCCTCAGTACATGCTCCCTCCTTATATGCGTTTCGATTTCTTTTCCTTTTCATCTTATTGCTTTTTCCTCACCAACAGAACAAGTGTTTTCATGTGAGAAACAATCCCATGGTTTTGTTGATCGAAACAGTCAAGCTCTCGAGCTTTCTAAATCATTAGCCTCCCATCCCCATCCCCATCTTCATTCTTTTTTTTTTTTAGTGGAATAATATTCATCTAAAAACCGTCCCTGCCCTACAATTGTTAGTGTAACTACTCAAGTTCAAGCAATTAACCTAGGCTACTAAATGCATGGTCAAGCCACAGTAAAGCACACTTGAACAACTACCTAACAAGCATCACTCTTTCTTTCTTTTTCTTTTCTTTTTGTGATGCATGACTCTTGGTGTCATGTCCCTAACTTAAGCTCATGTATTGAGGAATTGATCAATGGCTCTAATCGCAATTGGTCTAAGGCATTACATGATAAAATAGCCCTCAAATATATTCTCGAGCTTTGGCAAATGGATTGATTTGCACCTCAAATACATGTTAGGTCTAATTGCATATGTATTATCACTTTAAATGATGCTCAAACTAATTGGCATATCTTTTCAATCATGCATTTCTTTTCTATCTTTTCCTGTAGCATTTGCTTAATATTTTTTATAGTTTCCTACTTTTTGATATTCTTTATTTTTCTTCATTCAAACTTTTTCTTCTCTTTTTCTTTCAACAGAAGCCCATGCTCTTATCTACTCTCATGTTAGCCATATAATCATGCAAATAATAAGGAAAATCAAGCTATTTTGTAAGCAAGAGTGTCACAAAAAATGACCGGCGCTAAAATATAATAAAGTTTTAAAAACACATATCAAGCAAGTCATAGTCTCATATCCAATGAAGATGAAGTTTAAAGCCATTAGCTAATATCATGGACAAAGGAATCATTAGTTTAAAAAAACAAGCTACATGAAGATATTTATATCGAGGACAATCAATCACAACCAAATTGGTCATGCAAATGGGATGCAAACCTAGTTTAAGTAATTAACAACCTATATGCAATGCAACACTCAAAAGAAAAACTAGACTAAATATAAAGTTTTAACTAACCTAGAGCTCAAACTTAAAACAAGGATAAGCAACCAAGGCACCATCCCAAAAAGGAAAAAAAAACTTGCTTTTACATTGTCCTTAATGTAAAGCAAGTGTAAGGAATAAGAAACTTTCTTCGTAACATGGTTGATGGAGAGATAGAAGTGGAGAGGATCTCTAAACCTTCAAAGGAGGTGAAGGTGGAGAAGATGGTGAATGTGGCTACAACGATAATTGATGCCACCTTAAATATAGAGTTTTTACTGAGTTTTGAAGGAAATAAGGTTTAAGATTCACTAAGTTGTGGCCCATAGCCGCAATTCTAATTTGTAGGGTGCAATCGTGGTTGCTTGGCCTTCTTCACATTCTATGATGCTTTGGCTTTGGTTAGCCGTAGTAGTGCTTCTTTCTTCCTCCTTTCTTGAAATAGTCATGTTTAAAGCTTCCTATGCCTTACTCCATGCTTTCTACATGCAATTAAAATAAAATAAATGAGAAGGCAAAGTGGACTCTATCGATAAGGAGGAGTCATCAACTCAAACATAAGGAGGATAACGAGACCAAAAGGTAGCCCAATGACTCTAAATGTGGCATTTCATGGGAGGCAACCCAAGATTAGAATAAGTTCTCTTGTTCCTCTTTATTTCAACAACATCATATGGGAGTAGTTGTACTACCCAGAATGGGCCCGACTATCATAACTTGGACTTTTCTATAAAGAATTTCAATGGAGGATCAAAGTAAAGAAGTAATTGTCTATATTAAAATTCTCTCACAAAGATAATTTTATCATACCCTCTCTTGGTCCAACATGCTTGTCTGAAATCGGGTGACTTCCCTTCTAAAATCTTAGTTGACTTCTTTTACTCACTCAAAAGTTATTTTCACCCACTTCGTATTTTGATGTTGCTCATCATCACAAGATTGATCACTATCTTGTATTGCGTTATGTGCATTCATTAAATATGGAATCCAAAGAATGGTATTTTGAAAGTCATCTTCTCATTATCAACTGCCATTGTATGCTTGCCTTCCTCCATGTCTATTGATACTCAACCTATAGCCTAGAAAGATCTCCCATGAATAATCATAATATTAGGGTCCTCATCATAATCAAGAACAATAAAGTCAATTGGGAAAATAAACTTTTCAACTTTCACAATAACATCTTCAATAACTCCTCCACGAGGATATGTAGCTGGTTGACTTGCTAATTAAAGTGTAATGGACTTTGGTTTCATCTCTCTTAATCCTAGATCTCTAAAAACCAAATAAGACATCAAGTTTATGCTTCACCAAGATCACACAATGCCTTACATTTGAAATATTTTCGAGTAAAGTAAGAAATAGTGAAATTACATGGATCTTTGGGTTTAGCTGGTAGCTTACATTGAGGGATCACACTAAACTCTTTGATTAAAGCCACCATCTCAAACTTACCAAATTTGAGCTTTTATGAGATGATTTCTTTCACGAGCTTAACGTAATTTGACACTGTTCAAGAGTTTTGACAAGTAGAATATTAATGTTTAATTTAAAAAAAAGCCAAAAATTTAGGAAATTGTTGCTTATCTTTTCGTGCTCTTTTAGGATGTGGAAGAGGTGGCTAGGCCCTTTCTTGTGTGGGTGTACTTCCTTTGGCCTCCCTAGACTATTTGGGATCATCGTTGGTGTTCAAGAATGCAAGAAAGTCATAATCGGATGCCCTACTCATTCGCGGCTCCTCTACTTCAAATTGCTCTAGGCTTTAACAACCACAAACACCCTGCTCTACTCTTGGTTTGACTTCCTTGGCATAGCTAGCAACCACAACTCCTCCTTTGTCTAGTATGCTTCCAAGTTCTCTCCCACTACAAAGATTAATAGAGTTGACTTGTCCACTCCTAGACCCCTCGGATTAATCTCCAAGCTACTCGATATTGCTCCTTGAGAATTGCAATTGATTGCTTGAGCTATTTGTCCTATTTGAGTATATATGTTCCTTAATTGTATATCAAGAATTCATAGATAATTTTCATATTCTAGAACTGATTTATATGTCCTTGAGTTGTTGAGTTTATGTCCTGATCCGAAAATTCGGCAAAGTTCCCCCCAAAATTTGAACATTCCAAATTAGAAAAACGAAAACTTCTTATATAACCTAAGAAAATATCAAGAAAATGGATAATATGAAACAATACTAGAATTCCCGTGTTGCAACATATATTATAGAACTGTACAATTATTTAATCTAAACCACTATCTATTATAACTTTGAACTACCAAAATCTTCTATCGATCCTTGCTACAAAGAAAACTACCTCTACTCACCGTATTGATTATGTTGACCTCAACTTATATGAAAATTTGGTATGTGAAAGGTGTGACACAGATCTCAGTAAGTAATCATTCCAAAATAAAATGAACTTCCATATATTAAACATCCATATATTTTCTAATCACACATTTGCACCAAATTTCAATGTTGACCAACACATATTCCTTATATGGATCTCCTTTACATATATAAATATTTTTATACGTATCTATATACCTCATACTGTCATACTAAAGAATATGCACATAAGAATCCAATACAAATAATAAGTAGCCATACGCCGCATTTGCCTCGTGGAGAGTTATAATGGTACCATAACCCCACAAATCTCAATCAATTTATTCATAACTTTACCTTTAAATGCAGGGGTCGTCTATTATCCTCCGACAATAGGAGTCATTCGTTCATTTGTTTTATAGCCCTATCTGATTAGTAGTCGGTCTCCATTTTATATCCCATTGAATCAGTGGTTTAACACCCATGGTTACAACAACGAAGCAATCATATCACACCTTGTTAACCAAGTTTCATCTATTTCCAATCCATAGATATCATATTTTCTTACTCATTAGTTCAAATCTATATATACCTCATATTTTCATTATCCCAAAATCATTATATTAATATAATAGTTATAAATCATATTTAATAGTGATAACTACACTGGTGGTACAAAATATTTTATAGATGTTTCATGTTGACACACAATCCTTTTTGTAGCATTTTGATACAAAACTTTTCAAAAGTGTTATTATGATACATTCCATCAACTTTTTACTAACGACATTAGTTTTTGCTTATGTCATATGTTGATTTGTATCAGGGATGGATCTAGAAAATCAATGTGAGGGGGGGGGGGGGGGGGGGGGGTGGGGTGGTGGGTTGGGGTGAAATATAATATGGATGGAAATGTTAAATTTCAAATAATGTAACTTAATGGAAATATAAATAAAATTCATAAACTTTGTATAAATTTCTACAAGTTTATCGAGTTCAAGGGGTTGATAGCACCCCCTACCCCGCTTCAATCCATCCCTGATGTGTATGCCACTTCTCATAGTGATGACATGGTACATTTTTATAATATTTTTAATTACAATAAAATATTTTTAAAAAATAAATAGGATAAAAATAAATATAAAAAATAATACATAATTTTAAAAATATGAAAAAAATTGAAAAAGCTTTTAAAAAATAAAAAAGGTAAATAACTTCAAAAATATATTACAAATTTACCAAAATCTTGCTGATTTAATTGAAGTTAATTTCTAAGAAAATCTAATAGTTAAAAGATGAAAGAAATCTTGGCAAATAAAAATTTCTAATTTATTTTCATAACTTTTCTTATCTCTCACTCAAAAAATCCTAATATATTCCCTTTCGTACTCCTAATTCCCCCACTACAACATAATCATAATCTTTTAATCTTCATACTCCTAAACTTTCCATCCAAAAAAACCCTAATTACTTCATCTTCTTTCTCCCATCCTCTCCACTAAAAAAAAAAAAAAGAGAACCTAGACATTCACAAACCTTCCTATCCCCCACAATGTGTCTGCCTTCGAGGTCTTTGTCCCCCATGTCCACCACAATAGCATCTTTTCGTATCCCTAGATAGCTAACATCGTTGCCCTTTTACCAGATGTCTCATCGGGACCCAACTCCTTGCATCCACACTTGAGAGAGAGAGAGAGAGAGAGGGAGAGAGAGCAAGCAGGAGGGCGCAGGGGCTGGTGAGTGATGGCCAGTAAGTAGCAGTGGGCAGCGATGGTGATGAAACTATGACTAAGGAGGCCAGAATGAAGGAAGACCAACGACCCTAGAGAGCACGAGATGGGACAGGCAATGACAACCAGCAGGCGACGGCTGAGCATCGACGGGGATGAAGGAGGCAGCACCCTAGCGAGCAGGGGATGGGGGGCCTATGATGACCAACGATGTTTTGGAAAAGTTTGGGAACAAGATAAATCTATGTAATTGAATAGTAAGTTGCGAATCAATGGAGTAGATCTCATGATTTCTTTTCTTTGATTGCTGTTAGTGAGAAATAAAGGAGAAGGGGAGGAAGAAGCAACGAAGAAGGATTAGGGTTGGATTTTGCTTAGGCTCTGAGGATTAAGGGAAATTTGTAAGAGAGTGGACAGAGGAAGAGGATGAGTGTTGACAGTTAGGGTTTTGTGATTTTTATTTATAGTTTTTAATTTTTCCTCTACTTTATTTTTAAATTTTTCTTTTAGTTTCTAAATTTTTTCTTCCATATATTTTTTTAGATTTTTAGATTTTATTTAATTTTAAATATTATGTGGAAATGACACATTGGCATTTGTGTGTGTCATGACCACGTTAGAATGCCACGTCAACAAAACTTAACAATGTTAGGTGAAAGTTGACAAAGTGTACCAAAATGACACACTTTTGAAAAGTTTTGTACTGAAATGCAACGAAGAAAAGATTTTGTACTAACATGAAATATTTGTAAAAGGTTTTGTACCATCGGTGACCCTATTTAATACATAGTTCCATTTTATAATGCAATAAAATACTCTCTCTCATCTCCTTGCTTCAATCTCATCTTATAGATTTCTTTCTCTATCAACTCTCTCTTTCTCTCTCTAATATGAAACATTCTACCCGAACAAGGAAAAAATAAAGATAATAAATAAATAAAACATCTAAGGCAGTGGACCAAATTAGAACAATTGGGTCTAAATAGATATTCTGAGCTTTAATGGGCTTCTTGCCCAAATTAATTTGATGGGCTCAAGTTAGAAAACTTTATGGCCTAACAATTCTTTCCCACTAACAAAAAAATTGTCCTCAAAATTGCTTACTTGTGTGAAAAGTTAAAAAGAACATTCAAGATTCAAAGCGAACTTAGGTTTCCATATAATCTCTTCTCTTCTCGTGACTGCACCCATCACCACACTTTCCTTGTCCACTCTGAGATCATTTACACACTACAATTCTTTTGTTCAGTATATCTTACTCCATTCTTATTGAATACAATTGCTAATAGTTTTGTTGCACTTCAAAGCTAAATATCACCTTGATGATAAGATGTGTATAGTTGAAACATAGAATTTGAACATTCTAAAATTGTAGCAGCCAAAAAATTCGGTAGAGTTTCTCCAAAACTTTGAACATTCCAAATAAGAAAAATGAAGACCTGTCATATAACCTCAGAAAATATTGAAAAAATAGATAATATAAAATAGAACCAGAACTCTTAGGTGGCAACATATATTATAGAACTATATAATTATTTAATCTAAACCACTATATGTTATATCTTTGAACTACCAAAATCTTTTGTCGATCCCTGCTATAAAGAAAACCACCTCTACTCACCGTGTTAATTATGCTGACATTAAACGCTCAATGAGTAATCATTCCAAAGGAAAATGGATTTCCATATCTTAAACGTTCATATATTTTCTAATCACACTGTGTGCATCAAATTTCTATGTTTACCAACACATATTCGTTATGTTAATCTTGTTTACATAAATACATATTTATATACACATCCGTATACCTCATATTCTCATACTAAAGAATATACACATAAGAATCTGATACAAATAATAAGTTGTCACAGGGTTGTATTTACCTCGCGAAGAGTTATCATGGTACCCTGACCCCGCAAATATCAATCAATTTATTCATAACTTTACCTTTAAAGGTGGGGGTCGTCTATTATTCTCCGATGATAGGGGTCGATCATCCATTTTCCATCCCGCTAGATCAGCGACCGGTCATCCTTTTTATATCCTGCTAGATCAGTGGTCGGTCGGTCACTTTATATCCTGCAGGAACAGTGGTCGATCGTTCATTTTGTATCCTGCTGGATTAGCGATTTAACACCCATGGCTTCAACAAACAAGCAATCATAACACACCTTATTAACTATGTTTCATCCATTTCCAATCCATAGATATCATATTTTCTTACTCATTAGTTTACATTTATATACCTCATATTCCCATAATCCCATAATAATTATATATAATAGTTATATACCATATTTAATATATAGTTTCATTTTATTTGTGTGTGTGTGTGTCATGGCCACATTAGATTGCCACGTCAACAAAACTTAACGGCACTAGGTGAAAGTTGACTGAGTGTACTAAAATAACACACCTCTGAAAAGTTTTCTACTGAAATGCAATGAAAAAAAATTTTGCACTAACATGAAACATTTGTAAAAGGTTTTGTGTTGCCGGTGTAATTAACCCTATTTAATATATAGTTCCATTTTATAATAGAATAAAATACTCACTATAGATTCCTTCGAGTATTTTCCATCGGGTTGGGCTCATTGAGATGCATAGATTCTCTCCTCAAAGATCCTTGGCCTTTTACTAAGGAACCCAAACTTCAGGAAAGAAACCTGAGCTTAGTTCTCTCTCTCTCTCGGCTCCCTGCTTCGATCTCATCTTCTCGATTTCTTTCTCTAATAACTCTCTCTATCTCTTTCTCTCTAATATTAAACAGTCTGCCCACACAAGGAAAAAAATAAAGATAATAAATGAATAAAACGTCTAAGGCAGTGGAGGAAATTAAGGACAATTTGTCATAAGTAGATATACGGACTTTAATAGGCTTCTTGCCCAAATTACTTTAATGGGCTTAAGTTAGAAAATCTATGGGCCCACATTTTGCCATAGTTATGGAGATGAGGAGAGTCTCTTCAATCACGAAGAGTCGATTGGGTGTTGGAAGTTGAGGCCTTTAAGAAGATTGGAACCCCGGTGGAAGAATTAGCATGTTATTAGCACAAGAGAAGTTCGCATGTTTCCTCCACCCTAAATTATAAGTTTTTGAATATGGATTGTTCATGGAGTTTCCATATACATAATTTGCCCCTTGAATATAATTTGATTTACACTTTCTCCTTGGTCTTTATGAAGGAAATTTGATTTGATCCCTTGTGTCCTCAAAGATGATAGCTCTCTAGTAGATGTCTCAACTTTTGCCATCAAAACCATGATCGCATCTATGGAATGGATTCCTGCATCAGTTCTATCCATGGATAATCTCTCAATTGGCTATTGGTAGTTGTTGTTTGCCATCTTCTCCAAAAGGTCATAGGCTTTTCGTGGGTGATTTTCCCATGAGTGTCCCACCTATGGTGGCATCAACAAAAGTATGCAAAGAATAAATTAGACCACTATAAAATTTTGAACCAATATCTACATTAGAATCTCATTATGTGGGTATGTACATAGCATCTACTTCAAGTGCTTCCATACTTCATAGAGAGATTTTGAGATATGTTGATGGAATGAGGTGATGTCATTCCTTGGTCTCATGGTTTTTGACGATGAAAAGTACTTGAATTGAAACTTTTGTGCAATAATATCCCATGATTTGAGTGAACTAGGGGAAAGAGATAGTAGCCACACCTTAGCCTGATCCCTTAAGGAAAAGAAAAAAGTGTCACTCGAATATACTTAGTTGACACCTCTTTGAAGTGGAAGTTGTGGCATATCTCCAAGAAGTTTACCAGGTTGTATGTGGGTGTTCATTGTGTCCTCCAAAAGAAGAGGCCATTTGAAGGATTTTAATTATGGCGGGTTTGATCTTGAATAAGGATTTGATCTTGAATAAGTGATCTTGATGGGAGGCTTCGCTATGCTTGATTAGTTTTGGAGTTGTGGTTGAGTATATTTTATCAATGCTCTTGAGGGCAGTTGCTATTGATCTCGAACTGCCCATCCTGCTTGACTGTTGTTGCCTTGTTGATGGTTGCCTTGTTGATGGTTGCCACCTTATACATCCTCCATTGCTTTTTGATGTGGTGTCTACTCTCATCTTGTATTCATGCACGAAAGAATGTTAGCTATAAAATAAAATTAAAAAGAAAATAAGTAAAGAGAAGAAATAGGACTTGGTCGAATGACATCACCTAATATTAGAGTTAGTAGAAAAGTTGGAAAAAGAGTTCCCAGTAATAATGCTAAAAACTTGTTGCGTAATTAAAGAGCAAGATGTATAAAAGTACATGTATCTTGAACTATTAATATAAATTGAGTAGAATATCATTTTCACAAGGACTTCTATCCACTACTAAGAATTACAATCTACATTACTATTTCCAAGCCAAGTCAATCGAATTCAAGTAATAAAACTTCCCTAATTCTAGACTTAAGCCAAGTTCCACAACCATGCAATTAACTTTACTATATTATTAACCTAGGGTTCTAGAGTTTCCACAAAATACCCTTGCGCACCTCTCAATATTATAAGAATGTGCCCAAGCAAATGATATTAACTTACTCTATCTTTATGTGATTAACACCGAGGAAGTGTACCTCAATAAAATCAAAACACATGATAGATTGAACTTAAATTTAGACATCAAATTAGATGAAAATAAAGAAAGAGAAAGGATAGAGCACTCTAGATAGTTAGAAGCCAAGTCTCTCGATCATGAGTTCAATGATCATCAAAGCGCATTCTTCTCTCCTTGCTTCAAGTCTTGTATGTCTCCTTACTCTAAACATATCAAATGCGCTGAAAGAATGCCCTAGAAGTCATGGCCCAAGATATTGGAATGATTGCCCTAAAATAGAGGGTGAATTGTAATTTATGGTATATATTCTAGGTCCCGATCTTTCCCTCTAGAGTGCAGCCATTGTTTCTAATATTTTGATCACTTTTTGATGTATTCCAAGTTTTAGGAAGCTGGAATATTCGTTAAATTAGTGTTGAAAGCTTCCCTAAATCGATTACAGTGAAATAAGGAAGTTTCATTTTAAATACGATTTTCATGTTTTTGGACTAGGAGATGCAACTACCCTGCTTTTCCGTGTATTTTTCTTTGTTTACCCATAACTTCTTCATTTCAGTTTCAATTTACATTCTGTTTGATGCATTAAACTCATCACTCAATGAGCCTTCTGTTGATACATAGTTTACCATATTTCCTATGTAGGAAATGTGATAGAATTCCTATTCAACTTTCTACATCCATGGTTGCACTTTAAGCAAGTCATTTCTTCCTCCTTCTACACACTACCTTTTCAGGTGAATTCTTCCTGTTACGAGTTTTCATATACCAATGAACAACTCCTAAAAGTATACAATCCAAAATATGACCTTTAAAACCCATGCAAATATCGTTGAAATCCCCAACAAAATTGAGGTCATGCAATTAACATATTGAATCATTACAAGTGACATACAATAGAGAATAATGCATCATTCTAAGTCGGGAATGAGTATTAAAATTATTTAATTATCTATATAAATATTTTTGAGCAACATGAGTCACTAACTTTCTACATTGCGAGAACAATTTGTGCTATTTCTCTTGCCCATGAAAATCACAATTAAAGAATATTCCATGTCTATAGTGATCAAGTATAGGGAATTGAAATCTTAATGACATAAACTTCCATGAAACCAAAAAGCTGGTTGTTTGCCCGTAAAACAAGTAGAGACACCTAACATTTTTCACTTCTAGAAGAATCAAAACTCTCCATTACCATAGCTAATGCAAAAATTTCAAAACTTTATGAACAATGTTTAAGATTCCACCCAAGGAGCACAACCAATCAATTGGAGTTCAATTTAAGGAAAGAATCAAGAAAGGGGAACCCAAAAATCAAACTCAAAACTTAACATTAGGTCTATTCTATAGTCGAAGGAAAAATGAAGAAGATGGGAAAAGAAATCAAAATGTACAAGGAAATAAGGTTATGTGTAAGGCATGTGTTAAGCGACATCAATGGGTAAGGATAATTTTGTCCATGCTAGAGCCAAGCATGTATTTTTTAATGTCATTAATTATATTTTGATCATTTGTATCATTTAATGATATGAAATATTTTGTACTAAATGAAAATGTTTTAAAAATTTTTACCATTTTGTAATATTATCCAAATTTTGCATAATAGGTGTTTTTACTCAAATTTTATTAATGATAAATTTTATATAAATTGGAGGAGTATATGGAAAAAGATAGAAAATATGTGGTGACCTAAATAGTCGAGTTCACAAAAGTAAAGAATATTTTTTTGTTGAAAGTTTGGTCCTTTGTTATAATTTGAAACTCAATCCAATTTCTATGTTGCTTCTTCATGTTTTTGTTTTCAATCATTTTCTCAATTGTAGTGCTCTTGACAAGGTTTTTGTAGATATCAAAAGCAATTCAATTGGAGTACCATGTGAATTGAATGGAGTTCTTGAAATTAGTCTTGAGAGCTTTTTGATGGCTCGAATTGCATCATCCAATAGGTCCTTCCACAAAATAGTGAGAGACTCATTTGATATTTTTTTCACAAGGATTATTATGTCACATTTGGTATGGGATGTACAAATAAAATATAATAGATATTTTCATAATTGAATGGATTTGAATGAGCAATTTTATTTATCATTTTTATTCACTTCCACTTTGAAAATTGTGATATACACTTGATGAGGATATGAACATTCCTATTAGATTTCGTAGAACGTTTTCAATCACAAGAATAGTTCTCATAGATGTTGGGAAAGATGATTTGACAATGAGGGCAGAGAAGGGTAAGGTGGCATTTAGAGTATTTAGTTGCCTAAATTCAAATAAGCCTAATAAATACTTGTCTACTGATATTGTGAAAAGGTGCACCTCGAGCAAGTTTCAAGAAGATCATTATGAGGATGTGCTTAAAACCATTTTAGACACAGGGTAATATCGTGAAGATGAAGAATAGAGTGATGCCTTGGAATGGATGAGATTAACTTTCAAGGGTGTCTAAGGACTTAAATTGTGTCATTGAAGGAGGACCCATGATAAGAACCCAAGCCCTAACTCCACCCAAAAGCTAGCTCGGGAGTGGAGGGTTGACCCTGGCCTTATATTCCAGCCCAGGAGGCTCTCCACAACCAATGTGGGACGCATCATCCCCACCCCCTTGAGACCCGACCGCCTCGGTCGGCGATCCGTCGAACCTCAAGTGACACCGATGGAATAGTAGAGTTGTGGCTCTGATACCAGATGATAAGAACCCAAGCCCTAACTCCACCCAAAAGTTAGCTCGCGAGCGGAGGGTTGACCCTGGCCTTATATTCCAGCCTAGGAGGCTCTCCACAACCAATGTGGGACGCATCAACCCACCTATCCACCAACACCATCATCATTATTTGAGCTACGGGAAGAATATGTATTTCCTCCGACTCCTACCCACAAGGGTCAAATAAACTTGGGTTCATGAAAAGTGCCTCTACCCACCAAAAGAAAGTTGAAGTAAATTTTTTTGAGAGTTAAAGGAGAGATTGCATTGGTTGATGGAGGAAATCAACGAGCAATTCATGAAAAGCCAAGAACTTGCTAACGAGAAGACGTGGACACCTCAGCTTAAGGGGGTTCTCTATCGATCTTTTGACTTCTTTTATACTCTTTTCAAAATGGAGGACAATGTTAGATTACGTTTGGGGACTGATTGTGCTTCCTTGCGTGCTTCATTTATGATCCTTTTTTTGTTAATAGTTTTTGCTTAGGTTAGGTTATGTTAGTTACTAAACTTGCTTACATTGCATATAGTTTGTATGAGTGCATGTTAGGTTGCATATAGTCATGAATGTTGCTTTACACTTGAATTTGATGGCATCTATTTGAATTGACTAGCTGGATTTACTAATGGCCCTTATTCACTGACGATAGTTAGAGGCCTTGAACTCTAATTCTAACTGATAGAAGACTAATCTTGCTTGAGACGCTTTGTATTATTAGTTGTGTTTGGAATTTTAACCCTGCTATTAAGGGCAATAACTATCACCTGTGTGACAATTTGCCTTAGAAAGTGATTACAGAAAGGCATGGAGGCAGATTGGGAAATTTAAACTTGATATAAATATATATGCATTTGAAAAAATCACTATATGAGTTGAAAAGATGTATCAAGGTTCTAAGTACAATGGTTTGGGTTTGAGCATCATATGGTACTTAAAAATATAAATTAAAAAGTAATAACATGCAAGAAGACCCGGGATGCACTAGTTGTGACTATTATTCATCTGTCTAACTTGAGGATAGACTCTACGAGTGCTTTATAACCCAATACCCTAAACCAATTGGCAAGAGACTCATTCATCAAATACTTGTTAAGTGGGCTACTTTAAGGACAAGCCATATAGAGTTGTTGCACCACTATGAAGGGAAACAATGTTAAAGTAAGCTATATATTTGTTTTTACTTGACTTGCATACTTGCTTAAGAATGATTACTTGAACTTAAGTTATGGGGATTTCACACACTGCACATGTTAGAATTGATAACGCTTGAGGTGTGTATTTGCATTAAGAATAGAGCA
Source organism: Lagerstroemia speciosa (assembly GCA_037672795.1). Taxonomy (NCBI): domain Eukaryota; kingdom Viridiplantae; phylum Streptophyta; class Magnoliopsida; order Myrtales; family Lythraceae; genus Lagerstroemia; species Lagerstroemia speciosa. Next base: position 6,898,146 of record CM075307.1, read on the forward strand.
TACTTGAGTTGAGGGTAGAGTAAAGAGGAATTGGTAGGAGCATTGGTCTTGATGACAAGTTAATAATGTGGGTGTTGTCTTTTAAATACTAATTATTATGTTTGATAATTTTCAGTAACCTTTACTCAAGGACAAACAAAAGTCTTGATTTGGAGTGCGATGACTGTGCATTTTATCATACTTTTAGTACCGTTTTAGCCTAACAAATGCCAAGTGTTCCACCGTTGGGTGAATTTCTTAGATAAAATTATCTTTGTGTTTCAAAAATGATTTTCATGTTTCTTGGAGTATTACTCCTTAGCTTGGCATTGTTTGTGGTGTAATTAATGTAGGAGATCGAAGCAGGATCAAGTCAAGGCCGAACAAAGGGCCAAGAAGGCTAGGAAAAAATGACACAGCAGGTTAGAAGTAGTCTAAGATGAAATTGAGGAGCGGCCGCCGATCCAAAGGGCCAAGAAGGCCGATTCTTGGTTTTGTTTGAATTGTTAATGACATATCCTCATCTGCTTTCCATGCGATGGATATTGAATGAAAAATATCAGCAACTTTGTAGAAAGAAAGATGATATCCTAATGGTACTGGGAATGTATCAAGAACCACGGAGATTGCACCCATCCCTTTTATTTTATGGCGCAATGATTAGTACCAAAATGACAAGATGAGAATGCAATTAGGGTTTTAAGGACTCAATGAAGATCAAGGATCAAGTGAAGGAAGACGGAAGAGTGATCGAGCGGACAATCTAGAGATTAAGCTGGCTAGTTTATCCTGTTGTCTTCTTCTTCTTTAATCTTACACTCTATGGTTTCTTATTTGATTCAAGTTATGGTTTTAACTTTTTCTCTGTGCATACTACCTAACATTCACAAATTTAATGGATTCTGACTAATCCGTGTTCGAGTAGGTCAGTCCACTAAAAGCGTAAAATTCTTTTAACATGAATTTTCTCACAAGACTCGAATTCGAAACATATTTAGAGGAAGCAATGACGGATCTAGAAACTTGGTTCAGAGAGGCGAAACTTTAGAAGATACTAACATGAAGATTTCGGAGGGGCAAAATAGGATAGTTCAATAGGAAATTGGACAAAATCAAGAGAAATGTATATAATATATTAAGGATTTTTTCGATTTCAGAGGGACAATCGCCCCCGTGCCCTTCCAAACTCATTCATGTGAGGAAGAGATATTATACCATCTCATCTATTCATATTGGTAGTAGTAATTTTAACTTTAATTATGAATGAAACATTCATTTTATGAGGAATCAATGGATTCTAGTTTGATTTCTTGGTTCTAATTCCATTTCTTATGTTTGTTGGTTGATTTCTATAAGATTTTCTTGATTATTATAAATAAGGAGGAAAAAAAATCAAATTTGAGTTCATTATTCAATATTTTACGAGAAAATATTAGAAAAGAACAAATAAATGCGAATAGCGAGAAACATTATCCACACGAGCTCTTCAAAAATGGAGGCAAGTGAGAAGCACGGCCGAATGAGCTGAAAACAGCCGTTGGAGGGAAGCTCCCAATCCGGCGATGGAGCTGTTTGCTTCTCGCATGCCTTCTTCTCACCTCAAATCCCAATTCCCGCGTCTTCAGGGCTCTAAGCATCTGCACTCGCACAGACATCTCCCTCTCCCCCAACGGACCGCTGCTTCATTTCAAGCACGCGTCGCCACTCCCGGCCCAGTGTCGAGGCGGAGCCGCCACGTCTCTTCGGATGCGCGGGAGCACAAGTGGATTAGAGGTGAGGCGGAGTACACCTCTTATGATTCTTCAGATGGCGAGTCGTCTTACCTGTCTTTGAGCGAGAAGCCGGACAGGAACATGGCACTGCTTGATGACTACGAGATGGAGGAATTGGAGTTCACCCCTGACCCTAACCATAAAAGTGGTAAGATCTCTATCGCTGAGCTTCAGTGGTGGCATTTGGCTTCTTCCCATAACTTCCAGTGGCTGTGGGCACTATTTGAAGATTTTGGCGGTTTAAATGGCAGGGTTTTGATTAATCAGTTCTGCACGGTCTTTAACGAACTGCTCTGCTAGAGATTGATGCCTATCTCTTGGGCTTTCGTGGAAACTAGGAGGCAACAGAGGCAACAGAGGGGCATGACATTGATAGGGAATGTGTAAATTTTGAGATGTTAGACATGTAGGCAAAGATAACTAAATCCTCTGTTATGTATAACTGAGCATGAGCATATATTTGATATCTGAGTTGGAATTATCTGCTTTCTGAATATTCCAGTTAGGAGATTTCAAATTATTGCTGAATGTCCTTCCTCTTTAGATGGGTAAGAATGTCCTTCTTCCTAGTCCTGAGTATGATAAGTCAAATGCAGGATATGTGGCTGTACTTGGGAAGCCAAATGTCGGGAAGAGTACTCTGGCAAATCAAATGATTGGCCAGAAGTTATCCATAGTTACTGATAAACCGCAGACCACAAGGCACCGAATTCTTGGTATATGTTCTGGCCCAGATTACCAGGTTTGATTTGTTTATGGCTTCTAAAACTATGATAATAATTTTGTTTGTTCTTATCACTAATTCTGAGGGATAGAAATTGGACTGCAGAAAATTTTGATGCTAAAACTATCTTGCTTATGTATATAAATATGCATGATAATATGTATAGCAACTGTTTAGTTAGTTCCACATACAGGCATCTCCTTTGGTGCCTTATGTTATTTTCATGATACTAGAGAACTATCCAAGCAAGAGAAAGCATTTGATTTTATGGCTGTGATGCTTGTTTTGTAGTTATCCCTAATCTTTACTGTTGTGGACAAGATCAGTAGGATAGATATGAAATCACTTTAATATTGTCATAAAGAGCTGAGAGTATACATATGCATCTGACATTTTTGCCGTTAAATGTCTTCGCCACCTTGCTTTGGAATTATATCTGCAAAATTCAGTTGCTAAAAAATCTCTAATTGATTATTTCCCAGCTGGTGATATTTTCATTTTATTGCTAGAAAAAGAAATCCTCTAATGTATTTCAAGGGGAATGGCCATATACCTATAACCAAAAGGATGAGCCAGCTGATAAAATAAAAGGATCATGAATCATTGAAGTGCCAGCATATTTGTCAGATCCATAAGAGATTTGCACTTCAAAATTGTTCACACTTGTTAACCAAATGTTCGAAGATTTGATAAAACCATCTATAGGTTGAGAGAAGGAATCCTCAAAACTCCTAAATGCTGTTGTTCCTCTCTTTCCCTGATGGCCAAAAAGGCGAAATAGGGATGATTCCGCCGCCGTGCCCTCTGATTTCTAACCCATCTGTGTGCTTTTGATTCAGCAACTACCCAGCTGAGCCTTCTTAGAAACGTTGTCTCATTAGCAAGCTGATTCTTTTCTTGCCACTATATTCTGGGAAACAGACTGGTGCTAAGTGGCTATTCATTACATTTCCTTGCTGCTGCTGACATAATATTCATGTTGACTGGCATTATTTATGGAAGAGAAGGAATATTTTTCTCTGGGTTTCGATAAAGCTTCTCTTAATTAACTGTCTGTAAAAGGCACAAAGCTATTTTCTTCTTTTAGTTTGAGTAGGTTATAAGTTCTGTTAATTGGTCCAGTGTACATTTTTCAGCATATGCATTGGTTTTTACTTGGTCCGATTGGGAAATATGCCTTCTTGTTCGAAGATGATATGCATATTGTTTTTATGTTCTGCATGTGCTACAAAGCATGAGCAAAAAAACAAATTGCTGATATTCAAACTTGTTAAGCAATATTCTATTGGCGCTGTAGTTTATCTTAATATCCAATTGCTTTTCTTTTTTTGGTAAAAATCTTGTGATCTCATTTATCGGTATTTTGGTTTGCAGATGATACTGTATGACACCCCTGGTGTTATTGAGAAGAAGATGCACAAATTGGACTCTATGATGATGAAGAATGTCCGAAGTGCTGCACTTAATGCTGATTGCGTGATCGTCCTAGTTGATGCATGTAAACTGCCCCAGAAAGTATGCATCTCATTGTGCATTATTTCTAAAAATTATGCTTCATTCCTCAAGGCATGCTTTTATATATATTTTTTCTAGATTGATGAAGTATTGGAGGAAGGGGTTGGGCACCTGAAATATAAAGTGCCGACATTGCTGGTGATGAATAAGAAAGACATGATCAAACCTGGGGAAATAGCAAAGAAACTTGAGGTTGGCATCTCTTATAGTGAATATTTGGTTTGCAATCTGTGGATTGATTTAACAATTCAAGAGAATGACTAATTACATGAGCAATATATAGTATAATCTGTACTTGAAGATTTTGTACCACATATCATTGTGGATATTGCTTGTATTAACTCTTTAGAACATATTAATGTTCCATGCAGTGGTACAAGAAATTCACGGAGGCTGATGATGTGATACCTGTCAGTGCCAAATATGGGCATGGGGTTCAAGATGTAAAGGACTGGATTTTATCTAAACTACCAGTTGGGCCTGCATATTATCCAAAGGTATTTATCATTTCCATTTGTCTACCTTATAGTGAAAGTGTTGATCCTGTTAAATGGTTTTCTTTTTCTTTTATTAAACTTCTCATACTACTACAAATATTAAATAGTTCATTGATGCAAAGCTATGAAAAGTCAACCATGATTTCTGTTGGATTATATCCTCTGACTTCTGTATCTCCTGTGACTTTGTCAGATAACTTTTTCTTTTCAAATCTAGTCTAAACACAGCTGTCAAAAAGAAAATGTCTAAGCAGTCTTCCCGATGAAGCAATTGCTGGTTGTTCAATCATATCAGTTGCAAGTAATGAAACTTTTGCATGGTTGTGAAATAATTTTTAAGCATTAACTTGATTTACTCCAGTGCTTTGAGTTTTTTTTTGCTGAATGCTGACAGGACCTTTCTTCTAACCAAATATATGATCAGCTTCATGATTCATAGATATCCTTCACTTATCTGAAAAGACTTATACATATCTCCTTTGTAATGAGAATCTCTTCTTGAACTATCGGGCTTTTTTTTCATTATGTGTGTAGGATATTGTTAGTGAACACCCAGAAAGATTTTTTGTTGCTGAAATTATCAGGGAGAAGATCTTCATGCAATATCGCAATGAAGTTCCCTATGCATGTCAGGTATACAAGAAAGCATCAAAATTTGTTTCAGCTGAATCTCTGTAACTCTTATTCTCTTCTGATATTAGATGTTGCTGTACTTGCATATAAGGCGCTTCCGTTTTGGTTTTTTGTTTGTAATTTCTCAAGGTCAATGTAGTAAGCTACAAAACCAGGCCTGCAGCTAAAGACTTCATTCAGGTGGAGATTGTTGTGGAGAAGAATTCTCAGAAAATCATCCTTATTGGAAAAGTAAGTGGCTGTTTTCTTTTTCTTTAATTTCATTCATTTTTGTGCTTTTATCTCTTCTCTTCTGCATGTAGGATTGTTTATTTTGTCTTTTCTACAATCTACAGGAAGGGAGAGCTCTGAAGTTGCTTGCTACTGCTGCTCGTCTAGATATCGAGGATTTTTTGCAGAAGAAGGTGTATCTTGAGGTACTCACTTTCAGCTTAACAAGTTCTTGGATCAAGTATTTATCTTAAGACCTGATGTTTCAGCTTTTCCTGCATGAACATTGCTGAAGAGAGAGCATCTTCTATCAAGCTTGTAAAAATGGACTGTATCGACCGATGAAACTGGTCCATGAGACCATTCTGGTTCTCCTTGAAAAGGGAGACACAATTGTACTTATTCAACTGGACAACATAGAAAAGGCTTACTCTTGTTGAGCTCATCTAATTTATGACAGTTTCTGGAAGAAGTGATCTTTTTCTGCCTTAGGCCCCTTTTCAACAAATATATTTACCGCAAAAGTTCAAATGTTTTCTGTGACATGCATTTTCTGTCCCATAGTTTTTGAAAAATTATTCTTAGTAAGTTAAAATATTGAACTGCCAGTTCAAGTGCCAAAACAAACAGCCAGGTGAGCCTCCTCACCAGGTGCAGTCTAGTTCTAAAAGCCATGCTCTTTCTCACTTAAAACCTGGAGGCAGTGATCCTTCTACACTTGTTGTCACAAAATAGAGGTAGGATTTGGACCTAAAACAGTAAATGGCTGTCAGTGTAATTGACATGAAGAAGTCTCTTCCTGGTCTGAGCAAGAAGTTTCCATCAAACGCTGACCTTGGGAGAATGCCTCACAAATATTTTCCTTTGGCAGGTAGAAGTGAAAGTGAAAGAAAACTGGCGGCAAGACGAGGGACTTCTTAAGAACTATGGCTATGGGGGGCAAATTCGTGCGTAATCATAACAATCATCAAACTGCTGCTTAGCTGTGACAGTATGGGAGGCATGAAGTGCTTTAGCAAATGCCCCAAAAGTTTGGGGATGTCCATGGCTTTGATGATAGCCTGTGATTCCAAATGGATTCAAGTCCACCATGTTCCTGTGGCTCAAAGGTTTGCTGTAATTTTTTCCATAGAGCTTGTGTGTTAGGCTGTTAGGGTAGAAGAGTGTCTTTCTGGAAAAGGTCCTGACAAACAGATGAACTTTCCATGCTGAAATATATTTTCACTGTCCTGTTTTGATGGCAAACTAAACGCTCTTTAACAGGACTAATTTTGTGCAAATTACTTTCTGTGCTGAGAAACATGGGCGTCAGTTGAGAGGGGAATCACGATGACGAACCCTGGTCAGCTTAGCCGATATAGCTACCATAACCTAGAATGATCCACCACACCAGGTAATTGTAGCTCAAAATGCTGGCTTATTATGATCCCTTTGGGTTGACTGTGGCCTTCTTGCCATTGCAAATCTGGACGCCACCAACGCGTGCACAGCCATCCTGAATTATGCTGCATATTGAATTTAATTTGTCCGTGAAAATGAGGACTTTGGAGTGCTCCAGTGGTGGGGCAAATTGTCATATGTTCAAGAACTAGCATGAGCCTAAAGTATGATCATTATGCCTTTTTGTTAATGAATTTGTAATTTCATTCATAATTTCATATACATTAATATAAGAGAGTTCATTCAATTGGAGTAATCAACCAAAACAACTTTGAGAGAGCCTTCTTAATTTTGGAAAAATGTGGTGTGTGAACGAGAAAATGTTTTCATGAAATTGAAAAGATATTAGATCGGTTAAATAGATTCATGAAAAGAAAAGTGGTGAAAATTTATGTAGCACTAATATTAAGTAGCATCGGTTTATATTAGTTTTCAAAATTAGCACCACTATTTAAAGCTATTTAATGAAATTTTTAATAATACCAAAGATACCCTTCACATAATTCTTACCCTACCCAATTGTTTTCCTAAAATTCCTCTCTTTAAAACCCTTCTCCCCATTGAAAGTCTTCTCACTATCGCTCTTTTGCCTAGTGGCCCATCTCCGATTCTTTATGTCACCTCTTGCCTAATTTCTCCTCGTCATCCCCTCGCCTCGCCGCTATCTCCATTGTTGTTTTGCGCCTTGCCTCATTGTTTTCCCTGTCACCCTCCTTGCCATCATAGCTCCTCCTGGCTATTAAGCACCAGATTCAGCTCTCTCTTTGTCCATTCCTTCTCTATCATGAAATCAACTCATGTATCAAGCTCACAGCTCACAACTCAACATACATATTGGATTCTACATGTCAGAGTTAGTTGAGTTAGTTGTACAAAGCTCTTAGCCACACTCACCTGTAAGAGACTCTATAAATACACAAAATGATTAATAAGTGAGCAAACGAGCATTTTGAGCTCAATTTCTATTTAACATTCTTCATGCTCAGTTTCTCTATTTTTCTATCCTTGAGCAATTTGTTTCTTCTTCTTCCTCCCTTTCTTCGTGATATGGTATCAAAGCAATAGAGCTCTCATGCTATGACACATTCTTCATCGAATGACGACAAGAGGAAACTAGAATCAGAATCAGAGCAACAATCAATTGCTAGTCTCTGGCACCTATGCTGCTGCTGTTGCTGCTACTGTTACTGCTATTGCAGAATCTTCAGCACCAAATGACGACATTCAGAGTCCATTCTTCTTGCACAATGGAGATCATCTAGGACTCATTCTAGTGCCACATGTCCTCTCAGGATCCAACTACAACACATGGAGCCGAGCTATAAGTATGGCGCTAGATGCTAAAAACAAGTTAGGCTTCGTCAATGGCTCCCTAGAGCAACTGTCTGCCACTGATCCAAACAAGAATGTCTAGTTGAGGTGCAATAAGATGGTAATTTCCTAGATTTTGAATGTTGTCTCGAAGGAGATTGCGAATAGCTTTTTATACCTAGACACAGCTTGATCAGTGTGGATAGATCTCAAAGATCGTTTTCGTCAAAGTATATGCTCCATGCATCTTTCAGCTGAAACAACAGCTGAAGACTCTCAAGGATCTCTCGATGTGAACACACTCCACAAAATTGAAGATACTATGGGATGAGCTACGAAATTATCAACTAGTTCTAGTTTGTGAATGTGAAGGAATGAAAACTTGGATGAATAATTAGTAAGTGGAATATGTTATGTAGTTCCTAATCGGATTGAATGAATCCTATGCAGGTGTACGAGCACAAATCTTGATGATTGATACTCTATCTTCTATCTCAACAACTTTCAATCTTGTTGAATAGGAAGAGAGGTAGCGTACAATCTGCAGGAGATTTAATGACATTTTCATTCTCTTCAGAATCAATAGTTAGTACACTAGCGATAGCAGCGATCACTCCTCTAGCGAGGAGAGGTCGTAAGGAAAGACCTCTCTGCTCGCATTATGGTTTAACTGGACATAAGGTGGATAAGTGCTATAAACTGCATGGATATCCTCTTGGATTTCAGTCTAAATCTAGACAATTTCAAAGTTCAATGAACAATCTCCATCGAAACCACAAAAAGGAAATTACAAAGGATATACAGCAGCAACTACAGTTACTGTGCCTCTGATTACTCCTAAAGGTAATCAATTATAGTAGTTGATTGCTTTCCTTAGTTCACAATTACGCACTCATACTCAAGACACTACAGAAAACTTGACAGTTTCTTATTCAGATCCCATCATGTCACATGTTCATGGTAATTCCTCTTCATCTTTTCCAATTTGTAGCCTTTCTCATCAAGCTACCTGGATAATTGATTCAGGGGCTACTCATCACGTGTGTTTGAATTTAGCTCTATTTGTAAAGTTGAAGCCTATCTCACCAATCTCGGTCACTCTCCCTAATGGAGAATTGGTTGAAGTCACTCAAAATGGTTCAGTTCAACTAACACAAGCTTTGCTTCTGACAGACATTCTTTACGTTCCCTTTTTCAATTACAATCTACTTAGTATCAGCTCTTTGACTTCAAATTTCAACTGCATAGTAACTTTTACTCCTACTTCTTGTCACACACAGTGCCTAGCTCGGGATTGGATGATTGGGAGGGGTAGGATGTCCAACAATCTCTACTTGCTTGATCAGCAAACTTCATCATCTTCTTTCTCAGTTTTCAACTTAGTTGCCTCCAAAAGTAAAGTAAACTCTGGCATTTACAATTAGGACTTCCTTCTCATGCAAACCTTATCACTTTACAAAAAGAACTCTCTATTCCCGATAGTTCAACTTGTTCAAAACATTGTGCTATATGTCACCAAGCTAAACAACAACATTTGCCTTTTGATTTTGAAATCATTTGTGAGATCAACCTTTCGATCGATCCATATAGATACATGGGGTCCATTCCCAGTACCTACTGTTGATGGAGATAGATACTTCTTCACTATTGTAGATGATTGTTCACGAGAAGTTTGGGTTTATCTACTTTGAGTAAAGATATGATGTTCTTTCTATTCTTCCCACTTTCTACAGTCTCATAGAAACACAATACAATGTCAAGATCAAAGCAGTACATTCTGATAATGCCCTAGAACTAAATTTTCATAACTTCTTCAATTCAAAAGGCATTTTGGCTTATCACTCTTGTACAAGAACACCTCAACAGAATTCTGTAGTGGAAAGAAAACATCAGCACATCCGCAATATAGCGAAGGCTCTTCTTTTTCAATCATGAGTGCCCCTTAAATATTTGGGGAGATTGCATTTTGACTTATGTATACTTGATTAACGGAACTCCCTCTCCCTTACTTTCTAATAAAACACCCTTTGAAAGGCTCAATCTAAGGCACCTTCCTATGATCATTAGCGAGTTTTTGGTTGTCTATGCTATAGCTCAACCCCTTCCAGTCCCAGATCTAAGTTGAGTCCACGACCCAAGGCCTGTGTCTTTCTTGGATACCCCAACGGTTACAAAGGTTACAAATTATTGGATCTTCAAACTAATTAGGTACATATTTCATGACATGTGCAGTTTCATGAGCATATCTTTCCATTCCTCATTAGTCCTATAGCTAATACTTCTGCTGATTTCTTTCATGATTGAGTTCTCCCTCTTCCCTTTTCTTTTGAACATAGAGTTTCTTCTCCTGATCAGCTCTCTCACTACTTGATTCCAATGAGTCAGCTTGACCACAACGACATATCAAACCACCCTCCTATATGTCTGACTATCACTATTATTTGCTCCATTCTTCTTCTTCTTTAGGGTGCTCTTCTTTTTCCACAGCTCATCCTAGTAAACACTCTCTGTCCTGTCATAAATTGTCTACACCATATAAACACTTCATTTTAAACATTTCCTCCACTATTGAACCTACTTATTATTCACAAGCTGTCAAGTCTAAGTAGTGGCGTGATGCTATGGAGGCTGAATTGCAAGCTCTGGGAGTCAATCGAACTTGGTTAGTTGTTTACTTCTTGTACGAAAGAAGCCAATAGGCTACATATGGGTTTACAAGATCAAACATTGAGCAGATGGTACAATCGAGAGGTATAAAGGTCGATTGGTAACAAAGGGGGTATACCCAGTGAGAGGGCATTGATTTCCTAGATACTTTTTCTCCAATGGCTAAACTGGTCACGTTGAAGGTCTTCCTTGCTTTGGCAGCTATCAGAGGCTGGAGTTTGTCTCAATTAGATGTCTCAAATGCCTTTTTACATGGATACTTACAGGAAGAAGTTTACATGTCCCTTCCAGAAGGCTATGGCTCGGGACAGGGGGATTATCTACCACTTAATCCAGTATGTAAGCTCCACAAGTCCATTTATGGTTTACAACAAGCATTGAGACAATGGTTTGATAAGTTTTCAACTGCACTTCAATCGGAAGGCTTTAAATAGTCACAAGTTTATTATTCTTTGTTCATTAAAAGGTCCTCTACTTCTTTTCTGGTTGTTTTAGTTTATGTCGATGACATTATCATTGCTAGTGATGATCAAAGTGCAGTGGATCTGTTAAAGACTGCATTAAGCAAGCGGTTTAAAATACGAGATCCCGACCCTCTAAGGTATTTGTTGGTTTTAGAAGTTGCACGATCAGCAGCAAGCATTGTTGTATGCCAACGTAAATATGCTATGGAGTTGCTGAAATAAATAGCCCTTTTAGGCTGCAAAGCAGCATTGACACCCACCGATCCAAACATCAAATTCAGTGAGGATACATATGAAATCCTTTCAGATCCCACAGTATATAGGAGGCTGATGGCAAGTTAATTTATTTGACGATTACTAGACCAGATTTAAGTTAATCAATAGATTGAGTCAGTATTTGTCAGCGCCTAAAGATATTCATATACATGCAACAGAGAGAATACTGCAGTACGTTAAGAAGTCTCCAGGTCAAGGGCTCTTCTTTGCCTCTAATTCAGCACTACAGATCAAGTCATTTTTTGATGCAGATTAGGGTGTTTGTCTTGATACTCGTAGATCAGTAAGTGGTTTTTGTGTGTTTCTCGGATCTTCTTTGGTCTCTTGGAAATCAAAGAAATAGGGAGTGGTCTCGAGATCATCTGCAGAGGCGGATTGCAGGTCGATGGCAACCGTGACATGTGAACTTGTGTGGCTGAAGGCACTTCTGAAAGACATGGGAATCAAACATGAGGGACCAACACTTCTTTACTGTGATAATCAAGCAGCCCTACATATTGCTTCGAATCAAGTTTACCAAGAGAGGACAAAACACATAGAGTTGGATTGTCATTTCATACGTGAGAAAATACAAGATGGAACACTGAGGACAATGTTTGTTTCTAGCAAGATCAGCTTGCAGATGTTTTTACCAAGCCCCTTCATCCAACTCAGTTTTATTCAATCATCAACAAGATGGGAATTTTTTATTTGTATCACCCATCTTGAGGCGGAGTACCACTAAATCAACTCATAGCCCAACATACATATTGGATTGTATACGTCAAAGTTGGTTGAGTAACTTGTGCCGAGCTCTCAGCCACACTCACCTATAAGAGACTATAAATACATGAAATGATGAATAAGTGAGCAAGCAAGCATTTTGAGCTCAATTTCTGTTTTACATTTTTCATGTTCTATTTCTATGTTATTCTATCCTCGAGCATTCTGTTTCTTCTTCTTCCTCCCTTTCTTTGTGATATTCTCCTCCAAACTTACACAACAACGAGAGGAAGAGTTGATGATCATAAAGACTGGTTTTGTTGTAATTTACAAATTGATTTTGCATATTAATCATTTAGGGTTTGATAAGATGTATCGGGTCATAACTAGATGTATTAGAGTATGATTACATGAATTATTACTTGAATTTTTGGTTTTTTTTTGCTTCAATTGGAGGTTGACAATGCTTGGAGTTTATGAGCTGCTATTTGCTGATATTGATTTTAGTTTTTGAGAAGTCATAAAGAAGTCCAATCAACATAGGTCTTGACATGATCTATATAGATATATATAGGTCCCAATAGTTTTGGTTGTTGAGACATCATAAACAAGTCCCAACAATTTATAAATAGGTCCCAACGCGATATATATAGGTTTTGATAGTTTACACATGGGTCCCATTTATTAATAGACACATATCATTCATAAATAAGTCGCGGTACAATATAAATAAATCCCAATGCTATATAAATAGGTACCGATACTGTATAATTAAGTTTCTATAGTTATTCAAATTCAAACACATGGTGTTAGCTTAAATAGATCTCAATATTACACAAATAGGTCCCGGACCTATACATCAATATGCACGTGACTGATCACAAGGACATAGGAGCAATCGTCTGATGACAAATGATGCCTTTATATTTTTTCTTTGTGAAGTGCATGCTAGCATCATTATAGTTTTTACCCCATAACACCTACCATTGGCATGTAAGTAGGTCCTGATTGTTCATAAATAGGTTCTGATTATTTTTTAATAGGTCTTGATTGTTCATAAATAGTTGCCGGTTGTTTTTTAATAAGTCAAGATCGTTCATAGATAGGTCTCGATAATTTAAAATAAATCCAAAATTGTGCCATAATCTGTAAATGACCGTTCCAAAATTGCATATTCAAAAAGCACTCTACATCTACCCATTTTTTCCAGTAAAACCTAAGAAAATATAGTTCAATACCAATATCTCAACTTGAACAAATAAAAAAGCCACAACATTACTAAGCTGCTCTCTATACATCTCTTTCATAAACAAATATACAAACACATATCGAGAAAGATGGGAGGAGAGAAATGTTACATTTGAAGATTTCAAACACAAGGATCACTAAATCACCGATTGCAACATATGAAGCTGAGATCCAGGGGGAGAGAGAGCTGAGATGGAGTTGAGAGAGAGATGAAGCATAGGTGGAGCCTGAGAGATATAGAGTCGAGATGAAGAAGGACATGCAAGCAGCAGCCAGAGAGAGGGAGGGAAATGAAAGGGATGGAAATGCTTTGAAAAATTGGGTGGGAGAAGAGGAAGAGGATGAAAGAAGATCAAATGGTGGAGGAAGGGTAAAGTGGTAAATGAGCACAAATAGGTATTATTTTATTACATGGTTATAAATTAGTGCTATTTGAGTAAGATACATGGGGAATTGTGCCAATTTTGACCATGAACCCAAAAGAAGAAGAGCAAAAAAGTCAATTTGGTCCCTGACATTATACCAAAATGGTTGTTCAATTCCTAATCTTTTTTGGTTATGAATTTGACTCAAACATCCATCATATTACCATCATGTTAATATAGTCGATAAAATGTCGTTTAAAAAAGTTCCTAAGTGGCATTTACGTGATATAATGACGTAAAATTTATATTTTTAAGTGCAAACCTACACTTTGGTCTCTAATATTTTAGTGAACCAACAATTTAATCCTAAATTTTCTTCCACCAATTTTGAATAAAAGATCCACTATTTTGCCACCACTTTAGTCATGCCTCAAGATTTCATTAAAAAATACGATGTGACACTAAATTAAATATTCTTTGTATTGGGCAAATGACCCTGTAATGCACGACCTTTGTCCATTTTTTTTTTCAATTCTAACAAGAACCTTCACTTTTGGTTAGGTCAACAATTTTCAATTCTTATCCACTTGTAACATATCGTTAATACTCCATTAACATTATTGACAGAAGTTGTAAGCGGCCATGAAAAAGATTTAATTGATGAATTTACCCTCTCAAAGCTGAAGATATATGAATATTTAATGCATGAACTTTGCACAAATTTCCAATTTAATACACAGCATGATTTCCTAATTTTACCATGAACTTTCGCTTTTAATTAAAATAATAAGGAATTGATAAAACTACCACTCAATTGGGAACTTATTCCATTACCATTGAGTGAAATGTCTTATGCACCCTTTTAATTCACTTTTTCCAATGCAAGAACAGGGAATGTGTGATATGAACATCGACAATTACGTTAGGGAAAACACAACATTGTTGAGCAATTTGATCTATACATCATAATTTCTAAATTACTATTTTAATTTTAAACTTCATTTTATTTTACTATAATTAAGGATGTAAATGAAAATTGAGAACCCGAATAACTCGGATATTAGGGTCATACATAAATTTTGGGTGATTTTTAAGGTGTTGAAGAAACTGCCCTAGAAACTTGGATACGAACCTAAAAAAATTGATGGCACCCGAGACAAGTTTCTTTGGTCAGTTTTTTTAACACATTAAAAATCACCTAAAATTTATATAGAGCCCAAAAATTCGATTTTTCAAGTAAAGTTGGGTCTTTTTATGGGTTTTTAATTTTCATTTGCAGCTCTAATTGTGGCAAAGTAAATAATGAGAGTTTCAAATTGAAACACTAATTTTAAAATTACGATGCATAGATAAATTGATTCTTAATATCATGTTATTGTCACCAGGAATTTTGTAGTTCTAGCAATCATTCAAGCAACACTTTAAACTTGACTTCAAGGAACTTTTCTACAAATTTCGATTTCACTAAGAATTTTATTTTTCCTAACATGATGAAGGAATATCATTTACAATTTAAGGACAAATTTGTCAATTTCTAACCATTCTAATCAAAAGTAAAAGTTCATGAGAGAATTGAAAAATCATGTATTAGATAGTTATTTATTTGTAGTTCTAAGAAAGTCAAATTTATCAATTCATCGATTTGAATAGCCATTTGCAATTTCCATAAACAACTTTAGTGGAACATTGATGATTTGGTAGAAGTGAAGAACAATTAAAAATTCATGACAATTTTGATCAAAGTAAAAGTTCCTGGTAAAATTGAAAAAAAAAAGCAAAATTCATGAATTATATGGCCATTTTCCCTTTTATTTTCAAGACTTGTGAATACTTTTTTAATTATACATCTTACCATTGGTAATTCAAATATATTTCCATTTCTCCTATCCCTCAATTTCTCTTCTATCTCTATCTTTCTTCAACTTTAATGGCTTCTCTCATCTTCCTAATTATGGTCGAAAAAGTTTGAGTCATCAAATACCAAGAAGAGCCAATCGATTCTTTTATTCATGGGGTGTTCCATTTGGCACTTGATGACTTAATTGATTACCTCTGACCTATTGTTCATTGTCTTTATATAAACCCTCAACTGTTAAGTCGTAGCTCCATTTGAGCATAATCAAAACCATTTCTGCCTCATTGTACTTATAATTTCTTGAGACATATTTTTTGCAACACTTTTACTTTTTCTTACATCTCAGCAACCTCATTCTATTTAATTTTTTTCTGTCCCTCCTACTTGTCAATTGTTTAAAATGCTTCTTTAGGTCCAAATTGGTCTTACATTACCTACACAAACCACCGTGCATTATTTGCCCCCCTTGGTCGATCGTGGATGAGTATCGCGAAAGAATTCAACTAGACATCCTCAAAAAGATGGAGATTTGTCAACGCACATCACAGTAGATATGCACGATTCGTCGTAAAAAATGTTAAATAAACTTGGATATGAAGACATATTTCAAGAAATTTACACGAGAGGATGGCAGAAGAAGCTAGGATGATGGCATTTAGAGGTAAGAGGAGATATAATCAGGAGAGATATATGTTATGGAATAATAAATACAATGACGTAGCTGGGGTTTTAGTTTACCCAAGGTGGGCTATGACCTGGTATGGGAGTTGAGGATGATGGTGGTTCACGTAAAGACAATGGAAGTTAAGTCATGGGCAATTGATTGGATTCTAAAGAGGCAAATGCAACATTCTAAAAGTAGAGAGATTGAATTATTCTTTTGATACTTGATAACTCAAAACTTTTTAATGATATTGAAGATGAGGAAAGGTGTCAAAGTGGAAGAAAGATGGAGTTAGAGGAGAAAATTAGAGATTTGGAGTGGTGTAAATGTGTTTGAATTATAAATTTCTAAAAATTTAATAAATGGCAGTTACAAGTTTCGGAAATCACAAAATTTTTATCTCAATTTAGTTCCACGTTGAGTTTTTTAATAATATATTGATAGCACGACTAAAGTTATGACAAAATACCTGATAATTAGGCCAAATCTGTGATTAAAAAGTTCGGGTACTAAATTATTGGTTCACTGAAACCTTAGAGATTAAATTGCAAGTTTGCGCTCAAAAATATAAATGTAACGTTGCTATACCACAGAATTTTTTGATGGTATTTTAATGGATGTACTAATGTAGTGGTAAAATGATGAAATTTTTGAACCAAATTGGTAGCAAAAAGATTAGAGACTTGACTATTGATTGAATACAATATTAGGGATTAAAGTGAGTGATTACTCAAAGAAGAATTGAGTTGAGAGAACCCATGAAAAAAGTAAGCCTATGTGAGAATGATGAGAAATTGAATTTCACATTGATAAGAAGAGGAAAGTTCTGAAGGTTTATAAGAGAGGGTGTTCTTATGAATCATATTGGTTTGTGACACCATGTTAGTACTGCCACATGATATACTCGATACTTACAAGTCTTTCTCTTATTATGTTGACCTTCTTAGCTATATCATACAATGCTTGTGTGCGAAGGTGACTGTTTACAACTACGACTTATTAGGATCAAATTAAAGTGGGTAATTGTTCGATTCAACGCTTTTAATGGCCCGTACATGGAATCTAATGTTTGGCTTGGGACTTTAATTTCTGATTTGGTGCCATTAACCCTACGATCTTCCTTCTCTCTATAAATAGGATCATTTGGCCTAGTTTGTATTGCACAGTTTTCTAGCAATTATCCTCTCTATTTCTTCATGCATTTTTTACGTGACGATTATCTACTTACAATTTTGCCGTTGTTGTATGTTGGAAGATTAATGTCCACATAATTTTTATTTCATATTAGTATATCTTATAACATGAGTGAGTATCGTGAATATTTTTTATTTACATTTGTAATATATTATCATCCAATATTATCAGTATGTTATTTATAATAAATTTGAGACCGAAAGACATTTGCTTCTAACTGAAAACCACAAAATCCTGCCTTAAAGTCTTCTTCCTATAAATGTTTTCCACAAAAATTATATAAATTATTATTGTTATGTTACGGAACTTTCTTAGGTCAGAAGATAATTTCATATCAACAAAACGCTGCACATCAGAATGAGTCAATTTACATCTCTGTCTCTCCAAACATGACTTGGAAGAGCTAAGATAGTAATTGAACCAATATCACCACATGCTTTGTCCCATTTAGCTATATTGTAGGTAGAGATGGCAACGAGTTGAAGTGCGGTAGGTTTTTGAAAAATCTAGGCCCGCCCTGCACCCAGAACGGGTTAGCCAGCCCCGTGACTTGTGCGGGGCGGGGCACAGGTCGACCTGACTAATTAAAAAATATGTTAATATTACATGAATGAAATACAAAATATAGTATAAATTTATATATTTATAATAATAAGGTTGAATAAATGTAAAATAGTTAAACTTTACATAATTTTAACTAAATAGAGTGTTATTATTCAATTTATTAAGATAAAATATTTATAAAGTAAATAATATTTAATTTAAAAATATGTAATTGGAATACATGTTATAGCAAGACGGGGAGGGATTGGGTAGGGTGGGTGCGGTGATAGACCCCGCCCCCCTCTCGTTGTATGTACTAGTCCTATTGTGGGTTGGGCTAGGTTGACTTGGCAGGATGGGTCACTTTTTCCATCCCCAATTGTGGGCTAGAAATTTGGGCTCTCGGAATGTAACATAATTCCCACAAGTCAAAAGAGGAAAAAAAATACTCAAAGCTTAGCTCAAGAGATCCGCTAATTGGGTAGTAGATCGAGCCTGATCGATGAGAGGACTTCTACCAGAACTTTGGCGTTACTGATCTTACACTTGTTTGCTCAAACCGTAATGATGACCCAATCCCACTAGGATATCATGTGTGACAGGAATCCCAGACTTAGAGCCATGGAACAAGGAGTCTAGAACATAATGTCCATAATAGGCTGAACATATAATAAGGTAATATGAATCAATTTTTCCAACATCAGACAACGATAGTAGAAAATGGCATATTTCATTCGTATCATCCTTAGGCACTTCTCATACAAATTGAAGGGAACCTGGTAAGGCTCTATATCATCCTTTACTCCAATGGCCTTTCTCAGATCTACCTCTCACAATAAGCACTTCGACTCCACCACTCAAGCCCTCTACTTGCCCTTTTCTTTAATTCTTTCGAGTTCAATGCTGCCTTCACATCTTTCAAGATGATACTCGATGTCTCGTATAACATTGTATTAACAAAATTCTCATATATAGTCTGTCAGCGATCATAATGCCTCATAGAGGACCATGTTTGACAGGCCAAGCTGTACCATGCTCAAGGTTTTGCCATGATAGATTTCTTTTCAACATCCGTTAGGGTTTGTGCTAATTCAGCTTCTCCATCATGTGTCCCTTCAAGGTAGTGTTGCATTAGCAGAGCCTTCATCTTGATGCACTACAATCAAAGTCATGCGAACCATCAAATTTCTTCACCTTGAATTTCACTATCAACATCTTAGGCAATGGCTTTAATACCAATTTGTTGGTATTTAGGTATGCATCAAGAAGTCAAAATTTAGAGTGCAACAATAGCAAAAAAAAAAAAAAAAAAGGAAGTAAGAGAAGAAATGTGAATGCCAAAATTACGTGGTAAAATAATCTTGTGAGAGAAATGTCCACGATGCAAAGCACACAATCTACTTGAAACACTAAAGAATATGACAGCATCATAGAAATTCTTGGTTCCAAACCTAAAACCCCATTAAACCCCTCTCATAAAAGAGTTCAAAAATTTATATCTCAAGTTCTCACTACTTAGTGGTATCGTGAAGTTATTAGAAAGATCACTAACAAGATTTTTCACATCTTACAAGACTCTAATCAACCTTTATATAAAACTTTTGCAATTAAAATGATATCATAATTTTCCTAATTAACTTTTAGAAAAATATCTCAATTTGATTTAGGACAGCAACGTAGGAAATCAAATTGTTTCAAATTCAAAATTAAAATGTACGTATTTTCTTAACGATTTTCACTCGTCTAGTTAGGTCTTGGGATCATACGGACTTTCGACTTGATGCGAGACATTCTCAACCAAGATTATTCGACCTACCTTGGTTTGGTTAATCCTACCAAGATGTTATGCGGGAATTGGTTTGATCAGCGATCAATATCCCACTAGTTATGGCTGCGCCAACTACAACATATAGAGAAGGAGGGCTGTAATAACCCAAAGTTTAGGGGTTAGACTGTTAAATAAGTAGAGTTATTTAAAGAATGCTAAATGGAGGTGCTTTATTGCACAAAAGGAGGAGAAAAAAAATCTTCCTTCCCTCTCACTCTTATCACGGTAAAATGGAGCATGGAGAGGTGGCACGCTGACTCCAGCCATGATCCCATAAAATCTGCACCACAATAGAAATATCTCGAATTTTTAACGTCTTATAATGAAGTATTCGAGCTCATATGGGTGGTCATTTCTTGTTTTGAATAGAACTAAGATGAGAAGAGGTGAAGCGAAGAATTATCGATGAAGTCGGAATCGAAGTTTAATCTCATCTTTCTCAGCCAATTCATCCCTTTAGCATTTAGGTAATCTAAAAGATCCTTTCCCATTATTCTGTTATTAGTTGCAATTTAGAGATAGATAGACAAAATTTCAATAGGTCGTTAATGGTGGATTCTTCTAGAGGGCTTAAATGGCCGAAATATTTACATCTTTGGGTTGCTCATAACCTCATGAACAAAAATTTTCAGGCTCATTTTTCCACCTTTTAGTGTTCTGTTTGATTATAAAACGTAGGTTAACTTCAAGATTTTCAAAGAAACCAAAATCACTAGATTTCAATTTTTGTAGCTCCATATATTAGTTCGTGAAGTCGACTTCCCAAAATGTTTTAAACTATCCAGTTTTTTGTTAAATCAACAGCCAACTTCGACCAAGATTTTGGAATTGATTCCTTCAATTTTTGATGTCCCCTTGCTTCCAAACTGTACTTCGCAGTCCAACTCTTTAGGGACACCAACAACTCCTGATTTGGAGGTCTATGGACAGAGATACAAGTTTGCAAAATTGGCCTCCGGAATAATCCGGATCTACCTCGTGATGAAAACCTAATTTTGAGCCACATTTTTAATCGAATTGTCCGTCTTTGGAACTCGATTTTATTCTTAAATTGTACCTTGTAGCACAAGCTTTCATAGATTCTAAGAACGAATATTTGGTGGCTTGAGGAGGGAGAACCGACCCTTCAAAGTTGGCTAGTCATGCGGTTCAGTACTGCACAATTACGAACAAACCAGAACTTTGAAACGCCCATTGGCCTAATCTGAACTCTGATTTCAATGATTTTTGCATTGTTGATCCCATAATTGAATTTACTACTTTATGTGATTTTTGAAAATTTTCTGAAATTATTTCATTTTTCTCAAATTTTTTGAAAATAACGAATTTTATTGATATTATAGTTATAAAAGTTATCACGGAGCCCAAAATACCTTATAGTAATAATTTATGAAATTTTACGATTTAACGTAGAGAAAATATTATTTGGAAACTGAATTGAGATGTATATTGTATTTAAGTCCCAGTATTTTACATAAATTTCCTAATTTATGAATTTACTTAAAGAATATTAATTTTGAGTTTCAAGAAAATTTTATATACAAACATTTAGACTGTCTAATAAGTGACGATCTTGGTTGATATGTGAGAATGGGATAGATATTTTGTCGGTTGAAGAATTTTTAGGATCACGTACGACACTTCAGAGTATTTTTGTAGTAATATATAGTTTCAATTATAGGTTCTTCTTTTGATTTGGATTGAGAAAGTGAGCTCTTGATTACGGGGACGGTTAATTTTAGTAACTTGAAACTCACTTCTATTATTTGCGAAATTATGAAATGTTTTTTATGTATATCCTGATTATTATTCTGAAACTGTTATATTTAAATGAAATGAGCATGAAATATGATTTATAATTTTTAAATTGAGGATCAAGTATCAAGAGATTAATGAAGTGTAATTTTATTGAGCATAAATTGTTTGACGATCAAATTATTGATTTTATGTATTTTGAGGGATAAGTGACATTTGTGAAATTATCTGATTTTATTGATTTGTGAAAATTTATTTGAATTTGAATGGTATTATGATTTTAATTTGAGGCTCATCTGTCTACTATGCCAGCAGAATCTCTAGGTTGTTACCAGCGACGATACTGGTATCTGAGTTTGTGTGATAGGACAAAATGTCACTATAGTATCAAAGACAATGAGTGCAAAATGTCTGAATATTAATCATATAGACTTCTGAATGAAAGTAACAAAATATTTCCTTTTAAATTGGTTTACTGATATTATAAAAATAATTTAAAATGTATTTTTTACGAAGGATGAAACTTTGTGTTTTAAGAATTGCAGAGGATTGTTTTGAACTAATTGTTATAAATAAGAAAAAGTTTATATGGATGCTTGATCTAGTAGAAGTGAGAACCGATTACTTACTGAGCATGTGGAGCTCATCCCTTTATCCTATTATCTTTTCAGATCCAGAATCAGAAGAAACCTAGGAGAGTAGCATCTAGTAAGTTTGCTCAGGGATCAGGTGCTTAGAAGATTGTTTGGATTTATTCATAGTGTTCTTCCATTTTTCTTAGTATTAAAAACTTCTAATATTTGGACAATTTTCAGAATTTTAAAATGTAAATCTTCACTTTAATATTGAATCCTATCTATTAGACATTATAATTGTTGATTCTTGTGAAGAGGAAAATTTTGAAAATACTATGAATTAAAAGTATATTAGTTGACTTTGTTTACTATGAGACCAACTTAGGTCAACTAGTGAACGGCCAGTCGTGAGCTCATTCTTTGTATCAAAAATGGGACGTGACAAGGGTTTAGTATAGTTGGCACAGTTTTCGCCCTGTGACCTAGAGTATTGAGTTTGATGTCACTCATGAGACTTCTCGTACCCTTTTATTCCCTTTTATTCCCTTGTCCTTCTAACATTTTTAGATTTATGTGCCTCCTTTCTATATTGCAAAAAACAACATACAGATCATGATTCGCTAGTCCCAAATTACATAGATATTTTATTTGGTTTTGAACAATCTGTGTTTTATCCATGCTATTTTTATCAAAATTAATGGTTACGACTCGTCTTATAGTGCTTAGAATTAAATAACAAGCGAATATATTTCATATGTCTTGCAGTCATGGTCTTTCGTGTTTTGTTAAAATTGGCGTGAGATAATTAGGAATGAGAATGTGCCAAGTGGATCGGGTATTTAAATGCTTGGACCCACCCGCATCCGTGCTCCGCCCTGCCACATTTGACCTGACTTTCAAAAATAATTAATACATATTATATTAAATATAATTTAAAATAATATAAATTCTCATATTCATAACAATATATAACAAAGTGAATACAATAAAAATAATATCATTTCAAAACAATATAACAAATATAATCCAATTTACTAAGGTAAAAGTTTTCATAAATCAAATATAAATGTTCTCATTCCAAGAACTTGTTTTAAGACTTTAGAGCACTTGAACTCACCCAGTGAACTGGTTCAAAAATATTTTTTTTCTCATCCTGATGTGCCTCATGAAGATGCCCCAGAGAAACGTGATTATGTTTAGGGTCCGATCACACGTTCCAAGGCAAGAAAACAGGATGCGGCAAGGCTGGGCCACATTACCCTTCGTAAATGCATGGAATTAAGTGGTTAGCACTTGGAATATCCAGATTAGATGCCTCTATCATTTACCTATATTTTGGGCAAATTTTTGTAGTTTGTTGCCGGCTATTGTCAA
The DNA here is from genome assembly GCA_037672795.1 of Lagerstroemia speciosa. Lineage (NCBI taxonomy): Eukaryota > Viridiplantae > Streptophyta > Magnoliopsida > Myrtales > Lythraceae > Lagerstroemia > Lagerstroemia speciosa. The sequence goes on from CM075307.1 coordinate 6,921,737, forward strand.
CTTTCCTTCATTTCCTATGCATGAAAACTAGTGGATCATTAAGTAGTTGGGAAAGGGACTTATATCTATTTTGCAACATCAAAGCTATATATATATAAAAAAAAAGGCAGAACAATGAAAAGTTTCCCTTGAGCATTTTCCTTCTTATCTGAGCATTCTCCCTTGTTCAGTGGCAAAATCCCGATTGTTATTGTTCTTTCTTGAGCATGGTGAATCAAAACAACTAGCCTTACTTGTGGTGATTTATCTTATCAAGTAAGTTTAGTTGGTCCTATCCTCCACCTTTCTGTCCCTATCTATTTCTGATTGAATCCCTTATCGTCTAGTATCAGAGTAAAGGTTCTTCCTTCACAATAAAGTGGCCGAGTGAAACACATGAGGGAGAGTAAACACAAGAGTTTCATCAATCTATTCCCAGAATGGCTGAAGACAACCCTGGCCAAGTTCCCAGAGGGTTTTCCTTCGAGCAAGCCCAGCTCCTCTGCTTCCAGCGGAAGGAAGAAGAACTTCTAGCTCAACTCGATCGAGTGAGCTAGGCACTCGAAAGGCTGGCCTTACCCCAATCGCCTACATGACATGCACCTCGTGTTCCTAGGCGGAATGTTCCTGCAAAAGATGAAGTTGCTAAAGAAGATGATTATCCTAGAGAGGAAGAGCTACCGGTCTCACAGTGACAGCAAAGGGGGATTGGAAACAACCTTAGGTTGAAGATTCGGGGGTTCAAGGGCACCAGTTCCCCCGAAGAGTACCTTGAATGGGTACAACGTGTCGATAAAGTGTTTGAATACTACGAGTACTTTGAAGCCCAGAAATGTAGGCTTGCTGCCTTTGAGTTTATCAGTTATGCTAATATATGGTGCGAAAACTTGAAGGCGCAACGAAGGAGAGAGGGGGAAAATGAGATTCGGAGTTGGTGGGAGATGAAGCGCATCATGCATAGAAGGTTCGTACCTGACTACTATAAGCAAGAGTTGTTCCTCAAGTTGCAAAGTTTGCGGACAGGGCGGTATGTCTGTGGAAGATTATGTCATGGAGTTTGAGATGCTATCCATGAGATGTGAGCTCAATGAACCGCAAGAGCAAACCATTGCTCGTTTCCTTGGTGGTTTGAGCAAGGAGATTGTGGATATTGTCGAACTACAACCCTATGTGTTTCTGGAAGATGTTGCAAAGCTAGCTAGTAAGGTGGAGAAATAGCATGGACGAGGTAGAACCATTGCTGCACGGGTGTCAAGCTCGAAATCAACGGCTGCGGGTTCTGTAACTCAAGGATCTTTCTTGAAGTTGAGCATACCGAAGAAGGAAGTTGGGGATTCTCATTAACCGCAGGCAGAGTTGACAAAAGGGAAAGACAAGAAGACTGAACAGCAACCTCTTGTTCGGAGTCGAGACATTAAGTGCTTCAAATGTCTTGGATTCGGACACATTGCATCTCAGTGTCCCAATCAATGGGTGATGACCATCCAGAGCACTTGCCAGATCGAAAGTGAAGATGAAGAGGAGATTGAAGAAGATTCTAGAGTCTCTAATGAAGAGAATGTAAGTCCGCTGATGAAGGCGAAATGCTCATGAATCGGCAAATCTTGAGTTCTGAGGTAAATGTGGGAGAAGAACGGCGAGAGAATTTTTTCAGAACTAGGTGCACCATTCTCAACAAGGTGTGTGGAGATATTATTGACAATGGGAGTTGCACCAATGTTGCTAGTACTACCTTGGTGGAGAAGCTAAATCTAACTATAATGAAGCACCCTCGTCCTTACAAGCTGAGGTGGCTGAATGATCAAGGTGAGTTGCACGTCACCCGACAAGTATGTATCCCCTTCTCAATTGGAAAACATACAAAGAAGACTTGATTTGTGATGTGGTTCCTATGATTGCAAGTCACTTTCTTTTGGGAAGACCATGGCAGTATGATCGGAGGGCCTTGCATGATGGATACAAGAACACGTATAAGGAAGGGAAAAATATTGTCCTAGCACCACTCAGTCCAAAACAAGTGCAAAGCGACCAGAATGTAAGTTCAAATGCCTCGAAGAAGGAGAATTTGATATTGACGTTGGGAGAGGTTCAGTAGACTTTGATGAATTTCAACTTAGTTCTCATTTTGTTTATGAAATAAGCAACACACGAAGAAGACATCCCTCTTCCTCCTCAATTCATGGCTCTATTGAGGGAGTTCATGGATGTATTTTTGGAAGAGTTACTAGAGGGATTGCCTCCAGTTAGGGGAATTGAACATCGAATTGATCTCATTCCTGGTGCTACTCTACCTAACCAGCAGCATATCGGTGTAATCCAGAGGAGGCTAAGGAGTTGCAACGATAAGTGAATGAATTGCTCGAGAAAGGCTGTGTAAGGGAATCCATGAGCCCTTAGTATGTACCAGCTCTGTTAGTGCCCAAGAAGGATGGAACTATGAGAATGTGTGTTGATAGTAGAGTGATCAATAAGATCACTGTAAAGCATCGTTATCCCATCCCTTGCCTAGATGACATGCTAGATGAGTTGAATGGTTCTAAGATGTTTTTGAAGATCGATATGAAAAGTGGATATCACCAAATCTGTATGAAGGAAGTGGATGAGTGGAAAACGACCTTTAAGACCAAGCAGGGCCTTTATGAATGGACGGTTATGCCGTTCGGACTAACTGTGGGATTTTATTGGTCACTTTATCGTTGTCTACTTTGACGATATTTTAGTCTACAACAGAAGTCTTGAGGAATATTTGCAGCATCTCCAGAGGGTATTTGAGGTCCTTCAAAGGGAGAAGCTATTTGGCAATATAAAGAAGTGTCGATTCTGCCAAGACCAAATCGTTTTCCTTGGCTATGTCATATCTCAGCAAGGCATTGAAGTGGATGAAGAAAAGATAAAGGCCGTTCGAGAGTGGCCTAATCCTACCATGGCATTGGAGGTACGAAGTTTTCATGGTGTGGCCTCATTTTATAGGAGATTTTTGAAGAACTTTTGCAATATACTTGCTCCACTAACTGAATGCATGAAGAAGGGAAACGAGTTCAAGTGGAGTGAGGCGGCCCAACATAGCTTTGAGCTCATCAAGGAAAAGTTGTGTTCTACTCCTGTATTAGCCTTACCCGACTTCTTGAAAACCTTTGAGATTGATTGTGATGCATTAGGAGAGGGGATTGGGCTGTCCTTATGCAAGACAAACGTCCAATAGCCTACTTTAATGAAAAGTTAAGTGATGCAAAACTGAACTACTCTACGTACGGCAAGGAGTTCTATGCCTTGATTTGGGCTGTTGAGACATGGGAGCACTACTTACTCCCAAAGGAGTTTGTCATCCGCACTGATCATGAGTCCTTGAAGTATCTGAAGGGGCAAAACAAGTTGAATTGGAGACATGCCAAGTGGGTGGAATACATGGAGATATTTCCTTTCGTCATCAAGTACAAGCAAGGAAACATCAATGTTGTGGCTGATGCATTATCTCGAAGGTATGCCTTGATTTCACTTATGAATACGAAGTTGCTAGGATTTGAGTTGATTTAGAGTCAGTATGTGGAAGATTCTTACTTTACTTTGGTTTATTTGGCCTGTGAGAAAGGAGCTATTAATGGATATTACTTGCTTGATGGGTACTTGTATAAGTTTGACAAGCTTTGTATTCCAAGCGGGTCCATTCGAGAATTGCTAGTACGGGAGGTCCATGCTGGTGGGCTAGCTGGTCATTTCGGAGAAAAGAAGATACTTGAAGCAGTGAAGGAGCATTTCTATTGGCCAAAGATAATTCGGGATGTACACCAAATTATTGAACGATGTGTCACTTGCAAGAAGGCAAAAAGCAAGGAGGCCCCTCATGGCCTATACATGCCATTGCCTGTACCGGAACACCCATGGGTCGATTTGAGCATGGACTTCGTGCTGGACTCAAAGGGGCAAAGACTCAATTCTGGTTGTGGTTGATCGATTCTCTAAGATGGCTCATTTCATTCCGTGCCACAAGTTCGATGATGCCTCCCATGTGGCTGACCTGTTCTTTAGAAGTGGTAAGGATGCATGGCATACCGATGAGCATTGTACCAGATCAGGATCCCAAGTTTCTAAGACCTTGTGGGTAAAGCTCGGCACTAAGCTGCTCTTCAGCACAACTTGTCATCCTCAAACTGACGGGCAAACCGAAATAGTAATTGTATTCTCTCCTCTTTGCTTCGAACTACCGTACATAAGAATTTAAAGAGTTGGGATACTTGCCTTACTCTCGTTGAGTTCGCATATAATCGGAGTGTTCATAGCTCTACCAGGAATAGGCCTTTTGAAGTGGTTAATACTTTAATCCACACCCCTAGATTTGGCACCTTTGCCATCCAAAGATAAAGTGTGTTTGGATGGAAAGAAGAGAGCTAAGCAGATCAAAGCTTTGCATGAGCAAGTGAAGAAGCAAATTGAGATGAAGAATGCAGCTTATGCTCGGGGTGTGAATAAGGGGAAGAAACAAGTTCATTTCAAACTAGGCAATCTTGTTTGGATTCATCTGCGAAAAGAAAGGTTCCCAAGTAAGAGAAAGAGTAAGCTAATGCCCCGGGCATTCAATGATAATGCTTGCAAGATTGAATTACCTGAAGATTATAATGTTTCAGCAACATTCAATGTGAGAGACTTATTTCCATACTTGGAGGATGGCGGAGATCTAGATTTGAGGTCAAATCCTTCTCAATTGGGAGGGAATGATGTGCTTCATGAAGCTGTCCCAGAGAAACTCGATTATGTTTCGGGTTCCATCACGTGTTCCAAGGCAGGAAAACAGGATGCGGCAAGCCTGGGCCACATTACCCTTCTTAAATGCATGGAATTAAGTGGTTAGCACTTGGAATATCCAGATTAGATGCCTCCTTATCATTTACCTATATTTTGGGCGAATTTTTGAAGTTTGTTGCCAGCTGTTGTTAACTTTCCTTCATTTCCTATGCATGGAAACTAGTGGATCATTAAGTAGTTGGGAAAGGGACATATATGTATTTTGCATCATCAGAGCTATAAAAAAAAAAGGCGCAGAACAATGAAAAGTTTCCCTTGAGCATTTTCCTTCTTATCTGAGCACTCTCCTTTGTTCAGTGGAAAAATCCTGATTCCTATCGTTCTTCCTTGAGCGTGGCGAATCAAAACGACTAGCCTTACTTGTGGCAATTTATCTTGTCAAGTAAGTTTAGTTGGTCCTATCCTCCAACTTTCTGTCCCTATCCATTTTTGATCGAATCCCTTATCACATCCAACTAAGATCTGCACCAATAGTAAATGAGGAGCACGTCCAAAATTACAATAGGAATATACATGCCATAGCTCGTATTTAGTCACAGGTAACATTATGTGGCTTTATCTCGGGGAACATTGATGAGGTCAACCAAATCTTGGTGAGAAAAGGAAAAATAAATGGAATTGATGGAGTGCTCACAAGAATGTTCTGTTCAAGAGTGTACTTTGCTTCAAAACTAAGGAAGGACTAATTCCCTTTTCATAGTTCATGTTTTACAATATTCATGGACGTTTTGCAGTTTAACTTTCTCCTCAGGTCAATGTGTTAATCGAAGTTCAATAACGTGAATAAGATATTAAATCAAGACGCATGAAAAATGAAATGGTAGATAAGCTTCAGTCTGTTTCTACATTAACCCATGCAACGCGACATTTTTTTTTAAATCATTCTATGTTTTATTTTTGTGTAATATGGAGACACTATTATGTTTTTCACATTTGAATATAGATGCTTGGCTTGACATATGACAAACTATTCAACATCTCCAATAAGTGACACAGAAAATCACATTATTCTTATTCTCAGCTTGACACTCATTTTACTGTTGTAATTTTATACTCATTTTAATTGTTTTTTTCAAGATACCTGAACAATATTATCGCAGTGCATATTCTGCTATTCACTGCAATCTAATCGTATGCAGTATATCAACTAGCATTCTAGGATTCCGCCAATCTCTTAGGTAAATCTCATTCTATTTATGTGTAATAATAATTCTATAATTTAAATTTGTTTAAGAATATGCTCACTGTGTAAAGTATTGGCCGTTTGCTAGTAATATTATGTAGAAGGGCAGGACGAGTCAAGGCGAGGCAGGTCACAAGATACCCCTGGAGCTACTCTGATCATGCACTGTCCAGGTCGGACCCACCCCAAAACCGGGTTGGGGCAAGTCGGGCCTCGCAAGCCAAGGCAAAATTGCCATCCTTAGAGATGGTCCGAAACTTAGCCATGTTCTTGTACTAGTCAGTCTTACACTTGTTTGGTCGAATCCTAATAATGAGTCAATCCAATTAGAATACCCTGCACGACAAGTATCCTGGATGTAGGGCCACGGAACAAGAACAAGGATTCGAGAAAATATTGCCTATAAAAGACTACCAAATGAGTAAATATTCAGTGTATAATATATATAAATATATATATAATGGGTTTGCTCTATAAACTACTATTCAGATCTTGACATGTGTAAAGTCGGCTCTCGAAAAATGTGAAAACTTTACAATGTCAAAATCTGATAGAGATTTACACAACGAACTTATTATATAATACATACTAAATATTTACTCATACGAAACATATAATTAAGGCAATATGAATCAATTTCTCCTGTGCCAGGCTCACAATAGAAGATGGAATCTATTATAATATTCAATGCCGATAAGGATACATTTTATGAGGGAAAGAAGCTTCTGTTCAATAAAGCTAACTGACAGAAAAAAAAATAGAGCTTCTCTAACACAAAAGAGAACAACAACAGATAATCATAGTTTATATCTATAGAAAAAGACAGAAATGGGAAAAGAAGGTCCTCATTCCCCGGAAGGAGATAAACATGGGATTATGCTTAGGGAGTGTTTGGTTCTACTGTCAAATTAAGGAGAAAGTATTTTATACAATAGTTTGATTATATGGTAGTGCTTATGTGTTGACACCAAATAATTAAATTTAAGAATATTTAAAGTTATTTTTTTAGACTTTATTAGAGAATCAAAAAAATAACTAACCCCTTGTTTAGATGGCGGTTAGAGGAAGGGAATAGAATTGAGGGGAAAATTTTAACATTGTTTGGATTTTCTTAATAAAGAGAATGGAAGAGAATGGGCGAAAATATTTTTAGTTAATCGACTTTATTATCCTTATGTGCAAGTTTTTTCATAAAAGAGAGAATGGTAACTAAGCTATTTAACTCTTTTACCTCAACTTGAAGTTTAAAGAAATTGAACTCTAGGAGAGAAATGAAGATAAATATTTAACCTCAATTCCCCTTCCGCTCCTTTAAAAGGATACAACCAAACAAGGTAAAAAAATAATCTTATATCTCCTTCTTCCTCTTTCCCCTTAATTCTAATGCCTGGGCCTGCGAGCCCCGCCCGATTAGTGCCAAAAAAAAAAATATTCAGGGCAGGCATCTCATCGCATTGAACTCCTTTCTTTCTTATCAGTCAACAACTTTTTTGTTGCGCTGTGAAACGAATCTCTGGATGGAGCTTTCTACAATTGTTCATTACTTGTCTGAGGAAAAAGCAGTAAAGAAGAATAATTTATGATTGCCCAAAAGGTAAAAAAGGCAGCGGGTATTGCTGCTGCAATCTCCAATCATGAAACCTGCAACTGACCTAACAAAAGAGAAGCACATAATTAGAGACATGCTCCGACATTATTCATGAAATATTGCGAAGCTTGCGATAATCTTTATGTCATTATTAGAATGAAGTAAATTGAAGTGAGACTTCGATGGACCCAGAACAGGTTAAGAAGACTCTGTTCTACAGGGCCATGAAAGGAGAGTGGGACGAGGTGGTCAGAATCTACCGGGACTACCCAGAGGCCCACACCACAAGGATCACCCGCACCGGCGAGACAGCCCTCCATGTGGTGGTCTCCGATGGCCAAGATGACACCGTCGAGGATCTCCTCAGCCTCATCACAGACGCTGCTAAGCACGACCACCTCGAGGGCCACACCAAGGCTGTCCTAGAGATCAAGAATGACAGGGGGAACACTTCACTACATTATGCAGCTTCGGTCGGAAGCGTAAGGATGTGTGAATGCATTGCCAGGGAGTACCCGCCCCTCGTCAGGGCACGAAACATTGAGAGCGAGACCCCGATTTTCCTTGCAGCACTCCACGGAAAGAAGGAAGTTTTCATGAGGCTGCATTATCTGTGTAAGTCCGAGGGGAACGATTATTCGTATTGCCGGAGGAAGGATGGGCAGACCGTGCTTCATTCTGCCATTAACGGGGAATACTACGGTACGGTACAAACTAAGTGTACATATAACATTTTTGCGATTTGAATCTGATCATATCATTTGAACTTAATAGATTCAGTACATAATCAACTCATCACCGTGGAGAAATAGTGCAGAATGGAGTGAAAATACTCATGAAATGGACCGGATGATTTTCTTTTCTTTCTTGCACTAATAATTGACTCACATCTTTGGGGTGGCAAATGGATTTGGGACACAGACTTGGCCTTCCAAATTATACACCTATACAAGGGTCTGGTACACTACGTGAACGAGCAGGGGCACTCAGCTCTTCATCTACTAGCAATGAAGGCTTCATCCTTCAAAAGCGGGACGCACCTCGGCTGGTGCAGAAGTATCATTTATCACTGTAAGCACCATCGTTGTTCTTATCAAAATACATAGGAAACATGTTGTCAACTCACTCATCACCATTGTCAAGTGCGGTAGTCTAATGGTGCAAATCTCACTCTCAAGCGATTTGGTGATGTCGATTTCTTAAGATTGAATACATTCCATGCATATGATAGAAGTAGCATTTTGGGCCTCAACTTTGATGGACACCAACAATAGGAATTTGGTGGTTCTATAGTTGACAGAGCTAGTATTAGTAATGGCTATTCAGCTCTTGGGATGTGTTCATGGATGAACATGAAAAACTAGACATTTCCTATCGAGAAGACTGAATTGCCACTACTGCTCTTCATCTTGTTCACCCTAGGAAAGAAAAACTCATTCAAATCACTGGAATCTTTTTGTACAACTACAATCATGATTTGTGGCCCTCTTTGGAGTCTAGACTGGACTTCAGAACTGCATCATTGCTTCATTAGTATTAAATGTCTAATAGTTGCTCAATTATTTGGAAGGCATATTTGTGGATCAACTCAAAGTAGAGCCATTGGATTACCAAGCTCTGTTGGTGAAGAACTCAGCGAAAGAGAAGATTGCTCATTTACCACAGAACTACAAAACCTGCATTGACTTCTTTAAATTAATCAAGAGTGTTTTTCGCACCGGTAGGTGATACCAACTCCACCATTCTTTTTGTATGAAGATTGGTATTTAAGGTTGCTTATCCAATGCTTATCATGTACATTAATTCACATACGACTGTTTGCAAAAGAAGCATCAATTCTTTGATCATTTTGAAGTACAAAAGAAGAACATGTTTGATTTCTGATATGGGGGATAATGAATGCGGACTGACAGCAACCTATGGGAGGAGAACGTTGCAGAAGTCTAGCAAGAAAGATCGGATAGAGAGCTCGAGTATTCAGCATGAGCATCAACCTCAACAACTAGGTGAGCTACTGCAAGAGCTGCATTAGTTCATTTTTAAAATCAGTCTTTGATAACTGATAAACTGATCCCAAAGGGCAGTTTCAGATTGATGATAAACATACTTGGAGAAATCTATGTTCATGTCTGACCCTAATTTCAAACTTGTCTGGATTTCACTTTGCTGTTAATTTGTAGATCATCATGGGGCCTCCATACGTAATGCTCAGGGCAGTCAGTTATTGCCCTCAAATTCCTGGACATGCTTGGAGTTCATCAAGTTCTTCTCCAAAGTTATGCTAGTCATACTTGGACTAGGTAAATCTCCAGATGCATCATACAAGCTCAAAGAAACATTTACGTCAAGTTTGGCACGAAAGAATCGAAAGGAATGGAATGAAATGAGTACTTCTATAGAGAAAATTCATAATTTGATGAGTTCATTTAAAAAATATGGAAGAATATAACTGTGGGAAGTAATAGAATGAGCACCCTCTATTCATTTTGAAGAAAACACATTTCCACTAATTTGAAAAAAGGTTTACACTAATAGAATGCATAAAATAACTCTCAGTGGTGTAGTCAAGTAAAAAAAATATGAAATACATTGCTAAATTACTCATTCCATTTCATCCCTTTCGAATCCTTCGTGCTAAATACAATCTTATTTTCCTTATGGTATCTATGTTTTCTCATGGTCTGTTATATAAATGCAGGATCTAAGCATATAACGAAGATTAGAGAGAAGAAAGAGAAGAACATATGGTCTGTACAGATCATGAATGAGCTAATTGAAAGGTCTTTGATGTATGAGTACGACGAGAATGGAAAAATCCCTCACCGTGCATGTTCTAGTGAAGCAAATAAAGAGACTTTGCCCTACAAAATTGGTGATGCTGGCTCTGTATTGTTTGATAATTTGGAGGATTCGGGATTGGAGTCTTCTACGCCCACCTCTTCTGAAGTTGAACGGGGTGATGCAGATAAGCAGCTTAACAAGGGAGCAGAAGGTAATCCCATTAACATCATAAACAACTCCAGAATTACCAAAGAAAAATAACAAATCGTGATTCGAATAATATATGCTGATCATACCGAGAATATTACTGAGTTTTTATTTCTTGGTTGTACTTTTGTGATCTGACAGGGAAGATGGTGTACACAGATGATACGGTTAAAGGGGAGACAGCAATACTGCTTGCCGCGAAGAATGGAATTACAGAAATGGTGGAGAAGATACTCGAAATGTTTCCCGTTGCGATCCACGACGAGAATTCCGATAACAAGAATATAGTCCTTCTGGCAGTTGAGAACAGGCAACCTCACGTGTACAAATTTTTGCTCAGGAGAAACATCCTTAAAGACAACATATTTCGCAAGGTTGATAACAAAGGAAACAGTGCGCTGCATCTTGCAGGGATGCTGGGAGACTACAAGCCTTGGCTTATCCCTGGGGCTGCACTTCAGATGCAGTGGGAAATAAAGTGGTTCCAGGTATGTTTGCTCTGTTATTTTCGGTTTTAATATGCCAATCATTGATAATGGAACTTTATTTCTAATTTGGTTCAACAAAGGAGATGTGGTAGATAACTGTCTTATGAGTACAAAACCTTTCCCAACAAGATATTTGTTATAAAAAATTAAAATATTTTACACTTAAATAGAATAAGTTTTAAAAATAACAATTTAGTACATTCCAATGATTTTACACTAATATAGTTATTAGTTACTGATATGATAGCTATCTTTTGTCAGAGTTCATAAATATTTGCTAACATGATAATAAAAAACAGTTTTAAATTTTATAAAATATAAAACAAAAAAGTGGGCTTTTGGTTATGATATTATAGCTAGCATGTGATGAGGAAAGAACATGGTGGGAGGATGTGGAAAAAGCTCCACAGGTTTTACTGCTAAAATAATGGTAGCTATTACTATACTTGCGAGGCTCAAACTTGCAGTTAGATTGAAGTGGAAAAGAATAGTTTTGGAGACTGATTCTGAAGTGGTGTTTAAGGAGAAAGTAGGAGAAGAGATGGCAACTTGAGCCTAACATTCTAGACGTCAGGAGGATGAAGTAGAATTTCGTTTCTCTGCAAATTAGACGGATCAAACGTAATTCTAATAAGTGTACGCATTATGTTGAGCAGTGGCACAAAGGGAGGTGTAACTTGAGTAATTGGGTTGAGGACATTCCTACCTTCTTGTGTTTACTACTAGAAGATGTTAGAGCTGAGGCTTGTATAAGCAATGTGGGAAATTCTTATGTAGATGATGAGATTTTTTATGACAAAATGAATGCTTGTTATTGACAAAAAAACATAGATATGATGTTCAATCTTTTATTCTCTCTATATGTTTACTTGATTTGAAATCTTATCAACAATATAAGTACTTAGCATGCAACAAATTTCTTGCATTTGGCACTTCTAAGTACAAGGATAACAAATTGCAGTTTGTGAGGTACTCTATGCCACCGCACTTCTTCGTTCGATACAACATGGAGGGCAAGACCGCAAGCAGCATCTTCACAGAAACCCATAGAGAGTTGCTGAAAAATGCTAGCGATTGGCTTACAAGCACTTCAGAATCTTGCTCGGTGGTGGCAGCCCTCATCGCTACCGTGGCATTTGCAACCTCGACTGCTGTCCCAGGTGGTGTCAGCGAGGAGAGTGGGAAGCCAACGCTCGAGAACCAGCCTGCTTTCAATGTGTTCGCAATATCTTCACTTGTAGCGCTTTGCTTCTCAGTAACATCTGTTGTCCTATTTCTATCCATCCTTACATCCCGATACCAGGAGAAGGACTTCGGCCGAGATTTACCAAGGAAGCTTCTCGTGGGCTTGACTTCACTTTTCGTATCCATTGCCTCCATGCTAGTGTCCTTCTGTGCAGGACATTTCTTCGTTCTCAAGGATAAGCTCAAGTATGCCGCGTTCCCAGTGTATGCCGTGACTTGTCTGCCGATAACTTTTTTCGCAATGGCTCAGTTCCCTCTCTACTTTGATCTCATATGGGCCACTTTCAAGAAGGTTCCACAACGGAGCTACAAGTAGTCGATGGCACCACTTGAGCGTTGTCTGGGTAATGGGCTCCTCATTTGTTTCATGATGATATACATATATATATATATATATATGCTTGTAATATGTTATATGTATAACATACTTTTTTTTTTGAGTTTTTGTTTGAACTTGGTTTAACATTTGCATTGTGAGGTTGAGAGAAAAGAGAACAATAGAAGGGGACTGCGTAATAGTTGAGAAATGACAAACCAGTGGTGTATGTGTTTTGAGATTGCAAAAATATAAATTTTCTTCTTCCTTCTTTTTTCCCTCAATTATTGCCCTCGTATACTTCCAAATCTTGTACCATTAATTACTTATCGAGCACTCATAAATTCTAATATTAGCGTCAAATTCTCATCTACTGAATTTCAGTGACATAGCGATGACCTCAATATGCAATGACATAACCTTCAATTATTCAAAACAAGAAATTTCAATTTTCATCGGAGAGAGATACACGTTGTTGAGAATTCTTTTGAAGACGTTATTCATTAGTCATATCGGGAAAACTTGAGGTGTTGTGGACAATGGATGTAAAATTATGTTAAGAGTTGAATCCTATATCAACTAGATTGAAAAGAGAATTTGATATCACCACCTATCAACTTAGGCTTTTAAGTGGAAATGAGCTCTAAACTCTTATAGGCCCAAGTATAATTTAAGATTGTATCAGAGTGGGTCGATCTTAAACTCACACTACGATAGGACGGAGTGTGGAACTCGTGTCTCGTTAAGCCCGAGGCTGGAAGAAAAATGTCCGGCTCATGGTTAGTTTGTTGAGTATAGAAAAAGTCCGACTCGTATATCAGCCCAAGGACGGAAGAGAAAGCTCATCTCGTGATAGTTTGTCAGCCCTTGCCTGAGATTGGAAGAAAAATATCCGGTTCGAGGTCAGTTATCACGTTGCCACATGAGGGAAGTGTTAAGAGTTGAATTACACATTAACTAAATTGAAAGAAAAAAACCTTTGATTTATGAGAAAATTGGATACCACCACCTATTAGTTTAGACTTTTAGGTGAAAACGAGCTTGAGACTCTTATAAGTTCAGGTAAAAATTTAAGAAATTACATAGTAAGTTTGAAGAAAATGACCTACATAACAACAAAGGCAACAAAAGAAAAATCATATAAAGGATGCAAAAGATATGCTTTCATCCATCGAAGTAATAATGGGTATAATAACATCAAAAGATGCAAAGGAAATAATGGGAAAATATTTTTGAAGCTATGAAGTGGCAATCTATATCAAATTATAGAACTTGCAGAGAGATTTTGTTAGTGTAAATACGGAGGACAATGAAGATATGTATGCATTTTTCTTTTAAGGTTATATAACTGTGAAACTGATCTTAATTTGTGGAGATACCATTAAAGACAAGAAGATTGTATGGAGATTATTGAGGGGCTTGCTAGCTATATTCAACTACATAATTGATGATACTAGAATATCCTAAGATTTGTCATCTTTCTCCATGAACGAGCTCATTAGATTTGTTGAGACAAGTAAAAAGAGAATTAATAAATCTACACCCTAAAAATTAGAGCAAGCCTTCCACTTAAAAGCAAATATGAAGAAGTAAATATGCAATATGATGATAGTCTAGTGAGCAAAGCAAGCAGTTTCATCTAAAAGTACATATCATGCGGTGGAAATCAAAGTACATGACGAGGGAAAAAAATATTACGTTCATAAAGAATATGCAGATTTTAACTTATTTAGAGAGGAACTACTATTTCAAGAACAAGCAATGTAACCATGAATAAATTATTTGGAAGGAAAAAACTATGGTGAAAAGGTATTTTATAGCTGTACAATTGCTTAAACTAGGTAGAATGGATGTCATCTTCCCACATTGTCTTCAATGGCACTATGGAGTTTAACAACGTTAAAATTGTAATAACATCTTAAAACACGTGCATAGAGAAAATAGTGATAAGCAAATTTCAATTACATGGGTAACTAAGAAATCTTATTTTAAACAAATTTTTTTGAATTGTTTCACCAACATTCAACCCCAAATTGGGGTGAAAGAAAATTGAGTTTTGGAGGGGAATCGGAGTGAAAAATTCTCCTCCATTCCCTTTCATTTCCATAAAATTATGTAGCCAAATAAGGGGCTATTTTCCCCTCCATTTGCTTAGGCTTAGGTAAATGTTGTTCGATTTACGCTTAATAATAATTTTATAGTTTAAATTTGTTTAAGAAGATGCTCACAGTGCAAAGTATGCGCCATTCACTAGTAATATTATATAGAAGGGCAAGATGGGTAGGAGACATCCAAAGCTACATTGATCGTGCACTTGCCAAGTAGGACCCGCCCCAAAACCAACTTGGGGCAAGTCGGGCCTCGCAAGCCAAGGTGAAATTGTCATCCTTATGGACGGTCCGGAACTTGTCCATTTTCAAAACTTGCACTACTTGGTCTCACACTTGTTTACCACAAGAAAACTGCCATTTTTCAACATACGTATCCATTAGGAAAGTCATTTCCCGACGGATACATGCCGTCATATTTTTCCTTACTAGGAATTTATTTTCTACAAATTCCTGATGGATGTCCATCAATAATCCGTAAAAAATAATGAACTACTAACAGATAAAATCTGTAATCCATGGGAAATTACCAATGGTTTATCCGTTGGTGATCCATCTGCGATCTTCTGTGCATAATTTTATAAATATTGATATATTTTATTTCATAACCATTTCTATGATAGATTTATCAATCAATTAAATTAATAATATCATCATTAAAAATATTGAGCCAATTAAGAAAGTAAATTTCATTAATTCCAAATATTTACTATATTTGTTCAAGAAATGAAAATACAAATAAAATATTAAAACCATAATTCTTGTGTTTCCGAACCTGACTTGGAAACATGCTTGGCATTGTTAATCTCATCATCCCTCGCATTAACATTCTGGCTCTGTTGCTGTTGAGCTGGAGGATATGGGGCCATCTTGCTGAATCTCTCTAAAAATTGATTAAGTTTCGCGTTCATAGAATATTCCATTTGATCCAGACTTTGGTTCGCCCGTGATTCTATATCCTTTGACAGCAAACTCACCCGAGTACGCACCACCTCTATCGATGCCTCCCATGCCCTGGAGGAACCATTGTTCTACTAGGGCGATTGGGAGACACCAGATTTGGGAAAGAACCCAAGGCCGTACTTGCGCCCCTTCTTTCTCCCTCCTGTAGTCTCCCTCCAAATCTCAAGCATCTTATCTAGAGCGGGGGCTATGGAGTGTTAATGACAGTGCTATCTTGTGATGAGGCGAACTCTCGCAACTTCCCAGAGATGACATCCTATAGTAGGCCATGGTTAATGAAGATTATTGAATCAATTATTTCAAGTTTAATTAATTAATTAAGAATTTAATTACCAGAACTGACTCTGCCCGTGGTTCCAGCCACTTATTCTTCTTCACCGAGAACCTCATGCGGCGATGACGGTCGAGTCCCTACCTAACTCTTTCTCCCGTCACGAGAAGGACAATTATTTATGAATTTAAATTCATTACTAAATAAACTATAGAAATCATAATATTTTACCATTGGATCTTGGTGGATGCCTATGATACGCTCTTGCTGGCGTACAAAGAATTACCTATGGGAGACTTCTTATTCTCCTTATCACAAGGACTCCATCCAAAAGCAAGTTGCCTAAATCTCGGATGGTCATAGAATGTGCACATATCTATATATTATGTATTCTTATAGTACAACATGAATTCATTCGTGCAGCAAACTATCATAACCTAGATTAAGCTCAACCTTGTCATGAGTTTTCCTACTTCATAATATGTGGTTGGAACAATAGTGTCAGATGCTTCTCAAATCAATTGTAGGATCTGATCAACAACATCGTGTGTTATATTCTAATTGGATTTGATGCTCATCATTCTGATAGAAAGTGAAAGAGCGGAGTCCTTAGTTCTTTCATGCCACAGTTGTCTATTACAAGAACATATAAAAAAATGACGTGCCTCTTCATTTGGTTCTTTCTTTGCTAATTCCTCATTCTCACGTGCTTGAAAGTACCGTGCCTATACCCAACATCAAAGACCATTGATCAGTAATTTTGTAGTACATTAGGTTCAAGTCGATGTTAACTACTACTGGATGCAATGTCAACATCAGGTCGAACCTCTTCATGTTCAGTCTAATAATAATAGTTACTCTTAAAATTACGACTATACAAATGACACCTCACTTCATCCAATGTTAGAAGATAACCGAACTTTTGACATTTCACACAAGGGCACTTAGTTTTCCCTCTTTTGAAAATGATGTAATGAATATGCATACACAATAATACTTTCAACACCTTCAGGAAACTCTTCCACTAGTGTGTGATTATGATTTAAACTACTCTACATCCACATTCTATGCGTGGGATATCCATCTACAACACATATACACAGAATATGGCAAAATTATATTGTCAAAATTAACATAATTGAATCAACCAAATACAATATAATCAACAAGTATCTATGTACAGCAAAAATACCATAATAAAAATATTGCTTACCGTGAAGGACAAGTAAGAATTTGGAGTTGAACTTATTTTCTCAACTTCAAATGGAGTGAAAGGCAAAAAGATAGGAAATGTGGAAAAGAAATTGGATAACGAATGAGAAATAAGAAACGGCTCAAATTTGTAGTAGTTAGATTACTAACAGAATTGCCAACGGATAATCCATAGGCAAAGAGCAAAAAAAATTCTGCCAACTAAATTTAAATGCTAACGGATTTACAGAGGGATTATCCGTCGGTAAAACCTTCAGCAGATCCACCCGCGGCCCACCATGATTTACAAATGGATTAATCCGTTGGCAAAAATCTCGCGCACTTTGTGCCATGATATACCATCGAATTTACTAGCATATTAATTTATCAGTAAAACTGCTGCATGCTTCTCGCCATTATTCATTGACAAATTTACTGATAGACTATCCGTCGGTAAGTCCGTTGGAAAACTCCAATGATAGTTGCGATGGATTATCCATCTTTAGTTCTGATGGATTGTGATCCGTCAACAATACGGACGGATTTTGTCTAATAGTTTATCCGTCAGAAATATCCGTTAATATTTGGCAGTTTTCTTGTGGTGATTTGCTTGAATCCTAATAATGAGCCAATCCAATTAGACTACCCCACGTGACAAGAATCCGAGATTTAGAGCCACAGAACAATAACAAGGATTTGAGAAAATAATGCCTATAACAGACTACCGAACATATAATAAGGCACTATGAATCAATTTCTCCTATCCCAATCAGTCACAATAGAAAATGGCATATTTCATTCCCATGATGATAGGCACGCACTTCTCGTACAATTTGAATTGAACCCTACTAAGGGTGGAGTGCAAACCATACTTCTTATTGCTTCCACTGTTCGATGGACATATCTTGCCTTTATAAGAGAAGATCGTCTATTATGATATTCAACACCAATGAAGATGCATCCCAATGAGGGAGAGATGCTTCTATTTAAGCTTCTCTAACACAAAAGAGAACAACAACAGACAATCATACTTTATATCTATAGAAAAAGAAAAATAAACGGGAAAGGAATGCCGTCATTCCGGGGCAGGAGATAAACATGGGATTATGTTAGGGAGTGCTTGGTTCTCTTTTTTTTTTTTAAGGATTTATTAAAAAATCATAAAAATATTCATTGGTCAGTGTAACCACGTAAACACTACCATGTGGTGACACAATGGCATAGGATAACTTCTCCAACTTAAGGCAAAATTTTAATAATGCAAACATTTTCTCCTTCTATAGAGCAAAATGTGCGGAAAAATATGAGAGTTTAATACAGAATTTAGTAAGTAAATAAAATGATTGTGAAGTTGATTCAGATACTCGTACCAAGTAACCGCAAACTAGGATTAAACCAACAACGTCTTTTATTAGTTACTGAACTGGAGGCAAGCATCGCATTCGCATTGAGCTCCTTACTTTCTTTTCAGTGAACAACTTTTGTCTGGCGCTGAGCAACAAATCCCTGGAAGGAGCCCTCTACAATTGTCCGTTACTTGTTTGAGGAAAAAGCAGTAAAGAACAGCAGTGTAAGATTGCCCAAAAGTGGAAAAGGGGGAGCGGGTACCGCAGCGGCAATCTCCATGCATGAAACCTGCAACTGACCCAACAACAGAGAACCACATAATTAAAGACATACAAGTCTTAAGCTCTGACATTATTCACAAAATATTGCGAATATCTCATTATTAGAATGAAGTAAATTGAAATGAGACTGCAATGGACCCGGAACAGGTTAAGAAGACTCTGTCCTACAGTGCCATGAAAGCAGAGTGGGACGAGGTGGTCAGAATCTACCTGGACTACCCAGACGCCCACACCACAAGGATCACCCGCACTGGCGAGACAGCCCTTCATGTGGAGGTGTCCAATGGCCAAGACGACACTGTTGAGGATCTCCTCGGCCTCATCAAGGACGCTTCTGAGGACAACAACCTCGAGGGCCACACCGAGGCCGTCCTAGAGATCAAGAATGACAGGGGGAACACTTCACTACATTATGCAGCCTCGGTCGGAAGTGTAAGGATGTGTGAATGCATTGCCGGGGAGTACCCCTCCCTCGTTAGAGCACGAAACATCGAGAGCGAGACCCAATATTCCTTGCAGCACTCCACAGAAAGAAGGATGTTTTCATGAGGCTGCATTATCTATGTAAGTCCGAGGCAAGCAATTATTCGTATTGCCAAAGGAAGGATGGGCAGACCGTGCTTCTATTAGATTATTGTGGTGCACAATTCTAGAAAGTATTAGAATAAGTGTGATAATTCTAGAATATTCAATATTTCTAGGTGGTAGAATTTTCTAGAAGTTTGATCCTCTAGAACGTTGTAGGTGACGGGTAATGTTTCTAGAGTTTTCAATCTCTAGAACATGTATATGTAAGTCTCTAGAAGTAGCTTTCTAGAGATTTACTTATAGCACTATAAATATGTGATGTACCCATTGTAAATGGTATGATCAAGGAAATATAAGTTCCTTTCTCCTCCTAAGCATCTCCTCTTCTGAACCACTTCCCATCAATCCTCTAATTCCCATTGCTTCTAAACACCCCAAAAACATCATCCTACAAACCTCCATCCAGCTTCCTCATACTTCAAACTATCCTACAACCCTCAACATGAACCATCAGTGGCATCGGAGCCACGTTCGACTACAATCAGGTGTAAGCTTACCATGGCCAAGTACATGCTACAGTCATCCATCCCAGCACCAGTTTTTCGAGGTGAAAACTTCGACTACTAGTACATCAAGATGAGGACTTACTTTTGTGCTCAAGATTTATGGGATGTAGTAAGTAAGGGATATACTATCCCCAAGACACATCCGATTTATCTTCTACACAAAAGAAGGAACTCAAAGAGAACCAACAAAAAGATTCTAAAGCTCTACTCGCTCTTCAATTAAGCTTGGGTGAAGAACTCTTTCCTAGGATCATGGGAGCCAAAACTGCCAAGGAAGCATGGGATAAGTTGCAGGAGGAGTTTCGAGGCAATGAAAAGGTACGAGTCTCCAAACTTCAAACTTTGAGGAGAAATTTTGAGAATTTAAGATGAAAGATTTTGAGACTGCAAGAGACAATTATACAAGAGTAGATTCAATTGTGAATCAACTAAGGACTTATGGAGATGAGATCCCATAAAATAAAGTAGTCGGGAAAATACTAATCACTTGCACTAAAAAATATGACCCGATTATTACTGCCATTGAAGAGTCAAAGGATATGGAAAAGCTAAGTGCTGTAGAATTAATGGGATCTCTAGAGGCTTATGAACACAGATTAGAAAGGCGTAATGAAAGTCCTGCTGAAAATGCCTTTCAATCCAAGTTCAATAAGCAGTCTCAGAAATCTAAAGAAGGAGAAAGGAGATCAAATGAAAGTTTTAAAAATAAGGAGACTCAAAGAGGAAAATATCCACCTTGTGGCATATGCAAGAGGAAGAGCCACTTGGAAAAAGATTGTTGGTTTAAAGGAAAACCACAATGTCGGAATTGCAAAAAGTTCAGTCATCTTGAAAAGGTTTGCCGATTGAAGAAAAATCATCAAGCCAATTTTTCTAAAGAAAAAGATGGCGAAGGCATCCTCTTTTACGCTGGCCAAGCAATGGCAGAAAAGAAAAAAGATACATGGTATCTTGATAGTGGTTGTAGTAACCACATGACAAAAGATGAAAGTATATTATGCAACCTTGAAAAATTCAAGACTAAAGTCAAGATAGGAAATGGAGATTATTTGGAGGCAACAGGAAATGGCACCATTGCCATTGATACAAAGAAGGGCAAGAGATGCATCAATGAAGTACTCTTGGTCCCTAGTAAGATCAGAACCTTCTCAGCATTGGCCAGATGGTAGAGAAGGGATACTCTCTGCATTTTGAGGGAGACTTTTGCACAATATATGACAAGCAAGATAAGTCTCTCCCAATTGCAAAAGCAAAAATGGAGCGATCGGAAGCCATCAGCGAAGCATCTCAAAGTCTTCGGCTGCATCTGCTACATTCATATTTCAGACATAAAAAGGAGCAAACTAGATGAGACGGTAGAGAAAGGTATCTTCTTGGGCTATAGTACTCAATCTAAAGGCTATCGAGTCTATACCATAAGAACAAAGAAGCTCGTGATCAGTCGAGATGTCCAATTCGACGAATATGCTGCATACAATTGGGAGACCGATGAAATGGTAAGAAAAGGCATCAACATGCCGCCATTACCACAACAATTAGTTGAAGAAGAAGAAGATGCTCAACCTAGCACATCAGGTCAAGCGTCTGCAGAAGAGTCTACACAAAATCAAGATTCCTCTCCAGAGTCACCATTAAGAAGAACAATGGCCTTACTTGAGATATACGAGCGATGCAACTTCACCATCATTAAGCCTAAAAACTTTGAAGATGCTTCTAAACAAGAGGTCTGGAGAAAGGTTATGGAAGAAGAAATCAAAATGATTGAGAAGAATGAAACATGGGAGCTGGTGGAGTCTCCCCAAGACAAGGAAGTCATAGGAGTCAAATGGGTATTCAAGATGAAGCTAAACCCTGACGGATCATTCCAGAAGCACAAAGCAAGACTGGTGGCAAAAGGTTATGCACAACAGTTTGGAGTCCACTACAATGAGACATTTGCTCCACTTGCCCGCATGGACACAATAAGGGCATTAATTGCACTTGCAGCTCAAAACAAATGGAAAATCTACCAGTTGGATGTGAAGTCAGCACTCCTCAATGGCTATCTTGAAGAGGAGATCTACTGGAGCAATCTCAAGGCTTTATAGTGAAAGGAGAAGAAGGCAAGGAACTCAAGTTAAAGAAAGCCTTGTACAGGCTTAAACAAGCTCCGCGAGGCTGATACAGTAGAATTGATAACTACTTTACAGAGTAAGGTTTCAGGAGGATCAAAAGTGAGCCTACACTCTATGTGAAGACTCAAGATACAAATGACACACTCATTGTCTCCTTGTATGTTGATGATCTTATCTATACAGGAAACAATGAGAAGATGATCGAAGCGTTCAAGCAAGACATGATGAAGACTTTCAAAATGACCGACTTGGGGTTAATGCATTACTTCTTGGGGCTAGAGATCAGCCAGCAAGAAGGTGGAATCTTCATCTCACAGAAGAAATATGCAGAAAGTCTCATCAACAAGTTCAAGATGAATGGCTGCAAGATAGTGGCAATGCCACTTGAAAACAGTAAAGCATTCAGACTAGAAGATGGTGCACTAAAGGCAGATGGCTCAGTCTACAGAAACCTCATTGGGAGTTTACTCTATCTGACTACCACACGGCCTGGCATTATGTATGCAACTAGTCTACTATCAAGTTTCATGCAGAGTCCCAGCCAAGTTCACTATGGAGCAGCTAAAAGACTGCCAAGATATCTTCAAGGCACAAAGAGTTATGGCATAAGGTACGAATCCACTCCTGACTCAAGATTACTTGGATATACTGATAGTGATTGGGCAGGATCAGTGGATGATATGAAAAGCACATCAGGCTATGCATTCACTCTTGGCTCGAGAATATATTCATGGGCAACAAGGAAACAAAAAACAGTTGCACAATCAACATCTGAAGCAGAATACATTGCAGCAGCAATGGCAATAAGTTAAGCGATATGGCTGAAGCGCATACTTGAAGATATGGGAGTGCAACAAGTTGAAGCGACGAGGATTTATTGCGATAGCAAGTCAGCTATAGCAATGGCAAAGAATCCAGTGTTTCATGCAAGAACTAAACATATAAGCATAAAGTACCACTTCATCAGAGAAGCTGAAGCCAACAAAGAGATAGAACTCAAACACTGCAAGACTGAAGAACAATTATTTGATGTTTTCACAAAGGCACTACCAAGAGCAAAGCTCGAGCTACTACGGGAGAAGATTGGAGTCAAGGAATTGCACACCAAGGAGGAGTATTAGATTATTGTGGTGCACAATTCTAGAAAGCATTAGAACATGTGTGACAATTCTAGAACATTCAATATTTCTAGGTGGTAGAAATTTCTAAAAGTTTGATCCTATAGAACATTGTAGGTGATGGGTAATGTTTTTAGAGTTTTCAATCTCTAGAACATGTATATGTAAGTCTCTAGAAGTAGGATTGTAGAAATTTCCTTATAACATTATAAATATGTGATGTACCCATTGTAAATGGTATGATCAAGGAAATACAAGTTCCTTTCTCCTCCTAAACATCTCCTCTTCTCAACCACTTCGCATCAATCCTCTAATTCCCATTCCTTCTAAACAACTCCAAAATATCATCCTACAAACCTCCATCCATCTTCTTCATACTTCAAACTATCCTACAACCCTCAACACAAACCATCAGCTTCATTCTGCCATTAGCATGGAATACTACGGTACGGTACAAACTAAGTGTACATATATTATTTTTGCGATCTGAATCTGATCATCTCGTTTGAACTTAATAGATTCAGTACAGAATGAACTCATCACCATGGGAAATAGTGTAGAATGGAGTGAAAATACTTATGAAATGGACCGGATGCTTTTCTTTTCTTTCATGCACTGATAACTGACACATCTTTGGGGTGGCAAAAGGATATGGGACACAGACTTGGCCTTCCAGATTATACACCTGTATGAGGATCTAGTACACTACGTGAACGAGCATGGGCACTCACCTCTTCATCTACTAGCAATGAAGGCTTCATCCTTCAGAAATGGGACGCACCTCGGCTGGTGCAGAAGCATGATTTATCACTGTAAGCACCGTCATTGTTCTTCTCAGATTACATAGGAAAATTTATGTCAACTCTACTGGTACATGACTCACTCCTAGCAATCTAATGAGGCAAATGTCCTAAATTTGAATCCATTCTACGTAAAATATGCTAGAAGTAGCTCTTTGGGCTTGCACTTTGACTGCGTCAATGCTAGGTATTTAGTGGTGCTACGGCATGGTTTTAAAAAATGGCCCATCATTGCCGTTACACAATGGCATTGAAAGGCTCGATACAGTTATTGGCCGATATCGTGGCTATAAATAAAAATCGTTGAGCGTTGCAGCTATAACAACATTATGTAATGGTGTAACGGACTAAATAACGGCCATAACGGCTCGATAGGTATTTTTATTTAAATTATCACAGTTATTCAAATTTTTATACACATTTACATGTTTTTTACTTTCAAAAATATTAAAAATACATGCATTTGTCACTTTTTTTATCCGAATTTTTGTTCATTTTGGATGCATAAAAAAATTCAGATCACGACATCCGCGATCCTGTTATGTAACATCGTGGCAATCCAAAACCGTGACAATCGCGACGCGACTGTTACGTGACCCGTGACCATGATTTAAATCCATGTGCTATGGTTGACGGAGCTAGACATTAGTAATGGTTGTTCATTTCTTCTGTTATATTCATAGTTGAACATGAAAAACTAGACATTTCCTAGCGAGGAGGCCGAATTGCCACTACTGCTCTTCTTCTTATTCAACCGAACAAAAAAAAAACTCAGTTCAAATCATTGGAATTGTTTCTTGACTGTTTCAATCATGATTTGCGGCATTTTCTCCGGATTGGACTTCCATTGCTACTACATTGCTTCATTAATATCATATGTCTAATAGTTGCTCGATTATTTGGCAGGCATATTTGTGGATCAACTCAAAGTAGAGCCATTGGATTACCAAGCTCTGTTGGTGAAGAACTCAGGGAAAGTGAAGATTGCTCATTTACCGCAGAACTACAGCACTTGCATTGACTTCTTTAAATTAATCAGGAATGTTTATCGTACTGGTAGATGATACCAATTCCACCGTTCTTTTTGTATGAAGAATTGATATTAAGGTTTGCTAGTCCAATGCTTATCATGCACATTAATTCACATAAGACTGTTTGCAAAAGGAGCATTAATTCTTTGATCATTTTGAAGTACAATACAAAAGAAGAACATGTTTGATTTCTGATATGGATTGATAGCAGCTTGTGGGAGGAGAACATTGCAGAAGTCTAGCAAGAAAGATCAGACAGAGAACCCGAGTATTCACTATGATCATCGACCTAGACAACTATATGAGTTACTGTAAGAGCTGCATTAGTTCATTTTTAAAACCAGTCTTTGATGACTGATAAACTGATTCCTAAGGGCAGTTTCAGATTCACGATGAACATATTCTGAGAAATTTATGTTCATGTCCAACTCTAATTTTGAACTTGTCTGAACTTCACTTTGCCGTTAATTTGTAGATAATCATGGGGCATCCCTGCATAATGCTCAGGACAGTCAGTTATTGGCCTCAAATTATTGGACATGCTTTGAGTACATCAAGTTCTTCTCCAAAGTTGTACTAGTCATGCTTGGACTAGGTAAATCTCCAAATGCATCATATAAGCTCAAAGCAACATTTATGTCACGTTTGGCACAAAAGAATCAAAGGGAATGGAATGAAAACTACTTATATAGAGAAAATTCGTAATTTGATAGTTCATTTTAAAAATATGAAAGGATGTAACTGTGAGAACTAATGGAATGAGCATTCCCTATGCAATTTGAAAATAAACATATTTCCACCAATTTGAAAATAAAAGTTTACACTAATAGAATGCATACAACAACTTTTAGTAGTGTAATCAAGTAAAAAATATGAAATACAATACTAAATTACTCATTTCATTCATTCCTTTTTGTTGGGATATGTCTCGACATAAGCTGGAACTCGAAGACCGGAAGACCTGAGTAACGAGTTGGAGATCAGATTCAAGATACAAGATATGTGCGAACAATGATCAACGGTCGAGATCGTGGTTGGAAGTACGGAATATCCTGGACAAATCTTGGTGATATTTGGAAGATTTTGTGGATATTATTTTCTCGTTTGAATATGATACCTAGATCTCGTAATCTGTTTGATTTAGAAAAATATATATAAGTAATATTTTCTAGGATATCAAATAGGATACGGTCTTGTGTTATAAATAAGGTCTTGTACGAGTTGTGAAAGAGTGCCTCGGTGCTATGAAACCCCAGGGGCCTTACGGCCCAAGTGAGAGAGATTGGTGAGAGATTTTTTTGATAAACTTCTCTGTAACGCTAGGGCGTGAGAACTTGAGAGATCGAGTTGTGACTCTTTTCTAAGTGGGGTTTGTAATGGGGCTTGGGATTGGTGGTATCCCTAGAGATTGTAATCTCCTGGTTTGATTCAATGGAATCTCCTGCTTTGACTGTGATTGTTTCCCTCAGTGTTGAGGGTTTTTCCACGTATATCTGGTGTCAAGTTTCCGAATTTCTCGTTTCATCATCTCGCTCGGGATACCCGGAGACCCGACAGGTAGTATCGAAGAGATCATCGATCCCCAACAAGTGGTATCAGAGCCCAGGTTCAGAAGATATCAGAGTTGGGTTAAGAAGACTTTAGGTTAGGGATAGCTAAAGATGTCGGGTGCGAGATTCGAGGTGGAGAAGTTCGATATTTTCAGATATTGGCGGATGGAGGTGAAGGCTTTGCGGGTTTTGCATAGCCTGCAGGAGTGCTAGAAGGAGATGTCTAGTCAACCCTAATAACGGCAGAAGATTTCGGGCACGAAGGGTGAACATGTGCAAGGGGTTGTGCAACGTTCAACGCCTCAAAATCCCTCGTGCATAAATAATGCCCTTTGATAAACATGTTCTGGTCAAGCAGTTTAAGGACAAGACCCGAGAGAACGAGGAGGCACCAGAGAGAACGTTGAGTTGGTGAAGGCTCCCGGAACTCAGCCTGTGGAGATAGGAGTTGGTAAATAGGAAGGCTTGCGGGGAGGCAACAACTTTTATTGGAGAAAGAACATGCTCAGGACAGGTAGAGGAAGTGGTCAAGATTGCCTAGTTGAATCGGGCTTCAAGCGATGGTGATCTTGGAAAAGGCTGAAGCCGTGTCAAAGTCGACTTGTCAACCGATCAACTGGAATCCTGCAGGAGTGCTGACAAATCTTGGCACCTCGGATAAGTCCAATGGTGGTTTGGACTTGAGCGGCGGGCGCATGATGAGGTGGAGCCCATGAAGGGTTGAGACAAAGTAGGCGAGAAGGAGAACTATTCGTGCTTGGCTTATGTGAGCCAAGGTAGAGATTTTTTGGGATATGTCTCAGCATAAGCCGGAACTCGAAGACTGGAAGACCTAAGTCGAGTTGGAGATAAGATTCAAGATTCGAGATATGTGCAAACAATGATGAACGGTCGAGATCGTGGTTGGAAATACGGAATATCCTGGATAAAATCTTGGTGATATTTGGAAGATTTTGTGGATATTGTTTTCTCGTTTGAATATGATATCCTAGATCTTGTAATCTGTTTGATTTAGAAAATATATATAGATAATATTTTCTAAGATATCAAATAGGATACGGTCTTGTGTTATAAATAAGATCTTGTACAAGTTGTGAAAGAGTGCCTCAGTGCTATGAAACCCTGGAGGTCTTAGGGCCCAGGTGAGAGAGTCTGGTGAGAGATTTTTTTGATAAATTTCTCTATAACGCTAGGGCGTGAGAATTTTAGAGATCGAGTTGTGACTCTTTTCTAAGTGGGGCTTGTAATGGGGCTTGGGATTAGTGGTATCCCTAGAGACTGTAATCTCATGGTTTGATCTAGTGGAATCTTCTGTTTTGTCCGTGGTTATTTCCCTCGGAGTTGAGGGTTTTTCCACATATATCCGGCGTCAAGTTTCCGAATTTCTCGTTCCACCATCCCGTTCAGGACACCCGTAGACCCAAGACAGGCAGTATGGTAGAGATCATCGATCCCCAATACTTTTGAATCGCTCGTACCAAATACAATCTTATTTTCTTTATGGTATCTATGTTTTCTCATGGTGCGTTATACAAATGTAGGATCTATGCATATAACGAATATTAGAGAGAAGAAAGAGAAGAATAGATTGTCTGTACAGATCATGAATGAGCTAATCGAAAGGTCTTTGCTGTATGAGTACGACGAGAACGGGAGAAACCCTCACCATGTGTGTCCTGATGAAGCAAATGAAGAGACTTTTGCCCTACAAAATTGGTGATGGTGGCTCTGTATTCTTTGACAATTTGGAGGATTCAGGATGGGAGAGTCTTCTACGCCGAGCTCTTCAAAAGTTGATCAAGGTGATGTAGATGAGTAGTTCAACAAGGGAGCAGAAGGCAATCCCATTTACAACATAAACAACTCGAAAATTACAATGAAAAATAATAAATCGAGATTTCAGTAATATATGCAGATCAGCCGTACCGAGAATGGTACCGATTCTTTATTGGTTGTACTTTGGTGATCTGGCAGTGTGATCTGGAAGGGAAGATGGTGTACACCGATGATCTGTCTTTCTTCAACTTTAATGGCTTCTCTCATCTTCCTAATTATGGTCGACAAGTCTAAGTCATCAAATACCAAGAAGAGCCAATTGATTCTTTTATTCGTGGGGTGTTGCATTTGTCACTTGATAACTTAATTGATTACTATGACCTATTGTTCATTATCTTTATATAAACCCTCATCTTCTTTCACTCTGCTGTTAAGCCATAGCTCCACTTGAGCATAATCAAAACCATTTCTGCCTCATTGTACTTATAATTTCCTGAGATATATTTTTCTCAATACTTTTACTTCTTCTTACATCTCAGCAACCTCATTCTATTTAATTTTTTTCTGTCCCTCCTACTCGTCAATTGTTTAAAATGCTTCTTTAGGTCCAAACTGGTCTTACATTTCCTACACAAACCACCATGCATTATTTGCCCCCCTTGGTCGATCGTGGACGAGTATCGCGAAAGGATTCAACTAGACATCCTTAAAAAGATGGAGATTTGCCAACGCACATGACAGTAGATATGCACGATTCACGGTAAAAAATGTTAAATAAACTTGGATATGAAGAGATATTTCAAGAAATTTACACGAGAGGATGGCAGAAGAAGCTAGGATGATGTCATTTAGAGGTAAGAGGAGACATAATCAGGAGAGATATATATTATGGAATAATAAATACAACGACGTAGCTGGGGTTTAAGTTTACCAAAGGTGGGCTATTACCTGGTATGGGAGTTGAGGATGATGGTGGTTCACGTAAAGACAATGGAAGTTAAGTCATGGGCAATTGATTGGATTCTAAAGAGGCAAATGCAACATTCTAAAAGTAGAGAGATTGAATTGCTCTTTTGATACTTGATAACTCAAAACTTTTTTAATGATATTGAGGAAGATGAGGAAAGGTATCAAAGTGGAAGAAAGATGGAGTTAGAGGAGAAAATTAGAGATTTGGAGTGGTGTAAATGTGTTTGAATTATAAACTTCTAAAAATTTAATAAATGGTAGTTACAAGTTTCGGAAATCACAAAATTTTTATCTCAATTTAGTACCACTTTGAATTTTTTAATAATATATTGATAGCACGACTAAAGTGATGACAAAATAGCTGATAATTAGGCAAATTTGTGATAAAAAAGTTTGGGTACTAAATTATTGGTTCACTGAAACCTTAGAGATTAAATTGCAAGTTTGCGCTCAAAAATATAAATGTAACGTTGCTATACCACAGAATTTTTTGATGGTATTTTAATGGATGTACTAATGTAGTGGTAAAATGATGAAATTTTTGAACCAAATTGGTAGCAAAAAGATTAGAGACTTGACTATTGATTGAATACAATATTAGGGATTAAAGTGAGTGATTACTCAAAGAAGAATTGAGTTGAGAGAACCCATGAAAAAAGTAAGCCTATGTGAGAATGATGAGAAATTGAATTTCACATTGATAAGAAGAGGAAAGTTCTGAAGGTTTATAAGAGAGGGTGTTCTTATGAATCATATTGGTTTGTGACACCATGTTAGTACTGCCACATGATATACTCGATACTTACAAGTCTTTCTCTTATTATGTTGACCTTCTTAGCTATATCATACAATGCTTGTGTGCGAAGGTGACTGTTTACAACTACGACTTATTAGGATCAAATTAAAGTGGGTAATTGTTCGATTCAACGCTTTTAATGGCCCGTACATGGAATCTAATGTTTGGCTTGGGACTTTAATTTCTGATTTGGTGCCATTAACCCTACGATCTTCCTTCTCTCTATAAATAGGATCATTTGGCCTAGTTTGTATTGCACAGTTTTCTAGCAATTATCCTCTCTATTTCTTCATGCATTTTTTACGTGACGATTATCTACTTACAATTTTGCCGTTGTTGTATGTTGGAAGATTAATGTCCACATAATTTTTATTTCATATTAGTATATCTTATAACATGAGTGAGTATCGTGAATATTTTTTATTTACATTTGTAATATATTATCATCCAATATTATCAGTATGTTATTTATAATAAATTTGAGACCGAAAGACATTTGCTTCTAACTGAAAACCACAAAATCCTGCCTTAAAGTCTTCTTCCTATAAATGTTTTCCACAAAAATTATATAAATTATTATTGTTATGTTACGGAACTTTCTTAGGTCAGAAGATAATTTCATATCAACAAAACGCTGCACATCAGAATGAGTCAATTTACATCTCTGTCTCTCCAAACATGACTTGGAAGAGCTAAGATAGTAATTGAACCAATATCACCACATGCTTTGTCCCATTTAGCTATATTGTAGGTAGAGATGGCAACGAGTTGAAGTGCGGTAGGTTTTTGAAAAATCTAGGCCCGCCCTGCACCCAGAACGGGTTAGCCAGCCCCGTGACTTGTGCGGGGCGGGGCACAGGTCGACCTGACTAATTAAAAAATATGTTAATATACATGAATGAAATACAAATATAGTATAAATTTATATATTTATAATAATAAGGTTGAATAAATGTAAAATAGTTAAACTTTACATAATTTTAACTAAATAGAGTGTTATTATTCAATTTATTAAGATAAAATATTTATAAAGTAAATAATATTTAATTTAAAAATATGTAATTGGAATACATGTTATAGCAAGACGGGAGGGATTGGGTAGGGTGGGTGCGGTGATAGACCCCGCCCCCCTCTCGTTGTATGTACTAGTCCTATTGTGGGTTGGGCTAGGTTGACTTGGCAGGATGGGTCACTTTTTCCATCCCCAATTGTGGGCTAGAAATTTGGGCTCTCGGAATGTAACATAATTCCCACAAGTCAAAAGAGGAAAAAAAATACTCAAAGCTTAGCTCAAGAGATCCGCTAATTGGGTAGTAGATCGAGCCTGATCGATGAGAGGACTTCTACCAGAACTTTGGCGTTACTGATCTTACACTTGTTTGCTCAAACCGTAATGATGACCCAATCCCACTAGGATATCATGTGTGACAGGAATCCCAGACTTAGAGCCATGGAACAAGGAGTCTAGAACATAATGTCCATAATAGGCTGAACATATAATAAGGTAATATGAATCAATTTTTCCAACATCAGACAACGATAGTAGAAAATGGCATATTTCATTCGTATCATCCTTAGGCACTTCTCATACAAATTGAAGGGAACCTGGTAAGGCTCTATATCATCCTTTACTCCAATGGCCTTTCTCAGATCTACCTCTCACAATAAGCACTTCGACTCCACCACTCAAGCCCTCTACTTGCCCTTTTCTTTAATTCTTTCGAGTTCAATGCTGCCTTCACATCTTTCAAGATGATACTCGATGTCTCGTATAACATTGTATTAACAAAATTCTCATATATAGTCTGTCAGCGATCATAATGCCTCATAGAGGACCATGTTTGACAGGCCAAGCTGTACCATGCTCAAGGTTTTGCCATGATAGATTTCTTTTCAACATCCGTTAGGGTTTGTGCTAATTCAGCTTCTCCATCATGTGTCCCTTCAAGGTAGTGTTGCATTAGCAGAGCCTTCATCTTGATGCACTACAATCAAAGTCATGCGAACCATCAAATTTCTTCACCTTGAATTTCACTATCAACATCTTAGGCAATGGCTTTAATACCAATTTGTTGGTATTTAGGTATGCATCAAGAAGTCAAAATTTAGAGTGCAACAATAGCAAAAAAAAAAAAAAAAAGGAAGTAAGAGAAGAAATGTGAATGCCAAAATTACGTGGTAAAATAATCTTGTGAGAGAAATGTCCACGATGCAAAGCACACAATCTACTTGAAACACTAAAGAATATGACAGCATCATAGAAATTCTTGGTTCCAAACCTAAAACCCCATTAAACCCCTCTCATAAAGAGTTCAAAAATTTATATCTCAGTTCTCACTACTTAGTGGTATCGTGAAGTTATTAGAAAGATCACTAACAAGATTTTTCACATCTTACAAGACTCTAATCAACCTTTATATAAAACTTTTGCAATTAAATGATATCATAATTTTCCTAATTAACTTTTAGAAAAATATCTCAATTTGATTTAGGACAGCAACGTAGGAAATCAAATTGTTTCAAATTCAAAATTAAAATGTACGTATTTTCTTAACGATTTTCACTCGTCTAGTTAGGTCTTGGGATCATACGGACTTTCGACTTGATGCGAGACATTCTCAACCAAGATTATTCGACCTACCTTGGTTTGGTTAATCCTACCAAGATGTTATGCGGGAATTGGTTTGATCAGCGATCAATATCCCACTAGTTATGGCTGCGCCAACTACAACATATAGAGAAGGAGGGCTGTAATAACCCAAAGTTTAGGGGTTAGACTGTTAAATAAGTAGAGTAATATTTAAAGAATGCTAAATGGAGGTGCTTTATTGCACAAAAGGAGGAGAAAAAAAATCTTCCTTCCCTCTCACTCTTATCACGGTAAAATGGAGCATGGAGAGGTGGCACGCTGACTCCAGCCATGATCCCATAAAATCTGCACCACAATAGAAATATCTCGAATTTTTAACGTCTTATAATGAAGTATTCGAGCTCATATGGGTGGTCATTTCTTGTTTTGAATAGAACTAAGATGAGAAGAGGTGAAGCGAAGAATTATCGATGAAGTCGGAATCGAAGTTTAATCTCATCTTTCTCAGCCAATTCATCCCTTTAGCATTTAGGTAATCTAAAAGATCCTTTCCCATTATTCTTATTAGTTGCAATTTAGAGATAGATAGAAAAATTTCAATAGGTCGTTAATGGTGGATTCTTCTAGAGGGCTTAAATGGCCGAAATATTTACATCTTTGGGTTGCTCATAACCTCATGAACAAAAATTTTCAGGCTCATTTTTCCACCTTTTGTGTTCTGTTTGATTATAAAACGTAGGTTAACTTCAAGATTTTCAAAGAAACCAAAATCACTAGATTTCAATTTTTGTAGCTCCATATATTAGTTCGTGAAGTCGACTTCCCAAAATGTTTTAAACTATCCAGTTTTTTGTTAAATCAACAGCCAACTTCGACCAAGATTTTGGAATTGATTCCTTCAATTTTTGATTCCCCTTGCTTCCAAACTGTACTTCGCAGTCCAACTCTTTAGGGACACCAACAACTCCTGATTTGGAGGTCTATGGACAGAGATACAAGTTTGCAAATTGGCCTCCGGAATAATCCGATGATCTACCTCGTGATGAAACCTAATTTTGAGCCACATTTTTAATCGAATTGTCCGTCTTTGGAACTCG